>BSBN01001308.1:1200000-1849489 GCA_027924645.1 Cunninghamia lanceolata
ACATATTTATGAACACTCAAATTGACATTAATATTATACTGTTAAAGTTAACATGTGCCTGACATATTGTTTGTTCCCATGCTTTACTGTTCTCCCAGTGAGCGTTTCATAGTCAAAACCCTTCAACTTTGAGTTTAGGCAGAGCTAAGACACGTGGCACTCCACATTGGTTGGTGCCTGAAAATACCTTTGGGGGATGATTTAAACCTTGATCATGTTGTTCATCCACTTGCAATACTAATTGTTGATCTGTGGATTTAGTATGTAACCATCGAATTACATGCTAAGAGAGGAGGTCATCGGAGCTAGAGTGAGGGAAGCTAATAATAAACTAATTGATCTAGAGAATACCATGGTTACTATCTTTTCATCCTTTTCACAAATTAGCCCATGGACTGAAAATTGTTTAAGTGGCAACATTTTCAGCGTGAGATAATTTTCTAGCTCAAAGCTCACATAAAGAAGTCTATCAACTAATTAAAATGATAAAATGAAAAATGAAAAATTCCCTTGTTGCTATCCTCCCTCTAAAAATTGTAGATGAATCCCCTTTTATTAACTTTACTCTATCATTCCCTTTTTATGGGTAGTTATTTCCTTTCTATTATTTTATATTTACTTTTTCCTGGCATAAAAAGCTCCTTGAGTTATTGCTTTAAATTAACTGTCTTCCACTTGCAGAGTTAAGTTTCTTAAATGAATTTCAACTAATTATTTAAACATTTCTTTAATAAAAATTTATTTCCTAACATATATTTATTTTTCAAATAATTTGGTCATTTATCAATTAAACTCTATAAGTAACTTAGTGTAATTTTAACTATAAAATAAAATTTAAATATAAATTATCAAGATCTAAAAAAACATCTAAAGATTTTTGAGTTATTTTATTTACTTAAAAGTTGTTTTATAGCTATAGTTTTTTGCTTTTTAAAAATATGTCAGTTATGTTTTATTGTTTTTATTTTTTTATGTACATATGCTTCATTCCTTGTTGCCACTATAGAACACCTCTCAACATAATTATCATTCAATTAATATTATAATTTAACTAACTCAATTATTTTCTTATCTAATTATAATATTTGATTAATTAACTAAATAAAATTAAGGGTCCAAGGAGGGCTATGATAGAAGGACTATGTTATGTACTACTATATTGAGATCTATACTAGGAATGTATTCATAAGTCCAAGTAAATATGTTAGGAAGCTCTTTAATAACCTTCTATGTGTGGAACATTTAAACCATGAATGGTGTTTCCTATTTTAAGGATTGGAGGAGTCCATAGAAATGTCAAACTATTTCTCCAATTGCTAGGGTACTACGATCTTTGATAAATGGACTAGTGAGTAAATCCAACTAAATTTTATAGGAAATGGTGGTGTTAGAGGTTGTCATGACAATTTCTCTGAATTATGCATAAAGATTAAGAGCAAACTATGATTCATGGTCCTACTGATAAGTAGGAGAAGCAAAGTAAACTCCTAAAAATTTAGATGAGACTTTATCATTGAAGAAAGTGTCAAGATGAGGTGTATGTGATGATGGTGTGAGCCCAAGATGTTCTAGGTGAACTAAAGAAATATTTTTGGAACTAAAGGGAACCATATAATAATCAAAATTGATACCATTATTAAGGTTTTTGAGGCAATATACTAAGATTTCTTTACTATTTTGAGAATCAAATTGAAGGGGATTTTTGATACCTTGTTTGTGTAGTGTATGAAACTTGATTCATCAAAGAAAAGTTTGGTCCTCTTTGCCAAATTATTTCAATGACACCAAACTAGGAACAACTAGTTTTCTTAAGGATGAATATACTCTACTACAACTCTAATAGAAAGAGAAAATTAAACTAGTTGGACCTAACATGTTTTACCCTTGAGAAAATTAAGTTTTCTAACAAGTTAAAACACAATGCAAACTAAAAACTACTAATTTACATAATTACCAGATACAGATTTAATAAATCAGATACAAAACTATAAATGCATACTAGAGAAGAACCTATCACAAAAGTCTGGAGCTGATTGTCTGGGACACCAGCATGTTGTACTGTAGTTTATAGGACAAGAAACACAGAGTTCTAAAAATATTCTCTCAGGAGTTGTGTCCAGTCCATATAGAAATGAACAATAGCAAACCAAGGAGACTTCCAAGTAATGACATAAACAAAAATGATAAGGTTTAATCTATCTATTAAAAAAGAAATGATAAAATGACAAGACATGGAAGATATCAACAAAACCCTCATGTGGTTGGATGTCTTCACCAAGAAAAATATGTAGTTGCAAGAAATAAAAAATGGTTAGGGTTGTATAGGTGTTTTTCAAGAATGATCAAACCCTTGTTTTGGCTTTTGACCTCCACAACAACCAATATGATAAAGAGGAGAAAATCATGTGTTCCCTTAATATTACATGTGTTTAACAAATAAGAACAACTATCAGAATAATGCTATGAATGCTTTCACTAAGGTCTATATAGGCTAAGCAAACTAGTGTGCGTAAAGGAAATGGAAAACCCACAAAGTTCTTGGAACATAAATGGATTTACAATAAAAAAATAATATTAATAGAGAGGAAGAGGAACTCTATCACCTTAGGAGGAGATATGAAAACTACACAACCAATGAGAAATGCACAAGTGAAAGGCCTAGGTAGATATAGCAGTTCCAACCCTCACAAAGATGACAAAAGCTTGAAAAACTATTCACATAGAGCTTGGAGAATCACAATAATATTGTTTGCTGAAGAATGCCATGAAAATCTATAAAGAGTGTTGAAGATTGCCAAAAATTTTGATAACCAAAGCTCAAGGCATGAGAGAACACCAAAGAATGCATGATTTTCAAAAAAATTTACCATATTCATTCAAAATGCTAGGTTGAAAGGAAAGGAAGGAAAGCCATGTCAAAAGAGCCATTCAGACATGATAGAAGTGTTATGAAAACTCATGCATGCAAAGGAAGGTGGTAGAAAACACTTAGAAATAGTCACTTGGTAACATATAGTCATAAGACGCTAGTGTGTCATATAGACGTATGTGCGTTGAACTCGTATTCAAATGTCTTTGGTTACTAAAGTTTCCAAACACCTTAGGAGAACAAAGAAAATAAAATATTTAAACAAAATTGTACGAAAATAAACACAAGGGACATAACACAAACACAAACTTGACACCTTGGGTGGGAGAAGGCTAGGACAAGGGCTAAAATGAGCCTAAAAACATACTATGGGAATGGACAACAAAGTGAGCACAAAACGTAGAAAGAAATTGCAAGGGTATGCAATTTTTGATGTTATAGTTTGTTATGTCCTAAATATTATCCATGAAATCCATTATAGACAAGCACTTGTAAACCTTTTCCATATAGTTTTTCTAATTCTAGGGAATAAAAGGTGTTAGGTTTAGTTGTAGTGTTGATAGAACGAGAGTTTGTTTCTCATGGTGATATTGGAGGGGATGTTCTTATTTTTGGTTGAGATGTTATGAGTTTATTTGATTTTGGTAAAGATGTTAGAGGTGTACTAGCTTTATTTGGAGACATGCTAGATTGTGAGGTAAATTATTGGGGTGGATTTCCATATTCATGGGGGTCCATGCATATCTTGGGAATGTGAAAAATTGTGTGATTGACCTTGTATTGTTCAAATGATTTAGGGGTAAATTTGAGAGATGCCTAATCATCACTAAATAAAGGATTGGGAGGTGGATAAGATGGATAGTAATAAGATGTATCTCTCGTTAAGGGTAAGGTAGAAGAAGAGGGAATATCATCAAGACTATGAGAAGGATCACATGGAGTATTAGAGGCAACTTTTAGGGGATACCTATCTAGTGATTCTTCTTTGGTGAATGTTTGAAGAAGGGGCAAATACACATAGCAAAATGAAAAATAGCATCCCATTTAGTGGCTTGAAAATGTTTAAATGGTTCTTCATTAGTGTAAATTGTATAAGATTGGTTGTTATACATAAACTTGAGACATCTATGAAGAGTGGATGGGGCAACCCACATTTGCATGTAACCATAATCACCCAAGAAGTAAACTATATGCTAGGTTTCCTAGCATGGCATGGAATAAGGTGTCAATGGTAACTAGGCCTACTTTGATAGGTAAATTAATGACACCTAGGGGTTCTCTACTAACATTCTCAAATCATTAAATAGCTAAATTAGATTTGCCCAAGTTTGAATAATCTACGTGAGTACATCCTAGAAAATTTGTGCTATAAATGTTCAACCCTAAACCGTTATCAATAAACACCCTTTTTACTCCTATATTTTTGTAACTTGAAATAATAATTAATCAAAGAGATAATATTGAGTAATGGAGTCTAACAAAATCTTTTTAAGAAAAGGAGATGTCATGAATGGACTCCATGATGGTAGAAATTTTAGTGGGTCAAACATAAGGTTGAATAGGAATATTCTATAAAGTCTATTGAAGGATATCTCTAAGGGAGGGATATGTTTTAAAAAGGTCCTAGAGAGATAGTTGCTTGAGTTAATTGCAATTATTCTCAAAAATCTTATTCTTTGCAAGTCCTAGTAGAAACACATGGTGGAGGGGGAAGATTAATGGTAGTAGAAGGTAGGGAGGTAGGATTAGCTATATTCTTGTGAATCTTACTATGACTACCATGTGTATGGCCTACCAAAGAACAATCCATTATTTTCAGAGGGACCCCATGCACTTTTATTAGAGAGGGGGCCTATAGGGCTACTTTAACGTTAATGCAAAGAGTGGGGTTAATAAAATTTGAATTCCTATTAGGAGGATTATTACTAGGTAAAAGAGTGGGGGTAGGTTTACACAAATCTAAGTACAATCCATTAGGTCCCCTTAGGATATGTGTGATAATGTGTAACTTAGAGTAAGGGTAAGATAAACAACAAACACTATTGAAATAAATAACACGAGACATAAAGAAATTAAGAATTTAAGCATATAATAACTTTATAAAAGAAGTGTAATCTATTCCATAAACATCAAACCATAAGCTAGCATATCCTTGTAAAGTATGAGCAAAGAGAGACATAAAATATTTTTCATTTTCATCTCTATGTCCTATATACAACATGAATCTTTCTAAGTGTTATCTAGGATCACCATTACCATCATAATATCTTTGATAACTATTTTCACTACATGCATCCTATTCATCAAGTACTAGATTATCACACATAGTAGAATAAGAAGAATGAGTGGAACTTGTTGATGGTTGGGAGAATATGGATGTTGAGGATAGGTGAGAGGAGAAGATAGAAATAAAAATGATTGAGTTATGGGATTTGGATCATCATGAATGGGTAAAGAAAGAGATGAATAAGAGATATACATAGTTTTAAAGGGTATAAAGAGAGGTAAAGAAAATGATAATGATGAAAGAGATATGGGATTAGAGGGAATAGAAAGAGGTGTGTAGGAAGTTGGTGAGATTGGGCAAGCAAGAAGATGATTAGAAGGTGGGGGAAGGGAAGATTAGGATGCAAAAAGAAGTGGAGGAAGAAGGTTAGGGTGTGGAAAGAGAGGATAATATGAATGATAAGATAGAGAAGGTACTGAGGGAATAGTGATAGGAGAGTAAGAAAAGGTTTCAAATGCATATGAAAAGTTGGGAGGAAGTGGAAGGTGAATATAAGACAATGGAGGGTCTAGGAGAGAAGGGATAGATATAGGATAATGCCTTAGTAGAAGAAGGATGGAAGAAAGAAAAAGATGAATTAGGTGAATCAAGAGTAGAAGATGGTAGGAGGAAAGAATGTTCTTGGAGATTAAAATGAGGCATATAAGAAAAATCAAGAATAGGAGGAATGAAAAGCTAGGTACTTGAGAGATCAAGAGAAATGGAAGTGAAAAAAGCAACAAACATTGGAAAGTGGGTAAAGTGGTAAACCCTGCAATTAAGATTAATGAAGACTCTCGAGGCTAGCCACCTTCCAAGTAGGAGAACTTTTGTCATTCCAACCTATTGGTGTGTCAAAACCAACATCAACAAAAATGGCACTAGAAGAAGGGCAATCAAAGTGGAATATTAAGATTTTTCAGAGTAAAAAATGTTGTACCTAGATGTTTTGATTTCATTGAACCTTTTTGAAATTGTCATCCAAAATCTAGGTGGAGAATAACACTACTACGCTGAGTTCTAGAATTAGAAGTAATAAGAAAAGAAATTAGGTTGAAGAAAGAAAGGAGCTTCAAGATTTTGTGGATCTTCATGAGAGCTTCTACCAAGAGGAATTGAAAGAAACTAAAACTCCGCATATGATGTAATGGCTTTTTTGTGGGTATCTTAATGTTTATGTATTTTTGTCTATTTGGGTAGCCTCACTACAATTTTATTGTTCACATTTTTTTCGCTGTAACAAGGCTTTAGGTTTTTTCAAAACTTGTTTTACCCTTTAATCAAAAACTTTTGGAACACTCATTAACACCTTTGAATACAATTTCAATATTTTATTATCCCTCCAAAAATTAAACAATTATCCCTTGTCAAGAATAAAATTTACTTAAAGCAACGTTAGAAGTATACATCCCTTTCAAAACATTATAAGAAGATTTAAGATAGATCCATAAACCGACTTCTACAATAACCCCAAAATTATCACTACCAGATATATTAATGGATATAAATGGATAGTAGTATAGACCAATCCTACTTTATGTTACCCGTTATAATATTTTTATCTAAGCTTTACCCTGAATAATAATAGCTATTTTATTACTTAAATTTTGAAGCTAATTTTTATGAAGCAAGAGTGCCATATTTACCCTACTTCCACTCGTTTATCCTTCTTGAATTAAACTCTCTATTTCCCATCAAAACATCTCATTGATTTTTATATCTACTCAGCTACTAGCTCATTGGTATTTCAAGCTTTTTGATTGCTAATAACAATCTTCTTAAGAAGTATCTATGTAGAAATTTTACTTTAGGATGAAAAAAAATTTAAACAACATAAATGTTCAAATTTTCTTCTATTTTTGTTATCTTGCTGTAACTGCTCTGGCTGACCTGCATGCAACAGTGGAAGCCATGACAAGGCACGTGAAATATTTGACTAAATGTCTCAGAGCAAAGTGGTCGCGTGGAATGCCTTAATTGCAGCCGCAGGATACGATCAAAATGGAATTTTTTTAATTTTTAAAACAGACTTTAGAATATATAATTCATATGTAAACGGCAGATGTAAAGCCAAATTCCACGACCTGCGCCATCATCCTCCTTGCGTGGGTTAAAATGGAAGTTTTTGGAAAGGGTACGGGCATCTATCAAGGCATAATGGAAGGGGAATTTTATCAGTTTTGTAGTTGGAGTTACCATGATTAACATTATGCAATAAAAATAAAAATGTGGAACCTTAGACAAGTCACGTGAACTGTTTGACAAAATGCCTCACAGAAATGCAGTCTCAGGGAAGGCCATGATTGCAGGTTCTGCACAGAAAGGATTATTATTAAAAGGTTAAACATGTATGTAGAAATTGATAAAATATTAAGGAAAAATATGAACAGAACAAATATGACAACATATATTACAATTGCACAAATTAATCTATATTATTCAACAAAAAAGATACATATATAACTTCAGAGAAGTTTACCAGCTTCCTACAAATCTGCTATCTAATTTGACAGCTAACTACAATTGATTGACACCTAACTAAAACTAACTGAGACACCTCTATAATTTCTATTGACACATCTATAACTACACAACTCTAGTTGACACATATTCACTACATGTGAATAAACCAGTTATTCATTATATTCTAACAGAAATGGGAAAACATAGACAGGGGAAGCCTTTCAAAAGCTCAAAAGCTTCTGTAGAACACAAATAATGTGTGAAACAATGCAACACCTACAGCATGAAACTAAGAATAGTTTAACAATAATAACTTTGCCATTTTCAGCTCCCAGGTGCCCAAAATAGCCAGCACATATTTTTAAGCATGCCCAAACATATTAATATATCAAAGGCAGCTAATCACAAGTTTAAGACTGTTAATAATCAACAACAAAGTATATGAAGATAGTGATTATAGCTAGGGTTTAGGTTAAGGTGTTCCTGAATCAGAGAAGCCAAGCTGCACAAAAAAAACAAAAAAATATTTTATGTTTAGTAAGGATTTGGGTTGCTGCATGCCAATTATACCTTTAATAAATTATGCCAGCACATAGCATATGAATTAACTGACATAATTCCTGAAGAAAGCATTTGAGTTCAAGCACAGAGGCCTTCAACCATGCCACAGGCAAGCCCTTGGGTTTTCAAGATCAATGTGTAAGTATCAACCATATCAAGGGTTTCAAAGAACTATATCCAGAAATAGTGACAAGTAGCAAGCTTTAAGAGGAGACAATAAGCAATGATAGGTTTTCCAAAGAAATAGTGACCATGACAAACCTTGCAATAAAATAGTGATCAATAACAAGCCTTGTGAGGAACACAGAGATCAGTACCAAATTACCTGTCTATTAAAATAGTAGAATTCAATATTATAGACAGTATCATGTTTCGACTTCTCAACTATTAAAAGAACAGTAACAAGCTCACATCCGTATAATAAGTATGAATCTTTTTGAAAGAACAATAACAAGCTTCGACCTTTCCCTTGGCAGCCCTGCCCATTTAATGGGTATCAGTTATGCCAAGCCCAAATAAAATTGGATGACTAAATTCACTAAGCTATTTGCAATATAATTCCAAACATAGCCAGTATTCCATAGTTTAGCCTATATTCAGCAGTATTAAATCCTAAATAAGATTAAAAACCAATTGTTAACAGTCTTATTCCTAGAATATCACATTTATTTTCCACAGTTTTCTTTTAACTAAGAACAAAATATAGATAGTACCCAATAATACAAAGCTCGCAACTGTAGCTATAAACCTAGTTCTTCCTCCTTAGTGGTGATTCTATGTGAGTCTCTTTCAAACCACCCTCGGCAAATCTACCAATAATACAAACTAGTACTTGCACCTCTTAAGGAGGTGTAAGGGATCAGCCGACAGGAAAGTTAGGGGATGCATATGTACATGTGGATATGTTTGTTTGACTCTTTTGTTAGAGTCAATCTCAAAGATTTGCTTTGGCACAATTTATTCATCCTTATAAATTCAATATCCAGAAAGAATGAAAATACAGTACATTTCCAAAGATAGTGAAGTTATAATAATCATAAGAGGTTCTTCCAAGTAGAAATGTTATGTTTCGCACAATTGATGTGATGTAATAGGGACACATTCTCAAATGGGAGGAAAAAATAGATGTGTGCTAATGAATTTGTCTACCTTGTCGGATCAATATGCATAAATCATTTTGGTCCATAATATCTATGAACATATCTTGAATTACAAAATCAATTTTTCTTTGGTTTAAATTCAGTAAGAAATTAATAGAAATAAATAAATACACATATTTTCTGTTAAGTAGGGAAAAGAGAGAAGGATGCAAAGCATGTAAGCCCTCCTTTCACTACAACATTCAAGGACAAAACCAAGCCAAGTCACTTCAAGATGCTAGAGGACTCAGCTACTGATTTTGCGCTCTTGTTTATAGAGGAAAGATGTGAATCAACCAAGCCTTTATCAAACCCTAGCCTAATCAATGCACTAAACCCTAGAATAATGATAATTAGCTTATAACAGAGAAACATAAACAACAAATCAGGATATGAAAGCACAAGGGTGATTAGTGAGATGTCCAAATTTGTCTCTCAGAAGCTAAAATGTCAAAAGACTCCGGGGCTAGCGCCCGAGTCTAGAAAGTTCTGATCTCCGGAAGCTCCGAACTGCAAAAATTTCACAAATGATGCTCTCATGCTGAATTTAAGGTTTGTTTTGCCTGTTGGACACTGGGGCTAGTGCCCAAATCTGCTATGGAGGAATTTTCAAACTTTGTTTTCGGATCTTGAATCTTGGTCCCTTAGACAACCTCCCTGTACCTTCACTTCTACAATTCCAGCACATGTAACTTGCACATAAGAAGAAAAGGGGTTTGGGAGTTGTGGTGTTTAGGGACTTGCCTTAGTCAAATCCCGAGATAGCATTCAAGCTTCCCAACACTGTTGTTAGAGAGAGAGTGTGTCCTTGCAGGACATAGGCTAAAGATAATCCAAATGATAATGAAATGATTCAAACACAGTGATGATGTCACCTCAGAGGTGAAGTCCTTAGGATGAAGCTTCTTCAACTCATAAGGAGATGGATGATGATTCCAAATCTGCAACAAACACACAAATACAAATACAAATCTACAATACTTTAACATAATGAAGGCCTTGAATGTTCTTTGCTCCAATATCATAAGTTCGCAATATCCATCTAGGTTACAAATGAATTCAAACACTTGTTTATATATGATATCCCGTTAAACTTTTGTAAATTAAATGAAAGGGCCGACAGAGAGGGACCCATTTAAGAGTCCTAGGCCGACATACATTAAATTTTATCTCGACAAATCAGGGTGGACTTGGGCGCTTGGGCCTAATTTGAGTTAGGGATAAGATAAATGAAGGGACCAAGGTCCCAAATTCACATGGGTGTCAGGCTCTTTTCTTCGGGATGCTCAATTAGAATGTATAATGAAGCAAATAGGACCTAGGAGGTAAAAAGGCACGTGTCCACTTTTTACTCCATAACATTTAGCCCCCACGTTAATGTGTGTACGATCCTATGATACAACACATGCATTAAAGTACAATCAAAACATATCAAACACACCAAACACTAGAATGAATACACACCCTAAGTTTGAAGGACTATTTCTAGCCCCCAGACTTAGGCAAAGATAAGAAAACACTTAACAGTCACATAAGTCACAGTGAATATAGTAAGGAAGCATGCAATACATGGAGAAGATAGTGAAAGAATGCAATACATGGAGAAGACATGAATGCATTCATGCAAGACACAAATAAGACATGAAGAGAAGACATGATTAAACAATTACATATCTATATATAATGCTAGCTAAAGTAAACAAAACACACATGTAAAGAAACGCAAAACACATACACCTTTTGTCTATACAGCTTCAGGAGATATTGATGACATTCATTACCTTACCCTTCTCATCACAACTTCTCTAATCTATCTTCTTTTGTCTTCTTCTTTGATTACATTTCCACAGACTTCCTTTATCATCACCTCTTGTCTCACACTATTGACATCAATGACAACACAAGTGCAACAATCTCCCCCTTTGGCATTGATGGCAACACTTGACCTGATATGCAATGTTCTCCCCCTTTGACATCAAGGAAAAAGGGCTACTATTCTTCCTTTGAACTGATCTTCCTTTAGCTTCCCCTGTTAGTATTCCTCTTGACACTGCTCCTCACCTGTCAGCTCCCCTTGACTAATCAAATCTTGTTATCCTTCAAAACCTCTTGCCTACCTACTCCCCCTGAGAGGTAGCCAACATCAATCCAGGGATAAAGGTATATCTTGAACTGCTCCCCCTAGACAAATGCACCATCTATGCATCTAGTTAGAAGGAGGGGCAACAACCCCTAACTTCTATCTAAGATACTCAAAAGTATCCTTAGAAAGTGCCTTGGTGAAGATGTCTGGAACTTGATCCTTTGTAGGCACATACTCCAATCTGACTTCTTGATCTGGAACCTTCTGTCTCAAAAAGTGATACCTGATAGATATGTTCTTGGGTCTAGAATGCATCACTGGATTTTTTAAAATATTGATAGTAGTTGTATTATCGCAAAGAATAGGAATAGGCTCATCACATACAACCTTGATATCCTTCAATGTTTGCTTCATCCACAACACTTGAGTACAACAGACTGCTGCAACAATATATTCTGCCTCTACAATTGATAAGGACACTGAATCCTACTTCTTGCTAATCCATGAGACCAGTATGTCTCCCAAAAAGAAAGCTCCTCCACTGGTACTTCTCCTATCATCAACACTACCAGCCCAATCTGCATCAGTATAAGCACTCAAAGAAAATTCATTGCCCTTTTGATACCATAATCCATGTTCTGGAGTGCTCTTCAAGTGTCTGAATATTCTCTTGACTGCCTTCACATGTGTTTCCTTAGGATCATCTTGAAATCTTGCAACCAAACACACTTGCATAATGTCAGGACTTGATGTTGTTAGGTATAGTAGGCCCCCAAGCATAGATCTGTATTGAGTCTGATCAACTTCAGGTGATTCATCATCTTTACTCAAGTGACAACAGGTTGCCATAGGAGTACTCACATGCTTGCAATCTTCCATTCCAAATTTCTTCAACATTTCCTTAACATACTTTGCTTGAGAGATAAAGATACCCTCATTTGATTGAGAAATTTGAAGTCCTAAAAAGAACGATAGCTTTCCTAACATAAACATTTCAAACTCTTTTGCATCTCTCCTACAAAATTCTTACACATCTCATCACATCCACAAAAGATTATATCATCAACATACACAACAACAATTAGAATTTGTTCACCTTCTAATTTGATGTAAAGATTCCTATCTACGGTATCTTTCTTGAAACCCTACTGAAGTAAGTACTTGTCCAACCTTGCATACCAAGCCCTAGGGGCTTGTTTGAGACCATACAAAGACTTCTCGAGTCTGCACACAATGCTTGGATCTTCTGATAACTAAAAACCATCCGGATGCTCTATGTAAACCTCTTCTTCTAAGTCACCATTCAGAAAAGCAAACTTAACATCCATCTAATATACCTTGAATCCCTTATGTACTGCAAAAGCAAGAACCATTCTAATTGCTTCCATTCTTGCCACCGGATCAAATTTCTCCTCATAGTCAACACCTTCAACTTGTGAATATCCTTTGCAAACCAACCTTGCTTTGTTCCTTACCACTTCTCCATCTTCATTCAACTTGTTCCTGAAAACCCATTTTGTTCCTATCGCATTCTTGTTTGCAGGCCTTGGTACTAACTCCCAAGTCTGATTCTTTTCTATTTGATTCAGTTCTTCTTCCATGGCTTGTATCCATCCTCCATCCTTGCTAGCCTCATTAAAATTTTTAGGTTCTATTCTTGAGAGCAAAGCAAAGTTTACTTGTTCATTTGTTCTTGCAAATCTTCTTCTTGTCTGAACTCCTTCATTCTTGTCTCCAATGATCTGGTCTTCTGAATGATTTTTCTAAACATACTTGGTAGGAGTCTTAGCTATCTTCTTTGGAGTTTCTTCCTTTTCTTCAACTTTTGTATCTTCCTCTGTGTAGGTAGGTTCATCTAACCAACAGTCCTCTTGCTCAACCAAATTTTGATGTGATTCTTCATCCACTTTTACATTTGCACTCTCAACTATCTTCCTTAGTCTTTTATTATAGCATCTGTAGGCTTTGCTTGTAGTTGAGTATCCAAGGAAAATACCTTCGTCTGCTCTATCTGTCAAAAGTCCTAGACCTTCTTCATCTCTTCTGATGTAGCATTTGTAACTTCCAAAAACTCTGAAATACTTGATTGTTGCAGGTCTTCCATTCCAAAGCTCATAAGGGGTCTTGGTGTTGTGCTTTCTTAGTAGTCCCATATTAAGAATATAGACTGTGGTATGAATTGCTTATTTTCAGTATATATTAGGCAGTTTAGCTTCACGCAACATTGTCCTTGCCATCTCTTGGACAAACCTATTCTTTCTCTCAACAACACCATTCTGCTGAGGAGTTCTAGCAACTGCATAGTGCCTTTTGATTCCATGTTCTTGACAAAACTCTACAAACTCATTTGAAGTGAACTCGCCACCTCTATCAGATCTTAAGCACTTAATTCTAGTATTCATTTCATTTTCAACCATATTTTTGAAGATATTGAATCTACTAAAATCTTTTGATTTTTCTTTCAAAAAAGTAACCCATGTCATTCTAGAGGAATCATCAATGAGCAACATGAAATACCTCTCACCTTGTAGGTGTTTTATCCTAGTTGGTCTGCACAAGTTTGTATGAACTAGCTCCAAAGGCCTTGTAGTAGAATATTCCTTGGACTTGAAAGTTATCCTTGTCTACTTCCAATCTGGCATTCCTTGCATATTGTGTTTGTAGGCTTGATGATATTTGACATGTCCCTTATTGTTTTAATGTAACTAATCTTCACCAGATTGTCAAAGTTGATGTGCCCCATTCTCTTGTGCCACAACCAACATTCATTTGTTTTCCCTAATAGACAAATCCTCTCATTAACCTCTTTCAGATTATACAAGTTGCCTTCTATCTTAAAGGCTTCTGCCAACAATTTTCTAGATTTTGCTCTTCTGATTTCACACCCTTGATCATGAAATGTGAGATTATATCCTTTGCTGTACATTTGACTCACACTCAGAAGATTATGCTTGAGACCTTCTACACAAAGAACATCATGTGTTTGAGACTTTCCATCAAGGCCTATAGTACCTTTTTTAGTGATCTTTTTAGAAGAGTTGTCTCCAAACCTAACCAATCCACCATCCCACTTGCCAAGATTAATAAACTTGCTTTTATCACCTGTCATGTGATTTGTACATCCACTATCTATCACCCATAGATTGGTTTTTCCTTGAGCATGAAATGTTGTTTGGATAATCATTGAGTTCTCAACTCCATTGATACCTTCCTTGTCTTGCCCAGTGACATCATTATCTTAGATTCTGAATTTGTCAGACCAATCTCCCAATACCTTGCTGTGTCTCCAAACTTGTTGCAAAATTGACAAACCATATTCGCATCCACAAGATTTTTTTCATTTATTATAGACTTGCAATCCATAGCCTTATGGCCAAATTTATTGTAGATAAAACAATAACCAAAGAAAACATGATTGAACATGTTCATGGAGAATTGTCTTACATGAAGAGATCTTCCTTGAGGCAAGATGAGATCTATACATTCTGTATCATTCAAAATTCCAAGCTTTGCCTTCTTCAATTCCCCTTTGAGTAACTGAATTTCTTTCTCAAGTTTTATACATTCTTTTGTCTTGGCTTCAATCACAACTCTTTGTTCTTGATTCTCCTTCCTAGCACAATCTAGGTCTTCAAGAGTAGAAACAAGTTCACTTTCAAAGTCAACTTCATATTCTTCTTCATCTATAGCCTTGTCAGAACCATCTGAGATCACCATGGCTATGAATAGAGATTCTCCTCTATCTTCATCATATGATTAGTGATCTACATCTTCTTTGGAGCTGCAGTCTTCTTTTGAAAGAAGGTTCCTCTGAAAATTGTTTCTCTTAAACCCCTTGCTACTACTTTCACTTTCTCCAAATGGACATTTAGATGCATAATGAACAATTCTACCACATTTGAAACATTTGAAAGGTAACTTACCTTTATATTTACCTGATCCTCTTTTCATCTTTCTTACAAAATTTGCTTCTTCTTCCTCAGCTTCATTGCATATATCAGATGTTCCTTCATTCTTCACAACATTGAAAGCAACTTCTTTTTGGCATGGATCTATGACTTCATTTCTCATTTCATAGGCAGTGAGGGACCCAAATAGTTCTACCATGATGATTTTCTTCAAGTCTTTAGCTTCTTTTATTGTAGAAACTTTTGAATCAAATCTGTGAGGGAGGAATCTCAGGATTTTCTTTACAACCATTGATTCAACTATATCTTCACCCATGCTTCTGATTCTATTCACAACTTCATTTACTCAATGTAAGTAGCCAGCTATGTTCTCTTCTTCTTTCATCCTTAGATTCTCAAATACTATTTTGTAGGATTGCAGTTTGGCTTCATTTATGGTGTCATCTCCTTCTTAGAGACCTTTGAGCTTCTCCCATATCTCCTTTGTTGTCTTGCACTGCACAACCTTGACTAACTCTGAACTGCTCAGACCACTTAAGATTGCATTCTTAGCTTTGGCATTATTCTCATGGGCCTTCTTCGCATCTGAATTTGTAATGGGATGACTGGGTTTAACATAATCAGTCTCAATCACCCTCTAGACATCATACCCTAGTGAAGTAAGATAGGATTCCATCCTTACACTCCAAAATCATAGTTACTTCCATCAAACATTGGAGCTTTAGAAGAGGACTCCTTCTGAGCCATGTGTTCTATTCCAAGATCTACCTTTAGCTATTAGGCTACACCAAAGAGCCTTACTCTGATATTAATTCTTAGAAAACAAGGATATACTGCATCAAGGGGGGTGAATCATTATATCTCTGAACTTATTTCAGTTTAACATCAACAATCAAAACTTCTAACTACCTTAATCAGAAGATCGAGAAATTAAACTAATTAAGCACACAACCACAACACTAGATTTACATGGAAAACCCAAGGAGGGAAAAACCACGGTGAGCAAGTTGCTTGGATCTACTGTCCAAATCCAACCTCACAAATAAATATAAAACATGATTACAATATTATTTATGGGATACAACCCAAAGGAATTTGTAACTCCCTAAAATACAATGCAATGACACTTACATAATGAGGCTACAACCTCTGGATATTACATTCAATAGATCTTACTGAACGAACCACCTCCATATCATCCATACACTTCACTTTCTCTACCCATCGAACACTGCTACCTGCAACACACCTTCACAAACATTCTCACATCTGCCACACATCTTCGTACACTCTTACACACTCATACCTTCCTCAACAAACAAGATCTTTCAGTTATACCTTCTGCAAATTTCAAATTCCTTCTCCCATGTTGGCCAAGATGGAACGTGTAAACATGAAACGTGCAAGGCCACTCCAAGTCGACATCTAAAAGATGTAGAAAATCAATGTGGTTCAAGCCAAGTGATAACTAGGACCTATTCTTCGTTAACACATCTTCCCAAGTAGGCACACACTTCAAATAATTTGGTGGGAACACTAAAAGCACATCAAGTCACCCCAACAAACACTCATCCTTCTGCCCAAGAGCTCCAGGAAAAAAGGGGTATTAGAGGGATCAATTAACATCATGCAGATCATCACACAAGCAACATAAGACTTAAAGAAACCTTCTCAATGAATCCTTGTTCTGAGATATATGTTTTCTTTCTGGTGCAAGCAAGCAAAAGTTGAGCCATGTATCACAAACAAACACTGAACACACAGTCTTAAGATAGAACATTGAAAAACCAACTTGAGGTGCACTTCAACACCTAAAACCCGAATTAAATCATCCATCTAAATATCTGAACTTATCTTCCAAACATCAAAGCCAAAAGATAAACTACGGTGAAATGCAGTGGCTTCTGCTTTCTCCTCTAGACAACCCTAGTCAGTAGCAAGATGTGTCTTTGTTCTACTGACCCTGGAGAACCTTTGTGGTACATCTTAGAAACTGACTCTTGAATATTATAATCTTCTCATCTATAAATGATCATCCTTCAAACTATAGGACCTCAAATTCAAAGGCAAAGAAATGTGAAGCATTTCCCAAACGCATCCTGACTACATCAACTCTGAACAACTGTCTTCACCTTGCGAGCTCTAGAATATTCTGTGTTAATCTTCAAGCTCTGAAATCAGGAACATACTATCTCCACACACATCTCTGACCAACTCCCAAACTGCAAGGCCATACCACAAAGTGTGGAAGAATGTGGAGCATTCTCCCAAGCTTATTCTGTGTAAACTCCAGTGCCTTGGACAACTTGAATCTTTCTTTCAAAACTAAAGCAATGCATTTCCTCAGGAAACAATGAATACAATATTTTCCACATCAAAGACTTCATTCTCAACTTCATACAACAACAACAAACTCTTTTCTCAAAGAAAGAATCTTCATGTTAGCAAACCTTTTATCTATACAGCTTCAGGATATATTGATGGCATTCATTACCTTGCCCTTCTCATCACAACTTCTCTGATCTATCTTCTTTTGTCTTCTCTAATTACATTTCCACAGACTTCATTTATCATCACCTCTTGTCTCACACTATTGACATCAATGACAACACAAGTGCAACACTGTGTTTCACTCCATAGGAATTTTTTAATACGAGGGTTATAAACTAGTCACTTAGAAGAAATAACCCATAGAAAAACACACAACAAGGCCCTCAAAATAATTCTACTACAAAAATCATCTTCAAGAAAAGAATTCATTGAGTCGTAACATAAAATTCAAAGAACATGAAAAATTCTTGTCTACTTTATTACATAAAAAAGGGCATCATTTAAAAGAAACAATGACACATTGTCAAGGTTCAAACATGACAAGCAGTTTCAAGTGGGCCAACATAGCATGCTAAATGGCCATCTAAAGTTGTTGGATATCACTTTGTTTGATTCTGTCATTCACAAAAGAAGCTTTGAAGACCTATCTTGGTATAGCATGCTAAATGGATATCTAAGCTTGATGAATCTTTGTTTGATCAATTGTCTCATTAAAATGAAAGCTTTGAATACTTATCTTTGATATGGTATGCTAAGAAGTTATCTCAACTCAATGGATGTCTGTCTGATTCTCTCATTAAAGATAGAAACTTTGAAACCAATATTATACTATTCAAAAAAGACATAATATAAACAAACTGATCTATTAAAAGACATCATGCTACATAAAAAAGCATTCATTGCATATTAATCATCAAAAAACACACTAAATAAAATCTGAGAGGTCTCAATTAAATTCAAATGTCATTGACACTAAAATAAAACCCTTGCTGTACATCCTCAAAGTACTATATGAAGTATAAAAACAACTAAAAAGGACAATATAAGGACATCTTGGTGCATGCAGATATTCGATCTACTTCTGCAACAAAATGGACACGGTGTGACTCAAACCTTGATCAGACAAAAGAAGTCTGATAAAACAGCCCGAGGGCCAAGATTGGTATAAAGACATAGTTGGACAAAAAATTCACAATTCCCCTTGGCATAAGTCTGAAGTGCAACTATCATCAAAAGTTGGTAACATGTTCAGAAGATGTTAACTCACCTACTACCTTAGGAGTGGATTGATTGAGCTTGAAGTGTGTTGTAGCCTTGTGCTAGAAGAAGGAACCTCACAGAGCAATCTTGAACACCTCTTATTGTTCTTAGGAAAAGTCCCATTCAAAATCCTAATAATTTGAGGTCATCTACAATTCAAGAATCTTTGAAAGAAAAGTTAGCAATGACTACAATCTATCTTCTATTTAAAGACAAAATGGGCAATGGTAATTTAGGCAGTGGAAACGCAACTAACATCTAAAATCCCACTGACCCAAGGATGTGTTATCCACCTGTCCATATATCTAAAATTTGATCCCATTAAGATCTGCATATTTATGAAAAATTAAATCGATTAATATAAAGATCTGCATATTTATGAACACTCAAATCGGCATTAATAGTATACTGTTCAAGTTAACATGTGCCTTACGTATTGTTTGTTCCCATGCTTTACTGTTCTCCCAGTGAGCGTTTCACAGTCAAAACCCTTCAACTTTGAGTTTAGGTAGGGCCAAGACACGTGGCACTCCACATTGGTTGGTGCCTGAAAATACCTCTGGGGGATGAATTAAACCTTGATCATGTTGTTCATCCACTTGCAATACTAATCGTTGATCTCTGGATTTAGTATGTAACCATCAAATTACATGCTAAGAGAGGAGGTCATCGGAGCTAGAGTGAGGGAAGCTAATAATAAAGTGATTGATCTAGAGAATACCATGATTACTATCTTTTCATCCTTTTCACAAATTAGCCCATGGACTAAAAATTGTTTAAGCGGCAACATTTTTAGCGTGAGATAATTTTCTAGCTCAAAAGCTCACATAAAGAAGCCTATCAACTAATTAAAATGATAAAAGGAAAAATGATAAATTCCCTTGTTGCTATCCTCCCTCTAAAAATTGTAGATGAATCCCCTTTTATTAACTTTACTCTATCATTCCCTTTTTATGGGTAGTTATTTCCTTTCTATTATTTTATATTTACTTTTTTCCTAGCATAAAAGCTCCTTGAGTTATTGCTTTAAATTAATTGTCCACTTGCAGAGTTAAGTTTCTTAAATGAATTTCAACTAATTATTTAAACATTTCTTTAATAAAAAATTATTTCCTAACATATATTTATTTTTCAAATAATTTGGTCATTTATCAATTAAACTCTATAAGTAACTTAGTGTAATTTTAACTATAAAATAAAATTTAAATATAAATTATCAAGATCTAAAAAAACATCTAAAGATTTTTGAGTTATTTTATTTACTTAAAAGTTGTTTTATAGTTATAGTTTTTTGTTTTTTAAAAATATGTCAGTTATGTTTTATTGTTTTTATTTTTTTATGTACATATGCTTCATTCCTTGTTGTCACTATAGAACACCTCTCAACATAATTATCATTCAATTAATATTATAATTTAACTAACTCAATTATTTTCTTATCTAATTATAATATTTGATTAATTAACTAAATAAAATTAAGGGTCCAAGGAGGGCTGTGATAGAAGGACTATGTTATGTACTACTATATTGAGATCTATACTAGGAATGTATTCATAAGTCCAAGTAAATATGTTAGGAAACTCTTTAATAACCTTCTATGTGTGGAACATTCAAACCATGAAAGATGTTTCCTATTTTAAGGATTGGAGGAGTCCATAGAAATGTCAAGTATTTCTCCAATTGCTAGGGTACTACGATCTTTGATAAATGGATTAGTGAGTAAATCCAACTAAATTTTATAGGAAATGGTGGTGTTAGAGGTTGTCATGACAATTTCTCCAAATTATGCATAAAGATTAAGAGCAAACTATGATTCATGGTCCTACTGATAAGTAGGAGAAGCAAAGTAAACTCCTAAAAATTTAGATGAGGCTTTATCATTGAAGAAAGTGTCAAGATGAGGTGTATGTGATGATGGTGTGAGCCCAAGATGTTCTAGGTGAACTAAAGAAAGATTTTTGGAACTAAAGGGAACCATATAATAATCAAAATTGATACCATTATTAAGGTTTTTGAGGCAATATACTAAGATTTATTTATTATTTTGAGAATCAAATTGAAGGGGATTTTTGATACCTTGTTTGTGTAGTGTATGAAATTTGATTCATCAAAGAAAAGTTTGGTCCTCTTTGCCAAATTATTTCAATGGCACCAAACTAGGAACAACTAGTTTTCTTAAGGATGAATCTAATCTACTACAACTCTAATAGAAAGAGAAAATTAAACTAGTTGGACCTAACATGTTTTACCCTTGAGAAAATTAAGTTTTCTAACAAGTTAAAACACAAATGCAAACTAAAAACTACTAATTTACAGAATTACCAGATACCGATTTAATAAATCAGATACAAAACTATAAATGCATACTAGAGAAGAACCTATCACAAAAGTTTGGAGCTGATTGTCTGGGACACTAGCATGTTGCACTATAGTCTATAGGACAAGAAACACAGAGTTCTAAAAAATTCTCTCAGGAGTTGTGTCCAGTCTATATAGAAATGAACAATAGCAAACCAAGGAGACTTCCAAGTAATGACATAAACAAAAATGATAAGGTTTAATCTATCTATTAAAAAAGAAATGATAAAATGACAAGACAGGAAAGATATCAACAAAACCCTCATGTGGTTGGATGTCTTCACCAAGAAAAATATGTAGTTGGAAGAAATAAAAAATGGTTAGGGTTGTATAGGTGTTTTTCAAGAATGATCAAACCCTTGTTTTGGCTTTTGACCTCCACAACAACCAATATGATAAAGAGGAGAAAATCACGTGTTCCCTTAATATTACATGTGTTTAACAAATAAGAACAACTATCAGAATAATGCTATGAATGCTTTCACTAAGGTCTATATAGGCTAAGCAAACTAGTGTGCGTAAAGGAAATGGAAAATCCACAAAGTTCTTGCAACACAAATGGATTTACAATAAAAAAATAGTATTAATAGAGAGGAAGAGGAACTCTATCACCTTAGGAGGAGATATGAAAACTACACAACCAATGAGAAAGGCACAAGTGAAAGGCCTAGGTAGATATAACAGTTCCAACCTTCACAAAGATGCCAAAAGCTTGAAAAACTATTCACATAGAGCTTGGAGAATCACAATAATATTGTTTGCTGAAGAATGCCATGCAAATCCATAAAGAGTGTTGAAGATTGCCAAAAGTTTTGATAACTAGAGCTCAAGGCATGAGAGAACACCAAAGAATGCATGATTTTCATAAAATTTTACCATATTCATTTGAAATGCTAGGTTGGAAGGAAAGGAAGGAAAGCCAGGTCAAAAGAGCCATTCAAACATGATAGAAGTGTTATGAAAACTCATGCATGCAAAGGAAGGTGGTAGAAAACACTTAGAAATAGTCACTTGGCAACATATAGTCATAGGACACTTGCGTGTGATATAGACGTATGTGCATCGCACTCGTATTCAAGTGTCTTCGGTTACTAAAGTTTCCAAACACCTTAGGAGAACAAAGAAAAGAAAATATTTAAACAAAATTGTACAAAAATAAGCACAAGGGACATAACACAAACACAAACTTGACACCTTGGGTGGGAGAAGGCTAGGACAAGGGCTAAAATGAGCCTAAAAATATACTATGGGGATGGACACCAAAGTGAGCACAAAACATAGCATGAAATTACAAGGGTATGCAATTTTTGATGTTATAGTTTGTTATGTCCTAAATATTATCCATGAAATCCATTATAAACAAGCACTTGTAAACCTTTTCCATATAGTTTTTCTAATTCTAGGGAATGAAAGGTGTTAGGTTTAGTTGTCATGTTGATAGAATGAGAGTTTGTTTCTCATGGTGATATTGGAGGGGATGTTCTTATTTTTGGTCGAGATGTTATGAGTTTATTTGATTTTGGTAAAGATGTTAGAGGTGTACTGGATTTATTTGGAGACATGCTAGATTGTGTGGTAAATTATTGGGGTGGATTTCCATATTCATGGGGGTCCATGCTTATCTTGGGAATGTGAAAAATTGTGTGATTGACCTTGTATTGTTCAAAGGATTTAGGGGTAAATTTGAGAGATGCCTAATCATCACTAAATAAAGGGTTGGGAGGTGGATAAGATGGATAGTAATAAGATGTATCTCTCGTTAAGGGTAAGGTAGAAGAAGAGGGAATATCATCAAGACTAGGAGAAGGATCACATGGAGTATTAGAGGCAACTTTTAGGGGATACCTATCTAGTGATCCTTCTTTGGTGAATGCTTGAAGAAGGGACAAATACACATAGCAAAATGAAAAATAGCATCCCATTTAGTGGCTTGAAAATGTTTAAATGGTTCTTCATTAGTGTAAATTGTATAGGATTGGTTGTTATACATAAACTTGAGACATCTATGAAGAGTGGATGGGGCAACCCACATTTGCATGTAACCATAATCACCCAAGAAGTAAACTATATGCTAGGTTTCCTAGCATGGCATGGAATAAGGTGTCAAGGGTAACTAGGCCTACTTTGATAGGTAAATTAATGACACCTAGGGGTTCTCTACTAACATTCTCAAATCATTAAATAGCTAAATTAGATTTGCCTGAGTTTGAATAATCTATGTGAGTCATCCTAGAAAATTTGTGCTATAAATGTTCAACCCTAAACCGTTATCAATAAACACCCTTTTTACTCCTATATTTTTGTAACTTGAAACAATAATTAATTAAAGAGATAATATTGAGTAATGGAGTCTAACAAAAACTTTTTTAGAAAAGGAGATGTCATGAATGGACTCCATGATGGTAGAAATTTTAGTGGGTCAAACATAAGGTTGAATAGGAATATTCTATAAAGCCTATTGAAGGATGTCTCTAAGGGAGGGAGATGTTTTAAAAAGGTCCTAGAGAGATAGTTGCTTGAGTTAATTGCAGTTATTCTCAAAAATCTTATTCTTTGCAAGTCCTAGTAGAAACACATGGTGGAGGGGGAAGATTTATGGTAGTAGAAGGTAAGGAGGTAGGATTAGCTATATTCTTGTGAATCTTACTATGACTACCATGTGTACGGCCTACCATATAACAATCCATTATTTTCAGAGGGACCCCATGCACTTTTATTAGAGAGAAGGCCTATAGGGCCACTTTAACGTTAATGCAAAGAGCAGGGTTAATAAAAGTTGAATTCCTATTAGGAGGATTATTACTAGGTAAAAGAGTGGGGCTAGGTTTACACAAATCTAAGTACAATCCATTAGGTCCCCTTAGGATATGTGTGATAATGTGTAACTTAGAGTAAGGGAAAGATAAACAACAAACACTATTGAAATAAATAACACGAGACATAAAGAAATTAAGAATTTAAGCATATAATAACTTTATAAAAGAAGTGTAATCTATTCCATAAACATCAAACCATAAGCTAGCATATCCTTGTAAAGTATGAGCAAAGAGAGACATAAAATATTTTTCATTTTCATCTCTATGTCCTATATACAACATGAATCTTTCTAAGTGTTATCTAGGATCACCATTACCATCATAATATCTTTGATAACTATTTTCACTACATGCATCCTATTCATCAAGTACTAGATTATCACACATAGTAGACTAAGAAGAATGAGTCGAACTTGTTGATGATTGGGAGAATATGGATGTTGAGGATAGGTGAGAGGAGAAGGTAGAAATAAAAATGATTGAGTGATGGGATTTGGATTGTCATGAATGGGTAAAGAAAGAGATGAATAAGAGATATACATAGTTTTAAAGGGTATAAAGAGAGGTAAATAAAATGATAATGATGAAAGAGATATGGGATTAGAGGGAATAGAAAGAGGTGTGTAGGAAGTTGGTGAGATTGGGCAAGCAAGAAGATGATTAGAAGGTGGGGGAAGGGAAGACTAGGATGCAAAAAGAAGTGGAGGAAGAAGGTTAGGGCATGGAAAGAGAGGATAATATGAATGATAAGATAGAGAAGGTACTGAGGGAATAGTGATAGGAGAGTAAGAAAAGGTTTCAAATGCATATGAAAAGTTGGGAGGAAGTGGAAGGTGAATAGAAGACAATGGAGGGTCTAGGAGAGAAGGGATAGATATAGGATAATGCCTTAGTAGAAGAAGGATGGAAGAAAGAAAAAGATGAATTGGGTGAATCAAGAATAGAAGATGGTAGGAGGAAAGAATGTTCTTGGAGATTAAAATGAGGCATATAAGAAAAATCAAGAATAGGAGGAATGTAAAAGGCTAGGTACTTGAGAGATCAAGAGAATGGGAAGTGAAAAAAGAAACAAACATTGGAAAGTGGGTAAAGTGGTAAACCCTGCAATTATGATTAATGAAGACTCTCGAGGCTAGCCACCTTCCAAGTAGGAGAACTTTTGTCATTCCAACCTGTTGGTGTGTCAAAACCAACATCAACAAAAATGACACTAGAAGAAGGGCAATCAAAGTGGAATATTAAGTTTTTTCAGAATAAAAAATGTTGTACCTAGATATTTTGATTTCCTTGAACCTTTTTGAAATTGTCATCCAAAAATACTAAAAAAATTATAAAATAAAAAATTATAAAAACTGAAAATCAAAAAAAGAATTAAACCATGCACAAGTAGTTGTTTATTTGTTATGCTAAAATTTTGCACAAGATGAAGTTTGTTCATCAATTTGCATTAATTAGGTTGAGTTAGTTTCAATGGGTATCCCTATGTGTATACGTAAGGGTTTTCACAAAATCCCTATATGGACACAATTGGCTTCCCATCTTCTCACCTAACAGTAGAAAAAACACATTTGAACATGTGAAGATATGGAAAGATTTAATGATAAGGAATTAGGTTACCCAAGAGATTATTTCTTATCATTTATTTGTTAACACATTCAGGGATAAAACATGTCATTAGTTTACAATTCCTCCATCAGATTTCATACAATCGTGGGTTGTGTATACAGAAAATGTAAACCAAAAGTAAAGGATTCAAATGAAATTAAAAACCTTCAATCTAGATTAATTGTAACCTCAATTAGAGAGAAGGAATACAAATAATGAATAAAACACACAAATTCTCACCCAAATTGACTCTTTTTCTACCACAAAGGTAGTTTTTTCTCAAGTTGATGAAATGTGGTTGCTCATGACGACAACATGATGTTACACCAATAGATGATATGAAAAATGGCTCCTAAAGTGTCCATTTATAGGTTTCTAGGTTGGATGATCAATTTAGTGGAACCCCCCAATAATTTTCTTGATCTATGGTCCTAAAACCTTGGAAATGGCTAAGTCTATGCAAAAAAGGCCTTAAACCCTAAACCCTTAGCATGTTGTTTGTGTTGCAAGTATGTGCTAACCGGGGTTGTCATTAATGTCAACAAGCTTGTGTTGTCATTGGTGTCAACTGTGTCTTCTGCTGTTGCTGTTGTTGTTTGACTTTGTTTCTGTGTTGGGGATGATGTGATTGCCTTGAAGAAGTGTTGAAATTGTTGAGAATATGGTTTTGATGGTTGGTTTCCAAGTGCTTTTGAGAAAATTTGATTAATATTGGAAATACTGAATTGAAGAAGTCTTTTGTCTTACAGAGTGTTGTTCGAGTTTTTTCTCCGCATTTATTTTTTGTTGGAGATATGAGTATATGGTTTGGATATGTTGTTTAGAAGTGTTTGAAGATGCTAAATCCAGAATTTGGTGCTCCAAATCGCTGTGCAGTGAAAGTTGTGTTCACCAGTTTGAGAACTATGTTTGAAATGTGTCTGGAAGAAAGTGTTTTGCTCCACATTTCTCTGTAAAGTGGTTTTATGCGTTGTGATTATAGATGTGTGCTTATAAGGTCCTTATCTATCTTCAATCTAGAAGGTTTGTGATTTGATGCTCTGGAAATTTATTTCTTGTGTAGCAGAGTTCGACAGTGTTGTTTGTAAGCAAATTGTGAACTTTCTTCAGGTGAAAGTTGTTGTGGTTAAATTTGTTGGTTTTTAGGTGACTTCAAGATATTCGTGGATGTTTCTAGATTGTGTTAAAGTTTTGTGTAAGATCTGGGAGGTGTGTTTACCTTTGAGGAAGTGTGTGCTTAAAAGTCCATAGTGTTAACTCAAGTTTGGCCAACTTGGTTGTTTGCACTAATTTCGGTTATGCTTTGTTGATTGAGGAAGCATGGAATAACGTGTAAGAGGGAATTTAGATCCGTGCTAAGAGGTGGCATGGTCTGCATTCATTCCTTTCCTCCACAGGAATGTTTAGGTCTAGACCTAATTTGAATTTTATGGGTTAAGATGTGTTGCCGACCTTGGAGAATGTTTTCATGATTGATGATGGTATAAATAAGTGTCAAGGATTCATGGATGTATGGATGCGCAAAGGATATAATTTTTTGTGATGCAAATTTGATTAGTGCAGTGAGAGATTTTATGTGTTAGGCTACTGGATGCAGTGAGCAGAAGGTGTCTACTATTTTCAGTGTTGTTGCGAAGGTGTTGTTTGTATTGTGGTAAATATTGAGCTTCATTAGAACTGAAATCCATGCATAGATTAGATGCAATTATATTAGTTCAAATCCTAGCAGTGAACCACTCTTCTCTTCCCTCTTTCTTTATCAGTGGGTGTTGATTCCACTTGGATAGTGAGTCCACCTACAGTGAACCCTTTGGTAGTGAGCCTTTTATAATTCGATATTGCTACTACATTATATTGTGAGCTAATCCTCACCGTGGTTTTTCCCTTTCAGGGTTTTCCATGTAAAATTTGGTGTTCTATTGTTTGTGATGTTGTTATGGTTCAGTTTCAGTTATTTTCTTTTCATGCTTAATCATCATAACATGTTTAAAGGTTAATGTGGATCCGAATGATTGTGAGGGTTTATAGTTTTGATACAAATGATTCACCCCCCCTCTCAGTTTTATTGTGCATTCAAAAATTGGTATCAGAGTGAGGTTCCTTGGAAGAGAGCTTAACATCTTGAGGTAGATCTGGGATGGTGCACAAGAAGGATGTTCCCCTATTTGATGGATCTAATTTTGCACTCTAGAAGGTAAGGATGGAAGCTTTTCTAATTTATCTTGGTTATGAGATCTAGAAGTTCGTTGAGTCTAATTACACTGTATCCCAGAATGGTGTAAGCACTGCAGATGAGATCAAAGCCCATGAAATAGATGGCAAGGCTAAACATGCTCTTTTAAGTGGTCTTATTAATTCTGAATTGGTAAAAGTTGTGCATTTGAAAACTGCTAATGAGATTTGGAAAAAGTTGAAAAGTGTTTATGAAGGAGATGATAAGGTCAAACAAGCTAAAATGTAGAATTTGAAGCTCATGTTTGAGACCATGTGAATATCTGAAGATGAAAACATTACAAGATACTTGCAGAAGGTGGATGAAGTTGCCAATGGCATCGAAGGACTTGGTGGAAGTATCGATATAAAGAAGTAATATTGAAGGTACTCAGAACTCTTCCTAAAGCTTACAGTCATAATGTTTCTACTATTGAAGAATTACAAAATTCAAATCAGTTTACCAAAGATCAGTTTCTTGGCACATTAACTACTTTTGAAATAAGAGAGTTTGGCACAACTAGTGGAACTGCAAAGGATGAGAATGCTTTTAAGCCTGGCAAATCAGAGAAGGCTGTGGAATCTAATCCGGAAGACTTTGATGAAGTGGAAGCTAACTTTGTGAGAAGGATGAAAAGGGTACTAGAAAGTTCAGTGGTAAGTTACCTTTTAAATGTTTCAGTTGTGGAAAAATAAGTCATTATGCTTCAAGATGTCCGGATCTAAAGCTCTGAGAATTAAGAATAGGGAAAAAAAGGTAAGATAGTTAATAAAAGTTATTATGTTAGAGAAGATGCAAGTATATCTGATGATGAATCTGATTATGAGGATGATAATGGTAATGAATGCTTATTCATAGCCCTAAGAGATGAAATTGTTTTTGCTAACTTTGGAAGTTGTGTGAAGGAAAAGGGTCCGGAAGAAAGTACTAACTTTGAAGGCACTATAATGTCTGATTTTCATGCTAGAAGAGAAAAAGATGACTGGGTCATTGACATTAGATGCTCAAATCTTATGACAAGTGAAAAGAATAAGTTTGTTAAACTTGAAAAATATGATGGTGGAGTAGTTAGGTTTGGTGATGATGTAGTTGCTAAGATCTGTGGAAAAGGTTCAGTAAGTTTTGATGGAAAGCATAACACTGATGATGTTCTCTATGTCAAAGGTTTAAAGCATAATCTCTTGAGTGTTGGATAGATGTGTAGCAAAGGATACAATCTTATGTTTTAGGATGATGGCTGTGAGATCAGAAAAGCTCCAAAAAAGTGATTTCTACTAGAAAGAGAATCGGTGAAAATGTTTATCATCTCAAAGGTGGTGATAATTATTGCTTTATGAATCAGATCGATGAGAGTTGGCTATGGCATAGAATATTGTGTCACATCAATTTTGATAGCCTGGTCAGGATAAGTTCATTTCAAGCTATGAGAGATCTGCCAAATACTACAAAGCCTATTACTGTTGTTTGTAAGGAATGTCAGTTTGGAAAGCAAACAAGAAGAAGCTTCAAAAGCAAGGATCAGTCATCTACCAGATTGTTGGAATTGGTACATATAGATCTTTGTGGTCCTACAAGAGTAAGGAGTTTTCAAGGTGAGAGGTATTTTATGTTATTTATTGATGATTGTTCTAGAATGACATTGGTTACCTTTCTTAAAGAAAAATCAGAAGCCCTAGATAAGTTTAAATCCTTAAAGCAATGGTTGAAAATGAAATGGATATGAAGATCAAATGCTTGAGGTTTGACAGAGGTGGAGAATTTACTTCTAATGAGTTTACATATTTTGTGAGAATCATGGGATAAACCTAGGCATCTATCTGTCGCTAGGACTCCTTAGCAAAATGGAGTGGTTGAAAGGAAGAACATGACCATTCAAGAAGCTGTAAGGACAATGATAAAAGATGCAAACCTATTGGAAGTCTACTGGAGAGAAGCAATTCAAACTGATGTCTACATATAGAACAAAGTACAAGTAAGAGAAAATGACCCAGAGACTCCCTATGAGCTATGGTATGGAAGGATTCCTACTGTTAAATATTTCAAAGTTTTTGAAAGCAAATGTTATATTAGAAGAGATGAAGAACTAGGAAAGTTTGATGCAAGGTGTGATGAAGGTATTTTCCTTGGGTATTCTACTAAAAGCAAAGATTACCGGTGCTACAACAAAAGGCTAAGAAAAATTATTGAAAGTGCTAATGTTAAGGTTGATGAAGACATACAAAAGATTTCAGAGGTTAATGGATATGAATTAGATGAGTCTTCTTGCGGAGAAGAAGAAGAAACTAAAGAAAAGGAAGTACAGGTTGAAGAACAAGAAACTCTGGAAAGAGAAGTACAAGTTCAAGAACAAGAAGCTTCGAAAGAATCCCTAAAACTCCCAAGTATGTGCAGAGGCATCACTCTAAAGATCAGATCATTGGTGATAAGAGAAAAGGTGTATTGACAAGAAGGAAAGTTGCTAAAGAATAGGTAAATCTATGTTTAATTTCTAAAGTTGAACCCAAAACAATGGTTGAGGCATGCAAGGATCAATTTTGCATCAAGGTAATGGAAGAAGAACTAATGCAGATTGAGAAGAATCAGACTTGCAAACTTGTCCCAAGACCAAAGAATAAAAATGTGATTGGAACTAAGTGGGTATTTCGAAACAAGCTGAATGAGAATGAGGTAAAGCTTGAGTATGTTCCTACAAAGGATCAGGTTGCTGACATATTCACCAAGGCTCTTCCTAAGGATTCATTTGAGTATCTCCGGGAGAAGTTAGGGGTTATTGCCCCTCCTCCTTTGAAATAGATGCATAAGGAGATGCATCAATCCAATGTACTTCAAGACTCATTCTTTTCTGGACTAGTGTTGGAAGCTACCTCTCAAGGGGAGCAGGTAGTAGCTTTGATGATTGTTGTAGACAGGGGGAGTAAGAGTTGGTGTGCACTCCTAAGGGGGAGTATTTAGAGCAGTAGTGAGTAGTGCAAGTATGTAATCAGTGAGAAAGTAAGAGAGATAATAGAATGTGAAAAGGAAAAGAGTCAATAATCAGTGAGAAAGTAAGATGTGTAAAAGAAAGGGGGAGAAAAAGAAAGTAAAGAATATTGGTGCAGTTGTGTCTTGATGGTTTTTCACATTATGTGTTGCCATCAATGACAAAGGGGGAGATTGTTGCAAGTATGTGCTAATCGGGGTTGTCATTGATGTCAACAAGCTTGTGTTGTCATTGGTGTCAATTATGTCTTCTGCTATTGTTGTTGTTGTTTGACTTTGTTGTTGTGTTGAGGATGATGTGATTTCCTTGAAGAAGTGCTGAAGTTGTTGAGAATATGGTTCTGATGGTTGGTTTCCAAGTGCTTTTGAGAAAATTTGATTAATATTGGAAACAGTGTATTGAAGAAGTCTTCTGGCTTACAAAGTGCTATTCGAGTTTTTGCTCTGCATTTCTTTTGTGTTGGAGATTTGAGTATGTAGTTTGGATATGTTGTTTAGAAGTGTTTGAAGATTCTAAATCTAGAATTTGGTGCTCCAGATCGTTGTGCAGTGAAAGTTGTGTTCACTAGTCTGAGAACTATGTTTGTAGTGTGTCTGGGAGAAAGTGTTTTGCTCCACATTTCTCCACATAGTGGTTTCATGTGTTGTGGTTCTGGATGTGTTCTTATAAGGTCCTTATCTATATTCAATCTAGAAGGTTTGTGATTTGATTCTTTGGAAAGTGATTTCTTGTGTAGCAAAGTTCGACAGTGTTGTTTGTAAGCAGATTGTGAACTTTCTTTAGGTGAAAGTTGTGGTTAAATTTGTTGGTTTTTCAGGTGATTTCAAGATATTTGTGGATGTTTCTAGATTGTGTTAAATTTTTTTGTAAGATCTGTGAGGTGTATTTACCTTTGAGGAAGTGTGTGCTTAAAAGTCCATAGTGTTAACTCAAGTTTGGTCGACTTGGTTGTTTGCACTAATTTTAGTTATGCTTTGTTGATTGAGGAACTATGGAATAACGTGCAAGAGGAGATTTAGATCTATGCTAAGAGGTGGCATGGTTTGCATTCATTCCTTTCCTTTGTGGGAATGTTTAGGTCTAGACCTAATTTGAATTTTATGGGTTAAGATGTGTTGTCGACCTTGGAGAATGTTTTCATGATTGATGATGGTATAAATAAGTGTCAAGGATTCATGGATGTATGGATGCATGAAGGATATGATGTTTTGTGATGCAAATTTGATTAGTGCAGTGAGAGATTTCATGTGTTAGGCTACTGGATGCAGTGAGCAAAAGATGTCTACTATTTTCAGTGTTGCTGCGAAGGTGTTGTTTGTATTGTGGTGAGCATTGAGCTTCATTGGAATTGAACTCCATGCATAGATTAGATGCAATTATATCAGTTCAAATCCTGGTAGTGAGCCACTCTTCTCTTCTCTCTTTCTTTATTAGTGGGAAGTGAGCACTTGGACAGTGAGTCCACCTGCAGTGAGCATTCTTTCTTTTGGGTAGTGAGCCTTTTGTAATTTAGTATTGCTACTACATTATATTGTGAGCTAATCCTCACTGTGGTTTTTCCCTTTTAGGGTTTTCCATGTAAAATCTAGTGTTCTCTTGTGTGTGCTGTTGTTATGATTCAGTTTTAGTTATTTTCTTTTCATGCTTAATCATCATAACATGTTTAAAGGTTAATGTGGATTTGAATGTTTGTGAGGGTTTGAAGTTTTGATACAACTAATTCACCCCTCCTCTCATTTGTCTTGTGCATTCAATAGTTTGAAAGCCTACATACTAATTTTAAGTTGACTTGTACTAGGTGGTCATCTGTGCCTTAAGTTGCAACTTTATGTCTTTTACCTCATCCAAGACTGGCCCCTTGAGCCTAGTAATCGACCATCCCGATGAGCATAATGTTTCCTAAGTCTGAATGATAGACTATTAAAGATAGATCGACGGCTATTGTGATATCGTAGGCTCTAGATCTGTTAGATCTATTAGAGTCGTACTGATGTGCTAGCCATTGATCTCTGACTGGAGGGTCTAAGTTTCATCGGTAGGGAGCCTCAAGACGTGCTCACTTCTTAGTCGATCACAGGAGTGCACTGCAGGAAGATACCAAAGAATATTCTCTATGATGTTGCAACAAGGTGACACATGGATGTGTGGGTCCCATCTTGTCCATGTAAGCTAAGGTTAAGCCTTAGTGCATGAGCACGAGCGTTGTAGTCTAGGTCCCCTCTGGGCCTGCACTACTGCGATGAGCTGACACGTGGACAAGTTCATGCTGAGATTGTAAGATCTTATTGGCCCACAATTTTTTCAAGGCTGCAATGGATGATTTGAATATCCTGGACTATTCTCAACCATTCATTCTTCTATGACAAGCTTCATCGACGGTCCACATTCAAAGGTCAAGGATTTCATGATTTTTAATACAAAACGCGCTGTAAGAGAGGCAAAGACAAAATGTAACCAATTATATCAATCTTAGTTCAATACAACAGACCAGATCATTCACAAAAAATGTATTACCAACAAGATTCAATTAGAACAGAGATGCAAGTCCCCATGATTGCAAAGAATTAAATGTAAAAATAAAATCTGTAACCGACTGTTCATTGTCCAAAATTACTCTGCGAAGATGAAGATCTTTATAAGGGAATTTGTAGCATTGTAATACAAGATATCCACATCTTTTGGGGAATAGTTTCTTTTGTAGAATAGGTTCATTTTTGTCTGGTTTGCAGAGCATAATATTGCCTGTGGACGAATAAAATTTTGTATGACATTTTTCAGTTCAGATTGACTTATATGAATAACACTATATGTGTGTTTCTTGCAATTGTCTCCTTGAATGTATGGATTTCTTTTGTGAATGAAGGAATTAAGGATTTTGGAGTTCATCTATGCACACTTGTTGTATTGAGTTGTTAGAAATGAAGGTACAAACCACACAATGGAAATCTGATTCAAACCTTATTTATGTGCTTTAAAAAATGTAGAACCAATGGAGATTGCAATAGAAATTAAAACCCATTACACATAAATAACATGCACTAAGAACTGAACACATAACATAGTATGTAACGTGGAGAAAACCCTTTCGGGTAAAAAACTCCACCAAGAAAAGAGGCTCCAAGTTGTATTATCTTCAAATATATGAGATTATAATACATGCACTTCCTTTGTTTCTTCAGTCTTCAATCTAGCAGTGCCTGTTACTCTCAACTCTGATAAAAATGTACTAGAATATCCTTATAAAAGGGGGTTCCCTTCTAGGGAAAGAAAACTGACAAGATATTGACTGTTAGATATGTGACCTAATGATGAATGGTCCAAATTTACAATGATAAAATATAAATAAAATGTGGTTTCAAGGGTGTTGCCCCCAAACCCCCACCAGGGCATGCGGCCCCCAAACCCCCACCAGGGCATGCGGCCCCCAAATCCCCCGTCAGGGGGATGATCCCCCCGGACCCCTCACAGGGGGGAAACCCCTTGCGACCCCCTGTCATGAATGAGTTAGCATCGAGGACCAGATATAAACATGTAGCTGAAATAAGACCACTGCTGGTAAAACCTTTCATCCCTTATGGGTGATTTACAAACAATATTAGGAGTAATTAATTACATAGGATTTACAAGGTTGATGACACCTTAATCCTAACATGAATGTCTTATTTACTGCTTTTGTTCAAGGAATGGATTAAACATGCTTTAAGTAAGATATAGGAAGTGATGTGTTGCATTAGGGATTGTTGAAGAAGAGTTATAGGAAATACTCTTTCTTGTGTGTGTCATTGTAAGCCAGTGATACCAGTAAACCCTCTAAATTTGAAGTTTTGATGTTAAAAAGGAAACATTTGCATTGTAGTATTTTGACTCTGTTGCCCTCAATAAAGCACCAATTTGATAATTTATTTACCCAAAGGTCCAGAAAGAACAATCAAATTTAAAGATAAAATCATTTGAATCAGTTTATGTTATGTTTTGTTTAGGTAGGTTTTAGTGCATGTTCTCAAAGCCAGCAATGTGAAAATCTCCAACTTAATAATAGCACTCTTTTTCTTGGCATTGTTATCATATAATCTCATATGGATATGTAGGATCATTAGCAAGAGCAATGTAACCATTCTTGACAAATTTCCAAACACCAAACCCTAGAGAAGATAGATAGCTTTGCATCCTTAGCTTCCAAAAGGTGTAATTTGTTCCATCAAACATAGGTGCCTTGTGAGATCCATTAAGAGTCATCCCTGACCTTCCTCAAGAAATTAAGCTCCTTCTGAGGAACTTGGCTCTGATACCAATTGTTGAACACACCTAATACTGAGAGGGGGGTGAATCAGTATTCAAACAAATATCAAACCCTCCAGAGTAGATTAAAACTTAACCTTTACAACATTAACAAAAACATAAGAGATCAACACAATGCACAAACCACGGTGAGGATTAACTCACAATATATGAAGCTCACTACTATAAAAATTACAACTTTGTTTTAGGGCTACAACCCAAGGAAGCTACTACTCCCTACAAACTTTGTTTTAGGGCTACAACCTAAGGAAGAAACTACTCCCCGAAGAAAGGTTTTAGGGTCACTCCCAAGGAAGCTACAACTTCCTGCAAACTCTGTTTTAGGGCTACAAACCAAGGAAGCAACTACTCCATGAACTGAGAATAAACTCAGAAAGGATTATAGCATGACAGTCCTTCTACTGCCTAAAACTGATAATGAAGCTCACTCTTTTTGATGATTGCAATTCTGCCTTTTCACTCCTCTATTGATGATTGCTCTTCTATTTTGACAACTTCTGTAACTTCTTCAAATGTCTTCTCTGTAGCTTACTAACTCACTACTTTCAGCCTTCAAGAGGTTTTTCTTTTGGCTCACTGACTCCAGCAATTAGTTAGGCACACTCTTCACTTCCCTACTATCTCAAAAATGTCTTCAAGATGAATCAAGATAGGCCTTATTACTTCTGCTCTTTCTCCTTTAGTCACACATCATAATACATTACGCATCTATATCCCACTTCACACATTCATATTCGCAATCATACCTCACCTAGACCAATTAGGTTTACAATATATATGATATTACATTGATTACATTACATGTCGGCCAGAGACAACACGAATATTACAATTACAAGTCGACCAGAGATCAAACAACATGAAACATGTAGAGGGCAAACCCTAAAATGAACTATATGCAACACCAGGAAGAGGAGCATGTCTTGTGGATTCCAACACATGCTTAACCTGGTCCTAAACATCCTTCATAGCATCATCCTTCATAGAATAACATCCACACACTTCACACAATTGAATTAGGTCACCCTTAAGCAAGAAAACATGAAGCTTGTAGCACATCGATCATTACAACTTGGTGGTACTCATGGAAGATTAAACATTACTTACACTTCTCTTAGATGAGTCAGCATGACCCATACAACATCTCCAAACACTCTTTGTACTCCACACAACAAAGAATTGTACCGTACACCTTCAACATGCATCACTCAGCCAGGTAGAAGCATAACCTAGCAACACCATCATTCCAGACCACAACCTATTTTAGAGAAACTAGAAAACACCTTGGGGAACAACAGGAAACATCACAAGATCCTCAAGATCATTCTCCATCATTCAATTCACAAATTCATATAGCAACAAGTTGGCGCAAGCCAATAGACACTAAAACTAGCCACCAGACACTACAATCTTGCACTCTATCACTTACAACTTTCTCTATGGAGGAACAAATGATGTGAAACTTTGAATGTAACACCTTCTCAACACACTTAACTTAACTTCTAAACCGCATGACCATAGCTTCAAACATGGAGGAATGCAAAGCATTTTCCCAAGCAGTCTTCCTTCCAGGTAACTTCCTGCAGCAGAAACCTTCACCAACATCCGGAGACCAGAGCCTCCTTGTAGCAACACATACTTCCTTAGGAACAATAGGAGAGAGCATAAAACATGATATAGACCATCAACAACATCTCCCCAACATCAACATTACTTTTAATCCTCATCTTAATACTTCTAATTCTCATCTTAATGCTTCTAATTCCCATCTTAATGCTTATGATTCCCATCTTAATATATCATAATGATATCATCTCTGTTAACAACAAATATACTCAATACAACTTTAATTGACATTAAACAAGGCATGACATCCAACCATGAACATCACCAACACCATTGTTAGCACACCATCAACATAAGCATCAATGACAGCCTTGTTGGATCTAGGGCATACAACTGAGAGGGGGGGTGAATCAATTGTATAAAAACTTCCTTACTACTTCAAACACTTGATTCTTCTTTGTTAGTTAATAGCATATCAATTAATCATCCATGAAATCATAATGCACAAATATAAGAGCAGATAAACATCAACACATTGAACACCAAGATTTTAACGTGGAAAACCCGGTTAAGGGAAAAACCACGGGGTGATTAACCCAAGAATTATTCTCTGTTAGAAGAATAAGAAAAAGAATGGCACTTGCCAATTAGGGCTCACTGCCCGAGCACACTGCTCACAAAGAGGCCCACTGCCTACAAGGAGACACACTGTCTACAAAGTGATAAGAATCACAGTCTTGAACTGGAGAATGACATCTCTACCATGTCCGGATCAGCTCCATTTAAGCCCAAAACCCCTGCTCTGCCTTTTGCACTTATCTTCGCTTCACCACTCTCATCTCCACAAATCACACACCAAAATGAACTCACAAACTTTTATTTATACAAGACATCGACTTAGGAACAATCATCTAAGTCAGCAATCAACCATAAGAATATCCGCAAGATGAATAACACATCCGGTCGGCCACCACAAGAACATTCGCAGGATGAACAACTCATCCGGTCGGCTAGTCGGAACAAGAACTTCATCCGGAAGAATATCTTCAATTCCGGGCTCTACCATCAATGCAGACCAACAAAACGACCTCAGCATGATCCAAGAATCTTCACAAGCCTTCCTGAATGATTAGGTACATCCGCACTTCTTCTACTTATTGGAATCTCTTCTCTTCCTTATCTGAAACTTCAAGAACACAGTCTGTCGCCACTGTCACAATGCAAAAGGTACTTCCAGACATCCAAATCATACACAACTCAAGATGACACATCTCAAGGACATCACAAACACTCCTTCCAATCTGCAGATTAAGATTATACAATTCTGGACCTCACCGGACCTTTCTGTGATCCTCTATCACCTCTAAACACTTGCCGGAACTGGTTCCACACCGACAGCCACAACTCCTTCAGATCTTCATGCAGACGTCTGAAATCTTAACTGAAGCATCTCAAGACTCATATCTATAAACCCTTTAATCCGCATCCTTCGGTTCTCATCGTATACAGTACATTTGCATTCTTCTCATCACTGTTCTTCACTGTTCCTGACTGAGGCTAATTTTCTCAATATCCTCAGCACACTGCTCATCCAATCCTTCTTGTTAATACAATATGAGTATGTTGACATCAATGACAACACTGGTTCACCTCATACTTGCAACAAGCCTCAACTGAGTGTTGACATCAATGACAACCACAATAGCAACAACCTTAGGTAACATATGTGCAACATATATTACTATAGGTACAATGTGTCTAGGATATGTATCTTTTCATAGATCCAATCCAATTTAGATGTTGCAACATCATGATGTGTTTCTATTTATCAATTGTATAATTTTTGAGTTAAGTATGTCAATTATGATTTTATAAAGTAGATGGGACATTGATGATAGTGTAGTCCCTAGAACATGCTCTGATACCAAAATGTAATACTACTTTTCTCCCATAGTTATTTAAGTATTAGCAATAGATTTATTATAGTCAACACTAGAGTTAAGATAATATAGAATATTAAATGATGTGTAAATAGCAAAGGTAATTTACAACATGTGTTAATTTAATAAGAACTCTAAAGTAAATCATTAACAAAACAAATTGGATAACATAATCAAATTAACATCAAAACCCACATATATAATAACTCCAATTTTTTATTAATAATAAGTTTAGTACTTATCTTAATCACTGAGCACTTGGATTGGCCATTCTCACCCTAGGGATATTTCAGTGGTCTTGTCCTTCATTATGTCTATGGCGCACTCCAGGAGGAAACAATTCTTATTCAGAACATAGTGTATCATGCTCAACTCAAGTGCTCTAGAGTCATGTTCAATAGAACAAATACTCAACAAGTGCACACACAAGCCCTGGCCAGGACAATCTCAAGTGTACAATGTACCTCAAGTGGGACATACACTGTGTACCCCCTTCTCTAATACCCATAGCCCACCTAAACCACTTTCTTCTTCCTTGAGTGAGCTCCATGTCCTTTCCAAGTCTCATATAAATGCCTTATATAACCTTTCAAGGGGTGGTTTCTAAACCATCACACCCTTTCACAAAGGTTGTTATTAATAATTATTTAATAAACATAATATTTCCTACCTTTTAAGGGGTGGTTTCTAAACCATCACACCCTTTCACAAAGGTTGTTATTAATAATTATTTAATAAACATAATATTTCCTCCCTTTTAAAAGGGGTTTTTATAATTATTATTTATTTATCTCCATTTTAACCAAAGGATCATAATATCCTTTATTTTTCCACCTCCCTTTTAATTATAAAGGGATACATAAACTATATCCTCTTATAATTTTAAAGGGTTAATCATAAAATAGCTTTCTTTTTCATTTTGGGGAAAAAGTCCCATAACACTAGTGAAGTCTTCAAAGATACCAAACTCAAAGGGTAAAAATCTAAACATTTAAGACAAAGTTCACTATAATTTAAAATTTAGATTTTAAGGAAAAATTCAAATAAATCAATCCATAAAGATGTTCCCAGAATCAAATAATAACCACATCAACAAGCTCTAGTAATTAATTAAATCAAAACCCACAATATCACTAATAATCACAAAGGAATATAAAGAGTCACAAAGCAAGAGCTCAAGAATGCAAAGCTTTATTCCCTCAAATTTGTGCTACAATCATCTAAAGAGATTTTATGATTCAAATTGCATGAAATCCATGAAATAAATTTAAATATTTGCACTACTCATTTATCATGCATGAAACTTTAAAGATTTTTAAAATTAGTGTCCATTCAATATCCTTTTTATGCAAACCCTAAACTAACAAAAACACAAGGAAAGTAAATCTACACCACACTTACTTTAACCACGAGATCTGAGAAAGAAAAGAACAGGGTGGAAGAAAAAGGAAAAGAAATTTAAACGTGCACTTCCTATCCTTCACATGCCATTCTTTAAATAGACAAATTTGAATAAAATCATTCCTCATGTATGACTTGTCACCACAATCACCATGTAGGAAGGTGCAATCATCAAAGGAAAAAAGGTCGTGCACATAAGATAAAAATCTACAAGTACTAGCACTACAATGTGTTTTGATTTACCACACATAATGCTTCACCATCAATCAAGAATTAGTGGCTCTAGCACATCTCAAACCCATCAACATTTGGTGAACTAAGCACGTGAAGGAAGGTACATGGCTAGAGTTTGGAAAACTCGAACAAAAAGAAAAAGAAACTAAATAGAAGCCAAAGGCAAAATTGTATTAATAATAAAAGTGAGTTTTCCAACCCTTTACAATGTAAAATACACAAGTATTTATAAGCTAAATGAAGGGGAAAGCAAAAATCCATTCCCTCCAATTTTAAAATAAAAGAAATTCAAAGAGACACAATTATCTTGGAGTACTTTTTTTTTTCTCATTACGTCCAAGATAAAATTTGATGTCCAAATGAACATCATAATACATTTTGACTAATTACCTTTGGAAACCTCATTCTCCAACTCTTGCAAATAGTAGCATAATTATCCAATGCTACCTTCACCAATCTTGGATTTGGACCATCTGAATGAGTGACTTTAACCTCAGTCTTAATAAAAATCTCTTGCAACCTTTTTTGAATATCTTTGAATTCCACCAATTTGATCTCAAAAATTTCACAAGTACCCTTTATTCTCATTAAATTATTGATAAAATGTATAGCAAAACTAGGGTCCTTAGGATATTTTCTTTTCATCATTTCAAAAAATTGATCCTGCAAAAATTGTAGCAGTTGGATATTTTGATTCTTATACAAAGAAAATCCCAACTTTTCCATAAATTCTTGCAAGGCCTTGTGCGCACTTTAAACAAGAGATTGCACCTTCTGACTCTTATCCTAATACTTCCTATTATTTACTTATTATATGGATTATATATATATATATATATATATATATATAGTATAAAACATACATATAAATTGTGTTAAGTTTTATGTTTTGTTTAAGTTTTTGGTTGAACTGTTAGTCGGCTATTGGTGGCCCTGGGCCTGCTCTGTTGTCGTTTGGCTTTGTTATCGGGTTTTGCTCCTATGCTATCATCTTATCTATATCAAAAACATACATATAAATTGTGTTAATATTTTGTCTTGATTAAAAGGTGGAATTATTAATATGACAAATTAGAAGGTTACCTTTAAAGTTAAATATGAAAACATTTTTAAGATACTTTATTTAGTCTATACAAAGATTTAATTGACAACCTTACAACCTTATTTAAGTGATATTTATTCAGTTATAATTTTAATATTTTTAATTCATTAAATTCGTTAACTTTGTAATTTCAACCATATATTTAACAATTTTAGGGAGAAAATAATTTGAGCTAAACGATATAGTCTTTTTTCTTACACTTCTTAAATAGAATTGACTTCAATTCTATTCCTTGCTGAGACATAATCTGAACTTTTATTTAGAACATCCACCATTACCATGTCCTAAAGCCCTTCAAGAGTCTTATCTAATTTATTAATAAGTTAATTTTCTCTCCCGATCTTAATATATGAAATAGGTTATGAATCCTATTGACTCTATAGACTACCTTTTCCTTAGTTGTGTCCTTGTTTGGCTGATAGGCCATTCTATATGTGCACACATCTTGTAACTGCCAAAATTTGGTAGTTATCCTCGTCCATGGTCGTCCTTCAGTTTTCCAAAAGAATTTAAAAAATTGGTAGTCCCTGGTATATATTTATTTCTCTTTTCCTAGTGCTTAGTTCACATTATGTGGGAAAAAGAATATTTATTTATGTTTTTGTAGTGCTTAGTCCACATTATGTGGGAAAAAGATGCGTGACCGAAGGAAGAGATAGGTGGTAGTTGTTCATGGTGGCAGTTTCCTTTTCTTTAGTTCCCCGATTCAACTTCTTCTTGCCCTATCGGTGCCTTTTATTTCCCAATCTTTTCCAAGATTTGCCTTTATTTACACCCTAGAATCAGTCCATTACTCTGATCATTTCTTGGAGGTTGATTTTGATCTTCTACATCTTTTGTCACAAGAAAAATTCAACATTTTCATGTCTAATTTTAATAATAGATTATGGTAGCTTAATTACTAAATCAGTTTAGGTTTCTTTTACTCACAGGTCTATCCTAAGTGGCTCTGCTCTCCCTTTCGACAGAGCAAAGGCTCCCAATCAATGAATGTGGAGACATGAATCGACTCCACCGATGTCTACTCTCTGTATCCGTCGTAGCCCTATAGATAGTAGGGCTCTTCAATGGGATTGGGTCTGACCTATTCCTTGTTGCCAATGACTACACACTGACACGGAGCTGGTTGTCTTGCTATCCCCATCTATCTGGTCTATGGAATGAACCACCTAGAGCTGAGCTCTGTTCAAAGGAGATGGATGGCTCTACCTCTCCCCTACACAGAGGCGGATGAACTCTGTATCTAGTTTTGTTTCTGCTTTGAATGTAAAAATTAGACTTAATTTGATCTATTTATTCTTATTTAGCTTTCTTTTATCATGGTAGGCCTTCTAATTTTAAAAATTGCTTTGTTGATTCATATTGCCAAATTTGATTTCGTGATTTTTGTGTGCATTGGTGAAATTCCAGAAGTATCAGAAGAGCACTGGACTTCTAATCCGAAAACTACCTTATCAGAGACTGGTTTGAGAAATTGCATAGGATTTTAAGGTATGCCCTTTTACTTACTATTTTTACTTATAATTCCAAATTCCAACTAGACTTGTGGTTTGTGATTTTACAGATTTGTTTCTAAGGTTTCTCTTAGGTCCATTAATGGCTGGAAGTTCTGTAGCGTGGTTAATGTTGTCTACAGATCTCTGTTTGGTTTTCTGTGGGACTGTGGTGACCTGGAAATGTTAATGAAATAGAGAATAAGAGGGAATTTTCTATGTAGACAGTGAGGAGATGGGACCAGAGCACTGGGGAAAGTTGCATGAAGAATCTAGCGCCTGCCAAAATGGGCTGCAACAGTCTCACATCAATGTAGCGAAGAAGGTGGCTAAAATCTGACCTGATCTCGACCAACTGCACAGGATTTATCGCCCTGCAAATGCAGCCCTCGTCAACAGGGGCCATGATATTATGGTCTACCATAGAAATTATGTTTTCCAAGAATTTGGGTTGTATGTTTTGTTTTCATGGAAATTGAAACTTTTTTGTTTGTTTTTTGTGATGTTCAATTAGGTTAAGTGGTCTACAGTCACTGCTAATATTGAGATAAAGGGGAGAAGATATCAACCTAATCAATGCCATTGCCACCCCAACCATTGATTGTTTTACCATTGAAGTGGATGATGTTTAAGTAGAGTGGCTAAATAGATTGTAAATGGTAGAAGGTATTGTTTAAAATTATTTTCTCTATTTCTATTGGAAACTTTGAAGGATTTAAGGTGCCCAAAAAAAATGTTTTTTTAATTCCCATCAAGTATTGTAGTTGTCTCCATTAATTTTGACTAATAAAAATAGGATAAATATTTACTAGTTTTTAATATAGATGACGTCTAAAACTACTATTAACTATTTATAGGCACAATGGGCTACCTAATGGCCATATGTAACTCCAAGAAAATAATTAATTATTTTTACGAGTGGGATCTTTAGGGGAATCTCTTGGGAAAGTTACAAATGTAAAATTCTTAAATGACTTTAGTGGAGAGGAATAAGGGAAAAAATAAACAATTCTATAAAAGGAGGAGAAAAGTCCTTTTATAGAATTCTATAAATTTCTCTCATTTGTGAATTGTGTTCCTCTGTGCCAAATTCCTACTTGCAAGATGAAAACCGGGCCAATGGTTGCCAAACAGTTGAAAACTTGGAAGGCCATTGAAGTTGACAATAAAAACCCTCGGCCTTCAATAGAGAAGTTCCATCTAGGGATTGACAGTGAGTTGCATGTTTGTGTTTTCAATGTGCTTCAGTTTTGGCAATTTGATTATTTTAGTTTTGATGTGGTTTTGCAGTGTGATATGAAACTATAGAGTGTAGTTTAGGTTTGTAGTATCATTTAGCTTTTGGGCATGACCCATTTTGTAACCTTTGGTAATATTCATACAGATGGTGATAGTAAGTTTGTAATAGAGATGATGTCCCATATATTTATGATGTATCCATTTTATATTATATTGTGTTAAGGAAGACCCTTGGCATTGCCAAGTAATCTTGAATTTGCAAGTTCATATCAGGGTTATAATTTAAAATGATGGTATTTTAGGGATCATTCAATGTTGTAGGAGAAGATTGTAGCTTCTATAATGATGCATATTAAGGCCACACACAAATTTATAGTCAGGGGAATGATTTATTTTCATCTTCTCTATGTTTTCTTCATGTTCCTCTCCCTCACAAGTTTGTTTGTACTTGTACTAAGTGTTGTAATATTAAATCTTAATATAGCTAGATTAAAATAAGAATAAATTCATGAAAGGTAATATGCTCTTCATTCGTTCTAACTATGGCAGCGCTTATTCTTAAACTCCTTTAAGGATTTGTTTGCATATCTTGTGTGTTTTTTTCCATTTTGGTACCTAGATAGTGTAGTTTGTCCATTCAAAAGACAATAGAGAAGGTGCAATCACTTGTTACAACCTACCAATACTACATAGGGCCAACGCAGTGGTAGCTTAATCCTTTTGACAATGTTTATCTATGATCAAGATTTAGGATCTTGGTGGAAAATATTGATGGTGATTTAGATTCTCAGCGATAAATATCAAGATTCCAAATTATGATTTCAAAATGACAAATTGTTGAAACAAACCATGAATCAAGATTACAAGTTCAAGACACATCAAAACTGGACATAATTTAAATAAAAAGATAAAAAACACAAAGCATAAATCTGATCCAAAGAAAAAAATCCACTAAATAATCACAACCTTTGAATTTTCAAAGCACTGCTAGATACAAAGATCTAGATTATCATGAATCTAATATCCCATCCAAACTTATAACCCCTAAAATTGCATTGTAATTAAACAATGCTTACAACTATATGCAAATTTGCTTTTTACAAAAGATTAACAAATTGAAAAGCAATAGTCAATAAAAAAATTATAGTATTTTATAACCTTGTAAAAATATAAATATAAACTATCTAGTAATAGGCCTATAAATATTTGTGCCTATCAGCCATTTGATAGCACCTTTGGTGCTTTTACTAGTTTTATTCCCTTAGCTCAACATGTATATGTAAATTATCTTTATTCTTTTACAAAATATGGTATGACTATTAACATATGAGAAAAAGGCCATTCACCACTAATATTTGATAAATTTCAAGAAACATTTTACAAATATGTTGAATGTAACAAGATTAATTAAAAAGTGTATATTTGGAGAACTACTCAACTTTCTTATATACTATATTTAATTGAAATTAAAAAATTCATCTATACACACTATCCTCATAATTTCCTCAAAATTTATATTAATTAAGATTCTTTTAATATTTATGATTATGTGTGAAAGTGGATTGAAGGGAAAATTATAAATCCAACTCTCTTGTTGATTCATATTGGTATACCATTTATAATATATGTATATTTATATTTATAATTGTTGTAGTATATATATATATATATAGAAATTGTAATATATTTTGAATTGCAATTAAATTTTAGTCCACACGAAGCACTTAACATGTCTCTAAACATGCATTAGATACATGAATTACTCAAATATTTTGTACTCAAATGAGTATTCCTCTAGCTAAATGGTTAGAAGATCACCTTTTATGTGTTTTTTGAATGCAATATAACCACTTTTCCAAGAAAAAAATGTTACATCCCTCTTTTTGAAATCGATTATGCTATTTACTTTCTTGCAAATTTTAGTAATATAATATGTTGTGGATGACATGGAAACTGATGATTTATTATACAAAGTTAGTTCTATGAAATTATAGAAGTCTATTGATTATGATCAATGTGATATTGTAGACTAAATGTCTTTTTGTTATGTGAAATGATGTTTTGGATATATTATGCTTTGATTTGGAACATAGGTGCTTTGACCACAAAATTGTATGTGAGACTGTCGTTGCAGGAACAGGTGGACCGTGTTCGACGGGAAGAGAAAGTATCTTTGAGAGAGAGTATAGACTCTAGAAATTAACCATGGGTGTTTGTCACTGAGATCGCCAAACAGGTAGATAAACCTTGAAGCCATCAAATTAGTTTTGTTTTTCGACTGGGAAAGTGTAAGACTAGATGTCGACATCTGGAGATAAGGTGTAACATCCTCTTCGTAAGTCGTCATATAGAATCTTGGAGTCGTCGATGTCGTCGTAAGTCCACCATAGCAAATCAACTTATATAGACGATTATCATTTCGTTTATAAGTAATTAAATGAACCTACTTGTGGTGGAATCATGAATTGTGTCTCGTAGTCGAAAGATGCCAGAAGTCGGCTTTGTGTGTCTAACGATGTAGGAAACTTGTTTGCGTTACGATCAATCCGTCGTGATTGTTGTAAAACGCGTCGAACTTGTGTTGTGAATTATTCTTTCTAGAAATCGACGAATGTCAAATTTGAAGCCATAGCGTGTATAATTTGTTTTGGTCGTTGTTTAGCATGAGTCTTTTCTTCTAGCTTTGACTGCGAGTTGTTGTCAATCTAACCTTGAGTTTTCTTAATAAGATGGTCTTTGTCTCTTTTTCCTTTTCGACCAAAACGATGCTCTAGCCATTTCCTAACCACCGCCGTGTCGAGCTTAACTCCACAATACATCTTTTAGTGGCTCTTGAATGAATTAGATGCCTTAGTATTCGAGTGAAGGTGGGGTTGCTATCTTCACTTACAAGCCACGTCGCCATAGAAGCCACCACCTTGTTAATGGTCGTGATAAGTGGGAAGTCAGGTTTAAAGTCAGTTAGGTCGACCCTTGTGTTTAGGCATGGGACGACAGAGAATTCAATGCAGAGTTTCTTCTACACCATGGTGCGAGAGAGAGGTTATGCAGTTGTGAAAGGATGTAACCGTTTATTGATTAGAGATGCTCCGTCATGATAGTGGGCACGGTGGTTGTTGTGAAACAAGAGAAAAATTGCAGGCAGAGCGGAGCCTTTTCCTTGGCGGTTGAGGAGATATGCGGAGGGGAGTTATTCTAAGGGAGAGTTGTGTGGAACGCAGTTGAAGCTGTCTATTTTCCTTCGACATGGGCGATAGGTGGCGGTGTTAGGAGTTTGAGAAAAGAAAGAGAGTTGGAAGAGATATTCCATCAACGGGGAAGAGGAATAGAGGGTAGTCTATCGTTGTTTAGAGTGGGAACAGTAGAAATATTCGTGGAATCCTCTTCGTCGTGGTCGACAGGAAGTTTACGGTGGAAACTTAGGTGTAACTATGAGTGAATGCCATTTTTACTCCTTGTTAGTGGGCAGGAGATAGGAGAGAGGGATAGGAGTTGAGAGGAGGACGGTAGAGAGATAAGGCAGGGGAGTTCTGAGTAGTGGTCGGTAGAGAGAGGGGATAGTTTGAGTGGACTGTCGTTGTTTTAGAGGGAGATAAGAGAGAGAGCTGTGAAAAACCAGAGGAGAACGTGGAACTTGCCACAGCAATCATCATCTCTGTCAACAGGTTCATTGCCCTTTCTCTTCTTTTTGCAGTTTAAATCAGTTTTTGTGTCTCTTCATTGCAAAGATGTAGTAATGCGTTTACAACAAATATATTATGATGACAATGTCTTCTACTACGATTACTGTATGAGGTTAATCATTATAAATGTATCAATGCTATCTTATGGTATTTGAAACCTCAGAAATAATATTGCTGCTACCTGTTAGTTTTCATGAACTCAGAAACTGTATCATTTCTTGTCATGGACGACACTATATGATGAAAGAACATAGTTCTCTAATGGTACATACATCTAGGAATGAACACTACATGTTGCAAAATGTAAATTACCTTTTTCTAATGATTGGCAATGATGTATGATCGAAGAGTTTCCTTTAAGACTGTATTATCAACATAAAACTACCCTTGGAGCACTTGAAACAATAGCTCCATAGTGTGAAAACACTTTGCTCCACATGCGTGTTGTGTAGGAGAGTAAAAACCACAGATTTAAAGCATGATTGACGTAAACTTTAATGTGTTTGACAGCTGAAGTTGTAGTTGCAACTAGCTAGAGTCATTTTTGTCTTATAACTTTAGTTAGAGGTCGACCATGCGTTTGGTCATCTCTAAAGTCGTAAGAAAGACTCCAAATCTTTTATTATTATATTTTATGATTTTTACCTCATTAACTCATGCAAAATTAATTGACTTGGAAAAGGGAATAGGGAGTTAATGTATTTGTGTCGGTCGAAAACCATCATGGTTTTGTAAGGAACAAGTAGGGGGGAAAAACCCGCTCTTAAGTCTAGATTACGATGCATGCATTGGTACTAGTATCGTTTTATTTTGTAGACCTTATGAGTCTAGAACCCTTGAATTCCAGGATAACGGGGAAATTGTTTTAATTACTTGAGTATCTTGTGCAAACATGGGAATCGAGTAAACTAGTATGAAACCACTTAGGAGTGGGTGTTTTTAAACATTGTTTAATACGAATATGGGAGTTTGAAACTATACACTCGGGGTAGAGTAAATATAGCGCCATGCACTATTGAAGGAGAAAATCCTAATGCCTTGAGGTCATCGAGGTCGACAATTGTTCAAACCTTACTAATAGGAAACTGTAGGATTTCGATCAGCTCAAGTCGAGTAGGGTGGGTGAACTAAGTACATGCGTTCTTAGAATGCTATTTAAAAACAAATCCTTTGGCCAAGGTGGTGTACTATCCTCAAGTGCATCGAATGTTCACTGTAACTGGATGGCGTTTCTTGTGGAGTGTCATGCATGACTAGAGGGTATCTAGGGATCTACATGATAACAAGACACGTAAGTTACAACACCAGAGCTCAGATGGCAAACACCGATGGTTATCCTAAGTCTATCCTCTTGAGTAGGGTAGGGCCACTTCCGGTTAGGAAGGAGTGTGGGAGACCGACGATCTGTGGTTGGAGGTTAAGCTCCTTGAAGATACTTTCTCTTCCAAATACTGAGGATTGTCGAGTCTTGAATGTGATGGGTCAACAATCGAGATGCATGTTAATGGTATGTTTCCAATATATTATTTGTTTCAAGAAAATTACAAATTGTTAAAGAACAAAATGTTTATTATATATCATTTCTTTCAGTTTTATGAAAATGAGATCATGTTAATATTAAAGTGAAAAATGTTATACTTGGTAAAAGATAAGTTCTTTTGTATTTGATTATCTAGTTAGAAAAAAAAAATTACCTTTGTGAAAACCTAGTTTTTCTTGTCAATTCGGATGTGAATGTTACATAAAATCATTAATTATATTATATGCTAATAATATAGTATGAGTAAGACTACATTACTACATTCTAATAATACACTAGAGTATGATATACTCTAGACCACATAAAATTATTTTGGTATAGTTTTTTCAATGCATAGTTCAAATTTATATTCTTCAAACTCCATTAAACTACATATTTCTAAATGGATCGTTACTATTTATAATTGGAATTTTGAATTAGATATATTTGTTCTCTCCCCTCGCTTAAAAGTGTATCATGATATAAGTATTCATTACCTTTATTCATATATTGTGAGTTAAGATGTTGACCTAGCTCTTCAAATCTTAATAGAGTCTCATGTTTTGGTGTCAAATTAGTTATTTAATGTATTTTTTAGATCTTTTATTAAATGAAATTATCTATGTTGAATTTTGGGAGTTGGTATGGATAAGCAACAAAATAAGGTAATTGCCTATTATTGTGCATAACAACAAATCACAAATATTTGTGGTGGTTTATAGTGTTCGAGTAATTGGGAAAACAATCCTAAACTATTATCTTCAACCACCTCACAATGAACACATGGCAATTGTAGTCTTTAAGTGCATGACATTGAATGCTTAATTATGCAATGTTGAAATTGAAAAAGAAAATATCTCAATTAATCAAGAATCTATGATGACAATTTCTAAGGGATCCACTTGAGAAAAGAATTGAAACAATTTTTGTGCCTTCTTTACACTTTCACATTTTGCAAGTATGTATATGAGTATAGTCATAACTCAATTATATTATAAAAACTGACTTTCAAATTTACTTTAAAAGTCTTTATATCTTTTTGTATTTACCATTTATAGATAAAACTTTTATCAATACTAAAAAAAGTTTAAAATTTAACTTAACATTTACTAATCACATTTGTTTAATAATATTTCATCAAATCTATTTTATACATATTCTATGGTCACTTTAATCCATAAGAATAATTGTAAAATTTGGCTTTATACCTCTCAATTACATTTACTAAAATCTTTCCAAAACCTCATTAACAAATTCAGTTCTATGCATATCCTATAATCATTACATTCTATATAGCTATTGAACCATTTTGTGAAATAACATGTATGCCTTCTTTAGACTTCACATTTTAAATACATATTTGTTAATACATTTAATTATGTATGCCTTCTTCACACATTCACATTTTAAATATATGTCAATACATTTAAAATTAATTTTTAATAAAAACATTTTTTTTTAAAATACATATTTGTTAATACATTTAATTATGTATGCCTTCTTCACACATTCACATTTTAAATATATGTCAATACATTTAAAATTAATTTTTAATAAAAAAAAAATTAAATTTTGTTTAAAGGAATTTTTATGGGTTAATCTTTATTTTTAAGATGATTAATTTTTTTAATTTTTTGATGTGTGAGTTTGTGTATAGTAATCATAATATTTGTATTTTAATGATACCTTAATAATATTGTGTTAATTTTGTGTGCTAAGGTATACTGGGAAGCACTTTTCCAATTGGTGCGATATTGTTGACATTAGTCAAAATAAAATTGACCAAAAGTCGATTAAATTTAAATACATAGATGGGAAGCACTTATCTAGTTGGTATGATACTTTTGACGTCAGTCAAAATAAAATTGACCAAAAGTCAATTAAATTTAGATACGGGAAACGCTTATTAGTTAATATGATACTTTTGATGTCAATCAAAAGAGAATTGACTAAAATTCAATTAAATTTAGATACGTAGATGGGAAGCGCTCATCCAGTTAGTATGATACTTTTGATGTCAATCAAAATAAAATTGATTAAAATTCGATTAAATTTAGATATGTAGACAAGAAGCGCTTATCCAGTTGGTATGATACTTTTGATGTCAGTTAAAATAAAATTGACTAAAATTCAATTAAATTTAGATACGTAGACAAGAAGCACGTACCAGTTAGTATGATAATTTTGATGTCAATCAAAATAAAATTGACTAATCAATTAAATTTACATACATATAAGAATGAGATGACTAAATTATTTCCGATCAAATTGAAAAACAATTTTTATACAACCGACACACAACATACCAACTATTTTCTGACCAACCTGCATACCTAATGTCCACTATGTATCATAAACCTTCATATAAACATTTCCTATTAAAAAATCTAAAAATACTTTTCAATGAACAATTCATAATGACAGGAATAGCAACCCTGTATACTGTTTTCTAAAACTCTCACAACCATTCCTGCAACATCATACTTAGTCACCAAGTAAAAAAAAAAAACAGCAAAACTATACATCACTGTTCCTGATGTCTGTGCAGGACAGGCCGTGCCGCATTTGGACCGTTCCTTGGGGAGAAAAGATAATAAGTTTTGAATCAATCATTTCAGAGAATTAAGGTGGGAAGTTGGAATTATTGAAACGGGAATTCGCATGTTTAGACATGTGGCAGAGGTGAGCTTTCAATTCTCCATGGCTGGTAGGACCTCTCCCCTTACTATCGCCATTAATATGTCCACTAGACAAAAACATCCTGTCGTGGAAATGCATAGATGGGCCAGAAACAATAAAACTTGCCATGCGTCTTACGGCATTCCACTGTAATCTTTGACTCATCCAAATAATGGTTAATCACTGTGTTGAGTGATTTACAGATAACCATGGAATCTGAAGAATGTCAACCAAATTCATGTTGGAAAAGATTTGCCTGTGTTGATGTGTACTGCGAATCATTTCTAGCCGATATTTACTTCCAACATGCTGTTACATCTGCTACAAGATGTTTTCCTGCTTCTCTACAGTAAAACTGAGTCATGTTTTTCCTGTGAGGAGATCCTCATTTTCCATGAATTGTTGTCCTTTGGTTAATTATTGTGTGTTAATCAGACAGTGCGCATTCAATTATTGTGTGTTAATTATATCGTGAATCTCATTGCAGTCTAATTGTAGGTAATAGTTGGCTCAAATAATTAAACTTAGTTGCATGTAATTGTCGGTGCAATAGTTAAATTGTTTTTTATTGATTAAAGTTTTGAGGTGACAATTTGTGGACCTCATTTTTTATTTTGAAATGATTTAAATAGTTAAATTATTAAAATATAAAAATGTTTTTATGGTGTGTTTACGTAAAATTTTAAAGACTTTTTAACATTGTTTTGTAATTTCTCAAATTTCATAGTACTTGTCAATGAGTTGAGATATCTAAATTATTTTTGTTTGTGGATCTTTGAAATTGGGTTCAAAGTCTCTGGGAATTTAATGATATTTTTTTTATCAAAGGTAAAGATGGGTTTTGAAAGGGGTCTCGTCCCTTTTACAAGAACAAAAGCAAGAGATAGTGAAACAACAAAACATCAATAAAGTATCAGCAAATTAACCCCTAGGAGAAAAGGCTACAACCAAGGTAGCAAGGCCAACAAAACACAATAGCTAAACAACAATGGGACAACAAGCACACAACAGAAAGGTTAGAACAAGTTCAAGTCCACAATGATCTCACATTCCTCCTTTAAAAAATCAAGATGTTTTTCAACAAATTCAATGCCATCCACCTCTTACGTCTTCTTCTCCTTAGTTATTCAATTGTGTCCTTGCACTAGGGGCTAATTTGTCCAAATGAGGCATGGGGCCTAAGGTGTTACTAGACCATCTTTATGCTAGTGGCACTATTCTAGATGGTACATTTTCTATTGATATCGACCACCCTTTTAAAATTGGGTTTGATGTCCTGCATTTCTTTCTCCAATAGACTCAATTTTCCATCCTACTTGGCCTTCTCCTCCTTGAGCCTACAAATCCTCTAAAGCCTCCCAGTTTTATGATTTAGCTTATTTTTCTCCTATAGGTTTAAGGACTCACCACCAAGTTTCTTAGCTAGGAGGGAAGTGTTTATATTCATCTTGTTATTTTCTAACAAAAACCACTTCTATATATTATGGTGAACTAAGATTTATTTCTCATACCACATGTTTCATCTCCTAGGAGCTCAACAATAGAGGTTGCCTCACCAATGGGAGAGGTAGGGAGACATGAGAAGTCTGTCGGGATGGAGGAGGGACTAGGGCATAAGCCCTTGATCCCTAGAAGCTCTTAACGCTAGAAGTCTCCATATCCTCTAAGGCCTTATCCTTACCTTTTCTTCTAGTCGTAGTCTCCACCACTTCTGGCCCAACATCCAACTCCAAAAAGTTGTCTCTCATAGGGTTAACAAAGGCAAGAGGGGTAACCTCAAGAGTTATGGAAGGCTTTTGTTTCTTTTTGGGCCCCACTAGGCATCACCAAGGGAGGGGCTTTAGTGACAAAGCATGGTTTACCAACAATAGAATGAGAGATTGATGCTGAGTGAGGGAAATCATGCCTTATTGACTTCCAACACATAATACTCCAAAGAGGATATCAAGAAAAATAAGAAGCTAACACTGATGTTATGACAAAAATGATTAATTAGAGATAGATGGAAAGAGTACAAATGATTTGGAACTAAACCTTGAAAGAGTTACATACCTTATAATTTGAAGGGAAATTTCATCCCACAAATGAAGGAGGGACTCCCTAGCATAAATAGGCTGCAATTTTTTGAGTTTTTCCTCCCCTCTTAAAAAAATGCAATTACTCATCCTTATTGTGCTTGTTCTTATATGTCTTCTCTCCCTCTATAGGCATTACCTATTACATTGGCAATCAAATCCTCTATAATTTCAATCTCAACCCCTTTCATTTTCACCACCCTAGAGACCCAATTTTTGACAAAATCAACTAACATGGTGGGGTCATAACTTTTACCCTTTCCATAAAATTTGATAAGCCTCCCTTTTTCAAGATATACCACACTGTGGCATTGTTCTTAACCACTTCGTTGGATATAGGCTCCATCTTGTTCTTATATGCACCCATAGTCTTGGAATACTACATAGCTCAGAAAAAGGAGAAAGGTGAAAGTTCAAAGTTGTGTCCCACTTCAGGCCAACTTATCAAAATAAATCAATTTAAGTATTTCCAACTAAAAGTTAATTTTGGTAATCATATGTTCTAATTAGATTCATTCTAGCTAAATTAGATTCGGGCCACAAGTTTCTAGCTAGAAGTGTCCACTAGATACACATGTAGCATCACTTTAGGGCCAGTTTACAAAAAAATGAAATTATTCAAAAACCTTAATGTTCTCACAACTCCTATTCATATAAATAACATTTTTTAAAAAATTGAAAATATCCTTTTGTAGATCTATGAACCTATGAAAATGAATGGCAAAATGAGTAAACCAAACATGCTAATATACTCCATTCATTAGCATAAAACCACTTCTAGATTAGACTAAGAATACTAAACATAATGAAAACCATATACCTTAGTTCTCACCAAATCCTCCTTGATGCACCAAGTAATTTGGTGGATGTGTCCAAGGATGAAGTTGGGGAGAGTTGGAATGTTTGAGTGCTCAAAATGACAGCATAAGCTTGCATTCAAGAATTGTGTCCAAATAACCTCTAAGGGGTTCTATTTATAGGATTTGAGAATGGAGGATGGAGGGCTAGGATCATTTTGGAAGATCAAGGGCTCTCATTGCTTGAGAGGATTGGAGACATGAGAAGCCTCCAACTAGAAAGCAACGAGAGGTGGTCAAAGGGACACCCTTGATTCAAGGAGAATCAAGGGTAGAGATCATGCTTTGGAAAGGTCAGATGGTGGAGATGAAAAAGTAACTTTTTGGAAGGTAACATGCAAATCTTCTCCATGCTTCCAAGTACCCCTTGCGTACTTGTTGATTGACAAGTGTACTCATATGAAGACTTGACCAAATAAAGCCTTGATTTTAATCATACTTATATATGTGCAAGTGATTAGTGATGGTACTAGATGTGATTTAGTCTTTTAATCAAAAGTGCACAAAATTCCAAATTAAATAAATAGGGAAATTTATTTAATTTCTTTTGAGATGTGAGATGAACTTAGGTGCATAAATATTTTTATTTACTCACCTAATGTTGGACTATAGGAGGAATGTTAATTAATTGAATAAATAGTCCAAACTATTCAATTAATTATGGGCAATGGATAATGAATTTATCAATTAAATATTATTTAATTAATAAATAGGGAAATGTGGGTAATTAATTAAATAAATGTGTCTTTAATCAATTAATTGCAGAGGAAATGTTGGATGGGTGTCCTTGTTAGGGATGAGTGGTGAGTGAACGATTTTGGATGTCTACAAGATCTATAAGTGTAGTTTTCAAAAATATAACTTTTTGAATATTTTAATTAGTGTTTATGTTTTCTTTTTTATTTTTATTAAAAGTAGGTCATTAGCACCAAAATATAAGGTTGATTGTCTTCTCAAGAAAAATACTAAAGTTTATTAAAAAAATAAAAAAAATATATGATGCATTAAAGGAGAGATTCCATGTCAAGAAATTATAATCATTTTGTATCTTAGATAAATAGTTAAGACAAAAGTGGAGGCTTGTTGAAATAATTGTGTTTTCAGTATATGCAACTTTTAAGATTTACTTTAAAAATTATTTATCAAAATGGAAAAAAATTAATCCATGCAATAAAGTTTCAAGTTATAAATGCAAAAAAAAAAAAATTGAAGGAAAAAAAATAAATTTACTATATAAAAAGTAGAGGCCCACTTAACCTCATCTTTCAACATTTTATCACCAACTAAACTATAGTGTCAATTTTATAAAACACAACATTCAAATAATTTTTAACTCTTTTAAATATAAACATAAAATACACTAAAAATTCTACATTTCATTAGTTAACATCATTTTAAAATTTAAAACATATATGTCACTTTCTAATGATTCAAGTTAAAAATTCATATCAGTGTTGACCATTTTCTTTATAAAAGTAGGACATATCTTTGAACTTTAACCTAGAAGAAATACTTACTCAACCTAGAAATGGGGCCACTCAGATGTAGCACTTAAAGATAAGAAGCAAGAATTTTCTTGAAGCATGAAGATCCTTCCAAATAATTAATATGACAATCCCACTCCACAAACCATTGAAAACCAAACTCAAATCAGAGGATAATAATCAAATAAGCAAAGACTAAAGGGTCTCATCTTAGATTTAATATTGTTTACACCATGAGGGAGGTTCTCACACTCAACCCATCTAGAATGACCATCATGCAATACCACAATTTAATGATATTCAGTTTGACACATTTTAAGATATAACCAAGGATATTTTTGCTTCCTTATAACATGTCCATTATTAAACATGGACCTTTTTAAAAAAATTATAGGATAACTTTAAGTCCATTTCTATCATTATTTAGGATTATTGCTTTCCCATTGGTTCTTTATGGAACATCTAATTCAATTCTTATGATGTTTTATTTTCTCTAAGAAATTAAGTCTACTTTCAATCTTTAATCTATTATTATTAGATATATATAGGAAATACAATTATTGGATATTTATGTCTACAATATTTATGTTCCAAAAGGTCATGGAGAAAGGAGGAAGCTTTGGTCTAAACTTCCAGGTCTCAGGGCAGTACACAACAACACTAAATGGCTTGTAGAAGGAGACTTCAATACTACTCTTGAATTATCGTACAAATGGAGGGGCTCTTAAATTTCCTCAAATAACATGGATGATTTTGTATACTTTATCTCTTCTTATGCTTTGTTGGATAATGAGCTCCATGGGGATCAATACACTTGGTCCAAAAGAAGAATAGGAGTTTCTTTGATTCAAGTCCACTTGGATAGGGTGTTCACCTCCATGGATTTGTTTTTTTCTTATTATTTATTTCTATCAAATCTTCAGAGAATTGGCTCAAATAATTCCCTGTTGTCCTTTCATCTAGACTTACTCAAGAAAAGGAAAGGTTCTCCCTTTCATTTTGAAAAATGTGGTCCTCTCACCCTAAATTAAAGGACAAGATCAAATAATGGTGGGGCATATAGGTTGAAGGCAAGGTTGTGTTCAAGTGCATCTAGAAGCTAAAAAATGTTAATATAAATGTTAGACCATGGAGAAAAACTTGTTTTGGCAACATCTTCTTAAACAAGCTAGAGGTTACAAGGGATTTGGAGAAAATTCAAAATGAAATTCAAACTCTAGGAATGAGCCAAGAAAATTTTGAAAAAGAGAAAGATTTGTTGTGGAAACTAAACTCAATCATTTCTATGGAGGAGACTTCTTGGAGATAGAGATCCAAGTCTTTATGGATCAAAAAGGGTGATATAAATACTAAGTTCTTCCACATCACCTCCCTCAAGCACAAAGCTACCAATCATATATAAGGGAGATCATTGATGAACATGGTAATAGAATCTAGGATAAAGATCAGATCAAGGAGGAGGCCATAAACTATTTCAAGAAGATTTTCTTAGTTGAACCCTATGTGGGAATCTATAACTTGTTGAAAGACTCCTTAACTTGATCTTTCCCCTAGTGTCTCCTAAGGATAACTCTTCTCATGACCTTGATCTTGACCCTGAGGAAGTCAAAATGGTAGTCTTTTCTTTTGATAGGTATAAAGCGTCGGAGCTTGATGGCTTCCCCCATAGTTTTTTCTAAGACTACTAGGAGATTATCTCTAAGGATGTTGTGGAGGCTACAAATGAATTTTTTCTTCAGTGAAAATTCTCAAACAATTGAAGAATTTTTTTCTTTGTTCTTATTCCCAAGAAGCAAGGAGTCAAGTCCTTTTTTTGATTTTCACCCCATAAGTTTGTGTAACCCTCTCTAAAAAATATTTTCTAAGATTCTAGCCTTGAGGATCTAAATACTTCTACCCCTTTTGATATCCCCTTAGAAAAGTAGTTTCATGAAAGATCACCGAATCTTGGATTCCCTAATTTTAGTTCATGAAGCTACTCATTCTATGGAGAAGAGTAAAAAACCAACATGATTCTCAAACTGTACATGAATAAAGCCTACAGTTAGGTTTCATGGAAGTTGCTAGATATATTCCTAGAGAGATATGGCTTTGAGGATAAATTTAGAAATCTTATAAACAATTGTATTTCCAGCCCCAAATTTTGTGTTATCATTAATGGATCTCCCCATGGCTTCTTCGAGGGAGGTCATGGCCTTAGCCAGGGGACCCCTATCTCCATTTCTTTTCATTTTGTTTGTTGGATTATTAAGTATAAGTTTCAACAATGTCATGTCTTCTAGGAGATTGAAGGGTTTCTTTCTGACCTCCATAATCCAACCTATAACTCATCAACAGTTCACTGATGACACAATTATCTTGGGTCAAGCTTCTATAGTTAAGGCTAAAGAAATTGACTCCTTGCTTCAGGATTATGAAATGGTTTCTGGTCAAAGAATCAACCAAGTGAAAAGTAACATTTTCTGCTTGAACACACCTCTGTCTAGGCAAGAAAAGATTGCAAAACTTCTTAGCTACTGAGTGGATTCTCTCCCTTCAACCCACCTCAGCTTTCCCTTTTTCTCGGGCTCCTTTCCTAAAAATTCTTGGTCCAAACCCATAGATTGTTTCAACCATAAACTGGTGGGCTAGAAATGTACTCTATTATCTCAAGCTAGAGAACTTCAACTTATAAAATCCTCCTTTCAGAATCTCCCAATCTATTTCATGTCTATGTTTACTACACCTATGAAGATAGATGAGAAGATAGAAAATTATAGAAATGTTTCCTCTAGATGGGCTCTAAGGAATGTTTTAGGTTTCCTCTCATCCCATGGCAAGAAGCTTGTCTCCCAAAATGTTTCGGTGGTCTTGGCTTGAGGAGTATGAATAATTTCAATGGAACACTGATAGATAGGAGTCCCTGGTGCTTGATCATTAAAAGAAAAGAATGGAAAAATTTAATCCAAGAAAAATACCTCAAAATCTCAAGCCCTATAGTTCTTTTGGATGATAACTTACAAATGGATCCATCTTCTAGAAAGGACTCAAAATTTGGCTCCTTACTTAAAAATGGTACCAAGTGGAAGCTAGGAAATGAAGCCTATATTTGATTTTGGGAGGACATATGGTTGGGAGATCAACTCCTTAGTTCGTTGGTTTGGTGCCAACCAATGATAATCTTCTTGAAACAATTTTTTTGTTACAAGGTGTAAAATTACATAGAAATCATTGACTCTAGGAAACGTTGGAAAGCTCATGCATCCCTTGCTCCCCTTATTACCAAATTGTGGCCCGTGCTCCATGGTTTTCAACTCCCTCAATCACTTTGAGTTGACATCCTAGTTTGGGTCCCATATCCTATTGGGTCCTACTATGTCTCATCTAGCTACTCCACAACCCTTCCCATCCCTTTCCCTAACCCCTTTTGGGCTAACCTCTAGATCAAGAATCTCACCCCAAAGATAAACATTTTTTTCTAGCTTGCTACATAGAATAAGATCTTATAAATTGACAACCTTGTCAAGAGGGGCTTCATTATCATAAATGTGTGTTCTTTGTGTTGTAATGAGTTGTAAAGTGTTTGGGACCTTTTTTGTTTCTTGTAGCTTCTCTCATGTTGTTTGGGGCCAGGTCCTTTCCCTCTTCAATCTATATTGTGTTCTTACCTCCACCCTCCTAGATCTTACTAAGCAGTGGTCATATCCTTTCGTTATCCCCACTCTAAAACTCCTTTAGTCACTAACCCTATCCCATGTCTTGTGAAACCTTTGTATTGAAAGGAACAACAGAGTCCTCATGGGTTCCTCTTCTCCTCTTTCCAGGGTGTATTTGTCCTCATTTTCTTCTATAAAGGAAAACTTTGTCTCATCCTTATCTATTACACCCTTCCCACCCCCAAGCTTCCTATCCCACCTTTTGAATCCTTCTTTGTTCTTAATTAGTGTCTTCCTATTTCCCTTCCATTCCCTTTCCCCTCCCCTACCATCTCTCTCACTGGTCTAAGGACACCCCAAGATAGGCTAGGGGTGGTGGGGTTATTAGAGATTATTCTAGCAAGATCCTTGATGTGTTTTCCTTTAACTTAGTAGTCTAGTCTAGCCATTTTGCCAAATCTTAAACCACTTATTGGGGAATTTCTATGGCCCTTGACCTTGGCATTAGTTTTTTGGAGGTGGGGGGGACTCTTTAAATATCATCAAATGTCTTCAACAGATCTTACTCCTTATTTGGTCCATTGATAACCTTATCAATGACTCTCTCACCATTATTTCAAGACTTGCACATGTGGAAATTTGACACGTTATAGAGAGTGTAATAGGCCGGTGGACTACTTTGCTAACAAAGGGATCATAATTGAAGGGTTGCATAGATGGTGTCAAAATTATTTCTTCCCATTTGAGGTGGCGACAATTGCACAACATGACTCAAGGTTGATGCCTCATGACAATAGGACATCCTTTGCATCCACATTTATGATGATTTGAATTATTAGAAAGCATGGTGAATACCACAAAATATTCGAGAGGCTTCCTATCATATTTCAAGAAGCCTATTATTTCTTAACTTGTGTATGGTGGATAGAGTTTTGATATAGACCTAAAAGGTGGTTCTAGGAGGGAGAGATTGAGTACAAGAGGACCAAAATGGTAGGATACCAAAATAGAATCGAACCATTAACCTATGATTTGGCAAAGAAAAATAAGAATTTAAACTAGATAATTCTCTAGACGGGAGGTCTTACACACTACATGGAGGTTCTAAATGGCTTTTACAACATATTGTTGGGGGAATTCATTGAAAACTAGAATTCTAGGGTGGTGACTTTGAGGGGTGTTGAACTTCACATATCTGAGGAGCTATTGGCTATGGTCATGAGGTTGTCAACTAATGGGAGGAAATTTTTTAAAGATAGATGCAATAGGGAGGAGGTTGTCAAGAGCTTACTTAGACAAGATGAAACTATCAACAAAGCCTAGGCTAGGTATGCTAGGGTTTCCCTTATTGGGCCCTATTCCAATGTAGCACTCCAAATCATGTGCTACATTACACTAGAGGATAGGTACAATGCTATCTATACCTACCATTTTTCCCTCATGAGTCATTTCTAACATAAAAGGAACTTGGTTAGCTTCCCATTTTTCCTTATTTCCTCATTAGAATATTATATTCTAAAAGCTAAAAGGATTAGGGGAAGTCCCCCATTGCACCAATCTTTGATTTTGTTACTTTTTAAACATGCTCTGAATATGAAACCTAAGCCCTTGGTGACTACCCATTTTGGAAGATCCCCCTTGCAAAACCCTAAAAAGAAATTCCCTATCCCATTCCCCTATGCCCTCCCTTGACCCTGTGACCCTCTCTTCTGAAAGCTTCCTTGCATCTGTTGACCTTGACTATGAGGAGGATGATTTTGAGGATGGAGGGGATGATTCTCTGGTCCATAACCTAAATAAAACTAGAGGTAACCCCCATGTGGATACCAGTTATGGTGGGGCAGTGGATACTATCATGAATGAGGGAAACAAGAAAAGGAAGATGTTTGAATAGGAAGATGTAAATGTGGAACTTGTCGAATATAGAGGTCAAAGGCTTATGCCCATGGTGCTCTTACTAGACAAATTCTACCCATTTCCCATCTTTAACTCTAGGTGTTGCCACAATAGTGTGTCCCACTTATGGTACATCCTAATTTTTGTTTGAAATCACATATTTTTTAGAAAAAAATAATGATTTAATCCTTGAGGGGTTCCATCTAAAGGGTTTTAATTAAAGTGGGTTAGATAAAACCCCCTTAGATCAAACCCCCTTGGAAATAACCCCTAGTATTAAATCAAACCCTTAATGGAGTCTCTTCTGCACCTAGCAAAATGCTTACAAAAAACCAATTTTTCTTCACCTTTTGGGGGATCAAATGAATTTATTTGGAAATTCTATTTTGTAATTATGTTGCCCTTAGTATAAGCTTTCCAAAAAGTATGGTTTTGAATATATTTCATTTAATTATTATATTTATTTTCTATTTTCTAGTGAACATAGGTTTTTCACTGAACATCAAGGTCTCTATTCCACACAAGTGGAAAAATTAAAAAATAGAGAAAATGTTTTCTAAAAAATATTTGCACACTAGGTATTGATGTCTTTGTTTCAACAAAAAATGAAGAAGTTAATTTGGATGCATACAAAAAAAATATGATAAACCTGTGTCTGAATTATAATTAATCTCACTTCAAAACTTAATTAAAAAATTATGCAACAAAAAATTATGAAAAAATATCTATGCACTGGATATTGGTGTTAAAAATTTATGTTTAAAAATTTATAATTTAATCATTTATATAGAAAAAGTTATGTTGTATGGTATAACTGTCACTTTTTAAAATACTGTTAACTACAAAAAAAAAAGTTATTAAAAGTTATGTAAAAAAATTCACAAATTATTTCTTAAATTTTTTAAAAATTTACATTTAAAATCTACACAAAAAATGTCAAAAATCACTAGTTCACATCATCTTCAAATTCTTAACAAATTAGTTGCTATAGGTGTCAAAAAGTGAAAATTTGGTTTAATTGATTTCAATGTCCCACTTTGGCAAAAAAAGTGGGACACAGTATTGTGGGTTGACCCCTCTCCATGATGTTACCTTTGTTATCAACACACTGGTAGACAAAACAAATGATCTCCATAAGGAGCTAGATAACCACCACAAAATTCTACAGTGGTTCTTCATTAAGCTTAACAAGAATAGGATTTAGATCACACCCTATGAATAATGGAACAATAGAGAGGAGATCCTTCATATGAAGGAATGACTGGCCCTTAAGGAGAAGAGACTGGGAAAACTGGAGAAGAATATTGAATAAATTAAAGGAAATATGTAGAAAATAATTAACTTTGAAGCAAGGCCATGATAAAAAACCTCTCTCAACAATATAAAAGCCCTTAATGAAAGAGTCAAAAACCTTTAAGGGAAATAGTCTTCTAAGGGTCCTTTAGCTCGTACTAGGGGAGGAAAGAAGGTTGGGGTTACTATGAGCACCGAGGATATCAGTTCCCATCTGCAGGCCTTGTAGGAAGAGTGGGAAGCTACCATCACCTTGAATGGTCTCTAGTCTATCTGGTCCTCTTGCTACTTCTTTCATTTCTAGTTATTAATGATGATACAGTATGTTGGTTTTTTATTCTTGCTACTATTTCTAATTTGTAATTTTTCTAGTGTTTTGTTGTTGATTTTTTGATGCAAAGTTGATTTTCTCCTTTTTTGGTCTTATGATGTAAAAGGGTTGGGGCCCTTTCAAAAACCCCTCTTTTACCCATAATCTAAAAATTAGTGGATAATGTATCACAATTATTAACTTTTCTACTAGTTGTCTTAGTTCTAATCCTTAAAACACAAAATCTAAGATCATCTCTTAATGGTTAATGCATGATCATATTAATATGCTTTAAACCACAATTCTCAATTTGCTAAGGCTAATGGGAATATTAAGGATGATTGGACAAGAGTTGCTCACAAAATTTTAATAAGAAAAATAAGAATTAATGTGCTTCTTAGTCTAACTCTGAATTCTCAACTCTACCTACCAATAATAAGGAAACTATAACTATGTCGCTCCTCCATCCAATAATCCTCTTTCAATTTCTAAAACCCTAAAGTCCACTAATTTTATTATAATATTATAAGAGTTTGTTGTTAATTCACAATCCCTTATTTGAGGCAATAAAATATACTTGCAATTTGAGGGATAATCATCCCTCACCATGTAGGAATTGTGTGTGCCTCTCACTTAGTCATCCACTTATAATTGAGGAAGATGAATATATAAAGTATGTGTTATTCATTCCATAGTAAGTATATGTGTAAAACAAAACTTTTTTTATAAAATAGTTACAAAGCCCTTGATAGAATAATGGCGACACTACATAATGAAGTACATTGGTAGCCATCCCAAGACAACAAGAATATTTATTATTATAATGTATGAGGAACAATGTATTATCACATAAATACATGGTGAAAGTGAGTTGTTTGAGAACATTTATGTATCATGTTTTCTAGATGTTAAGACCACAAGTTTCATGCTTTAGACCTATAGAGATGAAAAGTGCATAATTCAAACATTTCCCCCTCATCTTACACTTGGTTTAGCACTCTTCTTTTATGAACACAATTCATGATCATTCTTTACTATTTTTAGCTTTTACTTGTTTTGTAACCCATATCACACACTTGCCTATGAGCCCACTTCACTTTGCATTGTCCTCGACTTGGTCCTTAAGCTTTCACTAGTTTAGACACTAAAAAATATTATAGTTTCTCTCAACATAGATTTGCATGTGGTAGTGTCCTACCCGTTCAAAAGTTTATGTTCCTACTCCAATGCCCCTTGCCTCACACAACCCAAACCCTAATATGCTCTTTGATGGCTAGAAATGACTTTCATTTTTATTTTTAAAAAATTAAGGTAAATTAAGGGATCCTTCAATTAGGAAATAGGAAGGAACATCAATACTATTGTGATCCACACACTCTAGCAACCTCCATGAACACCCCAAACCAACTGAACTATATATTCCATTAGACAACCATTATTTTTACACATATCATCTTCTACAATTGAACCTAGCTTTCACACACCCAAATCTTACTCAAACAAAACTATTAAATCAACACTTGGATTTGACTAAGGAAGTTCATAGGAATAACATTTAGGTACCCATTTCCCCCTCAACTATAGGTTGAAAATTCAACTCTAGAAGTTCTAGAGGATACTACCACACCTATTAGGATATGGTCATGATCAAAGGACATATACATGCCTTTTAGAACACTTTTGTGGGCCAAAAGACATGTCTATGAATAAAGAACATTTTTGTTTTGTTAGGACACTATTGATTGTGATGAAAAATAGACTTCGAGAGCCAAATTTTAGTCATCCTAAACCTCCTATTAACTTCTTAGCCTTCCACATCTAGTTCTACATCTACCCATAATCTCAAGAACTACATTCCTTATATCTCCCTATTGTCTCTCTTTCTAGTTTTTCCAACTAACCATAAACTTGTGCAATCTCAAATCTAGTGATTTTATTGAAATGATTTATGACTTTATTAATACATTATCAAAATTAGATTATAGAGAAGCAAAATAAAGTTACATAGTGATTAGGAGTAGACAAACAATTGAACTAGTTTAGCATCTATTTCTTAGCTACATTTTGGTGAACCAACATTTCTTACACATAAATTCATACCTTCTCCATTTCAAAAATGATCTCACAAAACCCCTTTTTCTCCCTTCATTAATGTGTGTATTTGCAATTTAGGGTGCTCACATTGGGTTCTTTTTCCCCTTATCCTCATGCAGTTTCCTTCCACCTATTTACAACTCTTCTCCCTTTCTCACCTATATCTAACCATCTTTCTCAAATCCTCACCCTTAAACTTACCTCCAGCCAACCATAAATTCTCCTTCTCCTTCTCTCAACCATAAAATCCCTCTTCCTCTTCTTTCACTCCTTACATTATAAACTCTCCTAACCCCACTAAACTATTTTCTTCTTCCTTATTTTTCACTAAGTCCTTGTTCCTTCTTCTTCCTCATCATGCTTTGAACAGTTACCTAATATTTTGTTTTGATTCTCTCTCGTATACATTTCTCTTTCTTTAATCTCTTCAAATTATCTTATGACTACCTTTTGTTACACATATGGTTTCAATGGTTGTATTGTTTGTCATTGACGTCAACACTGTCACAAGGTTGTCATTGATGTCAACACTATTATGAATGTGTAATAGTGTTGATGAGAATGAGAAGTTGAAGATACATTGAGATATGCATGCCATGCTCCTGAAGAAGATACATTGAGATGGGAATTAGAAGCACTAAGATATGTTGTATGCTCTCCTCTATTGTTCCTAAGAATGCATGTGTTAAGGAAAAGAAGATTTAGCCTCTGGAAGATGGTGACAGTCACTGTTTCAGAATGACCTCCTTTGAAGACTGTCTGGGAAATTGCTCAGCATTTCCATCAGTTTGTTTTTGGGCCTTTGCGGATTGGAATATAGCTTAATATAATGACAAATCTTTCATATTCCAAGTTTTATGATTTGTGGACTACCAGAAGTATGTTTTTCAAAAGATAGAGTGAAGATAGTTCTGTGAAGATAGTCACTACACGGAAGCACCTGATGCTCTGCATTCCTTTGCATTTGCAGATTTGGCTATACAATTCTAAAGGTATGTTAAGATTCCAATGAAGATGATAATTCTAGAGATTCAGATCATTTACCCTTCCACTGTGAAAGTTGTACATGATAGAGTACCGACATATGTTTTGGCAAAGTAAGCCAGTGCTGAAGGTTTGTTGGAATGCTCCGCATTCCTCCGCAAATGAATGATTTCCCTTGCAGTTTTGAGGACATGTTTCTAGATGTGTATTATATGCCTCTTTTCAGTTTCAAGGTTCTTGGTGGTCTACAACTCAAATTTTCAAATGACAACATGTTGCAGTGTGTTCCAGATGAAAGAGTGTTCTCAAAGTTAATGATTGAAGCTGTATGGCACAATTCTTTGATGTGCGGTAGTAGAGGGGTGTTTGGGGATGTTTTATGAGTCATGTGGACTCATCTAGATAAGTTTCACAAAGATCTTTCTTGTTTCCAGTACCGCACAAGGTTTTTCAAGTTGATATGGCCGTTATACTTCAAGTCTTCATTTGTTCTCCTTAAAGCTGTCCTATTTCCAAATGAACAGAGTGTGTGGATGTAATTCCTTGGTGTTTGAAGATGTGAAGGATGTTTTGGACCTAGTTAAGAAAGTGTTAGAGTTCGCAAGGCTTGGATCTTCTACTAGTGTAGCATGTGTGTTCACTTAGGACCTATCTTCTACACCTTTCATATGTGTGTTGTTTGGCCAACTTGTAAATGTATTCTTCATGTTGTATATGGCCAACAAGAAATGTAATCAATGTAATATCATGTATAAATAGTGAATCAAAGTGAGTGAGGTAAGGTATGATTGCAAGATGATTGAAAAGGTTTGCAAGCAGATAAAGAGTAGAATAAATGCATTATTGATGTACAACTAAAGGAGAAAAAGCAGATGTTACTGATGCTATCCAGATTCATCTTGAAGACATATTTGTGATAGTGATCAAGTATAGAGTGTGCATAACTAATCAGATCTTTAGAAGAAAGTGTGAGGAGGTAGAAGTGCAATCATCAAAAGTGTGAGCTTCAATGTCAGTTTTCAGAAAGTAGAAAGACTGTCATACTGTAATCTTTTGTAAATGTGTTCTCATTTCAGGGAGTAGTAGTTTCCTTGGGAGTGACCCTAAAACAAAGTCATCAGGGAGTAGAAGTTTCCTTGGGAGTGACCCTAAATTAAAGTTACTTAGGGAGTAGCAGCTTCCTTGGGTTAAAGCCCCTAAAATAAAGTTATTAATTGAGCTTCATATATTGTGAGTTAATCCTCACCATGGTTTTTCCCTTTTAGGGTTTTCTACATATATATGGTATTATGTGTTGATGTGCATTGTGTTATTCTTTCATGTTGACATTGTGATGCTTAAGGTTTAAACTACTCCGGATAAGTCGAAGTTGTTGAAATTGAAAATTCTTTAAATATTGATTCACCCCCCCTCTCAGTATTCTTGTGTGTCTAACACTTGGTATCAGAGCCAAGTTCCTCTGAGGGAATCTTAACTTCTTGAGGAAGGTCCAGAATGGCACAAGGTGGATCTAGTAAGATACCTAGGTTTGATGGAACAAATTTTGCTTTTTGGAAGCTAAGGATGGAAGCCTACATCAATTCTCTAGGTTGTGGAGGTTGGGATTCTGTCAAGAAAGGTTATGATGTTCTTGATAGCAAAATTTGCCTTGGCATTATTATCATACTCCTTATGAAGGAGATAAGAAAGTAAAGTAAGCTAAGATGCAAATATTCAAAAGAAAATTTGAAACCCTAAAGATAGTAGAGGATGAAAACATTGTTGGATTTATGCTTCGGGTGAATGAAGTGGTCAATGGCATCACAGGCCTTGGTGGTACAATAAAAGAGGATGAAATTGTGAAGAAAGTTCTGAGATATCTTCCCAAATCTTACAGTCATAAGGTATCTTCTATTGAGGAGACTGCAGACTTGGATACATACACTTTAGACCAATTGTTTGGTACTCTGACTACTTTTGAAATGAGAGAGTTTGATAGTGATGTTCCAAATAAAGAAGTTTCTTTCAAAGCCAGTAAAAAGACAAACGATGAAACTGTTGATGAAGATGAAAGCCCTGATGATGTTGAAGTAAATTTTGTAAGAACACTAAAGAAAGGATCTAGCAAATACAAAGGTAAGTTACCCTTCAAATTTTTCAATTATGGAAAGGTTGGTCACTTTGGTTCTAAATGTCCTCTTAAAAAAGCTAGGAGAAGTAACAGAAATAGTAAATTCAAAAGGAATTTGTTTTCCATAGAAGACAGTTGTTCTTCTGAAGATGAGGATTATGATGATTCAAATGATGAAACACTTTTCTTGGGCATGAGTGTTGGTGATAAAAAGGATGATTTTGGTAACTTGCAAATAGTTCAAAACAATGAAAGATCAATGGTTGTATGGACTGCCTTCCATGCAAAAGAAGAAACCAAAGCTTGGGTTATTGACAGTGGTTGTTCAAATCATATGACTAGTGACAAAGAGAAGTTTACCATCCTTGAGAATTGGGATGGTGGAGCTATCAAGTTTGGAGGTGATGAGTAAGCTCAAATCTATGGAAAAGGTGTCATAACTATTGATGGAAAGAACAAGACTAAGGATGTTCTCTATGTCAAAGGATTGTAATACAATCTTCTTAGTGTCAATCAGTTGTGTACAAAAGGTTACAATCTTACTTTTCATGCCAATGGTTGCGAAATCAGAAAGGCAGGATCCGGGAAGCTAGTTGCAAATGTGTTGAGACAAGTGTTGATATTTATCACTTGAAAGAGGTAAATGGAAGAACATGTCTATTAGCTCAATCCAGTGAGTGTTGGCTATGGTACAAAAGAATGGGACACAACAATTTTGATAATATGGTAAGAATCATCTCTACTCATGTAGTGAGAGATATGCTTAAGATAATTAAGCTTGCAAACACTATATGCAAGGAATGTCAAATGGGAAAGCAGACAAAGACAAGTTTTAAAAGCAAGGAGTATTCTTCTTCAAAGCCATTGGAGTTGATTCACACAGACCTATGTGGATCTACAAGAGTAAAGAGTCAACAAGGTGAAAGGTATTTTATATTTCTCATTGATGATTATTCTAGAATGACTTGGGTTACCTTCTTAAGAGAAAAATCTGATGCCCTTGATAAGTTTAAAGTTTTCAAAGCTTTGGTTGAAAATGAAATAGACACTAAGATCAAATGTTTAAGGTCACATAGAGGAGGTTGAGTTTACTTCAAATGAATTTGAAAAGTTTTGTAAAGATCATGGTATTAGGATGCATTTGTCTACTCCTAGAACCCCTCAACAAAATGGGGTAATGGAAAGGAAGAATATGACTGTGCAAGAAATGTCTAGGGCAATGTTGAAAGATGCAAAGCTGCCTGATATATACTGGAAGGAAGCAATTCACACTACTTTCTATCTAACTAATAGAGTGATGTTAAGGGTCAACAGCACAAAGACACCTTATGAGTTGTGGTATGGAAGACCTCCCACTATCAGATACTACAGGATCTTTGGCAGAAAATGCTATATTAGAAGAGATGAAGAAGACATAGGAAATTTTGATTCAAGATGTGATGAAGGAATTGTTGGTGCTCATTTTGGCCTGGAGATTGAGCTTGCGTGTGGAGGGTTTCTTCTTTCAAACCCTAGGTTTTCCTCTTCATCGGCATGAGCTTGGCCTATCGGTTGGAGTTTTTCAAGTTCTACCGATGCGGTAGGTCTCCCCGACGGGGTGTGTTTTGTGCCTTCATCGATGTAACATGTGCAGTGTCTGGCCGATGGTAATTCGAGGTATGTTTGCATTCGTCGGCGTGACTTTTGTTATCGGCGGAGGGGTTTCTTGTTGCTCCGATGGTTGGGAGTCTGGCCGACAATGAAGTTGATGTTCGGCATGTCGGGGTGACGATGTTCCATGTCTTGGCGATATGCGAGTATGGAGTGGTCGTCGGTGAGATTTTGGCTATCGGGTGGACGGAGAAGTGTTGGCCCGACAGTTGGGGTCTCGCCGATGGAGGCGGGCTATCGGTAGGAGTTGGGCCGATGGCTTGATGGGGGGTGAGTCATGTGTTCATCGGCAAGATTTGGCTTATCGTTAGAGGTTTTTTGCAGTTTGCCGATGGAGGGAAGTCACCCCGATCAGGAGTACCGTCGGGGTGACTTGGTGCATCGACGTAGGTTTGAAGTGTTGCTCCGATGGTGTTGGTCACACCGACGGAGGCGATAGGTGGAAGTGTCGTCGGCATGAGTTGAGCGGTCGGCGAAGGATTCATGGGCTGTGGGCGAAGGGTCGTGTGTCGAGCGCGGCAAAACGCTCGACACTTGGTATGTATGCGACTATGCTTTTAAAGCGCCGAAGTTGTCTCCACACCATGCATATGGGACTAATCCCCTTGCATTATTTTTGAACCCGCGGTAGAACGTGTTTTGGCGGGAAACTTCTTTTTGACTACAGCGACAGTTTTCAAGCGACCGTGGGTGGTTGAGGCCCTTAATGGCGACTGTAGCAGGAGTATGGGCGATGGTATAAGTGATCAGGCTGCTTGATTAAGAATGAAGACTTCCAGATAGTGGCGTGTGGCTCGAGGTTCCTCTGTCTGTTGCTATAATAAATTTTGAGCGCCATTCCTTTGAAGGATCTGCATCTGGCAGATTTTGTAATAGCCATGTAATTAATTGCTGTAGTACACTTTCTGGCTGTTATAAGAAGGAAGTGTTACTCATTTTTAGGTTGTTGAAAGTTGAACATTTTGGCTCTGTGATACAAGACAGCTGGTTTTGGCTGCTCTATCCACAAAAAACTTGTGAGTTTATGTATCTCCTGTTGTATGTTTTTGTATGAATCCACTGATTTCATGGTTAAATTTATATGAGAAATGCTATGTTAGCATGTGTTTTGTTAATTTTGTCTCCAGTATTGCATGTATCTTTCTTCTAAGTCTGGGTATTTAAGGAATGTTGAGACTCTAGAACATAGAATTCCTGTGTTGAATGTCTGATCTTTTAACTTCTGCTCAAAAGTAGATTAAACTGTTTTCAGATTAAACATTGGGAAGGGTATACTGCAGTAGGGATGCCATAAGTATAGATAGATGAACACTCTGTATTGGGAGATATCTGTAAGGCAGGTATCATATATATCCCCCTGAAATCCAGTTTTAGCTATTCATGTTGATCATTCACAGGTGTATGTCTACTGACTCCAGGCCCTGGATAGGCACCAATCTTGCTTTGTGTTTGTGTTACAACCATGTCCAGCTTTGCATCCAAACTCAAAATCATAATCAAACTCTAAAACAACCATTAGGACATTAGAATTAGTTTTAGGATCCTCAGTCCTCTGTCTACAACTGCAAATAGGCCCAAAGCTAGCCCCTTTGCTCTTATCTTTCAGTTTTGGTCTACTTACAGGAGGACTTATCTGCTTTCTGACAGCATCCCAATCCTTGTATGCGTATCTCATGGATGTTGAGTAGGGAATACCCCCCTAGGTCTTGCAGAGCCTGAAGAAGAAGAGGAGATAAAATATAGAGTCTATCTCCTACACTGTTGGCCCCTGGCCCAGAGATCCTGTTGATCACTGATGGCTACCTTGTAGGGAAATCTAGAAATAAGCATCCAGTCTGGGAAAAAACCAACAGAAATTGGCAACTCTGTTGGGGATTGAGAAGTAAAAGTACTATCTAATCATCTCCAGTAATATATCTGTGACCCATCCGAGTCACCAACAGAAATTGGCGACTCTACTGGGGAAGGAAATTTGAGAAAGGGTTATATCTTGTGGCCCATCCGAGTCACCAACAGAAATTGGCGACTCTGCTGGGGAGATCAATGTCATATCCATGAAAGTTTGAGTCTACAAGATTGAAAAATCAGACCTGGAAACTGTTTGTTGCAGCAGAGAAAAGGGTTATATATGTGACTCTGCTGGTGGATGACCCAGAAAGAAGGAAATCAATTTGCAGCTTCAGCTTGTTTGAAGCTCATTCCTCTTCAAAGAGGTGGCGACTCTGCATCAAAGAACCTGATAAAAGAACAAAATCAGTCAGAGAAGAATTTGCGGCTCCTGCAACATATCCAGGTATTTCATATTGTTGGACAGACTCCCTATTTGGTGAGACAGCACTGGTTAAAAGGGAAACATTGGTGAAAGCAGAGCTTGCATGCTTTTATTAGAACTTACTCTGTATTTCAAAAGGCATGCAATGTTGTTCAAAAGACTCATTTAAAGGACTTTAGGAAAGTTTGAAAAAACAGTCTAAATTTTGAGTGCCTAAAGTCATTGTTAGTAGAAAATCTGAGTAGAGAGGAGGGTTGCAAAAACATAAAGGATGTATTATCTGCCTATGCACCCTTGTGAAGTGTCAAATGCAAAAATGTATAGTAGTCAGTCCCAACAATGTAATAAAAGAAGTTTCAACATAGACAGATATAAGCCCATAAATTTCAGTGGCATTTGTGGCTATCCAAATGCTTTTCCACCTAAAATCAGAAATTTTTTGCCTAAATTTAAGGGTATAAAGGATGAATCAGCTGAAAGACACTTGCAGCAGTTCCTAAATGTGATAGATGATTTTGAGATTGACCATGAAGATGTGGTTATGAGATTATTTGTTCAATCTCTAGGTGAAGATGCAAGGGACTGGTTTTCCTACCTTCCAGCTCACTCTGTCAGCTCTTGGCATGGTTTTAAATCTATGTTTCTAGTACAATATGGTGAAAGAATTTCTGAATATGCAGCTATTAGTGACTTCATGTACATCCATATTGAAGAAGATGAGTTGATCCCAGCCTTTAACCTCAGATTTATGAGGGCATTGAATAGAATACCAGAGTGTATGAGACCTAATGATGCACTGTGCTTAGTTGTCTATTTGGGAGCTTTTGATAAGAAAATGAGTTACAGATTAAGAGACAAGGAGCCCACCACATTGCATCAGGCACATCAGTTTGCAATTGATATTGAAAACAATTGGAGGTATGGAATACAAAAGGGTTATTTTTCTAAAAATTTTTGTTGTCCTGCAGCCCCCAGTGTTAATGAAAGATTTAATTCAGGAGTTGACAATGAATGTCAAAGTATTCACACCCCTGTTGTCCCAGTTTTTGCATCATTCCAAGTTGATGATGTCTCTGTTATAAAGGAGGATGTCTTGTTTTGCCCAGTAAATGAAGTTGAAAACAATGGTTTTTCAAGTAATATTTACATACCAGCCCTTATCAAAGAGCCATCATGTTTAAATGATCCAGTTGTGCAAGGTTGTGATCATGTGGATCAACAGTCAGTATCAGTTTCATCAGGAAGTATTAGAGGGATGGAGAATGATGCAGATAGCTCAACTTCAGAATGCATTGAAGTAGCAGAAATCTTGTATGTGGGGCAATCAGATGATAAAAATGATATCCATGATCAATTCATGGATCAGGTTTGTTCTTCTTATGACTCTGGATTTGATAATAATGAAGAAGAATTGGAGTGTCATGAAGAAGAAGCAGAGGCCTTTGCGGTGAGTGTTAATCCCCTTTATGATGAGTCTACAAGTGCCTTTGATGCTGTGAATCTTGACTTTCAGTGGTGCAGGATTAATCCTCTTTTTGAGGATGATGATGAATATAAAGAGACTGTTGACCTTGGTGTTACATCAGTTTGTGAGGAGGGGACATATGAATCAGATATCTTCAGTTCTTGTGAAGATACTATGGATTTGCAAACTGTGAATGATGGATGTTCATCATCACCTGGTTTAGATATGTGCAACATTGGGTGTGTGGATCAGGATTTGTTTTCAATATCAGTAGATATTGGGGGTCTCATTTTTTCTGAGTATTTTGAGTTTTTGGATCAGCTGGATGAGTGCTTGATGGTGTGCAGTAGCCAGATAAATGATGAAGATTGCCAAGAGCAGTATGATGTACCATCTGAAGAGTATAACATGCATATGTTGCTTAATGCTGAAGGATTTTTTAGCATGTATGGTTGCATGTTTGATTTTGAAATGCAGAGTGACAGAGGCAGTACTACAAGTGGCAAGCTGTCAAAGGTGGTGGAATATCTAATTGAGCAAATGACCTTATGGACAAACTATGCCAATTTTTTCAATTGGGATTGGGATCTTTCAGTTTGGAATCAAGCATTTGGCAGGAAAAAATTTTGGTTCTTCCTTTTTGGCTACTCGGGGCCACCCAAGTGATGACTAAAATATAGTTTTTGTGTAGGTTGGTGCAATGATTGACTCTGTTGCCCAATAGATATGGCCCAATCTGCGAAACCAGAGATTCTGGGGTCCTCGCTGCAGTTTTTCACCTGCACGTCCCCATTCGGAGCCAGTGTTGGTGCTCATTTTGGCCTGGAGATTGAGCTTGCGTGTGGAGGGTTTCTTCTTTCAAACCCTAGGTTTTCCTCTTCATCGGCATGAGCTTGGCCTATCGGTTGGAGTTTTTCAAGTTCTACCGATGCGGTAGGTCTCCCTGACAGGGTGTGTTTTGTGCCTTCGTCGATGTAACATGTGCAGTGTCTGGCCGATGGTAATTCGAGGTATGTTTGCGTTCGTCGGCGTGACTTTTGTTATTGGCGGAGGGGTTTCTTGTTGCTCCGATGGTTGGGAGTCTGGCCGACAATGAAGTTGATGTTCGGCATGTCGGGGTGACGATGTTCCATGTCTTGGCGATATGCGAGTATGGAGTGGTCATCAGTGAGATTTTGGCTATCGGGTGGACGGAGAAGTGTTGGCCCGACAGTTGGGGTCTCACCGATGGAGGCGGGCTATCGGTAGGAGTTGGGCCGATGGCTTGATGGGGGGTGAGTCATGTGTTCATCGGCGAGATTTGGCTTATCGGCAGAGGTTTTTTGCAGTTTGCCGATGGAGGGAAGTCACCCCGATCAGGAGTGCCGTCGGGGTGACTTGGTGCATCGGCGTAGGTTTGAAGTGTTGCTCCGATGGTGTTGGTCACACCGACGGAGGCGATAGGTGGAAGTGTCGTCGGCATGAGTTGAGCGGTCGGCGAAGGATTCATGGGCTGTGGGCGAAGGGTCGTGTGTCGAGCGCGGCAAAATGCTCGACACTTGGTATGTATGCGACTATGCTTTTAAAGTGCCGAAGTTGTCTCCACACCATGCATATGGGACTAATCCCCTTGCATTATTTTTGAACCCGCGGTAGAACGTGTTTTGGCGGGAAACTTCTTTTTGACTGCAGCGACGGTTTTCAAGCGACCGCGGGTGGTTGAGGCCCTTAATGGCGACTGTAGCAGGAGTATGGGCGATGGTATAAGTGATCAGGCTGCCTGATTAAGAATGAAGACTTCCAGATAGTGGCGTGTGGCTCGAGGTTCCTCTGTCTGTTGCTGTAATAAATTTTGAGCGCCATTCCTTTGAAGGATCTACATCTGGCAGATTTTGTAATAGCCATGTAATTAATTGCTGTAGTACACTTTCTGGCTGTTATAAGCAGGAAGTGTTACTCATTTTTAGGTTGTTGAAAGTTGAACATTTTGGCTCTGTGATACAAGACAGCTGGTTTTGGCTGCTCTATCCACAAAAAACTTGTGAGTTTATGTATCTCCTGTTGTATGTTTTTGTATGAATCCACTGATTTCATGGTTAAATTTATATGAGAAATGCTATGTTAGCATGTGTTTTGTTAATTCTGTCTCTAGTATTGCATGTATCTTTCTTCTGAGTCTGGGTATTTAAGGAATGTTGAGACTCTAGAACATAGAATTCCTGTGTTGAATGTCTGATCTTTTAACTTCTGCTCAAAGGTAGATTAAACTGTTTTCAGATTAAACATTGGGAAGGGTATACTGCAGTAGGGATGCCATAAGTATAGATAGATGAACACTCTGTATTGGGAGATATCTGTAAGGCAGGTATCATATATATCCCCCTGAAATCCAGTTTTAGCTGTTCATGCTGATCATTCACAGGTGTATGTCTACTGACTCCAGGCCCTGGATAGGCACCAATCTTGCTTTGTGTTTGTGTTACAACCATGTCCAGCTTTGCATCCAAACTCAAAATCATAATCAAACTCTAAAACAACCATTAGGACATTAGAATTAGTTTTAGGATCCTCAGTCCTCTGTCTACAACTGCAAATAGGCCCAAAGCTAGCCCCTTTGCTCTTATCTTTCAGTTTTGGTCTACTTACAGGAGGACTTATCTGCTTTCTGACAACATCCCAATCCTTGTATGCATATCTCATGGATGTTGAGTAGGGAATACCCCCCTAGGTCTTGTAGAGCCTGAAGAAGAAGAGGAGATAAAATATAGAGTCTATCTCCTACACTGTTGGCCCCTGGCCCAGAGATCCTGTTGATCACTGATGGCTACCTTGTAGGGAAATCTGGGAATAAGCATCCAGTCTGGGAAAAAACCAACAGGAATGTTTCTTGGTTACTCAACCAAAAGCAAGGCCTATATATGTTATAACAAGAGGTTGGGAAAGATGATTGAAAGCACAAATGTCAAAGTAGATGAAGACTTGTATCAAATCTCACAAGATTAAAAGACGTCAGATCTGATATCTTTCCTTGCATTAAAGATGAAGAAGAAGAAGTGAAAGAAGAAACGGAACAAGAACCAGAGCAGATGCCTAAGACTCTAGCAAAGTATGTTAAGAAGAATCACTCAACAGAGCAGATCATTGGAGATAAGAATGAAGGTGTACAGACAAGGAGAAGGTTTGCCAAGACACGTGAGCAAGCAAACTTGTGTTTGTTATCAAAAGTAGAACCTAAGACCTTTGTTAAAGCCAGAAATGATGATGGATGGATAAAAGCCATGGAAGAAGAATTGGATCAGATTGAGAAGAATCAAACATGAGAATTGGTTCCCAGACTAGCAAAAAAGAATGTTACAGGAACAAAATGGGTGTTCTAGAACAAACTAAATGAAGAAGGTGAAGTTGTAAGGAACAAAGAAAGACTAGTATGTAAAGGATACACTCAAGTAGAAGGCATTGATTTTGAGGATACCTTTTCTCTAGTAGCAAGGATGGAGGCAATCAGAATGCTCCGTGCTCTTTCTACTCATAAGAACTTCAAAGTATATCAGATGGATGTCAAGTCAACATTTATGAATGGTGACCTAGAAGAAGAAGTATACATTGAACAACCATATGGTTTCCAGATATCAGAAGATCCATACATGGTATGCAGACTAAAAAAGGCTTTGGCTCAAGCAAGCACCTAGGGCTTGGTATGCAAGATTAGACAAGTACTTACTTCAGCAGGGCTTCAAGAAAGGTACTATAGATAGTAATCTTTATATAAAGGAAGGAGACATGATTTTGATAGTCGTAGTATATGTTGATGACATCATCTTTGGTGGAGATGATGATATGAGTAAAATGTTTGTAGAGGAGATGCAAAAAGAGTTTGAGATGTCTATGATTAGTGAAATGTCTTTCTTCCTTGGGCTTCAAATTTCCCAGCTAGATGGTGGTATCTTTATTTCTCAAGCTAAGTATGTCAAAGAATTGTTGAAGAAGTTTGGTATGAAGGATTCAAAACTAACAAGTACTCCCATGGTCACTGGATGTCACTTGAGCAAAGATGATGAGTCTCCAGAGGTGGATTAGATTGTTTATAGGTCTATGATTGGAGCATTATTGTATTTGACTGCTTCTAGACCTGACATTATGCACACAGTATGTGTGGTTGATAGATATCAAGCCAATCCTAAGCAATCACATGAGAAAGTAGTGAAAAGGATATTCAGATACTTGAAAGGAACTCCAGACTATGGTCTATGGTATCCAAAAGGAAATGAATTTGAGTTGAGTGCATACATTGATGTTGATTGGGCTAGTTATGTTGATGGTAGAAGTACAAGTGGTGGTGCTTGCTTTCTGGGAAGCAGATTGGTGTCATGGCAAAGCAAGAAGCAAGATTCAATGTCCTTATCAACTATAGAGGCAAAGTATATTGTAGCAGCCTCTTGTTGTACACAAGTGTTGTGGATGAAGCAAACTCTAAAGGATATCAAGGTATTGTATGATGAGCCTATTCCTATTTTGTGTGACAATACAAATGCTATCAATATTTCCAAGAATCTAGTGATGCATTCTAGAACCAAGCATATAGTAATTAGGTATCACTTTTTGAGAGAGAAGGTTGCAGATAAGGAAGTGAAGTTGGAATATGTTCTAACAAAGGATCAAATTGCAAATATCTTTACTAAGGCTCTTTCAAAGGACACCTTTGAGAATCTCCAGTAGAAGTTAGGGGTAATTGCCCCTCCTTATTCTTGCTAAAAGATGCATAGTGATGCATTTGTCTAGGGGGAGTTAATGTTATATCTTGTTTCCTGGACTGATGATGGCTACCTCTCAAGGGGACCAAGTAGTGGTTGCTGATGACAGGGGGAGTTTTTGTGTTGCAATAAAAAGTTATAACCTAAAGGAAAATGTGTAGATGTATGGCTACTGATGAGTCTGATGGTAGTTGCCCTTTGTCCTTGATGTTAAAGGGGGAGAAATGTGCAAGTATGTGTTGCCATCAATGCCAAAGGGGGAGATTGTTACAAATACAGTTTCAATGGTTGTATTGTTTGTCATTGATGTCAACATTGTTATGAATGTGTAATAGTGTTCATAGTTGGATGTAATGCTCCTGAAGAAGATACATTGAGATGAGAATTAGAATTTGAAGATACATAGAGATATGCATGTCATGCTCCTGAAGAAGATACATCGAGATGGGAATTAGAAGCACTAAGATATGGTACTGGTGGACTAAGATATGTTGTATGCTCTCCTCTATTGTCCCTAAGAATTCATGTGTTAAGGAAAATAAGATTTAGCCTCTGGAAGTTAGTGACAGTCTCTATTTCAGAATGACCTCCTTTGAAGACTATCCAACAAATTGCTCAGCATTTCCATCAGTTTGGTTTTGGGCCTTTGTGTATTGGAATATAACTCAATATAATGACAAATCTTTCATATTCCAAGTTTTATGATGCGTGGACTACTGGAAGTATGTTTTGCAAAAGATAGAGTGAAGATAGTGTTGGTTCTGTGAAGATAGTCACTACATAGAAGCAGGATGCTCTGAATTCCTCTACATTTACAGATTTGGCTATGTGGTTTTGAAGGTATGTTAAGATTCCAGTAAAGATAATAATTCTAGAGATTCAGATTATTTACCCTTTTGCTATGAAATTTGTACATGATAGAGTACCAGCATATGTTCTTGCAGAGTAAGCTAGTGCTGAGGGTTTGTTGGAATGCTTTGCATTCCTCCACAAATGAATGATTGCCCTTGCAGTTTTGAGGACATGTTTCTAGATGTGTATTATATGCCTCTTTTTAGTTTCAAGGTTCTTGGTGGTCTGTAGCTTAGGTTTTCAAATGACAACATATTGCAGCGTGTTCTGAATGACAGAGTGTCCTTAGAGTAAATGATTGAAATTGTGCAGCACAATTCTTTGATGTGTGATGGCAGAGGAGTGTTTTGAGATGTTTTATGAGTTATGTGGACTCATCTGGATAAGTTTCACGAAGATCTTTCTTGTTTCCAGTACCACAGTTTTTCAAGTTGATATGGTCGTTATACTTCAAGTCTTCATGTGTTCTTAAAGCTGTCCTATTTCCAAATGAGTGGAGTGTGCGGATGTAATTCCTTGGTGTTTGAAGTTATGAAGGATGTTTTGGATCTGGTTAAGCAAGTGTTGGGGTCCGCAAGGCTTGGATCTTCTGCTGGTGTAATGTACTGTGTGTTCACTTAGGACCTATCTTCTACACGTTTCATATTGTGTGTTGTTTGGCCAACTTGTAAATGTATTCTTCATGTTGTATCTGACTGACAAGCAATGTAATATCATGTATAAATAGTGAATCAAAGTGAGTGAGGTAAGGTATGATTGCAAGATGATTGAAAAGGTTTGCAAGCAGAATAAATGCATTATTGATGTGCGACTGAAGGAGAAAGAGCAAATGTTATTGATGCTGTCCAAATTCATCTTGAAGACATATTTGTGATAGTGATCAAGTATAGAGTGTGTCAAACTGATTAGATCTTCAGAAGAAAGTGTGAGGAGGCAAAAGTGCAATCATCAAAAGTGTGAGCTTCAATGTTAGTTTTCAGACAATAGAAAGATTGTCATACTATAATCTTTTGTAAGTGTGTTCTCATTTAAAGGAGTAGTAGCTTCCTTGGGAGTGACCCTAAAACAAAGTCATTAGGGAGTAGAAGCTTCCTTGGGAGTGACCCTATATCAAAGTTACTCGGGGAGTAGCAGCTTCCTTGGGTTAAAGCCCCTAAAACAAAGTTATTATTTGAGCTTCATATATTGTGAGTTATTCCTCACCGTGGTTTTCCCTTTTAGGGTTTTCCACATATATCTAATGTTATGTGTTGATGTGCATTGTGTTATTCTTTCATGTTGACATTGTGATGCTTAAGGTTTAAACTGCTCCGAACAAGTTGAAGTTGTTGAAATTAAAAATTGTTTAAATATTTATTCACCCCCCTCTCAGTATTCTTGTGTGTCTAACACCTTTTTCATCTTCTCTTTTCCTATACTATCTGTATTTATCTCAACCCTTAACCTCCTACCCACCCTTGTCTATTTTTATTTTTAATCACTCTTCCCATTCTTCTTACCTCTTTTCTTGTAAATTTAAGTAATCCTCACTTTTGTTTCCAACTCTTGTATTCCCATCCCCATGTACTTGATCACATCAAAGATTTCTTAGCTCTATCTTCATCCTCTCCTTCTATTGACCATATCATGGCTTGTTTCACTCATTTTCCCACATTTTCTCGCTTTCCTAATATTTTACATGGAGATGCTAATTGAATGGTTTAGTTCATATGGCATATTTTTCCCTTCCTTTTATAATTTAATGGATGCATTTATTAACCATTTTATAACCTAGTCTTAAAACACACATATCTCTTATTAATACACAACAAATGCATAACTTTTATCTTCTTGCTTCTTTCCACATAGCACAAATTATCATGTAAATTGAAAAAGGTCTTTATGGGATATTATACATAGACCTTTCTAAGAAATTGAAAAAGCCTCTTGTCACCATCTTCCAAAATATAAACATTCACAAACCTCCTCCCACCTTTTAATCTTCGCCTCCTAATATTGTCTTGTGTAAAGTGTCTCCCTTCTCCATTTCTCTTGCTTCTTCTTCTAGAGAAATATTAGTTTTGCAGGGTCTTCCAAATATTCTTCCTTCCCCACCCATTTTCTTGCATTCTACCTCTATAAACATTTATTTTCATGTTTTTAGCCACCCATGAGTTCCTATCTAGAGGATGCAAGACACTTACTATTCCCACCTCCTTACCTCTTACTTCTCTTAATCTATCCCCTCCACCTCATGTCACCTCTAAGAAACCTAAGGAGTCTAGCCTCATTGATCAATTTTAAAACAAATCAAGCTAAAAATTTTGTTTAGGACTTAATATAAACATATTCCAATTATAAACACATCTTAGAAAAGGAGTTGCAAAATATCTATGTTTAATCTAATACATGGCCTATGGTGGTGGCCACTATGATTGAATCTATCCACCATTAAGACTAATACATTAATTTTGATTCTTATGTATTCCCTTCTTCTTCTTCTTTGATTCAAGATAATCTTCCTCTTTTGATTGCTATTGGTTATCACAAGACCATTATCAAGCACACCCTTGTGGATAATGGTTTTGGCCTTAACATATGTAGCACATATTTTTTAAAAGTTAAAACATCTAACTTGTAAAAATTTGAGGTGACAATCAAAGTTTTTGACAATATAAGTCATGAATCATCTAGAACCACCCCTTTCCCATTTCTCTTGGCCATGTTAGTTTATCGATAATATTTCATGTGATGCTCAAGAGATTATCTTACAAAATTCTTCATGGTTGTCCATGGATTCATATATTGTGGGTTGACCCTACTACCCTTCATTGATCTTTAAATATTGTTCACACTAATAAGTCTTATGTGATCTTGGTTAATGGTGATCCCTTTAAGTACTAGCAAGCCATTGAGTTTCATATTACAACTAACTCCCAAGGCTATCCTTTTTATCCCCAACTTTCTCCCTCTAAATAATCTTTGATTATTCTTCCTTCTCTTGAAGATGCTTCCCTTCCCATGTCTCCTCTTGAGGACCCTACCTCATTCACTACTATTTCTCATCCAAATGACAAATTATGAACCTTAGACTTCACTCTCTCTTAGACAATTGAATATAAGATAAACACACATGACTTTGATATCCCTTTCCTACATATATATTCCCACACTTTTGTTTAGACTCCTCTATTGTCTTCCTCTTCCTCCCTTGAGACTTTTATTTCTCCTACATCCTCCTTGTATACTCCACCCATCACCAACTCTTGTGCATATGGTGAAGATTTTAAATCTACCATGATCGTTGATGAGGATGATTCTCCTTCCTTTCACACTCTTAAGCAAATACCTGGTCATTACTTTCACATTCTTTCAAAATATGTTTATTAAGGAAAAGGGTTAGGCTACTAGGAACAATGCATTACTAAACTAATCCAACTTACATATTAATTTAATAATGAATTCTTGGGTTATCTCCCTCCTTATTTTTCTAAAGCTATGAACCACCCTTTGGTGGAGGTTTATGTTGGTAGGAAAAAGTTGTGCAACACAAAGAATAGGGTTAAAGGCATTGTAAGATACATACGACACTTACAAATGACTTGCAACAACATATAAGGGACATAACAAGAGAAAAGGACAAACCCCTTAATGTAACATTATATATATACACCGCAAGGTGAAAGATAGGATAGAGAGATAGCATAGAGAAGATAGAACAAAGATATGAGAGATATAGAAGAAATATCATAGATAAGGGATAGGAAATATGTGATGTAATGAGATGTCATAGGAGAAAGAAAAGTGTAAGTGAGAAACCTACGTAATATAGAAAGAGAAAGAAGAGACAATATGTGTGTGTGTGTGTGAGAGAGAGAGAGAGAGAGAGAGATGTTATACTAATATGGATATACCATAGTTAGATATAATGAATATATGATAGTGTGTATTGTTTGGCATATTAATGTGATGAATGGTTATGTGTATTTATTTTAATTTACTTGCATTGTATTCTATTGCACTTCATTTTAACCCACCACATTGATTCTAATCTTCCTCTTAACCTTTTACACCAGGGTATACACTACATTTTGGAGAGCACAATCCTAGGTCTTTGATCTGTGCCCCTTCTCCCACTAACATTTTGCTTCCATTTCTAAGACCTAGTAAGAGGTAACGAAAGGTAAGAGAAAATTTTTACGTCAAGAAAAGACATATCAATAAGGTCTTACAAACATAAAATAAACATATTTGATGATTTACAACATAATACACATGTCCTGTCTTATGAGAGGGGTTAGGAACCTAGGGGGCAATGAATGGAAAGGTGGGGACCCTAAAAAGGATCCTAAAGAGATTTGATCACTGAAGGCTAGTATTGATTAATCCATTATGATGAATAAAAGGATTAAAATGAAACTCCAAATCAATAACACCTATGGAAAAAGGAGATAACAAGAAGTTGAGAGATATATTTAAATAAATAAGATGGTTGTGGAGATGAATAGGGAAGAAAAGAGGTTCAAACAAATTCAAGAAGGGGAAGACAGTGTTGGCAAGAGACACTATATAGATTCATGATTGTTGTCATTGATGGCAACAAAGTTCATCCCACACATCCGCAGGACATGGGGTGTCTCTATCGGAAGTCAGAGTGAAGAATTTTGTGGTCCGGTAAGCAAGAACAGAGCATGTGGCGAGGTCTGACAGTCAGGTCTGGATCTCTCAAAGTAAGTATCTTGGTGAAGTGCGGATTTGGGGAAGTCAAGAGGACTACCTTGACTGATAGATTCCAAGGATTTAGCCTCCAGTAGTAGATAAAGAAAAAGATATGAATACTTGAGTATCAGGTTCCTGATTGACAGTGTGGACAGAGGAAGAACTGACTGGCAGAACATCAGACATTATTCCGGATGTGTTATTGATGTTGGTAAAAGTTATGAAGGCATAAATTAAGATTGGCCGACATGATTGATGATTTCTACAAGTATATCCTTGATCCGCATTACTTGGTAAGCAAGGATTCAGCCGACAGATCAGAGTTTGTGGAAAAGATTGACCATTCCGGATGCCGACTAGAAAGGTGATGAAATCACTTGTGCGGATATATATACAAGATGGATTTAGCTGTGAGAAGTGTTGTTGTGAATAAGTGCGAAGAGAAGCAGTAGAGCAGAGTGAAAGCAATAAGAAAGGTCTGGTATGTGAAAGAAGAGCAGCATAAAGAAGAAGAAAGATGAAGTGCAGCAAATCAGTGTACTGAACCTAACTGGAATTGAACTCCAGCATATGTAGATGCTCCTTACCAGTTCAAGTATTGTATTACACTCTTTATAAATTGTAGATAGTGTGTCTCTTGTAGGCAGTGTGCCTCTTGTGAGTAGTGTGCTCGGGCAGTAAGCCCTAATTGGCAAGTGCTATTTTGTATTTCCATTCTTCTAATAGAGAATACAATCTTGGGTTAATCACCCCGTGGTTTTCTCCCTTAATAGGGTTTCCACGTCAAAATATTGTGTCATGTGTATTTCCATTTTATGGTTATTTTTGCATATTTGAATTAATACTACATTGATTAATAAGAAAGTTTAGAAAGTAGAAATAATTAGGATAACTGATTCACCCCCCCTCTCAGTTATCAACAATTGGTATCAGAGCCAAGTTCCTCCCAACAGAGCCTAACAGCTTGAGGAAGATCTGGGAATGCAAATGGATGTGTATGGTATGAGGGAGTAACTTAAGTCTGCCCTAGATGATATTGAGTAGTCAAATTCTGAAGTCAATGAATTGTAGGAAAGACTCAAACAGGCTGATGATTTCATAAATGAACTAAAAGGGAAACTGAGTCTCTCTATGAAAAAGAGAAAAGAGCACCTTCAGAAATTGGCAAATCAAAGTGAAGCCACTGATACAAGTGGAGATTTGAAGGAGCAAACCAAGTTGTGTGAAACGTTATCAAAAGAGATCATCATGGTAAGACATGAGATGGAATTAGGAGTTATGAAGTTTACCCAAGAAATTGAAGAGAAAAGAAAGACTGAAGATGATCTAAGACAATCTCTCAAGGAGAAATCAGAAGACTGCCACAAGATGGATAGAATAATCAGACACCTTGAATCTGATCTTGAAGATGCTAAAGATAATGAAGAAAAACTTGAGGATCAAATTGTCTCTCTTAAAAGGGATCTTCAAACAAGAAATGAATATAAAGAAAAATTCAAGATAAGTTCTGCTCAACTTGAAGTTCTTCTTGAAAGTCAAAAGAGGGTAGATGACAAGTGTGGTTTGGGATATGAGAAAGGAGAAAGCTCCGGATCTGGTCAAAAGAATTTTGGATCAGATAATCCAAGGAATAGGCCTAGAAGACCTCTGGTAAGGCAGCCTAATAATCAAAGATATCCATCCTTCAATGGATACTGCCACAACTGCAATAACATTGGTCATAAAGCTAATCAGTGTAGAAAGAGAATGAATCAGACTAATTCATCCTTCTTCAGACAATGTTTCAACTGCAAAAGGTATGGTCACAAATCTCATGAATGCAGAAATATGCAAATAAACAAGTCATTCAATGGTAGATGCTTTGCATGCAATAGAATAGGTCATATGGCTAATCAATGCAGATCAAAAGGATATCAATCAAATATGCAAAGAAATGTTGTTTGCCAAATTTGCAATAGATCTGGTCATATTGCAAAATTCTATAGAAACAAGAATCAGGACAAAAGAGGTCCGGTACATCATAATCAGAATCAAGATAAGGGAAAACAAAAAGTGAATGCGGATGAAGTTCAAAGGGAGATGAACAAGATTTGGGTGAAGAAAAGTACAGAGAATGAAGGGGATGGATCCGCACTAGACTCTGGTGCTGATATTCCTTCTAGAAATTAAAAAGGTGAGCTCTGCCTCAGGGGGAGACACAAAGAAAACCTTGTTCTCGCAACCAGTCAATTGGTGCTAGAACTGGCACAAGAAGAGTTGCGGATTAAAGGGTTCATAAGGGAAACATCCAAATAAACTATGGTTAAGATTTAGAAGATCCACAAGATGTTTAAAAGATCAGGATTGATCCAGTTCTTCAAGTCATCAGAATAAGGCAAACCAGAATAACTTAGGTCGAGCATTTATTACAACCTGACATTAGGGTTTGTGGAGCAATATAAGGGTTTTCTCATTAAGGATTTGTTCATTTTGCATTCAAGAAGAAATGAAAAGTGAAGCTCTACAACAAAATTCCTCAAGCTCATCAAAGATCCTTTGCAGAAGTCAATTCATCCAGAAATTGATTCGGCTAACTCCGTGAAACCGAAAGGCGCAAAAGGTATTCTCCATTATCAAATATCTCTCTATAAATCCTTGAATGATGGGTACTCCAAATATTGTAAAAATCTCTGATAGGCCTCGCCCCAAATTCAAGAAACATCCATACAAATCTTTGGAAGTAGATCCCCTAGGAGCATTTTCCAGTGTTCCGCATGGTGTGTTGCATACAGAGGACATTAGGGTTTACATACACACAAATATTGAAGAATTTGGCAAATCAAAGTTAGTGGATATCTATCACAAACAGTTAATAGATGATTCTTTTGAGATTAAACCTCAGTATAAAGCCATCCGAGATAAGCATTTTGCTCAGTGCATTCATTTCCCCTGTTTTGAAGAAGATGAATGGGTTCAGTATGTGTTGAGTAGAGTGCACGACAATTTCTTATGTTTGAATAAACCATTTAAGATCACCAAAGATGCAATTAGGGTAGTAACGGGTCTGCACTCATCCGGTGGAATACCTGTTCTCAAATCTGTCAAAAATCAGACAATAAGTGATGCAACCAGATCAAAATTTGACAAGAGAGCTATGACAATTGAAGACATCACTGAACTAGATGTCAAATTTGCATCCATGATAATTGGTTACAAGATTTATCACTCCAGTAGGGAAAATTCAGTACTGGGAACTGCAGTTTACACAGCCTATTAAATGCTAAAAGAAAATGCTGACTATGATCTGTGTGATCTTCTTCTAAGTCAACTTTTGGAAAAACTGCAAAAGATTAAGAAGGATAAGAAGAACTCCTTCAAGTATGGTGGCTTAATACTCTGCCTATTCTTTTATTACATGAATGAGCTTCACGGATCCAATGGCTGGGTATGGCAAAATGACAGACCAGTTGCCATCCAAATCAGAGACTATTTGCATGGGCTTGGGGATGCTAAAGCAAGAAATACAGCCCTGTGGGGATATTTCAAGAATTTTCAAAACATGATGCAAGCAAGAGAAAGATTTCCCCAGTCTCTTGTTGAGAAATACAAAGACACAGTATGCTTTATGGTAGAGACTGATCAGTGCCTAATAGAGGTAGTAGAACCAAGAACTGTATGGATCATGCCTATGAGGTATGAAGTTGATGGACAAATTGTGGAGCTGCATGTTCAACACATGCTAAGTCAGCCAAAGGATCCAAAGGTAGAAAGGTTTGGAACCTTTGAGGAGCTGAGTGTAAAGATTCATGTGGAACTCAGACAACTAGAGATCAAGAAGAAGGTAAGAAAAGAAGTTGAAGATGCTGCAAAAGGCTTTGGCATATCAAAGGAGGCACTTGATGCCAACAGGGAAAAGGTGGAAAGGGCTGAGGAAGAGAAGAAAAAAGTAGAAAAGAAAAGTGAGGAAAGTGTTTCGGTAAAATCCTCCACCCGGACCAGATCATCAAAGAGATCTACACCTACTACTACCAAAAGCTCAAGGCCATCAAAACCGGAAGCAAAATTATCTGGCAAAGGAGAGAAAAGAACAAAGACAAAAGCCACAAGGGCTTATGCCAGTCAAAGGGATGAAGAGGAGACTGAATCTGATGAAGAAATCAGGAAAGTGAAGAAACAGAAGAAAACATCCGATGAACCCTCTACCGGACAAGAGGAAGAAGAAAAGACAGAGGCATATGTTGAAAAACCCACTCTTCACATTGATGACATAATCAAATCAGTTACAGTGGATGGAAATCTTCAGCTAATGATTGAGTTCTATGATGATTATGGTGAAGCAGATCAGAAGATATTGCAAGATGCCACAGTCAGGTACCTAAATATCTACAACAAAGCATTTATTGAAATTATATCTCTGATCCCCAAAAGCTTGGAGAAGGAACTAGAAATAAGAAAGAACAATGCCCAAGCCAAAGACCTAGAAATCTGGGAACAGATAGTAATTCAGCTATATCCTTCAATCGATCCCAAGAAAATGAATATGATATTCAAAGATTGTAAGGATGAGTTCAGGAGCAAAGCAAGGATGAATCAACTTATGCTCGGAGAGACTGACAAAGTTGCAAAAGAGACAGAAGAGATCCTCCAGAATGCATTCAAAAGATTCAACATTCCAATTATAGAGGACTTGAGTACTGACCCATCGACCACAAGTGTTGCCGAAGAGTCTACTGAGAAAATGACAGAAGAGGTAATGAATACCGATGCAGAAACAGCTAAGGACTTGGAAGCCTCTGCTCCAGAAGGGGTGGCCCATGAACAAACTAACATTTCTCCTCCGGATTCCCCTACAGTCTCCGGATCTAAAGGAAAAGAAAGAATACAGGAGAAAGAACCAGAGGTGAAGGAAAAAGAAGGTGACAATACCAAGGTTGCAGAAGGAGAGAAGACTTCAACAGAGAAGACCACAACTGCTAGTGATAAGAATGTGGAAGGAGAGAAAGCTCCAAGAGACAGCTCTAAGAATGCAGAAGAAAAGAAAAATTTGTCTCCGGCAAGAGACACTGCAAAAACTATCCAAGAATTCCTGAACAAAGAAACAATGGAGATTGATGAACCAGAGCTTCTACAAGGACCATTTAATTTTGATTCCCTTTCTTCGGTACAGACAATGAAGATAGCTTCATTTGCTAATGCAAAGGCTAAAGAAAAACTCCTAAAGTCTCACATGGAAGACTGTGAGTTGATAGAAGCTGCTTTCGGAGTGCTAGAAAAGATTATGCCATCGTTTCAGAAGGATCTCACAGCCTCCTCATCCGGTAATCTCAAAACTCTAGTCAATAGTGTTAGCACACATTTTGATTCCCTAGAGAAGTCAGCAGAAGATAAGGTCCGGAAGGAATTTCTTGCAAACAGATTATCAGAGGTACAAGGGTTGATAATTAATGATAGAAGAAATATGAATATTGGGATAAAGAGCTTAGAAAATGCTCTTAAAGATGGCAAAGAAATGTACAAATTTTGTTTATCATGGTCCAAAGCAACATTGGACATTGAGGAGAAAGTAAAAGAACAAGAGGATAAACTGACAAATCTATCAAAGAATTTTGATCCTCTCTCATCCTCCATAATAAATCAAGAATGTCAGACTATTGCAATCTTGAATGATATCAAGAAGCTGGAGAAGGAAAAGAAAAATAGAATAAGCAGGTTGGGTGCACTCAGAGGGATAATTATCCCCAAGTTAGAGGCCATGCATGAGACCATAAAAGAAGCCCCGATCACAGCCCAGACCAGTGATCTGACAGATCTAAAAAGGGCAAATGCGTTTGCATTCCTGTTAAGCGGTCATATATCAATTTTGGATAGAATTAAGCAAAGTTGGGCTACAAAATTCATTCAATTGAAAACAACTTTTGCAGACATACTTCAGTAAATGTAAGTATTCCATATTTATATACTTATGCGGATAAAATTTTGAAAATTTTGGTATGCGGACCCTACCCTTTGCCATTGATGTCAAAGGGGAGTGAAGAGCAGTGAAAAATGAGGAATCCAACTAAGGGGGAGCTCTGGAAAATGTATATAAAAACAGAGCATCAGCCAAGGGGGAGCATAGTGTTAACACTTAGTCATTTTTCACTAAGTGTTGCCATCAATGCCAAAGGGGGAGATTGTTGGCAAGAGACACTATATGGATTCATAATTGTTGTCATTGATGGCAACAAAGTTCATCCCACACATCCGCAGGACATGGGGTGTCTCTACCGGAAGTCAGAGTGAAGAATGTTGTGGTCCGGTAAGCAAGAACAGAGCATGTGGCGAGGTCTGATAGTCAGGTCCGGATCTCTCAGAGGAAGTATCTTGGTGAAGTGCGGATTTGGGGAAGTCAAGAGGACTACCTTGACTGATAGATTCCAATGATTTAGCCTTCGGTGGTAGATAAAGAAAAAGATATGAATACTTGAGTATCGGGTTCCTGATTGACAATGTGGACAAAGGAAGAACTGACTGGCAGAACATCAGACATTATTCCGGATGTGTTACTGATGTTGGTAAAAGTTATGAAGGCATAAATTATGATTGGCTGACATGATTGATGATTTCTACAAGTATATCCTTGATCCACATTACTTAGTAAGCAAGGATTCAGCTGACAAATCAGAGTTTGTGGAAAAGATTGACTATTCTGGATGCCGACTAGAAAGGTGATGAAATCACTTGTGCGAATATATATACAAGATGGATTTAGCTATGAGAAGTGTTGTTGTTGTGAATAAGTGCAAAGAAAAGCAGTAGAGCAGAGTGAAAGCAGTAAGAAAGGTCTGGTATGTGAAAGAAGAGCAGCACAAAAGAAGAAGAAAGATGAAGTGCAGCAGATCAGTGTACTGAACCTAACTGGAACTGAACTCCAGCATATGTAGATGCTCCTTACCAGTTCAAGTATTGTATTACACTCTTTATAAATTGTAGACAGTGTATCTCTTGTAGGCAGTGTGCCTCTTGTGAGCAGTGTGCTCGGGCAGTAAGCCCTAATTGGCAAGTGCCATTTTCTATTTCCATTCTTGTAATAGAGAATACAATCTTGGGTTAATCACCCTATGGTTTTCTCCCTTAACAGGGTTTCCACGTCAAAATATTGTGTCATGTGTATTTCCATTTCATGGTTATGTTTGCATATTTGAATTAATACTGCATTGATTAATAAGAAAGTTTAGAAAGTAGAAATAATTAGGATAACTGATTCACCCCCCCTCTCAGTTATCAACAGAGAGATACCACCAAAGGCTAGAAAAGGAAACAAAAGTTGATGAGGATGATGAGAGTTGTGAGAACCCATCACCATAGGAATAAATTATTATAGTTGAAAGCACCAAAAGGGTTGCTGAGAATGATGAGAGTCTTGTGAATATGGAAAAAGAGGATATTCTACAAATAGAGGGAGAAATAATCATTGTTCCATTAAATGATAAATATTCATTTGAGCAATTGAACAACCATCTAGAAAAATCAAATGAGATTTTAACTAGATCGAAAAAATGGATAGAGGACTATGTTATGTTTTAAGGTGTCACTTGAAGGAGGGATTTAGAGCTGTAGTGCTCAACCAGGGCATGGAAGTAGGGGTGTTCTACCATTTTAGTTTTTGACTCATACACCACACTCTCTACTTGAGTTGTCAAACCTTAAAGTTACAGTTAATGATGGATTTGAAGGTTTATTAACCCCTTTTAAAAAATTAAAAGCTATATATTTTAGTACATAGTATTTAGACAAAGTTGTAAGAGTGTAGGTTTGTAGAAAGAAAAGATGATGGAAGATTGGGAAATAAAAGAAGAAGAAATGAATGCAGAGAAAGAAGAATTGGAAAACATGTTGAAAGACCTAGCCATTAATATAATCAGAACAATTGAAGAAAAAGGATGAAAAAATCCTATCTTAACTAATAAGATGTTATTAACTAATGAAAATTTATCTCCTAAATTAAAGAGGCACCATAAAGAGGTGAACCCCCTTAACTAGAAGTCATCCCCCATGTCATTTAAGAGAAGAAGATTTTCTAGTGAGGATATATCTAATGAGTTATTGTGAACTAAAAAAGAAGCAAAAAGAGAAGAATTTATTAGTGAGTATGAAGAATACTGGGAAATGATTTCTTTGAGATAAAATTGGTAAGGGATAAAGGTAGAACAAGGAAATTAGTGAATCATAAATAAATTAATAAGTCCAATAGGAAAGATAGGGATTTTAAGGGAAACCAACCTAAAGATACGAAAATAGAGGACAAAAGCAAGAAGTTAAGTGAAGAAAACCCTTAGTGAATAAAGATAAATCAAAAGAACCTATTAGCAATAAAATGGATTAGAATCACATCAAGTTGCTTATCTTTGGAAAGGACACCAAAGAGGCCTTTGAACATATCTTTGTATTAGAATAAACATGGAAAAGAAATGGGGTAATAGATAACCAAACCAAACTTTGTGACTTTGTGGGCACCTTAAAAGATGAAGCCCTTAAGTGGTACATAAAGGTTTTTCCTAAGCATGATGAAGAATGGAAAGATATAAAGGATTTTTAATTAATTTCTAGTCCACTAAAATCCCTTTTGAGAGCATAAGAAAGATGAGGGAGATGTTATAGAAGAAAGGTGAATCAATAAGGGAATTTGATCAATGATTTAAAGGAGTTGTGAGGAAATTGGAAGAACCCTTATCTAAGAAGGAGAAGGTATAATGGTTTGTGTCTAGAGTGCTACTGCAAATTAGAGCTTCATTAGATGGAAGAGTGTTTGAAACTTATGAATAAGTGGTAGAATTGGCATCAAGAATTGAAGCACAACCATGGAGGGAAATGAAGACAATACTAAAATAGAATGGCTAAAATTAGAGTTTGAGTAGCTAAAAATCAAACAAGAGATTTTAGCTAAAGGGGAGAACAACCAAGATATAATGTCTAGCTGAAGAAAGAAGATCTGATGTTCTTATTGCTCAAAGGAAGGTCATTTAAGGAATGAGTGCTTAGTTCAAGAAGGTAAAAGGAGAGAAATGACAATAAAAGTAGACCTTGTGAAACCTCCCAAAAGGTTGAAATTGTCTTTTGTGGACTTTGTGGTGAGTGGGATGACCATAAAATTGTTGATTGTCCATCCCTGCTATTTAGATTAAGAGATGAAGAAGAACCTAAGCCTAGGTACCACCATAGATATGAAGTTAATGAACCCTATTAGAGGGGTATGGCTAATGCTAATGGATCAGTAGAAAGAAAATTCTATAGACAACCTAAGTTGAGAAATCAATGAAATATCAATGCAGTTCAAAATGCAACACCGTAAGCACTGGATGAGAAAACTTATACTGATTATGGTGATCGTAGGCCTTATCACAATGAAGTTAGAGGAGGATAAGGTAGAGGAAGAGGTTGAGGGAAAAGAAGGAGAAAATATGTTACATGCTTATAAAATGTGGCAAGATAGGTCATTATGCAAATGACTGTAGGGAGGAGAAGAAGCAAACTTTTGGATTTTGTAGAGATTCTAATCATGACTTGTATGGTTTCCCAAGGGTTGTGTAATATTATAAGAATAGTTGAGCAACCACAAAGATTAAGGAGTTATCTTGACAAAATACATCAAAAGGAGCTAAGTTTATCCTAAAAATACCTAAGAACAAACCTCTAAATACTCTCATATTTCAAAGAGCAAAGCCAATTGATGAAGATAATAAAGGAGAAAATTACATGAGAGAGGAAGAATGGAAAGAGACTACTTGAAGAAGAAGGAATTATTGAGAAGAAAATCTATGAGATAGGATAGGAAGAAAAATAAGGTGGCAGTAGTAACAAAAGGCAGTAAAGACACCACAAAAGGAGGATTAGTACTAGATGAATCCAATGAATAAAGTGTGGAAGAATTCCCCATTTCTAAAGTTCACAATTTGATAGTGGAAAAAGACACAAAGATTATCAAACAAGAATAGGAGAAAGAAGATTTTCAAAGGGCCCACTTTTTTGAAAAGGAATAATTAGTATTAATGGAATTGGCCACTTTTGTGGAGGAAGAGAATATATTATAAAAACTCAAGCAATTCACTAAGTATTGGAATAAGCATCATGAGACTGGTCTAACACAAGTAAGAAGTGCAACAAAAACTAAAAGAAGATAGTTCAAACACCCTATACTAATAGATATCAAAGTCTATGGAAGATGGATGAGAAAAACATTAGTGAAACTGAGAGATGATGTTAGTATAATGCCTAAATAGGTTTGGGAGGTCATAGGAAAACCACTAGTACATGAGACCCCATACAATATCACATTGGCAGATGTTCACCTATAGATATAATAGAACCTACAGAAATGTGGAGGTAAACTTGATGGAGATAAAGAGAGTGATAGATCTCAAGGCACTGATAGAAATGAGAGAACCCTTCAACACATTCTGTGTCTTATTAAATCTAGAGTGGGTTGTAAAATGTGGTGGAGCATTTGACTCTAGAAAAAAGAAGAATTGATCTTGCATGGGGAAGATAGGGTAGTTCATATACCCCTATATACTAACATAAGTGGCACATGCATAGAAGAAGTGGAGCAAGAGGAAGATGTGGAAGATGAGGAAGATTATAAAGGCATGTACTCCTTGGGGAGAATCCCCAAGGTAGAAATAGATGAAAAACCAAACTTTAAGGGGGAAATTGAATTAGACAATAGCCACTATAACACAATAGCGATGATGCAATAGAATATTGACTTCTCAATGGGCCAAAGGTTAGGGCTAGAAGAGTCTTAGGGGTTAGAAAAGTAAAGAGCCTTAGAAAAACTTATAAAATAGGTAACATGTTCAATACTGTAGAAGGTAGAGTCCCATCACAACCTATAGAAAATAATAGAGGAACAAAAGTATTAACACCGCCAACCCCTAGGATTTGTCACATCTAATGAGGAATATCTCATGACAAATTGCCTCACTATTTTGGTGTAGGAGACTTATTGGGGTACCTATAAATAATGGAGAAAACTTTTGAGAGGGAGGACCTTAGGAGAGAAGCATTAGATGACACACTATTGTGTATCACGATAAAAGGTGGCACACACATAATCTTAACATCTCCGACTACAAAGCACTAACAATATTAATAAAAACTAGGTTTTTGGAGATAGAAGGGGAATGGGATTGCATTAGGGAAAATGACAACTGACCCTAGTGGACACATTCAATAGTGCATTAAAATTTGGAATGAAAAGAGAGAGTTTGATGAAAGACTTAGGATACAACTATTTTACTAGACACTATCACCGATAGTTAAGATATGGTATGTCAACTAGGAGGAGGGAGTAGAAACCAAAAGTTGGATTATGGTTGAAGAAGATTTTTGTATTGACATTTTCATTCATAGTACTTACTAGACAATTGCTTAACATATGTAATGAATGAAACAAGTAATTACCCTTTTGGAAGAAGAAGTGAGGGAGAAGCAAGCGTAGAAAAGAGAAAAGGAAAAGATTTGGAGGAAGAACATGGGTCATGGAGTCTAGAAAAATGGATGGATGAGATGGACATGGTATCTAACAAGAATTGATGCAAGATAAATAAAATAACAACCCCAGAAAATGAAGAGGACCCCGAGAATTTAGAGGTACATTTGGAGGAAGGAGAAAGAGAATTAGTACCACAAAGCCTAGATAAGTCCTAGTACTTCCATCAACCTTTGATGATATAAGAAGAAAACATTGCTAGTAAAGGGACTATGAAGTTGGCAAAGATTAGTAATTATTGGGGGGAAAGAGAAGTCATGCAAGTGGCAAAAGTGTTAAAAGATTATGAAGATCTCTTCCCTAGGACTTTCGTAGACCTAAAAGGCATAAAAGAAGAGGCAGGGATAATGAAAATATAGTTGAAAGAAGGTTTCTATTAGAAAAAGATCCTATCACCTAAACCCTAATGTCAAAGTCAAGGTAAAATAGGAATTAGACAAGATGCTGCTCAGTGGAGGAATCATAAAGCCTAAAGAAGACTCAAATTAGGTAAGTCCAATGGTGATTCAAAATAATAATAATGGGGAGATTAGAATTTGTGTTGATCTTAGAGAGTTGAACAAAGGATGTATTCATGATCCATTCCCCACGTCCTTTATAGAAGAAGTGTTAGAATCATTGGTTGGAAGAGAGGTATACTCTTTTATTGATGGGTTTTTAGGATACCATCAAGTGAAGATTCAAGAGAAAGATCAACTTAAGATAACCTTTGCCACATAATGGGGTTCATTTCTGTATACTATGATGCCATTTGGTTTGAAGAATGCCCCATCAATATTTAGTAAACAAAATGACCCACACTTTTAAACACCCAATAGACAATATTGATAGAATTTAATATGTGTCTTTGGTTATAGTCCATGATCTTGTGAAGGGGATATTGGGTGAGACTCCCCCTACTCTTCTCCTCAAACAATTAGCCATTTTAGAAAACCATCTACTTGCACACATAACCATCCAATGCATTCTTGGAGCTTCATGTCCTATCAAAACAACACCTTTACCACCCATTATTTGCATATTACTACCACACGAGGAACAAACTCAAATGAACAACCAAGTCATGCATCCACAAGGACAAACACTTGACCCACTTTTCCCTCGTTAACAACAATAAGTGTCAAGTCATCCGATCAACATGAATGTGTCTGTGTACCCAATCTAGTGTATATAGACACATATTTGAATTTTGAATTTAATTTTTTGTCAAGTTTACATCATGTAGTATCAATCCTACATCTTGTGGGATTGACATAGGACAAAAAAGGTGCTAATATCAAGGTAGGTAGTGAATGTATGGGTGTAAGTGCATTAACAAATGATAGATACATTTCAAAATAAGTTACATATAAAAATGAGATCAAATGCATGAAAACGAATGTAAATTAAAAAATAATAGATGGAGAAATGAACCTACAAAAGTATATCATTTGTCAATAACCTTTGATTGCTTATCTACTTGTCCCTAACCCTAACCCTAACCAACCTTATCTTGAGGGAGCTCAGCTTGATATCATCCGAGGTTCTAAAACATCATGTTTTAGCCCATAGATATAGAGATTTCATTTGCATCCTTATCCACAAGAAAGGAATTCCACGTTGGAGCCAAAGATTGAAACTCTCCCCTGGTTGTGGGGTCACAGGCCTTACAAAACTATTTAACAATTGAAAATGCAGACGTACAAGCCATGATATCTGAGTGCTTTCTTTACTCCATTGTGCCTGTCCATTCGCATACCTGCCCTCTGCCATTATCATTCTTTTTTACGTCCCTTCACGTACAGGAAGTGCTCCATTACCACTAAGTTCCCTGTGTGACTCTACGTTGATTTAACTGAAAAAAAAAAAGAAACGTGAGAAAGTTTTGCTCCCCTTTCTTAAAAATGAGTCAGGCACATTCAATGATTGAATTCAGGGACCCACATTTTACACTAAGGTTTTGACAAAGCGTTAAATTAGGCATTGTGTCATGTCGTTTCTGCACTCCCCCAGAATTCGACGTCATCGAACTTAATTTTGTCTGTAAACAGAGAGTCATGAAAATGAGTGACATGAAACGATAAAAAAAAAGCTGGTACGTTCAATGCATCATATGGCATTATACTCCAATTTTAAACTCTGTGGAAACTTAATGGAGAATGTAACAAAACTCACATGCCAGAAGTTTCGTATGGTTTTTGTTTTTTTGTTGTATTACGCTTAATAAAACAGGTAACAGTCAAAGATCTGTAGAATAGACAGTCAAAACGTACCACAACGGCAAGTTATAGAATGTACAAGCACTGCTGCTCAACAGTATTTTACAGCATTAGAGTTGGAGCAGGTTTATGTTTCCTGCTCTGCTTGAATGACATACAAACAGTGCTGCTGAACAGTGTTAGAAAGTTTTGCATGGATTGATGCGTACGGAATGTTTATGGCTACCATCTTTATTTTGGAGATGCGGTGTCAATGTGATTTAATGTTTCAGCGTAGTTTTAGGGCTACCATCTAGTAAGGGATTTTAATGTGTGATTGTTTTGAAGGGATAAATCCAATAAGCCATTATTTGACACATTATCTTGGTAACTATTTAGTGCTTTTAACTTTGTAGGGAAACAAAATTACACCCTATAAATATCTAAAGGTACATAAACTAGCACTTGCACCCATAGGAGGTTCAAGGATTACGTCGATAGGAACAACCAACGAGTTTAGAAAATTTCCCAACCTGAATTTTTTTTACAGCGTGAGACAATTCGGAGCACTATAATGCTCACATATAAAAGCCTATCGACTAATTAAAAATAATTTTAAATTTTAAATAAGATAATGGAGATAAGTATGATAAACTAGTTGAGATATAAATTGAAATAAAATAAGATGGATTAGGGTTTATCTTGAAATCAATGGCATTTTGGATGTTGAGACATTGTGATAGAGAGGTAGAAATTGGAATCTGGTACTAGGTTTGAAGTCAGAGGTTTTAGATGATTGGAAGCTATGAGTTTGAGATTATGGAACACAAATGTGTTAGCTCACAATTATGTCTGGATGGCATAATTCCATCTAGGTAGCATGATTTCATCCAAGTGGCATGGTTTTGTCTTATGGCATGATCTTGTCCTGAGTAGAAATGGACCTTTTGTACCTAAAGAAGAGTTTTGCCTAAATCATATCTACATACTTGGGAAAACTGGGTGGTGCTAAGAAGCATAGTTGGGACTTGCTATGACAATGGGGAATATCGATTGATTTCCTTATTAATAATTAGGCACCAAATTTGAGTTAATAATGATAACAGAGAGAGAGAGACAATGGAGTTAGACATTAATAGAGACGAAGTAGTCAAGATGTTGAACATGCAAAGCGTTAGTTACAGATATGTAAGTGTAATATCCAAATAAGATCAAATAATTCTATGAATATAGAATGACGAAGAATAATTCCTTTAAATATAAGTCCCAGACACATAATTAAACTCTTTTGGCATGCACACTGATGAGTAATAGTCATGTCTAGGATTTTTGGCCTTAGATTGCAAGCAATTTATTTTTTGAACAAGGGATGAGCTCGTTCTTTTGATTGTAATCCAATCCAAGGTGACCATTTTTTTAAGAAATGCATTAGGAATGTTCTAAGTATGTGGCATAACAAAGTGTTGGATTGGTTTTTTAGGTCAGTGAGTGGATCAAAACTGTGTTAAAACCATACATTAAAGTCTTCCATGGTGCAAATTGACATATAATTAGTGAAGATAAATTTAAGGGCATGGAACTTTCTACTCTACAAATCTTAACTCAAGTATTTTTTTATCCTCATTTATAGGAAGGTGCATAATAATTTGATCACATCACTGAATTGATTGTTTACTTCATGTTATTTGATTAGATGAGTAAATTGATTGGTATACTTCCCCATTTAAAAAGGTTTATCTTTATATTATCATTATTGGAAAATATAATTAAATGTACATATATTTGATATACCATGTTGAATTTTGGATGAATGAATTATAGTATATCTTATCACAAGCTTTATGTGTATGCTTATTTGAATACTTATTAGTTTTGAACTGTAGTTAATGCATACATTTTTTATTAGTTAGCTTGTTCGTCATAACATATTGTAAAGAAAGATAACCTTTCCCTAAGGTTTTAAATCTAGGCTAATCCAATAAGATGCATACACAAAAGCATAAAATAACCTAAGTTGATAAATGACAACTATTGGAACTTAGATAATTTAAAATTAAATGGTAAAGTAGGAAATTAAATGTAGTGGTTGATAATACTTAGCTCTAAGAACAATGCAGATGGGTAAATATGATGTGGCACTAACTTATATGATTTGATATAGAAAATAGATATTCTAGATGTGTCCTCTATTTGGATTTTTTTGGAAAATTTGCAATTATTTCCTAGGTGAATCCATAGGTTTGGGTTGTTTTTGTAGTTGTTGATCATCTATTATGTGGCTTGTGGATCTAATCATACTATTTGTATGCTTCTACTCCATGTTTTACCTCATTATTTGCTATATGTTGAATGCAAAGAATGGGTGTTTAGAAACACCTAGTGGAGATCATTGGATCGCAAGTCATGTTCTCCTAGGTCAACTCCCTTGATAGGACTGCCTTTATGGTTGTGCGAAGGATTGAAAGGTAACAAGAGGGTGATGTCACAATAGTGTGTCCCACTTATGGGACATCTTGATTTTTGTCTGAAATCACATATTTTTTAGAAAAATTAATGATTTAAGCCTTAAGGGGTTCCATCTAAAGGGGTTTAATTGAATGGTTTGATAAAACCCCATTAGATCAAATCCCCTTGGAAAGAACCCCACTAGTCTTAAATCAAACCCTCGATGGAGTCTCCTTCACACCTATCAAAATGCTGACAAAAATAAAATTTTCTTCACCTTTTGGGGGATCAAATGAAGTCATTTAGAAACTCTATTTTGTAAATATGTAGCCCTTAGTATAAGTTTTCCAAAAAGTATGATTTTTAATATGTTTCATTTGATTTTATATTTATTTTCTATTTTCTAGTGAACACAGGTTTTTCACTAAACATCAATGTCTCTATTCCACACATGCAGAAAAATTAAAAAATAGAGAAAAAAATTCTGAAAAATATTTGTGCACTAGGTATTGAAGTCCTTGTTTCACTTTAAAAAAATGAATTTCGATACATACACAACAAGTTATGCTTGACGACATAAACCTACATGTCCAAATTATAGTTACCCTGACTTCAAAAATTAATAAAAAAAATATGTAACAAAAAATTATGAAAAAATATCCATGCACTAGTTATTGATGTTAAAAATCAATATTTTAAAAATTAGATTTTTATCCTTTTTAGAAAAAAAAGTTAAGTTGGATGACATAAACGTTACTTTTTGAAAATGTTGTTTACTATTAAAAACTAGTTATTAGAAGAGACATTGAAAGATTCATGTTTTATTTCAAAAAAATTAAAAATATATATTTGAATCTACACACAAATCACTAGTTTGCATCATCTCCAAATTCTTAATGGTTTAGTTGCTATAGGTCTCAAAAAGTGAAGATTTAGTTTAAAATGTTGATATCAATGTCCATCTTGGCCAAAAAGTGGGACTCATTATTGTGGGATTACCCAAGAAAATGTGCACATGCTCTAGAATAATTATGCACCAATTGAAGTTCCTAGGATGCTTTCTCCTTGTATGTGAATGATAATTGATGATATGGATGATATATGTAATCGATAATGATTATGGATGATATAATCATGTTTAATGTGTACCAAGCCAACTTAAGGTAGGAAATAAATCAGCGAGAGTTAGCCAAAACTTGAATTTAAATTTTTAAGAGTTAGGGTAAAATCCATAGACACGAAATTGATCTTGCACTTGTGGAATTGACTTGGGATAAGTGAATAGTAATATTAGGGTATGTCTAGATATGGAGGATGCAATAAATATTAGGTGTATGAGAATGCATGTAAGAATGGATCAAATACATAATAATGAGCAAAGGTGGGGATATATGATGGATTGAGGAATGAGCCCAACTTTACTGATGTAGGAGCATCACTCCATTATATTTTGTATGCTTCATTAGGGTGTTAGGAGTTTTGTTTGTGTTAGTAGGGGTCTTGAGGGATCCATTAGGATCATTTCAGATAGTTTAGATTGTGCAAATAAACTTAGAAATTCAAATTTGGACTTTCCCGCCAAAATGCCAATTTGAATTTATGAAGTGTTTTTGGCTTGGTAAAGGGTTGGAGTTAGTCCTCAGCTCTTGTTTTTGATTTGTGGAGTCTAATAAGGTCTAGAAGACCATGGTTGTCTTGGTAAGGTTCCTTTTTGATGTTTTGTTTACATGTCATGGTTGAAAAGTTGTAAAAAGGGCATAATTGTCAAATTTAGTGATATAGACATTAGGGCTTTGGAAGGAAAGAAGACACACACACACACACACACACAGATATATATAATTTTTTGTAACTATTTTCAAAGTGGATCTCATCGAGAAGAAAGAGAAGAATGAGGCAAGAAGAAAATAAAACTAGTTTTCCTTCAAATATACCCTTTTTTTAATGTTTTAGACTATTTTTTCTATTACAGAGAGGGAATACAAGCCTGTACAGACATCAGGGGATGGTGTCAGATTTGAGACTGAATGTTTTGTGAGAATATTGTTTGACAAAGCTATTACATTGATTTGATGATGGGTTTTTAGGTGTTTTTGTGCAAACAAACCCTGTTTTCATTGCACTTTTTGAATGTTTTCTACAAAAACAAGTATAAAATATTGTTGTACGACCCTATATGATGTGGTGTTGCAAATATGTGCCTAATCGGTGTTGTCATTAATGTCAACATATCCTTGTTGTCATTGGTGTCAACTGTATCCCATTCTAGAAGACTTGTATGTTGAGGATATTGAGAAAATTAGCCTCTCCGGAAAAAACCAATGAGTTACATATCTCTTTGTAAGAGACAGTGAAGACAGTACAGTTCAGTGAAGTAGATTGCTCTGCATTCCCAGTGAGAAGAAGATCAGAGTCTGCAGACCAAAGGGTGTTGTGAAGGATTGTCTGAAGTTGCTTCAGTTAAGATTTGAGGGATCCGCATGAAGAATTTGTGAAGTTATGGCCATCTGAGTAGAACCAAGTTTTGCAGTTGTTCAGATGTGATAGAAAATTGGTCTGGATTGATTCGCATTGGAATATTATGATCTGTGGATGTAGAGGTGTGTTTGGGATGTTGGTGTGTGTCCCCAACTCAAGTGGTTTGTGGTTTGGAGGTCTGCAAGCAATCTTTCTAGTGTGATAGTCATGACAGTTGGTGTTCTTGAGTTCCTGGATGAAGGTGCAAGTGTTTTTGGTGATCTGAAGTGGTGCAGTTGTTCTTGTTGATTTCATTGTGCTTGTGGTGGTCTTTGAATTGAGTTCCTATTGTGTTGGTGGTCCGCATTAAGGATTGAGCTTGTGGTTTAAGATTTGTCCTTGGGTGTTGCTGTTCTTTCTAGTCCTAGCCAATCGGATGCTTTGTGCATGTTGTGGATGATCTAAGAGAGGTTCTATGAAGTGTGGCATGTTGTTCGAGGAATATTTGAGTCCCAGCTATGTTTGGCCGACAGTATAGTGATTCGCATTAAGTCAAATGTTTGTAGTGCCGACCTTGATGCTTATTCCAAGGTTGATGTTCAACATATAAATAAGTGTGGTTGAGTTGTGGAAAATTATCCTTGTGCGAAAATGAAAAGATCCTAAGAAAGGAAGAAAGGCAGAGCAGAGAAGAAGAAGAGCAGAAAAGGAAGAGTAGTAAAGAATGAAGAGATAGAGAAGAAGTGTTTGGGAGCAGAGCAGAAGTATTGTGCACTTAAATGGAATTGATATTGGCATGAAGAAGATGTTGTTTTCCAGTTCAATCTTTCTGTGTTAAACTTGTGACTATTTCTATAGGCAGTGAGCCTCTTTGAGCAGTGATCTCTGGGTAGTGTCCTTGAAGGCAAGTGCCTTCCCATTTTATATTCTTTTAATAGAGAATAAATCTTGTGGGTTAACCCCCACTGTGGTTTTCCCTTAACCGGGTTTCCACGTAAAAATCCTGGTGTCATATGTGTTGATTATGTTTCTGCTCGTCTTGTTGATTTTTGCTTTCATGGTTATATCATTAATCTGTTAATAAGTGTGGAAGAAGATTAGATACAACAAAGGTAAAGTTTTTGAGACAACTGATTCACCCCCCCTCTCAGCTGTCTACCCTTATTTCAACAATTGGTATCAGAGCCGGTTCCTCTAAAAGAAGCTTGACTGCTTGAGGAGATCCAGATGTCGACTTATAAGAAGGACAGTCTGAGATTTGATTGAATAAATTGCTCTCTTTGGAAGAGTTACATGGAGTGTCATTTGCAATGCATGGGTGATGCTTATTGGTTGATAACTAAGGATGAGTATGAGCCTCTAGAGAAAGGTCTTTCAACTCTAGATGAAATCAAAGATGTTGAAAACAACATTCAGGCTAAAGAAGCATTGTTGAGTGCCCTAACTGATACAGAATTGAAAACTACTCATCAAATCTGGAAGAAGATGGAAATTCTATATGAAGGTGATGAATATGTCAAATGTGTTAAGTTGCAGAGCCTGAAGGGCAGATATGAAAATCTGAGGATGAATGAAGATGAAAACATCACTTCCTACATGTAGAAGGTGAATGAACTTGTGTGCAGTATTAGGTGTGCTGGTGGAACACTAGAAGAATTAGAGATTGTTGGCAAAGTGCTCAGATCCTTACCTGCTTCATACAAGCATAGAGTTGCTGCTATTGAGGAAATTAGGACTGTGACAACTGTTACAAGGGATCAGTTGGTTGGCAAGCTCTCGGCATTTGAAATAAGTGAGTTTGGTGATTCTCTTCCTAAATTTGAATTTGCATGTAAGGCCAGTGTTTTTGGAAAGAAAAGATTTGATCCAGGTGAAAGGTCTTCAAAAATACTAACCAGATTTTAGAAGGCAAGAAAGGGTCTTGAATAAGATGAATCGGAGCTTGAAGAACTTGAATCCCTTTTTGCCAAAAGACTACCAAGAGGATTCGGTAAGTATGAAGGAAAGTTTCCTTTCAAATGCTTTGCTTGCAATAAGATTGGTCATTTGCCTCAAGATGTCCGGAGAGGGTTTCAAAGCCAAACCCTAATAGACCTAGGTTTCAGAAGAAATGCTACTATGTCCAAGAAGTTGCTGAAGAAGAAGTCACTGATGATGAATCTAATAAGGGAAGTACCTTAGGAAATGAATGGGTGTTCATTGCTATCAAAGAAGAAGATTTGGTGCCTATTGAATCTACTAGCTGTGTGAATGTGGAAAGAGCCTTGGCTGCTCAGGTTGAAGTAAAGGATGAATGGGTAATTAACAGTGGATGCTCTCATCATATGACATGTGATAAATGTAAGTTTGTAAGTATGGAAAAGTATGAAGGTGGAATTGTGAATTTTGGAGACAATTTAGCTAGTAGAATCCATGGCAAAGGATCCATCTCTCTTGATGGTAAGAATAACACTAATGATGTCTTGTATGTAGAAGGGTTGAAGCTTAATCTTCTTAGTGTTGGACGATTGGTTGACAAAGGGTATGATCTCCGATTCAAGGATGGAAAATGCAGAATCTTGGAAAGCTCCAGAACTGAGATTACATCTGGTACACAGACTAGAGGTAACATCTTTCATTTAAGTGGTATTGGTAAAAGTTGTTTGATTGCTCAGATTGATCAGAGTTGGCTATGGCATAGGAGAATGTGTCATGTAAACTTTGACAACATTGTCAAGATAAGTGCTACTCAGGCTGTAAGAGATCTTCCAAAGCTTGTAGAACCTGCTAATAGCATGTGTAAGGAATGTCAGTTGGGCAAACAAAGCATAACTACATTCAAGAGTAAAGAACAATCTTCAAGTGGATTGTTGGAACTTGTGCACACTGATTTGTGTGGTCCTGCCAGGGTTAGGAGTTTGCAAGGAGACAGATACTTTATGTTGCTGATTGATGATCACTCTCAGATGATGTGGGTCAATTTCTTGAGAGAGAAATCATAGGCTCTTGAAAAATTCAAAGTGTTTAAGGCTAGGGTGGAGAATGAGATTGGTGTGAAGATAAAGTGTCTGAGATTTGACAGAGGTGGAGAATTTACCTCCGGTGAGTTTAATGCATTTTGTGAAAAGCATGGAATAAGAAGACAGTTGTCTACTCCTAGGACTCCTCAGCAGAATGGAGTTGTGGAAAGGAAGAACCAGACTATTCAAGAGGCTGCTAGAACCATGATGATGAAAGCAAATGTTCCACATGTCTATTGGAGAGAAGCTGTAAGTACTATTGTCTACACTCTTAACCGGGTGCATATCAAAGGTAATTCTATTAAAACACCTTATGAATTGTGGTTTGGTAATGCTCTTTCTGTGAAATATTTCAGAGTTTTTGGTAGTAAATACTATATCAAATGAGATGAAGATCTAGGCAAGTTTGATGCAAGATGTGATGAAGGAATATTTCTGGGTTATTCTAATCAAAGCAAGGCATACCGGTGCTTTAACAAGAGATTCAAAAAGATTGTTGAAAGTGCTAATGTCAAGGTTGATGAAAGCAAGGAGAGACCTTCAAGGTTTTGTGGATATGAATCAAATGATCAAAATGATGTCCTCTGGAGAATCCAGTAACTCAAGAAGTTAATGCAAATGTTGAGGAACAAGTTCAAGAATCAAAAGTTGAAGAAAATCCCAAAACTCCCAAGTATGTAAGATTGAATCATTCTGAAAATTAGATCATAGGAGATAAAAATAAAGGTGTTCAAACTAGAAGAAGAATTGCTGAAGAACAAGAGGAGTATTGTCTGATTTTAAAGATTGAATCAAAATCAGTGAATGAAGCTTGTAATGATGAAAGTTGGGTAAAAACAATGGAAGAAGAATTAATACAAATTGAAAACAATCATACTTGGGATCTTGTTCCTAGACCTAAAAATAAAAATGTAATTGGAACTAAATGGGTCTTCTGAAATAAATTGAATGAGAATGGTGAAGTTGTGAGAAACAAAGCAAGATTGGTGTGCAAAGGTTACTCTCAGGTAGAGGGAATTGATTTTGAAGAAACTTTTGCTTCGGTGGCAAGAATTGAAGCAGTCAGATTATTTCTTGCCTTTGATGCTTACAAAGATTTCAAAGTCTACCAGATGGATGTCAAGTCAACATTCCTAAATGGGGAGTTGGAAGAGGAAATCTACATTGAACAACCGGAAGGATTCCAGTTGTCTAATCAAGAAGATAAGGTCTACAGATTGAAGAAAGCATTGTATGGACTTAAACAAGCCCCAAGAGCCTGGTATGCAAGATTAGATAAGTATAGAGGCTAAAATTAAGCTTTAACAAAGACACTGCTAACAATAATCTTTATTTCAAAATTGATCATGAACACATCTTGATTGTTGAGGTATTTGTTGATGACATCATCTTTGGTGGAAATGATCTAGTATGTGTAAAAAATTTGTTGATCAGATGCAAAGTGAATTTGAGATGTCCATGCTTGGTGAAATGAATTTCTTCTTAGGTCTGCAAATCATTCAATCAGAAAAAGGCATCTTCATATCTCAGTCTAAGTATGTGAAAGAGTTGTTGAAAAAGTTTGGAATGGAGGATTTAAAATCAGTGAGTACTCCTATGGTAACCGGATGTAAGTTGAGTAAAGATGATGATTCCCCTAAGGTAGATCAGAAAAGGTATAGATCAATGATTGGAGGACTGCTTTATCTGACTCATACCAAACCTGATATTTTGAATGTAGTTGGCCTTGTTGCTAGATTTCAAGCTGATCCCAGAGAATCTCATGTTGTGGCAGTCAAAAGAATTTTTAGATATCTAAAGGGAACATTTGACTATGGCTTATGGTATCCTAAGAGTGATGATTTCACTCTTCATGCATATACAGATGTTGATTGGGTAGGAGATGTGGACAACATGAAGAGTACTAGTGGAGGTGCATTTTTCTTGGGAAAGAGATTGGTTTCTTGGTTGAGCAAAAGGCGTGAGGCAATATCTCTATCTACTACAAAGGCAGAGTACATAGTAGTAGCAAGTAATTGTACTCAACTCTTGTGGATGAAGAAAATGTTGAAGGATATCAGAGTTGTGTTTGAAGAACTTGTTACAATCTTCTGTGATAATTCAAGTTCAATAAACATTTCAAAGATTCCAATGTTGCATTCAAAGACAAAGCACATATCCATCAAGTTTCACTTTTTGAGAGAGAAGGTAAATGAGAATAAAGTCAGACTGGAGTTTGTTTCATCAAAGGATCAGATTAGAGATATCTTCACTAAGACTCTACCTAAGGATACTTTTGAGTATCTCAAAGTGATGCTAGGGGTTATCACCCCTCCTATTCAGAACTAAGGTGCACTAATGTGTATTAGTCCGGTGGAACTCAGTCATATCTTGTGATCTGGATTGGTGTTTGGGGATGCTACTCAGGGGGAGTAGTTAGTATGATTCTGGATTAAGAAACAAAAAGAGGAAGAGATGATTGCAAATATGTGCCCTTTGCCATTGATGTCAAAGGGGGAGAGAAGTCATGTGAAAAAATTAGAAGTAAATAGTAATGGTGAAAGGGGGACAGTAAATAAAGTGGTTACAGGTGTGATAAGAGAAAGGGGGAGAAGTTCTTGTCTTGATGGTTGAAATAGTTTTTCACATCATATGTTGCCATCAATGACAAAGGGGGAGATTGTTGCAAATATGTGCCTAATTAGTGTTGTCATTGATGTCAACATATCCTTGTTGTCATTGGTGTCAACTGTATCCCATTTTAGAAGACTTGTATGTTGAGGATATTGAGAAAATTAGCCTCTCCGGAAGAAACCATTGAGTTACATATCTTTCTGTAAGAGACAATGAAGACAATACAGTTTAGTGAAGTAGATTGCTCCGCATTCCCAGTGAGAAGAAGATCAGAGTCTATGGACCAAAGGGTGTTGTGAAGGATTGTCTAAAGTTGCTTCAGTTAAGATTTGAGGGATCCACATGAAGAATTTGTGAAGTTATGGCCATCTGAGTAGAACTGAGTTTACAGTTGTTCAGAGGTGATAGAGTGACAGAAAATTGGTCTGGATTGATCCGCATTGCAATATTATGATTTGCGGATCTAGAGGTGTGTTTAGGATGTTGGTGTGTGTCCCACTCAAGTGGTTCATGGTTTGGAGTTCCGCAAGCAATCTTTCTAGTGTGACAGTCATGACAGTTGGTGTTCTTGAGTTCCTGGATGAAGGTACAAGTGTTTCTGGTGATCTGAAGTGGTGCAGTTGTTCATGTTGATTTCATTGTGCTTGTGGTGGTCTCTGAATTGAGTTCCTATTGTGTTAGTGGTCCGCATTGAGGATTGAGCTCATGGTTGAAGATTTGTCCTTGGGTGTTGCTATTTTTTCTAGTCCGAGCCGACCAAATGCTTTGTGCATGTTGTGGATGATCTAAGAGAGGTTCTATGAAGTGTGGCATATTCTTTGAGGAAGATTTGAGTCCCAACTATGTTTGGTTGACAGTATAGTGATTCACATTAAGTCAGATGTTTGTAGTGCCAACCTTGATGCTTATTCCAAGGTTGATGAAGCATATAAATTAGTGTGGTTGAGTTGTGAAAAATTATCCTTGTGTGAAAATGAAAAGATCCTAAGAAAGGAAGAAAGGCAGAGTAGGGAAGAAGAAGAGCATAAGAGGAAGAACAGTCAAGAATGAGGAGAGAGAGAAGAAGTGTTTGGGGGCAGAACAGAAGTATTGTGCACTTAAATGGAACTGATCTTGGCATGAAGAAGATGTTGTTTTCTAGTTCAATCTTTTTGTGTTAAACTTGTGAATGTTTCTGTAGGCAGTGAGCCTCTTTGAGCAGTGAGCTCTAGGCAGTGCACTCGAAGGCAAGTACCTTCCCATTTTTTATTCTTTTAACAGAGAATAAATCTTGTGGGTTAACCCCCATCATGGTTTTTCCCTTAACTAGGTTTCCACATAAAAATCCTGGTGTCATATGTGTTTATTATGTTTCTGCTCTTGTGTTGTTTATTTTTGCTTTCATGGTTATATCATTAATCTATTAATAAGTGTGGAAGAAGATTAGATACAACAAAAGGTAAAGTTTTTGAGACAACTGATTCACCCCCCTCTCAGTTGTCTGCCCTTATTTCAACATGTGGTACTTGGTTGGAAGGTGAATGGAAAGTGAACATAAGGAGTTACAGGCCTAATGCATCTAGTTTTGTGTGTTTTAGTAGTGTTTTGTTTGAGAATAAGGCAACAGATTGTCACTTCCCTGTCTCTAAAACTAGGAACCTTTCCAGTGACCTTTAAAAATCAATAACTTTTGACTCCTTTGTTGAAATCACACAAAATTGCTTGGGGAGCTCTATTAGGGTATTGGTCAAATGTCCTCCAAAGGAGACCTCCTGAAACATTCATATGTGGGATAAATTCAAGTCTGAGTGTCTTTTCTACTTGACAGACCTATAGAAACCCTAGTATCTTGAGGGTTTAATGAAAAGTTAGTTTTTTTTAGTGCACTATAGTAACTTAGGCCTTTAATGATACCTTGTAGAGGTTTTTGAAGGGTTAAGAAGCCTAAGAAGGTATCAAGATAAGTGTATTGTCATACAAGTTGCCCAAATAGGTCCTCTGGAAGGTTTAAGCCTAGAAAGATAGGCTAGTAGGACAGTGGGTAGGGTATAGCTTGAAGCCCTATTGAGATCTTGTGAAGACTAGGGAAACATACATGTTCTTGTCCTTGGTAATCCATAATTATTACTTTTATAAACACTCTACATCATTATTGGTATCAAAGTAGGTGAAGCAAGAAAGCTAATATAAAGGTTAAGCCAGAAAAAGAAAGATGCCTCCAAGAAACGCTGAAAGAGTGGCAGAAAGAATAGCCACACAATTGGGAGAAGCCCTTGCTAGAGAAATGAGGGAGATGAGAGTCAATTTAGATGCAAGACTCGGTGCATTTGAAGCTAACCAAAGAAGAGGAATGGTTACAGGGGATGTGAGTGACCAAGAAGAAGTGGTGAATGAAGAACCACAAGAAGAACCTCAAGAAGAGAGGGATCATGCTGATGAATTGAGGATGGAAATATTGCTAAAGGTAGTCAAGGGTGAAGGAACCAAGGTGAAGATGGAACTTCCAGCATATGCAGGTAGTTTGAATGGTGAAGAACTCCTGGATTGGATAGGGGAGCTGGACAAGTATTTTGAGCTTGAGGAGGTACCTGAAGAGCAGCGAGTAAAGTTGGCCAGGACTAAGTTGAAAGGCCATGCATCCCTATGGTGGGATTATGTTTAGGAAGATAGGAAAAAGAAAAGAAAATCTAAGATTACTTCTTGGGATAGAATGGTTTCCAAGTTGAAGGAAAAATTCATGCCAAGTGACTACATGACTCAGTTGTATAGGAAATTGTAGAACTTGAAACAAAGGGATATGGGAGTGAAAGAGTACACCGAAGAGTTTTATAAGTTGAGTATCAGATCAGGACATATGGAGGATGATATTGATAAGGTTGCAAGATATCTTAATGGGTTGAAGTATAGGTTAAAAGATGAGTTAAGCCTCAACGGCCCCAGGACACTTGAGGAGTGCTATCAACTAGCCTTAAAGGCCAAGGAGAAGTTGATTAGGAAGCAATAAAAGCATAATAGAGGTAGAGGAAGGACTTACAGAGGTAGAGGTCCATATGTTGATAGAGGACAGTCACAAAGAGATCAAGGTGAGTCAAGCACCTCACAAGAACAAGCACTAGGTTCAAGAGGGGATTTTAGAGGAAGAAGGCCTAACTTCAGGGGCAGATTTGGACAAATAGGATGATTTAATGGCTTCACAGGAAAATGCTACAATTGCAACAAGTTTGCTGGTCATCAATCTTGGAAGTGTCTAGAAGAGCAGATCACTACTACCTTTAGGAATGAAAGAAGGACTCAAGTTGCTCAAGGAGGAGATGAAGAAAGTGTTAAATCTTCACCATCAGTAGAAGAACTAGAGATAGGAGAATCCTTGCTAATGAGAAGGACATTAATCAAGGTTCCAATGGAGACGGAGCCACCTCAAAGGAAGTCATTATTCAGGACTATTTGCAAGTGCCAAGGTAAGTGTTGCAAAGTTAAAGATTCATGTGGTACTGATAATCTAATTGTTGTTGAGATGGTAGAGAAATTGAATTTGAAAATATTATCTCATCCTACACCTTATAAAGTCTCATGGTTGAATAAAGGGCAGAAAGTACTAGTCAATGAGAAATGTTGGGTAGAGTTTCAAATAGGAAGGTATAAAGATGAAGTGTTATGTGATATCATCCCAATGGATGTATGCCTTATGTTGTTTGGTAGGCCTTGGCAATATGATAGAAAAATAATGCATGATGGTCGGAAGAATGTTTATGTTTTAGAGAAGGATGGAGTTACCTATACCTTAGCACCTTTGAAAGAGGAAGATAAAGACCAAAAGGTTGGCTCAAGTGTGATGATAGTGGGTGGAAAAGAGTTTTTAAATACAATGGAAGAGGAAGAGATAGGTTGTGTACTAATGATCAGACCTAGGACTATCATAACAGTAGAAAAAATTGATGAGTTGCCTTGGGAAATACAAGACATGTTGAAGGGTTATGCAGATATAGTTGTTGATGAGCTTCCAACTTCCTTGCCTCCAATGAGAGATATTAGTCACCATATAGACTTTATACCAGGGGCTAGTCTACCAAACAAAGTGGCCTATAAGATGACACCCCAAGAAAATGAAGAATGTAAGATATCTAAAGAAAAGGATGATGTCAACAAAAGTGATACAAACAAACTTGTTTGGAAGGTTAAAAATGATAGGAATTTGGATGCTAAAAGCAACATGATTGATATGAAGGAAATTGCAAAACTGAATGAGCAATGCCTGATGAAGGAAGGAAATTTAGAGCAATAGCATTTTCAAAACTAAGCTAAAGATAGAAGATGGAAAATTAAAATAGATGAAACTACCAATGGAGCAGCAAACGAAAGTTGCATATGACAGTGATTTTGATACTAAAAGTATAAGGTTGGTATGAAAGGAACTGATGAGACTGAGTTAGAGCAAATGAACACAAGTGGAGTGCCATCAAAGAGGTGTAAAATGATGTCAAATTCAAGGCACATTAAGTGGGTTGAGTGCCTACAAAGCTCCACTTTCACAATCAAACACAAGAAGGGGCATAGTAATAAGATGGCTGATGTTTTGAGAAAAAGAGCATTAATGGTGCAATAAATTCAATTTAAAAGTGTTGGGATTGAAGCACTCAAGGAGGTGTATAAGGATGATGAGAATTTCAAAGACGTTTATGAGGTTTGCAAGCAACCTATTAGCACTAACAGGGAGAAGTGGCTAGATTGTCTTATACAAGATGGTTTATTGTTTAAGGGAGCATAACTTTGTGTGCCAAAATATCCTATGAAAAGTGCAGAGTGTGAATAGTAGGCAATTTCCATGCAAGAGATTCATCAACAAGTGCAAGAGCAGCTCCAAGCTAGTGTGGAAGAATACAAACAAAAGCCAGATTTAAAGAGAAGAGAGGTTAGTTTTAAGGTTGGAGATCTTGCCTTATCACATCTCAGGAAGAATATTGGAGTAGGATTCTCATCAATTTTCAGTGTTGTTGACTTGTACCCTTACAAAGGGGATGCCATAGCTGATGAAGAAGCAAATGTAAAGAGGATATCAGATGCTGACTAGGTAAAAGACCTCCCACACACCTAACCACCAGAGTTAGAATGCATCCTTGACACCAAAGAGATCAAGAAGACAACCTAGGCAATACTTTCATTATTTAGTCAAATGGAAACACCTTCCATATGAGGATGCCACATGGATGACAGAATCATACATCATCAAGCATGGGAGGATAGTAGCAGACCTTCTCTCAGGTGGAACCTGAGTTATTTTATTTTCCTTGGGAGTATGATGTAGGAGCATCACTCCATTCTATTCTGTATGCTTCATTAGAGTGTTAGGAGTTTTTTTTGTGTTAGTAGGGGTCTTGAGGAATCCATTAGGATCATTTTAGATGGTTTAGATTGTGTAAATAAACTTAGAAATTCAAATTTGGACTTTCTCGCTAAAATGCCAATTTGAATTTCTGAAGTGGTTTTAGTTTGGTAAAGGGTTGGAGTTAGTCCTCAACTTTTGCTTTTGAGTTGTGGAGTCTAATAAGGTCTAGAAGAACATTGTTGTCTTGGTAAGGTTTCTTTTTTTATGTTTTGTTTACATGTCATGGTTGAAAAGTTGTAAAAAGGGCATAATTGTCAAATTTAGTGATTTAGGCATTAGGGCTTTAGAAGGAAAGAAGAGATATATATATATAGTTTTTTGTAACTATTTTCAAAGTGGATCTCATCGAGAAGAAAGATAAGAATGAGGCAAGAAGAAAATAAAAACAATTTTACTTCAAATATATCCTTTTTTATGTTTTAGACTATTTTTGTTGTTACAGAGAGGGAATACAGACATGTACAAACATGTGGGGATGGTGTCAGATTTGAGACTAAATGTTTGTTGAGAATATTGTTTGACCAAAGCTATTACATTGAGTTGATGATGGGTTTTAGGTGTTTTTGTGCAAACAAACCCTATTTTCATTGCACTTTTTGACTGTTTTTTGTAAAAATAGGTATAAAATACTATTGTACAGCCTTGTACAGCGTGGTACTTGGCCGGAAGGTGATATGGAAAGTGAACATAAGGAGTTATAGGCCTAATGCATCTAGTTTTGTGTGTTTTAGTAGTGTTTTGTTTGAGAATAAGGCAACAGATTATCACTGCCCTGTCTATGAAACTAGGGTTTCCAATGACCTTTAAAAATCAATAACTTTTGACTCCTCCATTGAAATTGCACAAAATTGCTTGGGGAGCTCTATTATGGTATTCATTGAATGTCCTCCAAAGGAGACCTCTTGAAACATTCATATGTAGTATAAATTCAAGTATGGGTGTCTTGTTTGCTTGACAAACCTACAGAAACCCTAGTATCTTGAGGGTTTAATGAAAAGTCAATTTTTTTTTAGTACACCATAGTAACTTAGGCCTTAGCTGAGACCCTGTAGAGGTTTTTGAAGGGTTAAGAAGCCTAAGAAGTTATCAAGAAAAGTGTATTGTCATACAAGTTGCCCAAATATGTCCTGTGGAAGGTTTAAGATTAGAAAGATAGGCTGGTACGACAGTCAACATGGTACAGTTTGAAGCCCTATCGAGATCTTGTGAAGACTAGTGAAACATACTTGTTCTTGTCCTTGGTAATCCATAAGTATTATTTTTATAAACCCTCTGCATCATTTACACAAGATTATGCCATTTATTGGTATGTAATTGTATTATGACATTTTCTAAAAATGGGCCCAAAACTAAATAGGGATTGGCATGGGTATGCAAATTTCACCATTAAACTTTGACCCCACATTAAGGTGCATGTGAATCCTAAAATAATTATGTATCTATCATAACCCAAAATTTGACTTACAAATTGTAATCAGGATATTGTGAAACTTCACTTTCCTTCTATGCTTATGACTAACTTGGTAGGCCAAAATAATGATATATCTTGGTTAAAGTTGACCAAGTTGATCGTTAATGCTTGTGAATGCAAAATTCAAGACTAAAATGTGTACATGTATTGTTATTGACTTAAGTTAATTATATAGATTTATGATTTGTGCATATGTTCTTGATTTGGTACATGATTTCATTTACAGGTTTGGTGTACTAAACACTTACTAATGAGTATAAGGGTGCAATTAAATAAGCTTAATTTACAACATAGATAGTTAAGAGTTTTCCAAAGTTCTATTTTCCTTTGTGGTTGTTATGGTTTGACGAAGTGTTTACCTATGTTTGTTTTAGTCTTGTGGAAAATTTGTCTTGGAGTTAAGGCTTTGGTTGTTTCAATTAAGATATGCTATGATCTTAAGATTTTATATTATTTGTACCAACATTTGAATTGAAATGTTTAATTTTTCCTTTGGCCATCTTAAGGGTGGTAGGTTCAACCATCTTGCAAAAGAGGAAAAGCATGCTACATTTATTTTGGGTAGGAATGCGTTCACTACCTAAGGTACCAAACTTGGTTTTTGGAAATTTATTATTTTTGTGCCTTTTGTTTCTTGAAGATTCAGTTTCTCTTGATGGATTAGGGTTCTTAGCTTTCTTGGCAATTGAGGAGGTTGATTCTTGTTCTAGGGAAATTTTTTCTTTCTCTAGGCTCTCTAGTTTTATACTATGGGAGTAATGAGGTTTGGGATGGTTAGAGTGAGTATTATTCTAAGATGGTTATGGAAAATGGGATACATGGTCAAATGGATAATAATTGTAGAGGAAATTTTTAGTTGTTGGGAGGACTATGAGCTACATATTTTCTTGACTATGGTTTAGTTTTGGTTGCATGATGAATTTGTGGAGGTTTACTATCAATGCTTTAAAGTGTTGAAGTTTAAAGGTCATATAGATTCTCTAAGGGATTCATATTGCTATTTCTTCAAGCTAGGAAATACCTGGTAAGTTTTCTTTGTCTTTCTTTTAATTTGTCTTTATGAGATATATAGAGAAGTTAGGTACCTAAGTTCTAAGACTTGCACTTAAAGTTATGTAGTCTTTTCTTGTGCCCTTGAGAGGCTAAGATTGAGCCATTGTTTGGGTGTCTCTTTGAATGACTTGGGTGTATTTTATCATATTTATGAGATTCCTTGTAGCTATGGTTTAGACTATAGGATTGCATTGTTGTGTCTCATCTTTTTGGAAGAGTTCCTTGTTGATTATTTGATATGCTAGTTTTATAAATTAGATTTTTGATATTTTGGGTAGAGTGAGTATATTCACCAAGGTAGAAACCCTTTGAAGCTCATGATTTTTTGGCTTAAAGTGATGGATTTCTTGGTATTTTTCCCTATGGCAATGTGTTGATTATGCATATGATGGTGTAACGTTGTCTTATACTTTTGTGAAGAGTTTGTCAAACCCTCTAGTCTTGTGTGTTGTAAATAACTTGGGAGGGGGTTGGGTGGAGGTCCAAGGAAAGGTCTAGCTTGCATGCCTAATCTCAAAGAAATTCACCAATGGTGGCATAATTATTGGTGAGGGACACAAATGTAACTATTGACATTGTTCTTGTAAAATTGTATCTCTAGTATGTTTATATAGTAGTTTGTGTTGAATATACTAGTGCCTTGGGTTTAAATATAGTGAATAGGGTTTGAGTTCTATGGATACCTTAAGTTGTGCTAAATTAATATTGTAAATATTTTACCTTTATAATGGATGTATAGTGATATTTATAGTAGGGATTAGGATCTACACTATACGCATGCTTGAGAATTTTAGTTTACTATACCCTTTAGGTTTATGATAACTTGTAATGATGATATAAGATATGTAATACTATTTCTGTGATTAGGGGATGTTATTATGATGTAATAGTTCTATGGGAATGTTATTGATGTGAATTTAATCCCTATTATAATTGACCAATAGATTGGGATATTGGAACACCTTAAGTTCATGTGATCAAATTTAATTATGTTTGTTATACCAATTCAACTATCATAATAAATAAACACATGGAACAATAGGCTAACCACAAACACATATGAGATGCATTTTTGTGGGAAATGCTTACAAGAAAGAACCCACTAGCAATAGGATGGTAACAATTGTATTCATGGGAAATATATCTAATATAACAAGTCTATCTTTTAGAGTATGTCAATATGTAGACTACAACATATAAACTATAACCAGGTTTACCACACCTTTAATGACCAACATCGAACCATAATTCAAACCTTATTTCATCTATACAAGCTTTTAGATATAGATATACCAATTTGTTCTCATGGAATTCCAACCATCTAATTATCTAACTACCATGTAGAATACTAATAGTCACACAACCAAAACATGATGTCAACATACCGCACATTATATAACACGACTTCTCCACATGGTTTTAATCATTACATATAAAGTAGCCATTACCGATTACACTTGTTCAAAGGTTGTTGACCATCTTCACCTGAACCATGTACATGTCTTTTTGCACTATAACCAAACACCATCCATGGCTTGTGGTAGTAGAGATAAACACCTAATTGTTTCTATCTACCTTATAGTACCTTTGAGCATCTCTAGAAAATCACCATGATCCTATCCATCACCACATGTACTTCAGTAGTGCTATAAGTGTACATATACTATCATACACATTTTAGTAGCTTACTTAGACAAAGATGTAATTGTGAGTTCTCTTCCAAACAAATTTTAGTTATAGCCACAACAACACTAGACTTATACAAGCCTCCATGCTAAACCATGAAATTTTAAACTCATCATAACTTACCATAGCTCACCACAACTAACTCTGTAGTTGTTTACTAGTTTAAAATCAAACAATGTCAACATGAACTAGAAACATGTTCACCATATTCTCTCACCATGAACTCTTTGTAGGTGAATAGAATACTAAATTTTCAATATTCTCCCACTTGATATTTTTTATAAGAGAGTTTATGGTATCCACCTTGAGAGGATAAACTCATGTATGGGAAAGGGATAAACCCATTGCATCCCTAGACCACAAAAACTTAGTAGTACTCATAGGATTTTTCAAAGAATCAATAATATTTACCCTAGTGTCAATTTTCTCTATGTAAACCTTTCTTGGCTCAACCATCTCTCTAACAAAATGATATTACACATCCACATGTTTAATTCTATCATGGTAAATAAGATTCTTATCTAGAGAAATTGAACTCTAACTATCACAATTCAACACTATATGATTCTTAAAACCAATATTGTTACCTAGTCTTTGTAACCACACAATTTCTTTGCAAGCATGTTTTATAGCCATGTAATCTAGTTTAGTTGTTGACAACACCATTGTCTATTGTTTCTTACTCATCCAAATTACTATTGAGCCACCGAACCAAGTCAAAACATAACCACTAGTTGACCTTTGGTTATCTAGATTTCCAACCTAATCAGAATCAACAAACCCTTGTATGTTTAACATCTACATCATTAGTACCATGATAACACAAATAGTAATCTAGAGTTCCTTTCAAGTACATAAAAACTCTTTTAAAACTTGAGTTCAATGTTCTCTGGTAGGATTTGACATGGACCTACTTAGAACTCCTCTTGCTTGGGTAATGTCTTCCCTTGTACAAACCATTACACACATGTGACTTCCTACTTCAATTTCACATGAAACATTACACATGTCCTTCAAAGCCCCCATAGGATTTAAACACTAATCCAAACTCAACTTAGTGCCTACCAATAAAGGGATACTTCTAGGACTACTGTCATGCATGCATGCCAAACTATGGTAAATAGTCTCAAGATACTTCCTCTAGTTCAACCACAACTTCCTACTAGCCCTATCTCTATGGGTCTCCATACCAAGTATGAATCTTGTAGGACCTATATATTTAATATTAAATCTAGTAGGCAATTGAGCATTGAGTTCCTTAATCAATGCATTATTGTTCCTAATGATAAGTGTTGGGTCCCAAAATAGTGGGTCCTCACCTCTAGCACCACAACCAAGAGTGAGACAAGGCAAACAAGGTATCTCAAGCAGGGAAAGTGATACATCAACAAGGAGAGGGTGGTTTTGGTTCAATGCATAGGATTAGAATAGATCCTCTTCTTCTTCAAGCTTTGCAAAACCTAGGGGTATTCCTTTGAGGTTTGAATATATGGAAACAACTAGAATAGGGATTTAACTATCATTCCCTAATGACAGTCATGAACAAGCCTACAAGACCTCATAACAATAGATAATAAGAAAGCATATAAGTGCACCCATAATGTAATAAATTTCAATCATTGAAGATAAATACCCTTAACATTGTATACACACTTATATCTTACATCCACATCATCATGACCCTCTAAATATTTATTTCATGAGCTCACTGGATATGTCCATTTGTAAAATAATGGACTACAATGATGGACTAGACTCCTATATGCACAAACCACTAGGTATCTATCTGACACTAGCTTGCCAAAGATTTACAAAAGTAATAATATTGGTTTGTGGATGCAGGTAGAACAGGAACCTAAACTACTCATAAATTATTGATGAAAGATGTTATCATTTTAAGGAGCATGATTGACTACAAACTTCTAGGACCAGTGCCTATCTAGTGGGTAATAGATTCATAGTTTGCCAAGAGGAACAAAAAATTTGAAAACATGAAAGAATAATGAGCTATGCATTTACATACACCAAAGATATGGTAAAAATAATAGAGCATACTTAATAATCCATCTCCATACTACAAAAATCCATATGAAATACATAAATTACCATCACAAGAGCCTTGCAATGAATTAAAATGATGCAACATTTAGCAAATCCATAGTATAGTCATACCAACAAATGTGGCAACATCAAACCTACAAATATGATTGTAGCGCTTCCCTAAACATCTACAAATAATCATATGGAGACATTCCATTACAAACACCATTTAAAATATTAATCTCCTTCTAATTATGAAACTTGCTACTCCAAATATACTAGACTAGCAGGAGTTGAAATCCTAGATGATCCTCGACACTCACAAGTGTGGAAATTGGTTCAACAACCAACCCTTATTACACATTTGAAACATTTCTATAGAATTTGAGATTCATGCCCTTTTTTCACTTGCAAGAATTTGATGTACTACTGTAGGTTAAAGCATTAAATGCAAACAAAAAGAAACCCTATGAAGTTTACCTTGAGCCATGTGCATGGCAAGCTAGTAGGAATAAAATGTGTTTCCCACTCAAAATGGATAGTTGTAAAAGTCAAATCTAGCATTAATGGCATCCTGGGAAGTAGATGGGATGTTTTGGAGTGTTTCACAAGAGTTTGGAAGTTTTGCAAGAATTCAACATGAAATAGGACATGGGAAGTGGACATTAGAGTGGAAGGAATGAAGTCTTGAAGCATGTGAAAGTTTTGTGAAATGGAAGGGAATGAAAAATTTGGTCAATAAGACATTTTAATGAAAAAATGAACTAGAGCTAGAGGAAAGGATAGAATAGAAGCAAAGAATACCATGTAGAACTAAAGGTGGGAACTGGAGGAAGGAAGTGAAGGGAAATATGTGAAAGAGGTTTGGTAGCTTATCAAGTTATTGCAAAGGAGGAAAACAAGTATTTTAGAAGAGGGAAAAAATGTGGGGGAAAATGTGGATTTGGATGTTAGGATGGGATATGGCATGAAGGGAAGAAATATTGAAGTCTATGAAAAGTTTGCATGAAAGAGGAAAATGAAGGAATTGGATAAGGGGAACTTCACAAAAAAATTGATAAGGAACTAGATATGGGAGCAGGATGGGGGAAATGGGTGAGGTCTAGAAGGTAGGGGAAAATCTATGAAGTGAAATAGAAGGGTGAGGGAATGATCTAGAAAAGGGAAGTGGAACATGAGGTGGGAATATCCAGTTCCAAGAGGAGTTCCCACAAAATAGAAAGGGAAGTGATCCAAAGGAAAGCAAATTAAGGATAAAGAACTGAAGGTTGCAAACAAAGGATGAAGGACTAGATTTTGGAGTTCAAAATGTGAAGTTTGGAATCCTAGTAGGATTTTGCAACTTTTGGGAAAAATTGGTGAGGTAAAAAAGCTAAGGGGCCAACAAAATTCTACAAAAGTTTCAAGTGGAATAGGAGGTTGGTATAGGATATTGGGAGTGAACATGGGGCATTTGGTAAGAAGTTGAAAACTTGCAAAAAGGGATAATGAAGGGAAACAAAAGAAGTCAAGGATCAAATGAAAACCTACAATATTTTCATGCAGAAAAGGAAGAAGGAACCAAATATGAAACAAAGGGAGGAATGATGTTTAGTTACATGTTGAGATTTTACAAAGTTGGAAAAATGAAGGAAATGAAAGATGAATGAAGGGAAACTAAAGTCCACAAGGATTTTTGTGGAAAAGGAGTCTAGGAAAAGATATGGAAGGGAAGGAAGATGTATAGTACCCAAGGAAAACCCGTAAAACATATAAACACTTGGAAAATGATCGATAACTTCCCAGACTTTGAATATTCTTAGATTTTGGCAACTTCAACACATGAGGGGGGCATGAGGATGAAAAAAGGAAATTATAAGAAAATATTTGACTAGGTGGAAACCCATATAAAATGTCTCAGATCAGTTATCAGTGATAGGCAAAATAAGGCTAGTGCACAAAAAGGGACAAAGGCTTAGGATTTTTGTAAAATTTGAATTGGGTCCCAAAAGTAAGCATGCCATCAACATATAATACAATGATTAAAACAAGGTGAATAACTTGTTTATGGTACATGTAGTGATTAGCATTACTCCTTATAAAACCTAATTCTAATGCATATGAATCAAACTTTTAATAGTGACTACTTCAACCTATACAAAGACCTTTTTAGTTAAAAAATCATCCTTCACCTTAAATTCTTCAACCTAACTCATAAATTTACTCCTCTAAATATATGTGTAAATGTAGTCTTCACATCCATTTGTTCCATATCAAAATCAAATGCTACAAATATGCATAACAACATCCTAATGGAATTCAACCTAGGTACAATAGGAAAGATCTCATTGAAGTCTATTCTCTTTACCTAGGAACACCCCTTTTCCACAAACCATTTCTTATACCTTTATAATGTACCATCTACTCTAAACTTATTCTTGAATACCCACTTGTATCCAATGAGTTTCACACTTTCAAGAAGATTAATGAAGTCCCAAGTCTTACATTGGTGTAATGCCATGATCACATCTTTGATGGCATCTCTCTAAGACTTGTTATCCTTAGAAGAGAGAGATTTTCCTATAGACTTGGGTTTATCATTAGTACAAGTTAGAGAAAAAACACATTGGAAGTCTAGAGGAATATATCTTTCAGGTGACTTTCATTGTCTTATACACCTTCTTACAACTACCAATGGAGATCCCACCTCATCTACATATTGTTCTTCTTAAGAACTTGCAATAGATGTGTCTACATCCTCTCCATCCAAACTATCATGTACACTTGATTGTTCATTTTTATATTCATCTTGTTGCTCTAATTTATGTTCAAAATGCTCCTTATTACTCTCCTTTATATTTGGTTGTTCTTCCTAGATAAAACTCCATGTTCCTTGAATATGACATCCCTTGAATAGAGAACCTTTAGTTTCACCAGATTCTAAATCCTATATCCATTCATATTCTTATCATACACAATGAAAATGCATTTTTTATCCTTGAAGTTGAACTTAGACTAATTCTCCTTTGACACATGAACAAATGCCTCATAGCCAAACAATCTTAAGTGTGTTACAACATGCTTCTTACATGTTTACATCTCATATGGTGCCTTCTCCTCAAGAGAAAAATTAGGAGACCTATTTTTCAAGTAATAAGCAGTATTATATACCTTAGTCTAAAACTCCTATCCTAGACCAAAGTTGCTTAACAGGTTTCTATCTTGATCTAGCAAGGTTCTATTTAACCTTCTAACTACTCTATTTTGTTGTGATGTGTAAGATATTTTCCTTTTCCTAACAATACTAATGTTCTTTCAAAATACCTCAAACTCCTTAGAATAAAAATCCCCACTGTTATCCAGCCTTAACACTTTGATCTTCTTACCAATCTAATTTTCTACAAGTGCTTTAAATTCCTTAAACTTGTGAAAAACCCTAAAATTTTCTTAATACAATATAGTCAAGCATGTCTAGAATAGTCATTAGTGAAAGAAATAGTATTGAGACTTACAAATTGAGTGTACATCCATAAGACCAAAGACATTACTATGAATCATTTCCAGTCTTTCCCTTCCTCTAGTGCTCCTAAAGCAAACTGCACCCTATTTTTCCTTTCAAACACATAATGTCAATGAAACTCAAACCTAATAGAATAATCTAAAAGACCTTACACCATATATTTACTAACCAATGTTTTCAAATTTTTCTCCTATATGTCCCAACTGGTGATGCCATAACAACCTTGAATTAAATTTAGTAACATTGACTAAGCTACACAATGTTGATGATTCCAACCTAAAAATAATCCCATTCCCTCACATCTTTATCCAACACCAAATTACATCTAGCCAACATGAACCATTTATCATCAAATATAGCATGTACACTAACTTTAATAATCTTAGATACATAAATTAGATTTCTAGACAAACCTAGTATATGCAAAACATTACAGAGTGTTTTCACTCTCCCATCTAGGAAAGCCACTCACCTTCTCTTGACCAATTATCTAAATATATTTTTTTATCACCAAGCAAAACCTATCCTCCATCACACCATATAATTGGAGTACCACTCCATATGAGGAGTCATGTTATGTTGCACATGATGCAATCAACCAAGTCATCACTAGTAATGTTAGCATATACAAAAGAATCACTTGCATACTCATTAGTGTCAAAGGATCTATTAGAGGAATCATCATTATTATTGAACTTGCACTCCTTTGTATGACCTCTTTTGCTATAATTCTAACACTTTAGTTTAGGTTTACTAGAAGACTTTGACATGTCCTTCTTATTGGACTTCTTATCTTCACCACCCTTTTTCTTGCCCCCTCTATTCATTGACCTACCCCTTACAATCATGGAGTCCCTCTATAGGAATCATCCATGAACTTTCTCTTAATCTCTTCACCTAACAAACCCCAATGAGTTATTCCAATTTGTGTGAAGAATAGTTACCACTGATTATCATAATTAGATTTTCACATGAATTAGGTAAGGAACATAACAATAAAATTTACTTATCCTCTTCTTCCACCTTAACTTCTATTGACATTAATTGACTCAAAATTAAATTTAAGGCATTAATATGATCATTTGTAAAATCTCTCTCTTTTATCTTTAAGGAATATAACCTCCTTTTCAAGAAAAGCTTGCTTATAACACTTTTGGATTGATACAAGGTTCCTATCTTCTTCCATAATAAATATGTAGAGGGCACTTCTAACACATTTATTAACATAGAATCTAGAAGACATAGATGAATATTACATCTATATTTATTATCTAGTCTATTTAGGTCCTCATTAGACATACCTATAGGTTTCACCGATGAAGATACTAATGTCCATTGATCTCTTTCTACCAATAGGTCATCTACCTTTAACTTCCCTAACTCAAAATTTTGAATGAATCACTCAATATCAAACCTTGATTTGCTCACCATGAATATAACACATGATTTGTATTATCACAAGATTATATAAAGTCTCCTACTAAGACAACTTATACACATACTACAACAAACCTTCATGCTAAGGTTTCTAAATTGTAATCCAATAATAGTTTCACCACTCACATATATTATTATGACACCAAACAATGTGGCACTACCCAAGCAATCATGCCTTGATACCGAAGGATGGGAATTAAATAATCCCTGTTACAGTCAATTGATAGATTGTTATTAAAACACCTTAAGATTATGTGATCAAATTCAATTATGTTTGTTATAGAAATTTAATTAGCACAATCAAGAAACATTTGAAATAGTATGCTAAACACAAATGTATATGAGACATATATTTATGTGGGAAACCTTTATGAGAAAAACCCACCAATGAAAGTATAGTAACACTTGTATTCACAAGAAAATATAGCAAATACAATAAGTCTATCTTGTAGAGTATCTTATTCCATAGACTATAGCATATAACCTCCAACTAGGTTTACCACACCTTCAATGAATATAATCCAACCATCATCCAAACCTCATTTCAACCATATAAGAAATTAGATAAATCACCAAAACATTTTTATGAAATTTCAACCACCTACTATCTAACTGCCACATAGAATACTAATAGTCATACAACCAAAACATGAATGTACCATGACATCAGCACACCATGCATTATATAAAACATGACTTCTTTACATGGATGATCACCACATATAAGTAGTTATTGTCACTCACACTTGGTCAAAGGCTATTGACCATCTTCACCTAAACCACATACATGTCTTCCTACACTATAGTCAAACACCATTCATGGCTTACACTAGCAAAGACAAAGACCTAATTGATTTTGGTTTCCGTGTGGTACCTTTGAGCATCCCCTAGAAAATCACCATGCTCCTAGCTATCATTGCATGTACTCCAATAGCACCACAAGTGCACATGCACTATCATACACACTCTAGTAACTTAATCAAACAAAGATGTGTCTATGGGTTCTCTTGAAAATCAATTGCAATTGCAACTATATAAATACTAGACTTAGATAAGCCTCCGTGCTAAACTACAACATCTAAAGCTCACTACAACTTAATAGAACTCACCAAAAAAAACTTTGTAGTTGTTTACAAATATGTATTCAAAAAATCTCAACATGAACTAGAAATGACTTCTCCATCTTCTCCCACCATGAAATTCACCAAGAACTCTATATAGATTAATAACACACGACAATTCCAATATTTATAATCATGTAACACTCACAACGTGATTTAGAATATAAATGGAATTTACTTATATAAAATTCTTGTTACTAGTTCATGAATCATGGAAATCATATTAATTGCTTGTATGTGTAAAGAACCTAAAGTAGACTCTGTGTTAATGTAGTTGTCATTTGGAATAATAACCTAAGAGTATAGTTATTATTTATGAATATGTTGTAAACAATGTATCATGTTTGGAATGTTAGGTGTGGAATTAAACTCAGGAAAAAGGTGACATATGTCTACATAATGATAATGATAATGATAATCTTAAATTGGGTTTTCAAATGTTGATGCTAAATTCTTAAGTTGTAGTGTCTAGTCTAACTCCTTATACATAATTGTTCAAATCTTTTGTGGGTTCTCAAGAATACTTATAGAGCAATAAGAGCATTAAAAGTGGATTTGAGAATAGTCAATCTAATATGTACTTGGTTATTTTTCATTTGGCCTATAGACCTCTACAAGTAACTATTCCCTAAATTATAATTTTGTATAAATAGTTGACCAATCAATATGATCAAATGAACTAGAGGCTAGAAACAAGTAAGTTAGTCAAGCTATAATGACCAAACTTTAAAATTGTAAGCATATCCCTAATATATAGGCTCAATTAATGTATAAGATATCATTGTGGAGTCTATAGTAAGATTCCTTCAAAGTTCCTATTTTTCATTAAGTTTACCTCTTGAGTGGGAACTATGAATTATGCACCCACTAGTGAAATGAAGTGAGAATGGATTAGATTGTGTCCTTGGAAGAAAAGTTAGAGTCTTTTATGATTATCTTGGGCCATGTAACTTGCATTGTTGTTATTTTTTCCTATCACCTGTGATGGTTAGCTTAAGGGTGGAAAGCAGTAAATAGAAATTTTAAGGCTTTGGCTGATTGCCAAAATAACTTCAAAAGATTCTTAAAATTCTTAGTTCTTGGTAATGCTAAAAGGTACATTTAACTTGATTTAACTAAAGAGACTTGTCAAAAAGATCATTGTAGCTTAGTGAATCAATGTAACCTTCACTATGGAATTGTAAAATATATTTTGTATCTTGTGGCAGTGTGCTAAGATTGGTAATGTGGCTTTCTCTTTGCCTATTGTTGCAAGAGAATCAAGAACAAAATATACAAAGGGGATAAGTGTTTCACAATATTGGTTTGTTACCAATATGGATATTCTTTATGGAATCTATTAGTTATAAATGCAAATACAATAGGGTTTAGAAAGATAAATAAAGGGAATTGCTAAAGATTAGAATCATGACTATTTGAATGAATCTTAACTTAATTTTTTCTCATAAAATTGATTTGTCTTTATGTGTAAGTGATTCTGAAAGGGAAATTTAGCTATCTTATTCAAATAGATATTTTTAATAGATAATTCTTAAAGGAACATTGATCAAACTTCAAGCATCATTAAACTTAAATTGATTTAAGAAAGAAAACCTCTTAAAGCTGTCATTTGGATGTTGTATGTTTAAGATTAATGTTGGTAGAGACATCATATGATTTAGGAATTATACCACTATGAATATACACAATCCTTGATTGGAGTTGCAATTTGTTTTAGGAAGACTAGAGGCAATTTGTTTTAGGAAGACTTTAGGCTATAAATTAGGAAGAGGAGGGTAGATATAATCCTCCACTTGGAAATTATGACCAAAATAATGAGAAACCTAATAATTGGTTGCAAGGTGTGATGGGGATGCTTGAAGCAATTAAATCCTACCTAGATGGCCAAGAACCTTTGATTTAGGAGATAATTACCAACAATGATCAAAATTAGGGGTTTGAAAGAAATAATAAAAATGTAGCCAATAGTAGAGAAATTTTAAATCTACACATGCCTAAGAAACCAAGGAGGACTAAATTGGCCCCATTTCCATGTGACCTAAAGAAGCAAGAAACTCTAAAGTTTTTCAAGTAAAGGTTTAAGAGATGAGGCTGAAGTATGTTTAGTTAATATAAAAAGGTACATTTGGTTGCAAGAATTGGGTACCAATGAAAGGGCTTGAATTGGAGTATTTATCTTGATGAAGAAGCTTCCTTGAGGTGGGAACATGAGAGTTCCCTCAAGGTGTACAAATTAGAGGACCTAACTTGGGAACTTTTTGAGGAACAATTTTGAGATAAGTATTTCTTAGCCACACATAAAAAAAAAAGAGTAGAGTGTTAATTTCTACATGAAGAAAATAGTACTATGGTTGAATATGAGGCAAAATTTGTGGGTCTCCTTTTCCATATTGATCACAAGTGACATGCGGAGACCAAAACTACAAAGTTTAACTTAACACTTATGCATGATGTCAATATGTCAATCCTATCAATTTGGCTAGTTCCCTTTGAATCTACCTATAGGGTAGAGGAAAAAGAAAATTCTATAATAAAGGTAAAGAAAGAATATAAACATAAAATAAGCCAACATAAGGCTATATCCAAATTAGGTGGGAAACATCTCATAAAAGGTATTTCTCTAAATTTGATCATTATTCGAAGAAAGGAAATTCCACAAAAGGAAATGACAATAGAAAATATCCTTATAAAAATTTAAATTCTCCTAAAAAAACTCTTGCATCAAGGGAAAACAACATTCCCATTTCTTCCAAAGGTCTTGCAAGTGGGAGTTGAAATTGTGAGAGGGATCATTACTAAAGAAATTGCCTTGAACCCAAGAAGTATTAATTTTGTACTAAGAAGATCTATACCACCATAGATAATTAGCATGTAAATATGCAATATTCATTGAATAAAATGCAAGGTAAGGCCAATGGAAAAATTGTATCTATCTTAGTTGATTTTGAATCTATAGATTGTTTTATTTCTCTAAGAACAATAAAGCAATTTGGAATTCATTGTCAAAAATTGAAAGAGGAAGGGAAGGTGGAATTGGGAACTGATAGGAAATGCCTCATTTTTAGGGGGTTGAATAGCCCAAGTTTTATTTAAACAACTTCCTCACAAGGATTGACATGTTGGTTGTTCCTCTAAGATTCTATGATGTAATGATCAAGATAGATTGGTTTCAAAATAATCAAGCATAAATTAATTTTCAAAGCAAGAGAGTTCAATGCTTAGATGATCATATGCATTTGGAAATGCTTCAAGGTATCCCTAAAGTAGGGGAATTGAAGGTAATTTTAACTAAGAAAAATAAAAGAGCTATTAAAAGAGGGTGCTGACTCTTCTTTATGTAAATAAAAGATTTAAGGGTCAAGTCAAATAAAAAAAATGATCATCCCCTACTTTAGGAATATCATGATGTGTTTCTAAAGAAATTTTTAGGGATACCACCTAGAAGAGAATTTGATATCTCTATGAAAATACTTCTTGGGGCTACCCCTATAGATAAGACACCTTATAGAATGAATAAGACAAATTTGAAAGAGTTAAAAGTACAACTCGATGAGATACTTGAGAATGGGTTGATTAGGAATAATGTGTCCACTTGAGGAGCACTAGTCTTGTTTGTCAAGAAAAAGAACAGAACTCTTAGAATGTGCATCAATTATAGGATGCTTAATAAATCTACCGTAAAAAATAAGTATCCACTACCTAGAATTGAAGATCTTTTTTATCAACTTAGAGGGGTAGCAGTATTTTCCAAAATAGTTATTAGGTTTAGGTATCATTAACTTAGAATTAAGGATGAAATCTATATAACTACCTTTAGAACTAGATATGGGCTTTATGAATTTATAGTGTTGCTTTTAGGCTATCTAATGCATCTATTGCTTTCATGAATATGATGAATAGTGTGTTTAGATGTATGTTAAGTAAGTTCCTTTTAGTACTTATTAATAATATCTTGATTTATTCTAGAAAGCATCAAAATCATGAAAAACATTTGAGAATGGTATTGCAAAGATTGAGGGTGAAAAATATCTATGGCAACTTCTCAAAATGCTTTGTTCTTTCAAAAGGAAATTCACTATTTGGAGCATGTCATTTTTCAAGAGGGGTGGCTATATAACCCAAAAGGATCAATTCCATTTTAGAATAGTCACCTCCCATAAGCATGACTGAAGTCCTTAGTTTTATGTAACTTGTTGGTTATCACCCAAAAATTGTATAGGGTTATTCAAAAATTGCAAACCCCATAGTTTATTTACAAAAGAAAAGAAAGAGGTTTGAGTGGACCTTAAACCATAATTTAAATTTTGAATAGCTCAAGGGGCTCCCCACATTAGCTCCTATTTTTCTAATCCTTGATCCCAATGGCCATTTTGTGGCATGGACAATGCATCCTTAGATGTATTGGGGTTGTGCTCACTCAAGAAGGCTATGTAGTGGCCTATGGATCTATAAAGTTAAAGAACCATGATAAGAACTATGGCACTCATAATTTGGAGTTGGATATACTAGTTCATGCCTTAAAGTCTTGGAGACATTATTTAATTAGAAAACCTTTTGATATTAAAATAGATCATAAAAGATTGAAGTATATCTTCAAGCAAGAAAACTTGAACTCATGCCAAAGGAGGTGGCTAGAATTCATTAGTGATTATGATATAAACATTTATTATATATAAAAGGAAAGGAAACCAAGTTTGTTGATGTCCTTCATAGGTAAAGGCATTTGAATACCATTTATTTCTATAGTTAGATTTGTAAGGCCCTTGAGGCTTTGTGTCGTAGCTTGCTACTTACAATTTTTTGTAGATATTGTTACCTCAATTTTTATGATGTTTGTTTAAAGTGAAATTTGATGCAAGAGGATTTGTTAATGTTTAGGGTTAATTTTGTTGGCAAGAGACACTATGTGGATTCATTGGTGTTGTCATTGATGGCAACAAAGACCACTCCACACATCCGCAGGACATGGTGTATCTTTACCGGAAGTTAGATTGAAGAATACTTTGGTCTGGTAAGCGAGAACAAAGCTTGCAGCAAGGTCCGACAGTCAGGTCCAGATCTCTTATAGGAGGTATCTTTGTAAAGTGTGGACTTGGGGAAGTCAAGAGGAATACCTTGACTAATAGATTCCAGGGATTGAGCCTCCGGTGATGAAAGAGTGAAGAGATAGCATCTGAGTATTGGGGTCCGATTTGGTAGAGTAGATAGAGGAAGAACTGACCGACAGAGCATCAGAATTATTTCGGATGAGATATTGATGATGATCAAGGTTTTTAAGGTATCATCCATGATTAGCTGACATGTTAGATGACTTCTATAAGTATCTCCTTGATTCACATCACTTGGTAAGGAAGGATTTAGCCGACAGACTAGAGTTTGGGAAAATATTGACTATTCTGGATGCTGATTAGAAAGAGGATGAAATCCTTTGTGCGGATATATATACTAGATAGATTTGGTTGTGAAAGGGTGCAAGGTGTATATTGTGGTGCGAAGAAAAGCATAAGAATAGTGTAAAGGCAGTGAGATAGGTCAGGAATGTAACAAGACAGTAGCACCTAAGAGAGTAAGAATGAAGTGCAGTAGATCAGTAAAATTGGGCTTAACTGGAACTGAACCTCAGCATATGTGGATGCTTCTCATCAGTTCAAGTATCTAGTTTCCTTGTATAAACTATTGTAGGCAGTGAGCCTCTTGTGAGTAGTGTGCTCAGACAGTGAGCCCTAATTGGCAAGTGTCATTTTGTACTATCTTATTCTTCTAACAGAGAATACAAGCTTGGGTTAATCACCCTGTGGTTTTTCCCCTAACAGGGTTTTCCACGTCAAAATCATTGTGTCATATGTATTGATGTTATTTCCATTTCATGGTTATGTCTTCTTATTTAATTTAATGTTGCACTAATTGATAAGGAAATTGAAAAAGCTGAAATAATTAAGATAACTGATTCACCCCCCTTCTCAGTTATCAACAATTGGTATCAGAGCCAAATTCCTCCAAAAAGAGCCTAACAGCTTGAGGAAGATCTGGGAACTTAAATGGATGTGTATGGTATGAGGGAACAACTTTAGTCTGCCCTAGATGATCTTGAGTAATCAAGCTCTGTAGTCAATGAATTGAAGGAAAGACTCAAACAGGCTGATGATTTCATAAATGAACTAAAAGGGAAACTGAGTGTCTCCATGAAAAAGAGAAAAGATCTACTTCAGCAATTGGCAAGTCAAAGTGAAGACAATGGTACAAATAAAGATTTGAAGGAAAAAACCAAGTTATGTGAAAAGTTATCAAAAGAGGTCATTATGGTAAGACATGAAATGCAATTAGGAGTTATGAAACTCACCCAAGAAATTGAAGAGAAAAGAAAAACTGAAGATGATCTAAGACAATCTCTCAAGGAGAAGTCAGAAGACTGCCACAAAATGGATGGAATAATTAGGCATCTAGAATCTGATCTTGAAGATGCTAGAAATAATGAAGAAAAACTTGAGGATCAAATTGATACTCTTAAAAAGGATCTTCAAACAACAAATGAATACAAAGAAAAATTCAAGATAAGTTCTACTCAACTTGAAGTTCTTCTTGAAAGCCAAAAGAGGGTAGATGACAAGCATGGCTTGGGATATGAGAAAGGTGAAATCTTCGGTTCCGATCAGAAGAATATTAGATCAGGAAATCCAAGGAACAAGCCTAGAAGACCTTCGATAAGGCAACCTAATGCTCAAAGATATCCATCCTTCAATGGATACTACCACAACTGCAATAACTCTAGTCATAAAGCTAATCATTGCAGAAAGAGAATAAATCAGACTAATACATCCTTCTCTGGACAGTGTTTCAACTGTAAAAGGTATGGTCATAAATCTCATGAATGCAGAAATATGCAAATGAACAATTCATTCAATGGTAGATGCTTTGCTTGCAATAGAATGGGACATATGGCTAATTAGTGCAGATCAAGAGGATATCATTCAAATATGCAAAGAAATGTTGTTTTCCACAATTGCAATAGATCTGGTCATATTGCCAAATTCTATAGAAGCAAGAATCAGGACAAAAGGGGTCTGGTGCATCATAATCAGAATCAAGACAAAGGAAAGGAAAAGTGAATGCGGATGAAGTTAAAAGTGAGATGAACAAGATTTGGATGAAGAGAAGTACAGAGAATGTAGGGGATGGATCCGCACTAGAATTTAGTGCTGATAATCCTTCTAGAAATTAAAAGTGAGATCTGGCTCAGAGGGAGACGCAAGGAAAAACATTTTCCCCCAACCAGTTAATTGGTGCCTGAAATTGGCACATGGGAAGTTGTGGATTAAAATATTCTTAGAGAAACATCTAAAGAAAGCTTGGTAATGATGTGGAAGATCCGCAGGAAGATTTGAAGAGTCTAATCTTCCAAGATTGATCTGGTTTAACAGTCATCCGGTAAAATAGGATTATCACAGTTAGATCTGGTATGATTCAAATTCAAGGCATCTTGATCTGCAGATAGATCAAATGTTTGGGAAAAATAAGATAATTTGTTATTAACCACCAAGGTTAACTCTAAGTATATCCCAGTGATCTGAAAAAAGATCTTTCTCAAGATAAGAAGAACCAGGCAACCAGAATGACTTAAGTTGCGCATTTATTGCAGTGTGGATTTAGGGTTTTTCTCAGAAATAAAAGGGTTCATTCGCTCGTCATTTGCACATTTGCATTCGAGAAGAAAAGAAAAGGAGCTCTGCAACAAATTATTTCAAATTTCTTAAAGTTCAACCGTTGAAGTCGATTCATCCAGCAAATCAATCCGGTTCTCTTCGCGAACCCTAGAAGCACAAAAGGTATTTTCCGTTATTGAATAATTCTTTGTAAATCCTTTTGAAGATGACTACACCGAATGTTGTAAAGATCACTAATAGGCCACGTCCTAAATTCAAGAAACATCCATATAAATCCCTAGAAGTTGATCCCCTAGGCGCCTTTTCAAGCATTCCGCATGGAGTTCTGCATGTAGAAGATGTTAGGGCATATATTCATGTGAATATTGAAGAATTTGGGGAATCTAAGCTAGTTGATATCTATCACAAGCATTTGATAGATGACTCATTTGAACTCAAAACTCAGTATAAAGCTATCCGGGACAAACATTTTGCATAGTGCATTCATTTCCCCTGTTCTCCAGAAGATGAATGGGTTTGGTATATTTTGAGCAAAATGTATGACAACTTCATGTGGTTGAACAGGCTGTTTAAGATCACTAAGGATGCCATTAGGGCAGTAACCAGATTACACTCAACCGGTGGAATGCCTACTCTCAAATCTGTCAAAAACCAAATTGTAAGTGAGGCTACCGGATCAAAGTTTGATAAAAGAGCAATGACAATTGAGGATATCACAGATCCGGATATCAAGTTTGCATCAATGATAATTGGATATAAAATATATCACTCCAGCAGGGAGAATTTAGTATCCGGAACTGCTGTATATACTGCTTATGAAATGTTGAGGAAGAATGCAGACTATGATCTTTGTGAGCTCCTTCTGAATCAACTCTTGGAGAATCTGCAGAAGATAAAGAAGGATAAGAAGAATTCTTTCAAATACGGTGGGTTGATACTCTGCCTATTCTTTTATTACATGAATGAGCTACCTGGATCCAATGGATGGGTATGGCAAAATAATAGACCGGTTGCAATTCAGATCAGAGATTACTTGCATGGGCTTGGTGATGCCAAGGCACAAAATACAACACTATGGGGTTACTTCAAAAACTTCCAAAGCATGATGCAGGCTAGAGAAAGAATTCCCCAATCCCTAGTAGAAAAATATAAAGATACAATATGCTTTATGGTAGAAATTGATCATTGCCTAATGGAGGTAGTGGAACCAAGAATAGTGTGGATCATGCCAATGGGGTATGAAGTTGATGAGAAAATTGTAGAGCTACATGTTCAACACATGCTAAGTCAGCCCAAGGATCCTAAGGCAGAAAGGTTTGGAACCTTTGAAGAATTAAGTGTAAAAATCCATGTGGAGCTCAGACAATCAGAGATGAAGAGAAAAGTGAGAAAAGAGGTAGAAGAATTTGCCAAGAGACATGGAATCTCAAAAGAGGCACTTGATGCCCACTGAGAAAAGATGGAAAGAGTAGAAAAAGAAAAGGAAGAAGTAGAAAAAGAAGTGCTCTGGTAAAAGCCCCCTCTTGGACCAGATCCTCTAAGAGCTCTACACCTACAACTGCTAAAAGATCAAAAGCATCTAAACCAGAAGCAAAATCATTTGGTAAAGCAGAGAAAAGAACTAAAACAAAGGCCACAAGGTCTTACATCAGTCAGAAGGATGATGAAGAGACAGAATCAGATGAGGAAGTAAAGAAAATGAAAAAGAAAAGGAAAACATCTGGTGAACCCTCTACTGAAGAAGTAACAGAAGAATTTTTTGAAAGGCCCACTCTGTCCTTAGATGATGTAGTTAAAGCAGTTACTATGGATGGGAACCTGCAACCAATAACATAATTCCATGATGCATATAATGATGTAGATAGAAAGATCTTGGAGGAAGCCACAGTTAAGTACTTGAACATATACAATAAGGCTTTTATTGAAATCATATCTCTCATTCCCAAAAGCCTAGAGAAGGAATTAGAGATAAGAAAGAATAATGCTAGGGCAAAGGATCTTGAGATCCGAGAACAAATACCCATTCAACTCTTTCCTCCAATCACTTCGAAGCAAATGAATATGATCTTCAAAGATTGCAAGGATGAGTTTTGGAGCAAAGCTAGAATGAATCAGCTTATGCTCGGTGAAACTGACAAAATAGGAAAAGAGACAGAAGAGATTCTCTGGAATGCATACAAAAGATTCAACATTCCCATTGTAGAGGATTTAGGTAATGATCCCTCAGCTACAGATGTTGAAGAAGAATCTACTAAGACAGTGGTAGAAGAGGTAAAGGAGACAGGTGAAGAAAAAGGTAAGGACTTAGATTCTTCTATTCCAGAAGAGGAGGTCCATGATTAAGCAAACATCTCTCCTCTGGTTTCCATTGCTAACTCTAGATCTAAAGAAGAGGAAAGAGCAGAAGAAAAGATCAGTCAAGAAGTAGAGGAAAAAGAAAAAGAAGATGATAGTAATAAGGGTGCAGAAGGAGAGAAAACTCCAATGGAAAAAACCACAGATGATAGTGGTAAGGCTGCAAAAGGGGACAAAACCCTGTCACCAACAAGAGACACAGCAGAAGCAGTCTAGGAATTCTTAACCAAGGAGATGATAGAATTTGATGAACCGGAACTTCTTCAAGGACCATTCAATTTTGACTCCCTCTATCCGGTTCAAACCATGAAGCTAGCATCCTTTACTTCAGCAAAGGCAAAAGAAAAACTTATGAAGTCTCACATGGAAGACTGCAAGCTCATAGAAACTGCATCTGGTGTATTAGAGAAGATCATGCCATCTTTTCAGAAGGATCCCTCAGTTTCTTCATCCGGTAATCTCAAATCTCTAGTAAATAGTGTTAGCACTTATTTTGAATCTTTAGAGAAATCAACTGAGGTAAAGGTCCGAAAAGAGTTTTTGGATAAGAGATTCTCTGAGTTACAAGAACTTATAACCAATGATAGGAGAAATATGGATATTGGGATAAAGAGCTTAGAAAATGCTCTTAAGGATGGAGGGGAAGTATATAAATTTTGTATATCCTGGACTAAAGTAACAAAGGATATTAAGAAAAAAGTGAAAGAATAAGAGGATAAACTGTCAAGCCTCTCTCAGAATTTTGATCCTCTCACTGTATCCATAATAAACCAAGAATGTCAAACTATTGTAATCATGAATGAGATTAAGAAGCTTGAGAAGGAGAGGAAGAACATATTAAGCAGAATGGGTGAACTTAGAGGGATGATTATCCCTAAATTAGAGGCCATGCATGAAGCCCTAACTGATGCTTAGGCCACAGCGCGGACCAGTGATCCAACAGATCTCAAGAAGGCAGAAGCTTTTGCATTCCTATTGAGTGGTCACATCTCAATTTTGGACAGGATGAAGCTGAGTTGGGCAACAGAACTTATACAATTGAAAAACACTTTTGCAGATATCTTAAAGTATATGTAAAATATAATCAGATAATATACTTATGCGATTAAGTATAGATTGAGTTTTGCAAGTTTTGGTGTGCAGACCCCACCCTTTGCCATTGATGTCAAAGGGGGAGTGAGGAGCAGTGAAAAATGTGGAATCTAGCTAAGGGGGAGCTTCAGAAAAATGTACATTAGAACAGAGCATTAGCCAAGGGGGAGTGTAGTGTGACACTTAGCCATTTTTCACTAAGTGTTGCCATCAATGCCAAAGGGGGAGATTGTTGGCAAGAGACACTATGTGGCTTCATTGGTGTTATCATTGATGGAAACAAAGACCACTCCACACATCCACAGGACATGGTGTATCTTTACCGGAAGTCAGATTGAAGAATACTTTGGTCTGGTAAGCAAGAACAGAGCATGTAGCAAGGTCTGACAGTTAGGTCCGGATCTCTTATAGGAAGTATCTTTGTAAAGTACAGAATTGGGGAAGTCAAGAGGAATACCTTGACTAATAGATTCCAGGGATTGAGCCTTCGGTGATGAAAGAGTGAAAAGATATGAGCATCTAAGTATTGGGGTCTGGTTTGGCAGAGTAGACAGAGGAAGAACTGACCGACAGAGCATTAGCATTATTTCGGATGAGATATTGATGGTGATCAAGGTTTTTAAGGTATCATTCATGATTGGCTGACATGTTAGATGACTTCTATAAGAATCTCCTTGATTCGCATCACTTGGTAAGGAAGGATTTAGCTGACATACTAGAGTTTGGGAAAATATTGACTATTCTGGATGCCGACTAGAAAGAGGATGAAATCCTTTATGCGGATATATATACCAAATAGATTAGGTTATGAAAGGGTGCGAGGTGTATATCATGGTGTGGAGAAAAGCATAAGAGCAGTGTAAAGGCAGTGAGATATGTCAGGAATGTAACAGGACAACAGCACCTAAGGGAGTAAGAATGAAGTGCAACAAATCAGTATAATGGGCTTAAATGGAACTGAACCTCAGCATATGTGGATGCTTCTCATCAGTTCAAGTATTTAGTTTCCTTGTATAAACTATTGTAGGCAGTGAGCCTCTTGTGAGCAGTGTGCTCGGGCAGTGAGCCCTAATTGGTAAGTGCCATTTTGTACTATCTTATTTTTCTAACAGAGAATACAATCTTGGGTTAATCACCCCGTGGTTTTTCCCCTAACAAGGTTTTCCACATCAAAATCATTGTGTCATATGTATTGATGTTATTTCCATTTCATGGTTATGTCTGCTTATTTAATTTAATGCTACACTAATTAATAAGGAAATTGAAAAAGATGAAATAATTAAGATAATTGATTCACCCCCCCTCTCAGTTATCAATAAATTTGTATGAATCCTCCTTTCACCTCAAACATTCAAGGACTTCAGGCTGAGTAGGAAATCTACTATCAGGCCTGTGGTCACTTGGAATGTAGGGAAAATTGGAATTGTGTAGATTTGTTGTTTAATTATGCCTAATTATGCAAATTTAGAAGCAAACGGACAAATAACAGAAAATGCTCACACATAGAGATATCAAATGACAATCAAATGCGTACTAGATTTTGAAGTTTAGAAAGTGGAATAGTCAAGGACTAATGAGCAGGCGCCCTACTCCAATGCCACCATTTTCTTTGGGATTTGGAAACCTTATCTGCAACCTATTCCTTTTGTTCTAGAGATTTTCTTGTTGTGGGATCCAGAGGACTAATGAGCAGGCACCTGAGTCCAGGTCCCTATGTTCTTCTTTGATCTGCAATTCTGACAGTTTGCACTACTCTCCTGCAACTCCACTTTTTCTGCTCTTGCAACCTGTAACCTGCAATCATGGAAAAATGGGTTGGGGGTTGTGGTGTTTAGAGGCTTGCCTCAGTCAAGCCCCAGATAGACATTCAAGTCTTCCAAACACTGTTGTCAGATAAAGAGTGTGTATCCCTACGGGATACAGGCAAAATCCAAATGATAAATGATTGAAAATACAATTGATATCACCTTGTAGTGAAGATCTCATGGAAGGAAGATGCTCTTCATGCCATGATGAGATGGATGCCAAATCTGCAAATACAAACACAAGAACAACACAAATTGATGCAGGAGCATCCCTAGTTCAAGAGTAATCTTGCATCAACCAAAAATATTTGCATTTCAGTTCTTTCATTTTCCAGTTCAGTTCAGGTAGTTCAGTCAGAAGCAGTTTCAGCTTGTGGTCCAGTATCGACATTTCACACCTTGCGGATCTGGACATAGCATCTACATTCATTCATCTACATCATATCAAGAATTCAGAGCATTTGGATCAGTTACTAGAAAGTTATTGCTATTAGAAGATCAACTATTTTCTTAGAGTAAAGCATCATGACAGTCTTAGACAATCAGCTAAAGGAGAAGGCTTCCAGATCATTCCTTGACTTGTAGATCTCAATGGCACATCATTCAATGTCCTTTGGTTTGTGGCCAACCTTCCCCAAGGGTCTACATGTTGTTTCATTCATTTGAGGAAGTGTTCTATGCATTTAGGTTCGACCTATCTGTGAGCATGTTATAACTCTTCATTGGAGTTTGTGACCTTCCTTAGCCGACATGGAGGAATCTATTGATCCGGATTAGATATATATTGATGTAATAGATCCTTAGGAAAGTAGTTTAGATAGTTCTCATGATTTAGAAGATAGATAGTTGGCTCCTTCATGAGAGGACTTCAAAGCTTTATCTTGCGCATGTGTAATTAGGCCTGTGAGCTCTAATTCTAAACCTGCATGTTGCCAGCCAGATTGTATTTGAATTCTATGATATACTAAATGACCAAATCTGCATTTATTCCATTTCCTTGAGTTGTTTCTGTTGTTTTTACTCTTGCTACAAGGTCCAGATAGTTCATTCTGTGAACCCTCCTACCATGACTGCACCAAGTGGTATTAGAGAAAAAGTTTGATTCTTTGGAGTGAATTGGCAAAGGGGATTCCATAAGATCTTGTTGTGAGCAGATCGTCAATCTGAGGTAGGTAACTTGTGTGCAACCGACCATTGATTGTGAGGCAGTTGTCACTTGTAGCTTGATCACTAAACTTGAGGCAGTTTGCACTTGATCTTAGGAAGATGATGCCACGGAGAGTTCCTCCTACTGGTACAATGGCTAATAGAATGGATGAGATGATGGAATTGAGGAGAACAATGCAAATTTGATTGGATGATGTTGAAGAAGATATGCGAAGAGGATTGACACCGAGACCTAATGTTGAAAGCGATGATGAAGAAGAATTTCAATCTACTGAACAAACTGGCGAAAGCCTAGAAGGTAATGAAGAAGAAGAATCAGATTAGGTAAAGATGTTGCAAGCTATTTCAAAGACTGGAAGAAGACCTAGAGTTGATGTGCCAAACTATATTGGTAATTTGAATCCTAAAGAGTTGATTGACTGGATAAATGATATGGAAGAATACTTTGAATATGAGGAAATTGAAGATTTAGAGAAGGTGAAATTTGCAAAGACAAAGTTGAAAGGACATGCTGCTATATGGTGGAAAGAAGTTTAGATGGAAATAAATAGAAGAGGAAAAGAAAAGATTACAAAGTGGGACCAGATGGTGACAAAGTTGAAGAATTAGTTTATACTTGCTAACTATGAGTTGGAGTTGTTGAAAAGATTGCAACACCTAAGACAAAAGGAGAAACCTGTGAAGAGTACACTGAAGAATTTCATAAAATGATCATAAGGACATGACATAGTGAAGTAAACAAAGAGAAAGTGGCTAGATACATCAATGGACTGAGGTTGAATATTCAAGAAGAACTAAGTTTGGTAAGGATGACATCTTTGGAAGAAGTATATTAGTTTGCCCTGAAAGTTGAACAGAAGCTGAATAAGAGACATGATCAAAGACAGAGAGGTAGAGGAGGTAAATTTCAGAGAGGTAAAACATTTTCTGGATGTGATATATCATTTATGGAGTAGAACAAGTTTGAAATCCCATTTAAGAAGGATGACAGAGATAACAATGCTTACCGGAGAGATGACACAATTTTTTACCAGAGAGGAAACCCTAGTGCATATTGGAAGGAAGGATATAGAAGAGAAGGAAGATGATTGGATAAGAGAATATTTAGAGGTACTTGTTTCAAGTGCAAAGGTGAAGGACATAGAGCATTTGAATGTAATCAAGGTAGTAGAAGTAAGAGGACAAAAAATAGTGGAAGAGCAACCTATGTTAAAGAAGAACTTGTTGAACTAGATGACCCCTGTTCTGTTGGCAAACCTGAGAAAGGAGAATCATTGGTGATGAGGAGAGCACTATTTCAGACAGAGATAAATGAGGAACCACTACAAAGGAAAAGCTTGTTCAGAACTAGATGCAAATCCGGAGGTAAGTGTTGTAAAGTTGTGATTGATAGTGGTAGTTTAGATAACCTAGTTTTGGAGGAGATGGTGACTAAGCTGAAGTTGGAAAGTGTTGTGTGGTTACACAACATGCCCCATTTTGACTTGGCAAAACAGGGACCCAACTTTTGTTTGGCTTGTTCTGTGCTTTCTGGCGGTTTCATAAAAGTAAGTCATGCAGATCATCATGCAAGAAAAGCTGAGTAGGGCATCATCATGAGGTCAGTTTGTCAAATTTTGTATTTCATTCCAAAAACTTCATATTTGGAAAGAGCATCAAATTTCATGCAGGTTTGCCTTTTACATCACCCTAATATTCATCAGGATGTGAAAGTTATGAATGGTCAAAGTTTGAGTCAAACCTAATATTTCCAAGGGGAGGATCATATTTCGTAACATACGTCATATTTCAAAAGATCACCCCGATCTACTTTATCACCCGATAAATCATGTGGTCCGAATATCCGGACGTCAATTTTAGGTGACAGTGGCCTTTACCCATCGGTGGCCATATGCATTTCGCGAGGATCATATTTTTCAATGTAACTTGATATTTCCTAATATCCTCCTACTGCAAAATATCCCCCTAAGACAATATCCTGATGATGTCATTGAAATCCGATAAACGAAGAAGCGATATGATGATGATATCATCATCACATTTACCTCTCGGCAGGATATTTCATAAACATGATCCTGTTCCCATAACATGACGATGACGTCATCATGCCTTAGTGATATAATAAACGAATATCTAGATGATGTCATCCTGATATCTCGAGAGGAAGTAAGGAAGACTTCGGTCATCATTATCTAAACATCACCCGATATTTTCTAATATCCTCCTAACATTTAAAACACGACCTAATGGCGTGAACATCACTCATTATCTAAACATCACCTGATATTTTCAAATATCATCTTGCCATTTAGATATCACCCCACTCCCATTGCCGTAATTAACATTAAATGCACACCGAGGTGGTAGGTATTTCCCGCCGATCATTAAACCCGATGAAACACCTGGCGAGATCCTGACTTTCCGTGCAGAAAATTAACGAATAAGATCCAATCTGTCAGGGTTTGCCCTAATTTTACCCTAAGTGCATGGTTAAAAGGTGAGTTCACCGTCATTTTAGCTCTTACCTTGCGATAAAATTGTTTTTAAAGAGCACCAGCTTCCATATCCTCATACAGGCGATAGTTGTACGAATCGAGCTCATAGACAGGAGGAAGTGTGTGATCATCAGCAGAATTAAGAGCATTTTTTTAGAAGTCCACTGGTATAAAAGGAGATTTGCATATCCAGGTAAGTAAATGAAACCCTCATCATGTTGTTTCTGTGATAATCAGGTATGGGTTGTTAATCTGAAGTTCTGGTTTATGCATCCACATGATTAGTTAATGTTGAATAGATACAGTAGGCATGATGATTAGTAGAGTTAACTGCTATATGCATGCATGTGAGAACCCATTGTAAGACAAGATTTTGTTAATTGCAGGCATCCATGGCTGACAAGAGGTTGGCTAAGTGTGAGGCTTAATTTAGTAAGCCTATGTTTTCATCCCAGAGGGGCATCCTGTTCAAATATGCAGCAATTACAGATACCCATTAGGGGAATACTAATTTGGAAGCCTGGTCAGTTAAGCTGAATGATGAGAAGAACAGAAGTCCTGTGCTGGATGTTGTATTCATGTCCGGAATGTGGAATGCCCCTGGTTTCCTATACTCTATGGAGTCCCCAAAGCTGGTTATCGAGTGTGCCAGGAATTAAAATCCAGAGACCCGGCAAGTAATGAAGCATGGGAGGATATATGCAGACCTATCCATCAAGGGTCTTTCCAGGACATTTAGACTGCCATTGGGCAAGAAGGTCAACAGTGTGGACATGAAGGAATCAGAGAGAGAATATGAGAATAACAAGAAATAAGCCAGGAAGAATATGTACCAATGGAGGGCTGAGAACAGCACATATCCTGTAGCCGCCAAACTTCCTGTGCACTTATTCAAATATGATTTTAGTGAAGAGTACTAGTACATGATTGCACTACTGAGTAGAGTCACAGGCTAGCCTGATGCTGGTAGTTTTAAGGACTGGATGTATGGTGTTATCATGATGTGCATATATTCAGATATCAAGCCATTGTGGGGCCAGCGAATAAGTGATGCTCTGCATGAGCAGCTGATGAACCTAGGAGGTTCAAATTGTGCTTTTTATATGACATCATACATTGTTTACTCCTGTGCTTATAAAGGCACATTTGATGTACTAGTTACAGATGGAAAGCTTACAGGCACAGTCAATGCTGTGCACATTTGGGATCATCATCCCCAGCTGTAAAGAGCTAATTACCTCCAAGATTACAAACTGGTAAATGATGCATTTTCTATGCATCTGGTCAGAACCATGGAGGAGGATAGAACAAAAAGATTGAGCACGAAGGCTCAAGAAATAATCTACAGGCATGGAGCCTCGTATATACAATTTGCCACATTTTCATACATGAGGATTGAGGGTTTTGAAGGACCTCCCCTCATGCTGCCAAGGTATCCCACTAATGCAGTGATACTGATGGAGTTCATAAGGTAGAGCTCCACAATGATAAAAACATACAAGGATGCACGGAAGTTGCCACCAATTTGTTTCTAGTCACCATTGGCTGGTACATGTGTCCTGATTTAGAGAACATCAAGAAGATGATGGTCACCTTGAATAAAATGAAGTTATAGCCTTTTCCACTGATAAGACCATATGATCCTTATAGCAGGATGCAGAAAATAATAGGAAAGCCTATTCATCAGAGGCACCTAGAAGACTTCTGGGCTAACATTGAAGATGAAGCAGAAGTAAGAAGAAGAAGATATCAAAGGCTAACACTGAATCAAATTAGAACTTTTGATTGTATCCCCATCCCTCAACAATTGAAGAAGGATAATTGCAGATGAGTATGAGCAGAAGAAAATATATAATGATACCATCTCTGCACCTGACCTCACCATACAAGAGGACATATCCTTGGACCCCTTCATTGCGAGGACCATACAGCTAACCCAAGCCTGGGTTGATGAACATATAGAGGCTTTGAAGAAGAAAGATGTTGCCATTACTGTGGACAACAAAAAGAAGGGGCAGGAGATTCCTGATGGGGAGTATGATGATTTCATAAATGAGAAAAGAAAGTCTAAGGGAGATAGGCTCCCTTCACAACAACAACAGAGCAAAAGACCCCCAAGGAGCAAGAAAATAGACAATGAACCCAAAGGGGTTATCATTGAATGAGCAGTGTTCATAGCTGAGAAGGCAGCAGCAGCAGGATCAGGATCTGCATCACCTCCATAGACAAGAAAACAAAAGTCCAAGAAAGGAAAGATAGCAAAGGTTGGAACTACTAAGACCCATGAAGAGGGTCAATGCTCAAGAAAACCAGATGAAGAGGATATCCTAATGGAGGAAGAGCCTGAGGAAGAAGAGGCTCCTTTATTATTCAAAAGGAAGAAGAGGTCTCCACAAGTGGTGGTGTCTACCCCACCTAAGAAACAAAGAACCTCCATGAGAGGTGAAATAAGACAAGCCCCTACATTGTTACAAGGGGCAGGTAGTGAAGTACATAGGGAAGTTCAGCACAATGTTCCACTTCCTATCATCGTCAAGTTTAAGACCGAGCTCGCAGAAGAGCAGATGAAAGAAACCTCCCAGACACAAGTAGAAGGTCACATATCACTAGACAAGACAATAAATTTGTTTGATGATGACGTTGTGCAGGAAGTGGCTTCACAAAAGATGGAAACCCTTGCTGCAGGTACACACATGACCCCTCACAAGACTCCACTAGTTTAAACTATATTGGAGGAGATAAAGCAAGTGGAAACCGAGAAACAAAAGAGCCTAGAGTAGATAGCCCAAGAAATGGGGCTAGATACACTGATTGTAGAGGTGACAAATCCTACGGTGATAGACATAATAGAGAAACAGGATGTGAATCCTGAACATCCAATAGGATCACCTGACAAAGGGCAACCTGCAGAAGAAGTGAAGATGGCAGAACCAGAGGGCCATGCTTTAGAAATAAGCCAACCAAGCACACAAGATGCATCAGCGGAACCTGCTATAGTAGAGGTTCAGGAAAGGAAAGTTGATAAGAAAGATGTGGTAGAAGATCCTACTACCAAGGTTCAAGAAATAAGTAGCATAGGTGCAGAACAAATTGTGGTTACAGAACCAGCACTAGCACTTAAGGAGACTTCCCAATTATCCACAACTGAGAATGTTCCTCAGCAGGAGGAAAAGCCAAAGGAGGATGAGGTAATGATAGAAAAGGATCATGATCATCATGATCATCATATAGATACATCACAGGATCCTCCACCTCAGGAAGATGCTCCTCCGGAGAAAGAAATTCCTCTACAGGAGGATGTGCCACAGGGTCAACGTCAAAGTGAGCATCATGAAGAAGAATTAAGGAAATCACCTTCTCCATCACATCTGCTGATAGAAACAGGAGATACAGGTGAACATCATGATGATGCGGAGAAACATGATCAGGTACCTCCGTGGTTGGAGAAAGAGGTGAATGCAGAGGTAGAATTTGAAATTCAAGAATTTGATGTATCTACCTTATTTACTGAAGATATAATAAAACCTAAGAGGAAGGTCAGAATGACTTCAGCCATCAAAAGAGATCCAACAACTGGGAGAAGGACTGCACAGATTGCAGTACCTACTGTGGAGAAAGAAAAAGGTAAAATTACCTTAGATGAGTTTCAGATCAGCACAGTGGACCTAGGATTTGCCAATGAAGACCAAGAGGGTCAAGAGGGCAAAGATATTATTGATTCTTTAATTCAGAAGGTGAAAAGAGAGAAGGAGAAAAATAAGCAACACAAAGAGCACATTGCTCAGTTGCATGCCTACATAGGAAGGCTGACCAATATTAAAGATACTTCAACTGAACATGCAGTCCCATTGACTGCTATTTCTCAAGAGGAGGTGAATAAATTAGATCTCATGAAACATGAGGCATCTGTACTAAGGAGATGGATGTCATCCACATTGGGTGATGTGGAGGAAGTGGTAAAGGCCTCTTTGAAGAGGTGGAATACTCTCAGTGACTCGAGGTCAAGGGTAGATAAATTGCAGATGCAGGCAGGCAAAAGGTCTTATAGATTGGAAAAGATATTAGACATCCTGGGAGAAAGAAGGAGGATAAATCCTCAGTTGCTTATCAACAAGTAGGTATTGAATAGTGATACTGCCTTGTTGGTTGATATATGGTATAAGGACATTCAATTCGAATGTGGAGTACTTAGAAGATGCAATAATAAACTGAGAGATATCAACATGAAGTTGCATGATTTAATGTATGTTGAGGCAGAAATTTTGGAAACACTGGAAGGAAAAGTGGAAGGGAAAGTTGAAAATCAAGATGAAGAGTTTGCCATCAAAGCTTTACATAGCAACTTCCAATCAGTAGCTGATGATCCACTTGCCACTTGACAGAAGAAGTCATAGACAAAATAATGAGAATCAAAGTCAAGATGGAAAATTACAATGAGACGCTGCAAGATAGGAAAGACAAACTGGATAGCAGTAGACACAAATATGAGGCACACAAGCATGCCATCATCAAAGCAAAGACTCAGGATGGCGGAGAAATAGATAAAATTGTGCAGTTATATGAACAGATCCGGAGCAGCATGCAGCCCCATATGCGAAGTCATCATCATCAGGATGATGAAAGTTCAGGAAGCGATCCACATGATGATGATGCACATGAATCAGATAAGGTAGATGATGATGCAGCATAAAGTGAATATCAGCATCGAATACTTAGTGGAAATAAGTTTTTTAGATAGTTGCCAGCTGGCAACTTGTGCCATTTTGTAAGGTTAACATAGTCAAAGAGAAATCTTGACCGTAGATATTCATAGACAAATCAAGATCATTGATCTTTTGTAACAGATTCCTCACCTTGTTCTATAAAAGGTGCTGGAATGCCTCTTTTCTAATATTCAAAACTTAATTGAAATCTGTCTGCTGAAGTATTCAGGGCTCATTTCAAAGCTTTTTGTATACATCTATATCTTTGCATACTTAATGAATGAGAAGACTTGTTTGATTACAATTCATAGTAAATCTTGAGTAATCAGTGTGTGAATTCTGGATATATGCTGTGATTTGCTGCATCCCTTGGAGTGCATGTCTACTTGCATATGTTGCTTTCATACAAATTCCTTTGAAGTTAGCATCAACTGTATCTAGCTGTGGAATGTCCTGGTGAACATATGGTTTGGTTTTCTTCTCTTCATGACTGTATCTGATGTGTATGTGGTTCAATAGCTAAAGGTTCAACTTTAATTTGAAGTATTTCTTTCAATTTCTTTTAAATTTCAGAGCATTTCACTATCACAATTGCAAATAACTGATAATCTTAAGCAAATAACACAAAATATGCAGACATCTCGTAGATAATTGCAAATATTTAGCATATTTGAAGCTAAAGCATGTATAATTGGTAAATATCATGCAAAGATTTGAATATCCCTGCATCATTTGATCAAGTAACTGTATAAAATGACCTCTCTGTGAAGAATCTTTGCAGAAACAGTGTTATGATGATGAACTTTACGTAAGGCCCCAAAATGGAAACAACAACACACATCAACCTCTGAGTAACGTTAGAAGATTAAGACCTAATCACTAGAGACTTGGGATCATGAATTCTCTGAATTCATCGTATCTTTCAAGATGAATAAAGGTTAATGTGTACTTTTATTCTATGCTTGTTTATGACTAACATCATGACCAACATAAATTGGCGCTAGAAGGAGGGCGAACTGGAAAAGACACCATTGCTTCAGTCATCATACATTTTATGCAGGCTCCTTGCTCCTAATGCAACATAAATTGGCGCTAGAAGGAGGGCGAACTAGAAAAGACACCATTGCTTCAGTCATCATACATTTTATGTAGGCTCCTCACTCCTAACGCAACTTAAATTGGCGCTAGAAGGAGGGCCTTTATCTAAAAGTGGACGCTCATCATCATTATTTTCAGGTTTGATGATGCAGAGAGTAAGGTAACCCCAGTGCATTCGTGAATTTCAAATATTGTTCAAATATTTTATGTAGCAAGCTTGTAGATGTTCATTCTGTGTAAAGTTCCTTAAATTAGTCATAAATATTACAAGCTTTATAGTAGATCATCATGAATTCACAAATATCAGCCAATGATAAGTAAATCCATTCAAGCTTTGCAGAGTTTTGGTCTTAGAAACTTGATATCTTGTGGTAAAAGTCGTTATACCCTATTAACACCTCACATTTTTAGTATCGTTGTAAATATTTTGTAAATATCCAGTCCGATCAGTCATCCGACCGCAAATATCACCTCAGCCAATGAAATCTAGCCAATATTTGCAAAGTTTCAGCCAATTTGCCTCAAAATTGAGAAATCCTGGCTCATAGGATAAATACCAGGTCTAGATCTAGTGGAATCTTTGAAGAATTGCCTATTAGAGGGTTCAGACCTAGAACTGTAGACATCCATCATACTCCCGGGTCCAGTGCATCAGGAGCTTCACCAGAACCTCCTCCTGTAACTCCTGTTGGTTTGCAAATACCTTCTGGGATATCTGTGACACCTCCTGTTCAACCTCAACCCCAGGTCCAACCTCAGCCAGCTATACCACCGGCTCAACCTCCTCCGGTCACAATGTCTTTCTTTGCAGTAGAGTCACCTTTAACCTTCAATGCATATCATGAGTTGCCAAAGAATCCGAACAAACTTTGTCCAAAGTATCATCCTTATTAGGATGCTGAGGGTCATATCAAGACATTTAAAGAAGCTTGCTGTAGAGCCAGAATAGAACATCAAGATGTTGTATGCAGATTATTTCCTTTTTCCTTAGGGGAAGAGGCTTATAATTAGTTTATTAGTCTTGGTCAAGCTTTTGTTGGTTCATGGGCTGTCCTAGAGAAAGCCTTTCTTGATAGGTTCAAGGTTCCTATTGATCCATCTATGAATTACCACATGTTTGCTACAATCAAAAGATTTGAGAATGAACCTATTGCCAATTTTAATGCTAGGTTCCAGAAAATGCTATCCAAGTTAGTTGCTCCTTATGTAGTGGCAAATGCTTCTGCTAGGAGTATCTATTATTCAGCCCTGGATCCATTGACTTCCATGTTCATCAGGAGAACACATCCTGAGATCACTACCTTGACGAGAGCCTTTCAAGAAGCTATCAAAGTAAATCAACAGCTAGTCCCAGCTCCTACTCCAAGTATTGCATTCCCTACACTGCCTGGCATGTATCCACAGTATCCTGCATCATATTCTGCATCATATCTTGCACAATATCCCAATGGAGCTATGATACCTCCACCAGTCATGCCTGCACCCTTGCAAGTACCTCCATTAAGTATCATGCCACCTCCTAATGGGAATGGCCAAACTCCACAATATCCTGCACAAAGTCAGACACCTCAAGGTGCTAATCTGTCTAACAATAACCATGGATCCTCTTTCTTCAAGCCTAAAAGTGAAAATGTAGTAGCCAAAGCTCAAGAAGAGAAGGAGAAAATTAAAGAAATTTTTGCTCAACTGAGAAAACTCACCATAGAAGTGACACATTTGAGAAATCAAAGTTTCTATTCCCAGTCAAATCAAAATAGAAATTATTCCAATGATAGACCAAATTATCCTGACAGAGGATACAATAATAACAGTAATTTCAATAATAGTGGTGGAAATAACAATAATCCTCAGAGACAGCCTAGAGTATGGAACTCTAGGCCAAATAAATGTTCATTACCATCACCTTTAGATAATCAGTCATCTGGTGAAGCTAAACAGTCTACTAGAGTCAATCTTGCTAAGGCAGGCCTCACCAACTGGTGCAGGATACACAACACAAATGCTCATGCAGAGTTAGACTGTCCACAATTTTAGATTGCTGCCAGCATTTTTCAAACATAAGTGTCTAATACTGCAGGACATCCACCTCAGGTAGAAGGAAATGAACTAGTTCCTTGTGGATATGATTCAGCCCTAGTGCTAGAAAGTTATACTGATCATCAAAATTATTCTCATGCATATGAAGAATCTGCTTTAGCCTTTGAATCAAACTATGTCTTCCCCTTTGAAGATGAGAATGAACCATCTACTGAACATGAGGAAGTGCATGCATACCAGTAGCAATATCCTAGCAGATATAATTATAATTTGAGAAGTAGCTCCAACAGACCTACTAGTCCACTGACATCATCTCTACCTCCAAACAATTTCAACACACCTGCGGACCCCAAAGCTAGCAATAATCCTGGGTTTCCCAAGGTAAATGCCCAATATCTGTCACCACAGAATATAGCATCAAAAGCTATTGCCTTACCTCAGGAGTCTGATAAACTTATCACATACTTGGCTGATGAAATGAAAAAGATAAAGATCAGCCTGTCTCTGTTAGAATTGTTAAAAACTTCGGCAATCAAAAAATCTTTTATGAAGTCACTGGATGATCCTGCTCCTAAAGAGGACAGTCCTTCTCTGGGTCATCTTAGCAATAAAGATCATGCTGCTAGAGATAGTAATATCAAGCCTAAAATGCCAGGTACTGTCCAAGCTACAGACACATCACATATGACATTATACAGAGATAAGAGTGAGTCACCACCTTTCCTCCTTACCATAAGGATGTTTGGAAAGAATTTACACAACTGTCTGGTAGATTCAGGTGCATCTACAAATGTGATGCCCTTGTCCATATGCAATGCCTTAGGACTACATCCTGCTAAATCCCTAAAAAAGGTGACACAGCTAGATAAAACAAAAGTGAGTGTAGTAGGAGAACTGACTCATATACACATGCAGCTAGCATCTGATCCCAAGATCCAATATTACATTGATATTCAAGTAGTTGATATACCTGATACATATGGGATGCTACTTAGTAGAGACTGGTCAAAGACTTTGAATGGATATATGTCCACTGACTTTAGTCACATGTGGTTACCTTGGAAGGGTATACCAAACCAGATAAGAATAGATGCTGAACCCAGAATGAAGCACATGAGAATCGAGTATAATAAAATGAATGAGATCATGTATGTTGACATTGAGCCTGGAGTTTATGCCATTAGACCACAGACTATCAGGATAGAGGAGATCCTGATGCTTGACTTTCATCATCATCATCATCATCATCATCATCATCAGGAGGGTGTGCTAGTTGTAGAAACCGATAATAATTTTGAGAACGAAAATGAAATAGATCGCTTCAGAGACTTTGAGATGCATCTGTCCAAATAGGTAAAGCATTGTCAATTGTTAAATATACCTGCTAATGATATTTTAATTGATGGATGGTGCAGATTACATGACGAAGCGCATTTAGAAAAGACTTGCGAAACATCCTTAGACATGATGATGCTGGAGCAGACATGCAGTGAGGCATCATCATCATATTCCGAGGTAAGTTCTACATCTGGTGATGATGATGATATTGATTCTTTTTGGTCTTCTGTAGGAACCACAGAAAAAGTGATAGATCATGATGAAGGTCATGAACAGAGAACAGAAGAAATTCTAGTGTACAATCGGATAAATGTTAACAAAAAAGAAAAGATCACCCCAGGGAGTGATTGTCTGATGGAGTTAGACTATGAATTGTCTGATGAAGACAGAGGCAGTAACCTGACCAGATTTGAAGAGTTCTTGTCTGGAGAAATTAAGAAAATGATAAGAGAAAAGAAACATCCACGAGATGCACTAACTGAAGGTTGGTGTAGGTTGCATGAGGCACCTCATTCGGAGACCGCCTGTTCACTGTGTCCGCACATTTTGAAGAAACATACAGAGCTTGATCCAAAAGATCATCCTCCTGATGATGGAAAACAAGAAGAAAAATCAGCTTCTTAGAAGGAAGAAAAGATGAAGTCTGAGAAAGCTGACATTCCTAAGTTAAAATGGATATCAGGTGGAGCAGCTGCCAGAGCTGCAAAGAAAAATAAATGTTCAGCTAAACCTCATGCTGAAGATAAGTCTTGGATCCTTAGATTTGATGGATCCAAATCCAAGCAAGGAGCTGGAGTAGGGATTGATCTCATTGATCCATCAGGAAAATCCTACTTAGCTGCATACAGATTGCAGTTCCCCTGTACTAATAATGTGACAGAGTATGAAGCTTTGATTCATGGGATACTGTTTGCTCTCAAAAAGAAAGTGAAAATTTTGCATGTCTTTGGAGACTCAGAATTAGTTGTCAGACAAGTAAGAGGAATCTATTCTTGCAATTATAAAAGATTGTCAAATTATAGACACAGAGTGTGGGATTTGACTGAAGACTTTGATGCATTTAACATCACCCACGTTCCTAGAGAACAGAACCACAGGGTAGATGCACTTGCCCAAGCTGCCAGTACACTGGAGCCACTATCTATATCAGGTCTGAAGAGATTTTCAGTAGAACTGGTATCTGTACCATCAGTACCTGATAATGTTACCAATCTTCAGGTCTTTGATGATGATCAGCGCATTCTTGATTTCATCTCCAACAGGGATATATTTGATGCTCAGATCATAGATGAGAACAGTGTGGAAGATCATGTCTGGGAAGAAGATGAAATATTAGAGTTGCCTAGCAACAGAATTCCCAAAGGCATGATTGAATTAGAAAGAGCCTTTGATTTGGATAATATGCTGAAGCAGAAGGATCTTTCCAGAACTGATGGAGGTCAATATTCACAAGTGAATATTGGACAGGATGATGACAAGAAAAATGTCTTGATAGGTAAGGTTTGCACACCAGAAGAGTTAGAAGGAATAACTCAGGCTCTTAAGGACTACATCCATGTAATTGCATGGACTTATGATGAGCTGAAGACATATGACACATCTGTCATAACTCATACTATACCTCTCAAGCCAGATGCTAAACCTTTCAGATAGAAGCAAAGGCCAGTCAATGCTTTGCTTGAACCAATAATATTTGAAGAAGTCAAGAAATTGTTAAATGCCAAGATAATATTTCCTGTGAGGCACTCCACTTGGGTGGCAAATCTAGTGCCAATTAGGAAGAAGAATGGAGACATCAGGTTATGTGTAGATTTCAGGAATCTAAACAGAGCATCAGAAAAGGATAATTATCCTTTACCCTCATTAGATGAAGTTCTGCAGATTGTAAATGGAGCCAAAATGATGTCCTTCCTGGATGGCTTTTTAGGATACAACCAAGTGATGGTTGATAAGATTGATAGGCTAAAGACTGCCTTCACCACCAAGTGGGGGATATTTGCATATAGACGTATGCCATTCAGACTTATAAATGCTGGAGCAACATTCCAGCGAGCAATGGACATAGCCTTCAGAGGCTTAATAGGAAAGTGTATAGTCATCTACATGGATGACTTGACAGTATTCTCCAAAGAAAGGGGAAACCATGTAACAGATCTCAGAAATGTGCTGAAGAAATGTGAAGAGTACGGAATATCACTGAACCCCAAGAAATGCATATTTGGGGTGACAACAGGAAAGTTACTAGGCCACCTGATCATAGAAGATGGAATTATCATTGATCCTGAAAGGGTGGAATCTATCATGAAGTTACCACTTCTAGGGAGCAAGAAAGAACTTAAGTCTTACTTTGGGAAGATAAATTTTGTAAGGAAGTTCATCACTGGTTTTGCAGAAATAGTCAGACCACTAAATGCTATGCTGAAAAAAGATGCCAAGATTGAGTGGACAACAGAAGCTAAAGCTACTTTTGAGGACATAAAGAAAGCCATATCAGATGCTCTTGTCCTCATCAGTCCAGATTACACAAAGAATTTCTACGTCTATTCATTTGCTTTAGAACATACCTCTGCAGCAGTGTTAACTCAAAGGAATGAAGAAAAAGAAGAGAAACCAATAGCCTTCATGAGCTGTCCTTTCAAGGATGCTGAACTAAGATATGTGGATGTTGAAAGACAAGCACTTGCATTAGTCAAGGTAGTAAATAAATTCAGGCATTATATACTGAGAAGCAAGGTGATTGCAGTAGTGCCTCATGCAGTAGTGAGGATGCTGCTCATGCAGAGTGAGCCTGGTGAAAAAAGAACCAAGTGGATTACTGTATTACAAGAATATGACATGGAAATTACACCAATGAAGTTGGTAAGAGGATAGGCTTTAAGCCAAATGATATCTGAAATTGACCCAAACATCACAAGTCAGCAGTATGTTATCAATGATAAGAACAATAAGGAATGGTATTCAGATATCAGGCACATCTTGATTACTGGAAGATGCCCTCCGAGATTGCAAGCTTCACAGAGAAGAGCCTTGAAGATAAGGTCACAAAAGTATATGATGAAGGGGGGAACCTTATTCAAGAAGAATTATGAAGGAATATACCTGAGATGCTTAGAAAAGCCAGAAGCAAATAAGGTCATGTCAGAGTTACATGACAAGTTTGGAACTGCACACGGATCAACCTTGGCCACAACACATGCAATCCTCAGAGCAGGATATTACTGGCCCACAATTTTTAAAGACACAGCGGATCATGTTAAATGTTGTCATGTATGTTAGGTTGCTGCCAATAGAGAGAAATATGTTGCACAACCCTTGTAGCCAGTGATGGAAGAGTGCCCATTTGCACAATGGGGCATGGACTTCATAGGACCAATCAATCCTCCATCCTCCTTAGGCCATAGGTATGTCTTAACAATTACTGACTATTGTACCAGATGGACTGAGGCTGTCAGTAGCAAGACTTGTACTGCAGATGATGTCATTAAATTTCTGGAGAGCAACATTGTTACCATGTATGGAACTCCTTATGCTTTGGTAAGTGATAATGGTTCTGCCTTCACTTCAACTAAATTGTCAAGTTGGGCTTTTGATCATGGGATCATACTTAAGTTTTCATCCAACTACTATCCCCAAGGGAATGGATTAGCAGAATCCACCAACAAGAATTTACTGAATATCATAGGAAAACTAATAGAGAAGAATCCTAGGGAATGGAACTCATTTATGAAATATGTCTTATGGGTAGATAGAACTAGAATGAAAACTGCATTAGGAAACTCACCTTTCCAATTGGTATATGGGGTGGATCCTATCCTCCCTGTAAATGTGAAAATTCCTACTCTGTAGTTTGCCCAAGAATACCTAGGCATTTATAATAGACAAGAAGTCAAGTTGCTTTAGTTGATGCACCTGGAAGAGAAAAGGAGTCAAGCAATTAACCAATTTGCAAAACATCAGGCTGTTGTCAAACGCTGGTTTGACAAGAGAGCCAGAGTCAAAGCTTTCAGGATATCTGATTTAGTCCTGATGTGGGATAAAGCCCATGAGAGGAAAGGTGACCATGGTAAATTTGACAAATTATGGATCGGTCCCTCTCAAATTTCTGAGATACTAGGAGACAACACTTATAGGCTTAAGAACTTGACAGGTGAGGATGTCCCATTGCCAGTCAATGGACAATTCCTCAAACATTATTTCCAGGCCTAAGTGACCTCATGACAGTGTATCATATTGTACATTTGTATAGTTGTGTTTGTTTGTTTGTTTGTTTTCTTTTGTTTTGGTTGAGCTTCTATTCTGGTTAGTCAAGATGATGCATCTCATCACCACAGAAAATAACTAAATTGTTAGGATTCAAGTGATGAGATCATATTTAGACATAGGTTGTAATTCAGCCTGAGAAGTATTGATGATCAGGTCTATGATATCCTTTCATCAGGGTGCCTTTTCTTGATCAAAGTGAATCAATCACAATGAAACACCTAAAAGCCTTGAGTTTGTTGAACACACAAGTATAGGTGTTAAGTGAAAAATCTAAAGGGACTCCCTTGCTACCAATACAATCTCCAACCTAAAGCTACAAGTGACTATACCTTGTACAAATGAGCTGACATGATGATATCAGATACAAATTTTAAAGAAAAAATCAAAAAAGAAATAAAATTAGGCCATCTAAGTAACTCTACTGGAGCTATAGACACCTGCTGGCAGTGGGGCTCTACTTAGGGAGATTGTATAGATAACCTTGCCGGGGCTATAGACGCCTGCTGGCAGCAAGGCTCTATCTAGGTTGGCTATGAGGGATGATCTCCAACTATGTAGTTTAACACCAGTTACTTATGTTTTAAACTTGCTTGCAAGATGAGGATAATTAATCATTTGCACATAACTGATCCTTTGTTAGCATTGTTATCATGAGGAAATTTTGTCATTCAGAAGATCATGATGCTTATGCTCAGGAAGAATTAGAATACTATGGATGAATGTGATCACATCACTTGAATCATTGGAATTTGTTTGTTTTCTTTGGTGGCAAGTTGTTGTGTGGTTACACAACACGCCCCATTTTGACTTGGCAAAACAGGGACCCAACTTTCGTTTGGCTTGTTCTGTGCTTTCTGGCGGTTTTGAAAAGTAAGTCATGCAGATCATCATGCAAGAAAGGTTAAGTAGGGCATCATCATGAGGTCAGTTTGTCAAATTTCATATTTCATTCCAAAAACCTCATATTTGGAAAGAGCGTCAAATTTCATGCAGGTTTGCCTTTTACATCACCCTGATATTCATTAGGATGTGAAAGTTATGAATGGTCAAAGTTTGAGTCAAACCTGATATTTCCAAGGGGAGGATCATATTTCGTAACATCAGTCATATTTCAAAGGATCACCCCGATCTACTTTATCACCTGATAAATCATGCGGTCTGAATATCTGGACGTCAATTTTAGGTGACAGTGGCCTTTACCCGTCGGCGGCCTTATGCATTTCGCGAGGATCATATTTTTCAATGTAACCTGATATTTCCTAATATCCTCTTGCCGTGAAATATCCCCCTAAGCCAATATCCTGATGATGTCATTCAAATCTGATAAACAAAGAAGCGATATGATGATGACATCATCATCACATTTACCTCTCGGTAGGATATTTCATAAACATGATCCTGTTCCCATAACATGACGATGACATCATCATGCCTTACGATATAATAAACGAATATCTGGATGATGTCATCCTGATATCCCGAGAGGAAGTAAGGATGACTTCGGTCATCATTATCTAAACATCACCTGATATTTTCTAATATCCTCCTGACATTTAAAACACGACCTAATGGCGCGAACATCACTCATTATCTAAACATCACCCAATATTTTCAAATATCATCCTACCATTTAGATATCACCCCACTCCCGTTGCCACCATTAACATTAAATGCACGTTGAGGTGGTAGCTATTTCCCGCCGATCATTAAACCCGATGAAAGACCTGGCGAGATCCTGACTTTCCGTGCAAAAAATTAACAAATAAGATCCAATCTGTCAGGGTTTGCCCTAATTTTACCCTAAGTGCATGGTTAAAAGGTGAGTTCACCATCATTTCAGCTCTTACTTTGCGATAAAATTGTTTTTACAGAGCACCAGCTTCCATATCCTCATATAGGTGATAGTTGTACGAATCGAGCTCACAGACAGGATGAAGTGCGTGATCATCAGTAGAATTAAGAGCATTTTTTCAGAAGTCACCTGGTATAAAAGGAGATTTGCATATCCAGGTAAGTAAATGAAACCCTCATCATGTTGTTTCTGTGATAATCAGGTATGGGTTGTTAATCTGAAGTTCTGGTTTATGCATCCACATGATTAGTTAATGTTGAATAGATACAGTAGGCATGATGATTAGTAGACTTAATTGCTATATGCATGCATGTGAGAACCCATTGTAAGACAAGATTTTGTTAATTGCAAGCATCCATGGCTGACAAGAGGTTGGCTAAGTGTGAGGCTGAATTCAGTAAGCCTATGTTTTCATCCCAGAGGGGCGTCCTGTTCAAATATGTAGCAATTACAGATACCCATCAGGGGAATACTAATTTGGAAGCCTGGTCAGCTATGCTGAATGATGAGAAGAATAGAAGTCTTGTGCTGGATGTTGTATTCATGTCTGGAATGTGGAATGCCACCAGTTTCCCGTACTCTATGGAGTCCCCAGAGCTGGTTATCGAGTGTGCCAGGAATTACAATCTAGAGACCCAGCAAGTAATGAAGCATGGGAGGATATATGCAGACCTATCCATCAAGGGTCTTTCTAGGACATTTGGACTACCATTGGGCAAGAAGGTCAACAGTGTGGACCTGAAGAAATCAGAGAGAGAATATGAGAATAACAAGAAACAAGCCAGGAAGAATATGTACCAATGGAGGGCTGAGAACAACACATATCTTGTAGCCGCCAAACTTCCTGTGCACTTATTCAAATATGATTTTAGTGAAGAGTACCAGTACATGATTGCACTACTGAGCAGAGTCACGGGCCAGCCTGATGCTGGTAGTTTTAAGGACTGGATGTATGGTGTGATCATGATGTGCATATATTCAGATATCAAGCCATTGTGGGGCTAGCTAATAAGTGATGCTCTGCATGAGCAGCTGATGAACCTAGAAGGTTCAAATTGTGCTTTTTATATGACATCATACATTGTTTACTCCTGTGCTTATAAAGGCACATTTGATGTACTAGTTACAGATGGAAAGCTTACAGGCACAGTCAATGCTGTGCACATTTGGGGTCATCATCCTAAGCTGCAAAGAGTCAATTACCTCCAAGATTACAAACTAGTAAATGATGCATTTTCTATGCATCTGGTCAGAACCATGGAGGAGGATAGAAAAAAAAGATTGAGCATGGAGGCTCAAGAAATAATCTACAGGCATGGAGCCTCGTATATACAATTTGCCACATTTTCATACATGAGGATTGAGGGTTTTGAAGGACCTCCCCTCATGCTGCCAAGGTATCCCACTGATGCAGTGATACTGATGGAGTTCATAAGGCAGAGCTCCACAATGATAAAAACATACAAGGATGGAAGGAAGTTGCCACCAATTTTGTTTCTAGTCACCATTGGCTGGTACATGTGTCCTGATTCAGAGAACATTAAGAAGGTGATGGTCACCTTGAATAAAATGAAGTTACAGCCTTTTCCACTGATAAGACAATATGATCCTTATAGCAGGATGCAGAAAATAATAGGAAAGCCTATTCATCAGAGGCACCTAGAAGACTTCTGGGCTGACATTGAAGATGAAACAAAAGCAAGAAGAAGAAGATATCAAAGGCTTAGACTGAATCAAATCAGAACCTTTGATTGCATCCCCATCCCTCAACAATGGAAGAAGGATGACGGTAGGATAATTGCAGATGAGTATGAGCAGAAGAAAATATATAATGATACCATCTCTGCACCTGACCTCACCATACAAGAGGACATATCCTTGGACCCCTTCATTGCCAGGACCATATAGCTAACCCAAGTCTAGGTTGATGAACAGATAGAGGCTTTGAAGAAGAAAGGTGTTGCCATTACTATGGACAACAAAAAGAAGGGGTAAGAGATTCCTGATGGGGAGTATGATGATTTCATAAATGAGAAAAGAAAGTCTAAGGGAGATAGGCTCCCTTCACAACAACAACAGAGCAAAAGACCCCCAAGGGGCAAGAAAATAGATAATGAACCCAAAGGGGTTATCATTGAACGAGCAATGTTCATAGCTGAGGAGGCAGCAGCATCGGGATCAAGATCAGGATCAGGATCCGCATCACCTCCACGGACAAGAAAACAAAAGTCCAAGAAAGGAAAGATAGTAGAGGCTGGAACTACTGAGACCCATGAAGAGGGTCAATCCTCAAGAAAACTAGATGAAGAGGATATCCTCATGGAGGAAGAGCCTGAGGAAGAAGAGGCTCCTTTATTATTCAAAAGGAAGAAGAGGTCTCCACAGGTGGTGGTGTCTACCTCACCTAAGAAACAAAGAACCTCCATTAGAGGTGAAATAAGACAACCCCCTACATTGTTACAAGGGGCAGGTAGTGAAGTGCATAGGGAAGTTCAGCACAATGTTCCACTTCCTAGCATCGTCAAGTTTAAGACCAAGCTTGTAGAAGAGCAGATGAAAGAAACCTCCCAGACACAAGCAGAAGGTCACATATTGCTAGACGAGACAATAAATTTGTCTGATGATGACGTTGTGCAGGAAGTGGCTTCACAAAAGATGGAAACCCTTGCTACAGGTACACACATGACCCCTCACAAGACTCCACCAGTTCAAACTATATTAGAGGAGATAAAGCAAGTGGAAATAGAGAAAAAAAGAGCCCAGAGCAGATAGCCCAAGAAATGGGGCTAGATACACTGATTGTAGAGGTGACAAATCCTGCGGTGATAGACATAACAGAGAAACAGGATGTGAATCCTGAACATCCAACAGGATCACCTGACAAAGGGCAACCTACAGAAGAAGTGAAGATGGCAGAACCAGAGGGCCATGCTTTAGAAATAAGCCAACCAAGTGCACAAGATGCATCAGCGGAACCTGCTGTAGTAGAGGTTTAGGAAAGGAAAGCTGATGAGAAAGATGTGGTAGAAGATCCTGCTGCCAAGGTTCAAGAAATAAGTAGCACAGGTGCAGAACAAATTGTCGTTACAGAATCAGCACTAGCACTTAAGGAGACTTCCCAATTATCCACAACTAAGAATGTTCCTCAGCAGGAGGAAAAGCCAAAGGAGGATGAGGTAATGATAGAAAAGGATCATGATCATCATGATCAGCATATAAATACATCACAGGATCCTCCACCTCAGGAAGATGCTCCTCCGGAGAAAGAAGTTCCTCTATAGGAAGCTGTGCCATAGGATCAACGTCAAAGTGAGCATCATGAAGAAGAATTAAGGAAATCACCTTCTCCATCACATCTGTTGACAGAAATAGGAGATTCAGGTGAACATCATGATGATGCGGAGAAACATGATTAGGTACCTTCGTGGTTGGAGAAAGAGGTAACTGCAGAGGTAGAATTTGAAATTCAAGAATTTGATGTATCTACCTTATTTACTGAAGATATAATAAAACCTAAGAGGAAGGCCAGAATGACTTCGGCCATCAAAAGAGATCCAACAACTGGGAGAAGGACTGCACAGATTGTAGTACCTACTGTGGAGAAAGAAAAAGGTAAAATTACCTTAGATGAGTTTCAGATCAGCACAGTGGACCTAGGATTTGCCAATGAAGACCAAGAGGGTCAAGAGGGCAAAGATATTATTGATTCTTTAATTCAGAAGGTGAAAAGAGAGAAGGGGAATAATAAGCAACACAAAGAGCACATTGCTCAGTTGCATGCCTACATAGGAAGGCTGACCAATACTAAAGATACTTCAACTGAACATGCAGTCCCATTGACTGCTATTTCTCAAGAGGAGGTGAATAAATTAGATCTCATGAAACATGAGGCATCTGTACTAAGGAGATGGATGTCATCTACATTGGGTGATGTGGAGGAAGTGGTAAAGGCCTCTTTGAAGAGGTGGAATACTCTCAGTGACTCCAGGTCAAGGGTAGATAAATTGCAGATGCAGACAGGCAAAAGGTCTTACAGATTGGAAAATATATTAGACATCCTAGTAGAAATAAGGAGGATAAATCCTCAGTTGCTTATCAACAACTAGGTATTGAACAGTGATACTACCTTGTTGGTCGATATATGGTATAAGGACATTCAATTCAAATGTGGAGTACTCAGAAGATGCACTAATAAACTGAGAGATATCAGCATGAAGTTGCATGATTTAATGTCTGTTGAGGCAGAAATATTGGAAACACTGAAAGGAAAAGTGGAAGGGAAAGTTGAAAATCAAGATGAAGAGTTTGCCATCAAATCTTTACACGGCAACTTCCAATTAGTAGCTGATGATCCACTTGTCCACTTGACAGAAGAAGTCATAGACAAAATAATGAGAATCAAAGTCAAGATGGAAAATTACAATGAGACGCTGCAAGACAGGAAAGACAAACTGGATAGAAATAGACACAAATATGAGGCACACAAGCACGCCATCATCAAAGCAAAGACTTAGGATGGTGGAGAAATAGATAAAATTGTGCAGTTATATGAACAGATCCAGAGTAGCATGCAACCCCATATGCGAAGTCATCATCATCAAGATGATGAAAGTTTGGGAAGCAATGCACATGATGATGATGCACATGAATCAGATAAGGTAGATGATGATGCAGCATAAAGTAAATATCAACATCGGATACTTAGTGGAAATAAGTTTTTTTAGATAGTTGCCAGCTGGCAACTTGTGCCATTTTGTAAGGTTAACTTAGTCAAAGAGAAATCTTGACCGTAGATATTCATAGACAAATCAAGATCGTTGATCTTTTGTAACGGATTCCTCACCTTGTTCTATAAAAGGTGCTGGAATGCCTCTTTTCTAATATTTAAAACTTAATTGAAATCTGTCTGCTGAAGTATTCAGGGCTCATTTCAAAGCTTTTTGTATACATCTATATCTTTGCATACTTAATGAATGAGAAGACTTGTTTGATTACAATTCATAGTAAATCTTGAGTAATCAGTGTGTGAATTTTGGATATATGTTGTGATTTGCTGCATCCCTTGGAGTGCATGTCTATTTGCATATGCTGCTTTCATACAAATTCCTTTGAAGTTAGCATCAACTGTATCTAGCTGTGGAATGTCCTGGTGAACATATGGTTTGGTTTTCTTCTCTTCATGACTGTATCTGATGTGCATGTGGTTCAATAGCTAAAGGTTCAACTTTAATTTGAAGTATTTCTTTCAATTTCTTTTAAATTTCAGAGCATTTCACTATCACAATTGCAAATAACTGATAATCTTAAGCAAATAACACAAAATATGTAGACATCTCGTAGATAATTGCAAATATTTAGCATATTTGAAGCTAAAGCATGTATAATTGGTAAATATCATGCAAAGATTTGAATATCCCTGCATCATTTGATCAAGTAACTGTATAAAATGACCTCTCTGTGAAGAATCTTTGCAGAAACAGTATTATGATGATAAACTTTACATAAGGCCCCAAAATGGAAACAGCAACACACATCAACCTCTGAGTAACGTCAGAAGATTAAGACCTAATCACCGGAGACTTGGGATCATGAATTCTCTGAATTCATCGTATCTTTCAAGATGAATAAAGGTTAATGTGTACTTTTATTCTATGCTTGTTTATGACTAACATCATGACCAACAGAAAGATTGAAACACCCTAAGCCCTATCAGATAGCATGGATTCAGGATGATCATAAGGTACTGGTGATTGAACAATGTTTGGTAAAATTTCATATTAGATCTTATCATGATGAAGTCTTGTGTGATATTATGCCTATGGATGTATGTCATATCTTGTTGGGTAGAGCTTGGCAATATGGTAGAAAAGCTATACATGATGGGAGAAAAAACTCATACTATAACAGAAAATGGGAAAAGAATTACTTTGATTCCTTTGGAGGATGATCCTAAAGATGTGGTATGTGGAAATGCTAGAATCGGTTTGGTAGATGGAAGGAAATTTTTGGATGGTTTGAAACAAGAAAGTATGTATTATGCCTTGATTCCTAAGATGCCTAAAGTAGGGAAGAAAGAAACTGAACTAGAGGAGATAAGAGAGTCGTTGATAGAGTATGAAGACATCATATCAGATAATGTACCTGATGGATTACCACCTATAAGGAGTATCAGTCATCACATGGATCTTATACCAGGAGCAAGTTTGCCTAATAAAGCAGCACACTGGATGACACTAGCAGAGAATGAAGAACTGAATAGACAAATACAAGAATTGTTGAGGAAAGGTTTGATCAGAGAAAGCTTGAGTCCTTGTGCAGTACCTGCAGTGCTTGCACCGAAGAAGGATGGAGAATGGAGAATTGTTGGTCATGATGTTAGTCACAAACAAGCATAGAATAAAAGTACACATTAACCTTTATTCATCTTGAAAGATACTATGAATTCAAAGAATTCATGATCCCAAGTCTCCGATGATTAGGTCTTAATCGTCTGAAGTTACTCAGAGGTTAATGTGAGTTGCTGTTTCCATTTTGGGGCCTTACGTGAAAGTTTAACGTCATCATGATATTCCTGCAAAAATTCTTTACAGAGAAGTCATACTATACAGTTATTTGGTGAAAAGATGCAAATATACCTCAATCTTTGCATGATATTTTCAATTGTGCACGATCTGTACTCAAATATGCTAAATATTTGCAATTATCTACGAGATGTCTGCATATCTGTATTATTTGCTTAAGATCATCAATTATTTGCAATTATGGAGATGAAATGCCTTGAAATTTAAAAGAAATTGAAGAAATGCTTTTGATTAAAGTTGAACCTTCAGCTTTTGAACCACATGTATATTAGATACTGTCATGAAGAGAAGAAAACCAAACCATATTTTCACCAGGACATTCCATAGCTAGATATAGTTGATGCTAACTTCAAAGGAATTTGTATGAAGACAACACATGTAAGTAGACATGCACTCCAAGGGACACAGCAAATCACCACATATATCCAAAAATCATACACTGATTACTCAAGATTTACTATGAATTGTAATCGACACAGTCTTCTCATTCATTAAGCATGCAAAAATATAAATGTATACAAAAACTTTGAAATGAGCTCTGAATGTTTCGACAAACGGATTTCAATTAAGTTTCGAATGTTTACAATAAGGCATTCCACCACCTTTTATAGAATAAGGTGAGGAATTGGTTACAAAAAGATCCACGACCTTGATTCATCAATACAAATCTACGGTCATGATTTTCTCTTGACTTTGTCAACCTCAACAAAATGGCACAAGTTGCCAGCTGGCAACTATCTATGTTACTTATGCTTATATCCCCTTCATGATGTATCTTCATTATGCTCTTCATCTGATTCATGTGGATCATCATCATGTGCATCGCTTCCTGAACTTTCGCTATCCTGATGATGATGATGCTGCATATGGGGGCTGCATACTACTCTTGATCTGCTCATATGAATGCACAACTTGATCTATTCCTCCGCCATCTTTAGTCTTTGCTTTGATGATGGCATGCTTATGTGCTTCATACTTATCTATACTATTATCTAGCTTATTTTTCCTGTCCTGCAGTGTTTCATTATATTTCTCCATCTTGACCTTGATCCTCATTATTTTGTCTATAAGTTCCTCTGTCAAGTGGACAGGTGGACCATCTGCCTCTAATTGGAAGTTACTGTATATAGCCTTGATGGCAGACTCTTTATCTTGATTTTCTATTTTTCCTTCCACCTTGCCTTCCAATGTTTCTAATATCACTGCCTCTTCAGCCATTAGATCATGTAGCCTCAAGCTGATATCTCTTAGCTTATTATTACATCTTTTGAGGACTCTGCATTCAAACTGAGTGTCCTTGTACCAGATGTCTACCAACAATGCGGTATTATTGTTTAGCACCTGCTTACTGATAAGCAGTTGAGGATTTATCCCCTTTATTTCTCCCAAAAGGCTCAGGACCCTTTCCAGTTTATAAGACCTTTTCCTAGTCTGCATTTGCAATTTATCTACCTTGGTCTTGGAGTCACTTAGAATACTCCACCTCTTCAAAGAGGCCTTCATTATTTCAACAACATCATCCAATGTGGATGACATCCATTTCCTTATCACAGATGCCTCATGCTTCATGAGGTCTAATTTATTTACCTCCTCCTGAGAAATGGCAGTCAATGGGACTGCATGTTCAGTTGTGGTATCATCAGGATTGGTCAGCCCCTTGATGTAGGCATGCAACTGAGCAATGTGCTCTTTATGTTGCTTATTCTTCTCCTTCCCTCTTTTCACCTTTTGAATTAGAGAGTCAATAATGTCTTTGCCCTCTTGACCTTCTTGGTCTTCATTGGCAAAACCCAAATCTACTGTGCTGATTTGAAATTCATCAATAGTAATTTTACCTTTTTCTTTCTCCACCGCAGGTATGGCGATTTGTGCGGTCCTCCTCCTGGTTGTCGGATCTCTCTTGATGGCCGAAGTCATTCTAGCCTTCCTCCTGGGTTTCATTATATCCGCAAAGAATAAGGTGGAGACATCGAATTCTTGAATTTCAAGTTCTTCCTCAATATTTACTTCTTTTGCTAACCACGGAGGCACCTGATCATGTTTTTCAGCATCATCATGATGTTCACCCGTATCTCCTGTTTCTGTCAGCAAGTGTTGTGGAGATGGTGATTTTTCCATTTCTTCTTCCTGATGCTCACCTTGTGGTTGATCTTGCGGCACCTCCTCCTGTTGAGGAATCTCTTTCTCCGGAGGAGCATCTTCTTGGTGTGGGGAACCTTGCGGTGCATCTGTATGTTGATCATGATGATCATGATCTTTCTCCATTATTATTTCATCTGTTTTCAAATCTTCCCCTTGTTGTTTATCCACTACGCTAGATATTGGAGATTCTGCCTGAGGTGCTGGCATTTGTTCTGCAGCCATTATTTGTTCCGGGCCTGCACTGTCAACCTCTTGTGTTTTGGCAGTAGGATCCTCCATTGTTTTCTCTTTTTCACCAGCCTTTATTTCTTGAACCTCTATTATAGTAGGTTCTGCTAATGTATCATGTGGGCTTTGTTGGCCTAATTCAAGAGCATGGACTTCTGACTCTGCCATCTCTATTTCTTCTACTGGGTGTTCTTTATCAAGTGATCCTACTGGCTGTTTAGGACTTGCATCCTGTTTCTCCGTTAGGTCTACCACTAAAGGGCTTGTCACCTCTGTGATTAATGTTCCAGCCCTATTTCTTGAGCTACCTGCTCTGGGCTCTTTTCTTGCTCCTCTTCTATTTGCTTCATCTCCTCAAGCACAGTTTGAACTGGTGGAGGTTTACGAGGAGTCATACTTATATCAGCAGCAAGTGTCTCCATCTTCTGTGTAGCCACATCCTGCACGACCTCATCATCAGACAGATTTATTGTCTCATCTAGCGAGACATGCCTTTCTACTTGTGTTTGATTAATTTCTTTCATTTGTTCTTCTACAAGTTCAGTTTTGAACTTGACGATGGTAGGAAGTGGAACATTATGTTGAAGTTCCTTTGGCACTTCACTACTTGCCCCTTGTAATAGTGTAGGGGGTTGTTTTATTTCACCTCTCATAGAGGTTCTTTGTTTCTTAGGTGTGTTGGACACCAGCACCTGTGGAGCTCTCCTCTTCCTCTTTATTATAAATGGAGCCTCTTCTTCTTCAGGCTCCTCCTCCATGAGGATATCCTCTGTATCATGTTTCCTTGAGGATTGACCCACTTCTAGGGTCTCAGTGATTCCAGCCTCTGCTGTCTTACTCTTTTTGGGCTTTTCTTTCTTCAGAGGGGATGCTGATTCTGATCCTGATCCTGCTGCCTCCTCAGCTTCAAATACTGCCCTTTCAATTATAACCCCTTTGGGTTCCTTATCTAGCTTCTTGCCCCTTGGAGGTCTTTTGCTCTGTTGCTGTGGTGGAGGGATTCTATCTCCCTTGGTCTTCCTCTTCTCAATCAGGAAGTCATCATACTCATCCCCAGGGATATCCTGTCCCTTCTTTTTGTTGTCCACCGTAATGGCAACACCTTTCTCTTTCAATGCCTCCACCTGCTCATCAACCCAAGCTTGAGTTAGTTGTATGGTCCTGGCACTGAATGGGTCCAAGGATATGTCTTCCTGCATGGTGAGGTCAGGCGCAGAGATGGTGTCATTATATATCTTTTTCTGCTTGTATTCATCTGCCATGATCCTGCCATCATCCTTCTTCAATTGTTGGGGAAGGGAGATACAATCAAAAGTTCTAACCTGGTTCAGAGTTAACCTCTGATACCTTCTTCTCCTGGCTTCTGCCTCATCTTCGCAGTCAGCCCAAAAATCCTCTAGGTGCCTCTGGTGGATAGGCTTTCCTAGTATCTTCTGTATTCTGCCGTAAGGATCATATGGTCGTGTTAGTGGAAAAGGCTGCAGATTCATTTTATTTAGTGTGATCATCACCTTCTTTATATTGTCAGAATCAGGGCACATATAGCAACCTATGCTGACTGGGAACAAAATTGGTGGCAGCTTCTTCACGTCCTTGTACATTTTTATCATTGTGGCGCCCTGCCGGATAAACTCCATTAATATTACTGCATCAGTAGGATACCTCGGCAGCATCAGGGGATGTCCCTCAAAACCTTCAACCCTTATGTATGAAAAGGTTGCAAACTGTATGTACTAGGCCCCATGCCTGTAAACTACCTCTTGAGCTTCCATGCTCAATCTCTTTGTTCTATCTTCTTCCATGGTCCTCACCAGATGCATGGAGAATGCATCATTGACCAGTTTGTAATCCTTGAAGTAATTGATTCTCTATAGCTGGGGATGATGATCCCAGATATATGCAGCATTTGTGCCTGTGAGCTTTCCATCTGTAACTAAGGCATCAAAAGTGCCTTTGTAAGCACAAGAATAAACAATGTAAGATGTCATATAAAATGCACAATTCGAACCTCCCAGGTTCATCAGCTACTCATGCAAAGCATCACTTATAATCTGGCCCCATAGTGGCTTGATGTCTAAATACAGGCACATCATGATTATTCCATACATCCAATCTCTGAAACTACCAGCATTAGGCTGGCTTGTTACCCTGTTTAGGAGTGCAATCATGTATAGGTACTCCTCACTGAAATCATACTTGAACATGTGCACAAGAAGTTTGGTTGCTGCTGGATATGTGTTGTTCTCAGCCCGCCATTGATACATGTTCTTCCTGGTAGATTTCTTGTTGGCCTCATACTCTTTTTCTACCTTCCTCAGGTCCACACTCTTAACTTTACTGCCCAGTGGCAATCCAAATGTCTGGGAGAGACCCTTGATGGAGAGGTTTGCATATATCCTCCCATGCTTCACCACTTGCCTTGTCTGAGGATTATAATTCCTGGCACACTCGATGACGAGCTCCGGAGATTCCATGGAATATGGAAAACCAACAGCGTTCCACATTCCTGATATGAACACTGCGTCCAGCATAGGACTCTTGTCATGCCCATCATTCAGCTTAGCTGACCAGGCCTCCAGATTGGTGCTTCCCTGATGGGTGTCTATAATTGCTCCATATTTGAACAGGACCCCCCTCTGAGAAGAGAACATGGGCCTACTAAATTCCTCTTGACACTTAACGAACCGCTTGTCAGCCATGAGTACCTGGTTAACAAAATCCTATCTTACAACGGGTATACACATGCATGCATATTGCAATTAAAACCACCATGCCTACTGTATCTTTTCAATATTTCTCAATCATATGGATGCATAAACCAGAATTTACATCATCATACCTGAACAATAATAGCATGATGAGGGTTTCATTTACTTACCTGGTTATGCAGATTCCTCTTTTATACCAGTAGATTGCTAAGACGCTCTTAATTCAGCTGATGATCACTTCCTTCCTTCTGTCTGTGAGCTCAAATCGTGCAACAGTAGCTGGTATGCGGATATGGAAGCTGGTGCTCTGTAAAACAATTTTATCGCAAGGTAAATGTAAAAATGACGGTTGAATTACCTTTTAACCTTGCAATTAGGGTAAATTTAGGGCAACTTTGACAAATTAGATTGTATTCCTTGATTATTCGTGTGAAAACGCAGGATCTCACCAGGTGTTTCATTGGGTTCCGGGGTCGGCGGGAACCACCTACCATGTCTGTGCGCATTAAATGATAATGGCGGCAACGGGAGTGGGGGGATATCCAAATGATAGGATATCATGAGGGCAGGATGATATTCGCAAATATCGGGTCAAGTTTCAATATCATCCTCCTCCCTCATATTAAAATTGTTATTGCAACATGATTCGAGTGACAAAAGCACCCTTTTGGTTATGTTTAGTACATCAGGAGGATATTTCGATGTATCAGGTGATGTTTCAAATATGATGATGATGAGACAAATCTACTTGCTTCTCTTTTGGAATATCGGGATGATGTCATCCTGATATTCGCTCTTCGTATCAGAAATGCATCATGACGTCATCGTCATATTATGTGAACATGATCATGTTTAGAAAATATCCCGTTGAATGTAAATGTGATGATGATGTCATCGTCATATTTGTTTTTTTGTTTATCCGATTTGGATGACATCATCAGGATATTAGCTTAAGGTGATATTTTGCGGCAGGAGGATATTAAGAAATATCAGGTTACATTCGAAAACATGACGCTCACGATATATAAGACTGTTTGACGAGGAAAAATTTACTACTACTTAAAGTTGACATCTGGATATTAGAGCCGCATGACTTATCGGGTGATGTACCAAGATCAGGATGATCTTCGACAACATGACTGAGGTTATAAAAATATATGATCTTCCTCCTGCGAATATCAGGTTTGACCGAAACTTTGACTGTTCATAACTCTCACATCCTGAGGAATATCAAGGTGATGTAAAAGGCAAACCTGCATGGAATTTAATGTTCTTTCGAACGATGAGGTCATAGGAAAGAAATACAAATTTTGACAAACTGACCTCATAATGGTGACTTACCTCACCCTGGTTAAACATGATGATGCACACGACTTACTTTTACCAAACCGCCAATGCAAGCCAAGCCAAAAAGTTGGGTCCCTGTTTTGCCAAGTCAAAATGGGGCGTGTTGTGTAACCACACAACAAGAATGTGTACTAATTCTAGAGAAATAAACAAGATCACATTTAAGTATAGATTTCCTTTACCTAGGATGGATGATATTATGGATTGTTTGAGTGGAGAAAGGTATTTCACAAAGATAGACTTGAAGAGTGAATACCATCATATCAGAATCAAAGAAGGTGGTGAATGGAAGATTGCTTTTAAGACAAATGAAGGATTGTATGAGTGGTTAGTGATGCCTTTTGGATTGACAAATGCACCGAGCACTTTCATGAGATTGATGAATGAAGTTCTGAAGAAATTATTGGGTAAGTTTGTTATTGTGTACTTGGATAACATTCTGATTTTTAATAAGATAAAAGAGGAACATTTGTGGCATATTAGACAATTTTTGCAAAGGTTGAGAGAAGAGAAAATGTTGATAAACATCAAGAAGTGTAGTTTCACGAAGAAAGAGTTGGTATATTTAGGATTTGTGATTTCTGTGGAAGGATTGAAGATGGATCCTGAGAAAGTGAGAGCAATTATTGAGTGGCCTACACCGGAGAGCATTGGAGATGTTAGATCATTTCATGGATTGGCTAGTTTCTACCAGAAGTTCATTAGAAATTTTAGTTCAGTTTGTAACCCTATGACAGAGACAATGAGAGGTGATAGAAAGGATTTTAAGTGGACATCTGGAGCAGACAAAAGTTTTGAGTTGTTGAAGCAGAAAGTGACAGAGCAACCTATTTTGGCATTACCAGATTTCAATAAGGTATTTCAAGTTGATTGTGATGCAAGTGGAAATACAATTGGAGCAGTATTAAGTCAAGAAGGTAGACCAGTAGCATATTTTAGTGAGAAATTGAATGATGGAAGGAGAAGATATTTAGTTTATGATCAAGAGTTCTATGCCATAAATCAAGCCTTGAAGAAGTGGAGACATTATTTGTTGCCTAAGGAGTTTGTGTTGTATACAGATCATCAAGCTTTGCAATATTTGAACAGTCAAGGTAAGTTGAATCAGAGACATATGAGATGGGTAGAGTTTATGCAGAGTTATACTTTTGTGTTGAAGCAAAGGAGTGGAAAATCAAACAAAGTTGTTGATGCCTTGAGTAGAAGAAGAAACTTGTTGACAGAGATGAGAGTTGAAGTGTTGGGTTTTGATGAATTGAAGAACATGTATGAGGGAGACATTGATTTTACAGAACTTTGGAAGGCATGTAAGGAACCTGTTGTGACAGATAGAAGTAAGTGGTTGGAATTTTTGATTCAAGAAGATATGTTGTTCAATGGAAGTTAGTTATGCATACCTAGAAGTTCAATGAGAGACAATTTGATCAAGGAGAAGCATAGTGGTGGATTGGAAAGACATTTTGACATTGATAAGACAGTGGCTTTGGTGAGTGAAAATTACTATTGGCCTCAGATACATAAGGATGTTCAGAGATTTGTGCAAAGTTGTAGAGTTTGTCAAATTGCAAAAGGGAGTAGTCAGAATACTGGATTGTGTAAACCTTTGACAGTACTAGAGAGACCTTGGGAAGACATAAGCATGGATTTTGTAATGGGATTTCCTAAGACACAGAGAGGACATGATTCAATATTTGTAGTGGTTGACAGATTTTAAAAGATGGTTCATTTCATACCTTATAAGAAGACAACTGATGCAGTGCATGTAGCTCACCTATTTTTCAAAGAGATTGTGAGATTGCATGGATTACCTAAGAGTATAGTTTCAGACAGAGATACAAAGTTTGTTGGATATTTTTGGAAGACATTTTGGAAGAATATGAAGATAGAATTGAAGTTTAGTTCAACTTTTCATCCACAGATAAATGGACAAACAGAGGTAGTGAATAGGAGTTTGGGAAACCTGTTGAGATGTTTGGTTGGAGACAAAGCCAAAAGTTGGGATTTGATTCTTTCACAAGCAGAGTTTGCATAAAATAATTTAGTAAATAGGAGTACCATAAGAACATCTTTTGAGATTGTTACCAGAGTGAATCCTAGAGGAGTGGTGGAACTAAGAGATATCAGTACAGAAGAAAAGAGGAGTGCAGAAGAAGAATTTACAGACCATATGAAGACAGTGCATAATCAGGTAAAGAAACATTTGGAGGATATGAATAGTAAGTACAAAGAGAAGGCTGATGAGAAGAGAAGGCATAAGGAATTTGAATTGGGAGATGAAGTAATGGTGTACTTGAGAAAAGAAAGATTTCCAGTTGGGACATATATCAAGTTGAAGATGAAGAAGTTTGGACCTTGTAGGATACTCAGAAAATTTGATTCAAGAAATGCATATGAAGTGGAGTTACCAGAGACATTGGGTATTTCACCTATTTTTAACATTATAGACCTATATCAGTATCATGAAGCAAAGTTTAGTGACAACATGATAGAAGACTTGAAGAAGTAGTTACCACAACAAGCACTGGAACAGATTGAAGACATTTTAGACAACAGAGTTGGACGCAACACTAGAGGAAGACAATACAAAGAATATCTTGTGAAATGGAAAGGCAGACCGAAAGAAGATTCATCATGGATTTCTTAGGCCGAGGTGGACCATCTTGGTTCTCCCCTAGCCCCAGCAAAGTGAGGGACTCACTTTTTCAATAGCCCTGGATGTGTGATGCAGGAGCATCCCTGGTTCAAGAGTAATCTTGCATCAACCAAAAACATTTGCATTTCAGTTTGTTTGCATTTCAATTCTTTCATTTTCCAGTTTAGTTCAGGTAGTTTAGTTAGAAGCAGTTTTAGCTTGTGGTCCGGTATCGACATTTCACACCTTGTGGATTTGGACTTAGCATCTACATTCATTCATCTACATCATATCAAGAATTCAGAGCATTTGGATCCGTTATCAGAAAGTTATCGCTATTAGAAGATCAACTATTTTCTCAAAGCAAAGCATCCTGATAGTCTCAGACAATCAGCTAAAGGAGAAGGCTTGCAGATCTCAATGGCACATCATTCAATGTACTTTGGTTCATGGCTGACCTTCCCCAAGGGTCTATGCGCTGTTTCATTCATTTGAGGAAGTGTTCTATACATTTAGGTTTGACCTATTTGTGAACACGTTATAGCTCTTCATTGGAGTTTGTGACCTTCCTTAGCTGACATGGAGGAATCTATTGATCTAGATTAGATATATATTGATGTAATAGATCCTTAGGAAAGTAGTTCAGATAGTTCTCATAATTTAGAAGATAGATAGTTGGCTCCTTCGCGAGAGGACTTCAAAGCTTTATCTTGCAGATGTGTGTAATCAGACATGTAAGCCCTAATTCTAAGCCTGCATGTTGCTAACCAAATTGTATTTGAATTCTATGATATACTTAATGACTGAATCTGCATTTATTCCATTTCCTTGAGTTGTTTCCTTTGTATTTACTCTTGTTGCATGGTCTGGATAGTTCAGTCTGTGAACCCTCCTACTGTGACTGCACCACATTTTTTTCTCTACAACACACAATGAATGCCTTGAATCACTTTCACATAAGCAGCATGTTCGCAATATCCATCTAGTTTACAAATGAATGCCTAAACATGCTTATATATGCAACTACAAACATTCCCACTAAGAATTTCGTAATTGAAACATACCGTGTCGGCATAGGACCTAAATAATGGTCACAAACTGACACTTTGAAATTGGTCCTAACTTAAAATAAGGTAGGACTAGGGCATGGGCGCCCAAGTCCACCCCCCTATTTTAGGTTGGATTTGTCATAAGTACATCCCCTGAGTCCAAGTTGCCATGAAACTTTAGGGTTTTCTCATCGGGATGTCAGATTAACATGAAAAATAATCTAAATGCATAAACAAGATCTGAGAGTTAAACCTTAAGAGGGAAAAGCCCCCAAGGGGACATTTTTCAACATAACATTTAGCCCCCACTTTAATGTATGTAATAAATGTAAGGCCAATACATGCATTAAAGTACGGTCAACAAACACAACAAACATGCAAAGCACATAGAAGACACGCCAATCACAAAGAAGACAGTAACATGCACGCAAGACACAGAGAATACAGTTACAGTCATGCAAAACATGGAGAATACAACATCAATTGAAGACAATGAATGTAGAGAAGATAGAGATGATTTCTTTTTCTTTTTCTTTTTCATATATATATGAAATGCAAATGCGAGTACAGGAAAGTAAACACACCACCCATAATGCAGGAGGGACTCATTGCCACGAGTATTTAAACTACATATGGGGCAACACACATGCAATACATGCCAACAAATCAAACATGCCATACAAATCCCAAAGCATAGGAGGGACTCATCGCCACTGATCTTTAAACTATGCTTGGGAACAAACATGCAATACACACACACTTGGAAGACACGAAGAAAATACGACAGACAAGCGATGGAGTGTTCCTATTTCTAGGTTCATCACCATCTCAGGCACATTGCAGTCACACACCAATGATTGTGATTTGCCACAACAATCACCAAAGACACGCTTAAGGGTTGAATTAGTCACAAAACCGCTGCCCGCCTCGGGATGAGGACTTTTGAAAATGACAGGATGTGCACTCTCCACGAGAAATACACCATCCCTACTTCCGTAGAGGGCTTAAGATAGAAAAGGAATGCGATATCCCTACCTCGCGATGAGGGCTTAGATGATTGCAATAGATTTCAAACAAATCTCAGAGTGTAGGAGGGACTCATTGCCACTAGTCTTTGAGACTGCACTTGAGAACAAGCACATTGCTAACATCTAGAACATACAACTTACCTTATATATTCCCCCATCTCAAGGTGGTTTATATCAGGTATTGATCTCAAGCACGTTAAGGTAGGAAGAAAACACACAAGGGAACATGAGCTCTCACAAGGCCCATGCCCCCGGACGTGACATACACTTTACAATCACGAAATGTTCCCATAAGTACATTCTTGCAGAAAAGTGTTAGTGTCCAAATAATCATGATAAACAACAACATCAATGCATATGATCATTCACACAAAGAGCCAAGGTTATACTACGAATTCAGAGACTGAGTATAACCATGGGGCTATACTGTGAAAATCTCAAAATCAAGTGTCACTAAGGTGAGATTCAAAGACAAACAAAGTGTACAGAGCAACAATATTGTTATGGTTTGTAAGAGAGCTAAGACATCGTCAAGATCACATGGAGTGATTCTACTAGCCAAGTGTTGGATAATATATATCAACCCCATCTTCATATAGGAACTAAGTCCAAATTTTTTTTTCTCTCTAAATGGACGCTAGGTTCGCATCAGTATACAATGTTTTTTGTCATCCGCCTGCTAGATAGAAACACTAGAGGAAGGGAAACAATAAATAGAGAGAGGAGAAACAAGTGCCTTAGGGACAGTCACATAGGAGGGTGCCCCCAAGTCACCAACTGCGATGCTATATCTGTAAGACACAACACACAATAGTGAAAATAGAGGAGAAGCAATATAGAAGAATGATGATACAAATAGAAGAAGTTCACAATAGAGGTGGTCTCTTGGTATCCTGGACCTTGCAAGAGAATCAAGGGTCATCCCAGGAGGCCTAAACAACACACAACACATCACAGGGGAGACAAATCATGAGAGATAAAGGGTTAGAGATACTTACTTGGTAGGATCATCGAACTAAGTGTTGTCATCAAGCAAATCATTGTTAACTTCCCACTCCCAAATGTTAGAGGAAAGTGGGACATAAGGCACCATATCCCTTGTTCTTGTTTTCAAGTTGTCCATTCTTAAGATCTTCTTGGTTTGGTTCAATGTTTGGTGAGATGTTTTCTTGTTGAGATGCAAGTCATTGGGCATATTCTTACCATCTCCTCCTCCTTTCTCTTTCTTGTCTATTTCTTTTTATCTTACCACTTATCTTTTGTAAGATAGTGTTTTTCTCTTTCATAGGTTTTTGTGTTTTAGAGGAGGAAGCACTAGGATCAAATCTCATTTGTCTAGGTGGGATATTCTGTTGTTGATGACTACCTTCTAATCCTTGTAAGGATGGAGGGGGAGGAACCTCAGCATAGGGTCCATTTCCTTTCGGTCTAGGATTCTCTTCAAATGCAGGTTGTTCATCTCTTGTTGTTTCTTGCATAGAAGGACCGGCCTCTTGGTGTAATAATTTTGGTTTGTAATTTCTATAGCTCAAGAAGTTAAAGTCTATTCGTGGCTTTGGTTTCTTTTTAGATCTTTCCCAAAAGAAAACCAATGTAAAATGTTGTCTTGTAATCAAAGGTTTATACCTATTGTGATGAATAGTATGCACTTGTCCATTCAAGGGAAATTTTATACAGTTATAGATTGTTGAAGGGATAGCTTTCATAGTCTTTAACCAAGGATGTCTGAGTTTTATGTGAAAGAGCTCAGAAATGGGGACAACATCAAACCATTTTTCTACATGTTTCTCAAATACAGTGACTAATAAAGATATCTTCCCAAAAGTGTTCACAAAGGTTCCCTTATGTGTCTTAATCATCATATCCGAAGGGTCATAAGAGCCTTGCATTAATTGATGTGAAAAGAGGAACTCTTCCATGGCTACATTAGTCATGCAATTAGGATCAATAAGGGTTCCATCCACAGGATTTCCCATTATCTTCACAGTGATATAGAGAGGTCCTTCAGTTTCTCCAATTGTTCTATCATGAGGTGTAAACACGATTTCAGGTTCAGGGACCTTTCTTTTCATGTAAGGCCTAGGAGAGAACCTATTGTTATTTTTGCGATTAGAAGCCATGTGTATATGTATTCAAATCAATGTGAAATCAGGTTTTAGATTTTTTTCAAAAGTTATGCAAAAGACGAGTGCAAAACTATGTATGAAAATGATCGAAAATGCTTTATTTTTTCAACTTTTTTCAATGCAAATAAGTGAAAGAAAGGGTGTTGTAAGGAAATTGACCAGGGAAAGCAAATAATATGTCTAATAATAGTCCAATAAATAAATAATATCCTTCACAACACACTTTGATGCAAATCTAAGATGATAACAAGTCAAAACCTAGTGAAAATATACTTAAATATGCAACTTTCACAACATTTCAATGCAAAGACCCAATAAAAGGGGTGTTGTAAAGAATTTTAGGAGTTGAAGTAGATTATAGTAGTAATATAATTCACCTAAATCCATAAAATCTTTCACAACACGCTTGGACTGTAAATCTAGGTCAAACCCTAAGGAAAATATAGCCAAAATATGCAAATTTTCACCAAATTTCAATGCAAAAGAGTATGACAAAGGGTGTTGTGAGAAAAATGATGATAGAAATAAAATTATAATAGTAATAACAGCCACCTAATGCCAAAAAAATCCATCACAACACACTTATAGTGCAACTCAAGGTCAAAGGCTAGGGAAAACACAGCTAAAATATGCAAATTTTCACCAAATTTCCACTATAAGGGCCCAATAAAATGGTTTTGTAAAGAATTTTAGGAGGGGAAGTGGATTATATCCCTGATAACAACAAATTAGTGCAGAAAAATCCTTTACAACATGCCTAGGATGCAAATCTAGAGAGACGATAAGGCCAAATCTAATGAAAAATCAAGGTTTTCAAACCCTAGGCATGAAATTTTGCAAGCAAACCACTATGATGCAACACTACAGTTATAAATCAGTCCTAATGAGTGTTTTAAAAGGGTAGTAAAATTTGAAACAAGATTTTGACTACAAACCCTAGCTAATGCAAAACTAGGTTATATGGAAAAATACACAATTTCAAGCAATTTTCAACAATTTAAGCATGAAAATGCAATCTAAATGAATGATAAATTAACAATTTTTGTATTTTAAATCAGATTTGATGATAATGATAGAAATTTAATGAAATTAAGTGCAAACTAATTCAATTATTTGAAAATGCAAGCTAAAAATGCCAATTTTTTTCAAATTTTGCAAATTTTTCATTTTTTTTGTAATTTTTCAAATGCAATAAAATGAACAATGAAATGAACGAATGTAAATCTAAAGAAAAACACTTAGAAAGGTGCAAATTTCATTAAAAACATGGGTTCACCAAAATTTTTAAGGTAAAATTTGATGCAAGAGGATTTGTTAATGTTTAGGGTTAATTTGTATGAATCCTCCTTTCACCTCAAACATTCAAGGACTTTAGGCTGAGTAGGAAATCTACTATTAGGCCTACGATCACTTGGAATGTAGGGAAAATTGGAATTGTGTAGATTTGTTGTTCAATTATGCCCAATTATGCTCAAAACCCTAATTATGCAAATTTGGAAGCAAACAAACAAATAACAGAAAATGCTTACACACAGAGATATCAAATGACAATCAAATGCATACCAGATTTTGAAGTTCAAAAAGAGGAATAGTCAGGGACTAATGAGTAGGCATCCTAGTCATGCCACCATTTTCTTCAGGATTTGGAAACCTTGTCTACAACCTGTTCTTGTTGTTCTAGATATTTTCTTGTTGTGGGATCTGGAGAACTAATGAGCAGGCACTCGAGTCCAGGTCCTTATTTTCTTCTTTGATCTGCAATTTTGACAGTTTGCATTACTCTCCTACAACTCCACTTTTTCTGCTCCTGCAACCTGTAACCTGCAATCATGAAATAATGGGTTGGGGGTTGTGGTGTTTAGAGGCTTGCCTCAGTCAAGCCCCGAAGAGACATTCAAGACTTTCAAACACCATTGTCAGATAAAGAGTGTGTATCCCTGTGGGATAGAGGCATAATCCAAATGATAAATGATTGGAAACACAATTGATATCACCTTGTAGTGAAGATCTCATGGAAGGAAGATGCTCTTCATGCCATTAGGAGATGGATGCCAAATCTACAAATACAAACACAAGAACAATACAAATTCTGCTCTGCAACACACAATGAATGCCTTGAATCTATTTCACATAAGCCACAAGTTTGTAATATCCATCTAGTTTACAAATGAATGCCTAAATATGCTTATATATGCAACTACAAACATTCCCGCTAAGAATTTCGTAATTGAAACTTACCGTGTCGGCATAGGACCTAAATAACAGTCACAAACTAACACTTTGAAATTGGTCCTGACCTAAAATAGGGCAGGACTAGGGCGTGGACGCCCAATTCCACCCCCTATTTCAAGTAGGATTTGTCATAAGTGCATCCCCTGAGTTAGGGTTTTCTCATCGAGATGTCAGATTAACATGAAAAATACTCTAAATGCATAAATAGGACTCGGAAGCTAAACCTTAAGAGGGAAAAGCCCCTAAGGGGACATTTTCTGACATAACAATGTTTAATAATTTGATCAAGAAATTTGGCTATGTATTTTGGATGCTTATGCAGTGATTTTATATGTTTTATTATTATAGATGTTTTGGATTATGATTGATGTACCTTATCAACTAGATGATGTGTTACATTGGCATATGGTGTTTGGCTATGTATTATGGGATGAAACTTTGTGACTTTATATGTTTGGAATATTATAGTTTTTTAGATTCACTATTTTCACTGTTTAGTTAATGTGATTTGATTATAATATCTAGTTCAACAATATGATTGTGGCTTTAAGTGATTCTGCATCAAGTTATGTGATCATATTCCTCATAGATGATTTATAGTTAGATGTGATGATTGATATGATCCTGTGGACTATACCACATTGGTGACTTATGTTATGCTTCAACTATCCTTATATTGTGCAGATATGCCTGATGTCTCACCTGAGTGTGTAGGTATAGGTCTCCCCCAATTGTGGTTAATTGGAGATGCTTGTATTGGGTAAAAGATGTTTCCTTAACCTCCATCTCACTCAATTTGAGCTACAAGATGAGATTTGTGAATCCTTGTATAACCTAGATTCAAATTAGTGGTGATTCTAGAATTTGTGTGTTTTGAATAAACTCATGAAGTGAGTGGTTCCATTGCATGTGTTTAGTTTACTCCTAATTGCAATTGCATTTAAGTTAGTTTTTGAAATGTGTGTTTATCATGCTTACAAAATATTCCTTAAATGTATATGTCAAAAGGTGTATTAATTTGTTCCTTAGTGAAGGTCTTATGCATTATTTTATTGCATGTTGAAAAAGAAATCAAAATGAGCTAATTGGTTTATGCAAATAATATGTATTAAAAATTTATAATAATTATGCAAAAGTTAATTGAAATGTATTACTTATTAGTTGTTTACCATAAAATAACTAATACAAAGTGTTTTAAGTTAAAATATCATTTATAAATTGTATCCCTTTTTACAAATAGCCATGTTAAAATAATTTGTGAAATGTAAAAGGAGGGAAAAGTAGAAAGGGATTTATGGAATTTTGAACAAAAGAAAAAAGAGAGGGCATTTTAGGGACTTGTGCATTTTGTTGAAAAAAAGAGAAACCTCTCTCCTCTCCTGTTGTGGGAAGAAATACATATTTTGAAAAAGAAATTGCTTGAAGTTTCTTGGAAATTGGAAGATCTTTAGTGGTGTGCATGCCTTTTAAAGAGATACTTCTCCATTGTTGTAGATTGCCTTCTTGAACGTATTTTTCTTGTGATTGTTTATGCATTTCAAAATGAATTCCTTCATTGGCCATGCCCACAATAGATGGATGCATATGGTTGTACTTGCATAGGGTTATTTTGGAGTTGAATCCATATATTAGTTGTTGAGTGAGTTTCATAGTTTTAGGTTGTATTATTTTATTTTGGAAAATGTGAAAATGTGCGTAAGCTATGAAAAAAATTTCCTAGATTCATATATGAGTGGAAAAGAGTGTTGTTCATTTTATACATCTAAGGGTATTGTTAAAGTTTTGATATTTTGAAAATTGAAGGTATCATAGGATCCATTAATGGTGGATTTGGGAATCTTCACATGGTTTAAATTTTAGAAAATGAAATTTGAATTTGAAAGCATGTTAGATCATTTTAATTTAAGGAATCTATATTCTCCTTGTGAAATTGTGATTGTGCATCATTAGACCTAGGGTCATGATTATTTGCATTGATTTCCATGCCACGACAAATTTATATTTTTGGTATGTTGGGCACTTAGGATTGAGGTACAAAGTAAAGAAAGAGTGGCCTCCCATCACTCACCAAGGTTTAAAAAGGAACTCCTAGACCAAGCCAGTGAGGGTTTAAACAACTTAAACAATAAAATAAATGGCAATTAAATTATTTATACACATAATCAAGACTAACCTACACCATGCACCAAATTCCTTAAGAGGGTTCATGGAATTATAAGTATATGACATTTTACAACACATTAATATTGGTGAATATTGTTGGGTACCCCTATAGTAGATAAGAATACTTCTCAACAACCTGCATGGCTGTCATGCCAAAGTATTGACACTCCTTGGTTTATGTCTAGGACCCTCTTCCTATTATTTCATCAAATTTTATATCTAGCATGTGTTGAGAATCCTCTATATATGTATTGATGGTTCTGTAGAACCCTCATGTATGTATGCTTGTTTGGCACTCTTTTTATACACTTAATTGACATGTGTTGCCATATATTTCTTATTGTGCTTATTGTGTTTGGTACCTAGTCAACCTTCTCCTAGTACAGAGTGGTGGGTGTAAGTGCTACACATGGTTTGGTGGTGTTGAACTACCTTTTGGGCTAGATGGATTTGGAGGATGTTCATTGGAGGGAATGTTGGGCTCTCATGTTATCATGATATTTGTATCTCTTCATTGTTGAGTTATTGGGAATACTATAAATTGGGTTCTTACAACCATTGTAATAAGTAAATATTCATGTACCATTGGAATATCTTGTGTTGATTATGATCCATCCATGTTTGGGATGTGATACTTTTATTGTAATGGCTCTATGGTGTTGTATTGGTTGATTTTGCACCTCATCTTGTGCGGGTGTTAGCATGATTTGTTGATGTTTTGATCTAGTTTTCTTTCATGTTTGGAATGTAATTCATTGAATATGATATGTTTTCCCTTAGATGCTAAGTTATGTGTATTTCATTTCTGAATGAATATTATGTTTGACTCATGGATTAGTTGTAATGGATGTACTTTCATGTTTGGGATGTGATCCTTTTATTGTAATGGCCCTATGGTGTTGTATTCGTTGATTCTGCACCTCATCTTGTGAGGGTGTTCACATGATTTGTTGATGTTTTGATCTAGTTTTCTTTCATGTTTGGAATGGAATTCATGTAATATGATATTTTATCCCTTAGATTCTAAGTTATATGTATTTCATTTTTGGAATGATGGATTAGTTGTAATGGATGTATTTTCATGCTTCCTTGATATGAGGATGTAATCCATTGTTCATGATGTAGACACCTAAAAATGTCTTAACCCTTCAACCACCCTTTGACCTCTTCACATCACTAACTATCCCTTCCAATTAATTAAATAAATTCATTTTATTTAATTAATTTATCTCTAGTCATTCACACTTAGCCGTTTATCCCTTGTGATAAATTAATTCATCTAATTTATCACTAAAACTTACAACACTATCCTCATTGATTAAATAAATATTCTCAATATTTATTTAGTTAATTTCTCCATCTCCTAATCGTGATTAATTAGATAAATCATACTTATTTAATTAATCTACCCTACAAATCAGCCTAAACCTAGCCTAGTTGATTAAATAACAATTATTTAATTAGCTACCCTAGCCTACATGACCCCTAGACCTAAATTAATTAAATAAACCCTTATTTAATTAATTTTAACAATCCATTTTAACCCATTTACTAATTTTTTCTAGCCATATTAATTAATCTAATCCTCTTGGTTAGCTTGGTCAAACCTCACTTAACACTCATTCCAACACCCCACAAACAAAAAAATTAACTTTTATTCCACATAAGGTAATTTTTTATTCTCACTTGTCTTAATCTCCATTAATGGAACTCTTCCCCATGTGAATTAAAAATTCACTTTTAATCCTCTCCATCTAACTTGTCTTAGTCTCCATTAATGGAACTCTTCCCTATGTGAATTAAAAATTCACTTTTATTCCCATACTCACACTCTTCCATGGAAATAAATTTTTTATTCATTCCTCATCCTTCCCAATGTGAATTTAAAATTCACAAATAATGGGAGCCATCCAATCTTATTGACCAAATCTTATCCTTTGATCTCTCTTAGCCAACCCTCTTGTGACACTTGTCACAAGACTACAACTCAAATCCAAACCCTAATCCTCAAGCATCCCTACCCATTGATCTAAACTTTCAATCCTCACCCTCCATCCTTTTACCAAAAATCTATAAATAGAGCCCTCATATGATCCATTTTCATCACTTCTTGCATCAAAACTATGCCTAAACTTCTATCAAATGTTCTCATCATACCATCATAATGCCAAAATCCTTCTAGCTTCTCATCACATCTATATCCAAATCTCTATCCTTAGCCAAATCTATCATCCTATCCTCATCATATTGTTTTGAAGAACAAGGAGCAATCCACATTCCACTACATTCAACGTTGGGTAAAGTTAGGAGCTCTTGGGTACAAGCTCCTCAAACCTTATCAAGGAGTGATAGATCTTCAAAGGTATAAACATTGTGTTTATGCATTTTGTTTGTGTTTTTCACCTTGTTTGATTTCCCTATCTTCATTTGGCACGCCCGGTGGGGCTCCATGGTCCCTATTTAACATGTTTTATTTGAGTTTTTGTGAGAAAACAAGACCTACATGAGTTAAGTGTTAAAATCCCTTAGTTTGGTGCTATCTGCTCGCGGATTAGTGCCATTTCTCTTATTTGTGGTACCATTTCCCTCTGTTTTGGCACCATCTACTAATGACATTTTGCTAAAATTTCTTGTCTTAATAAAAAAATTAAGTCCTTTCTTGAAGTTTTAGCATCTTTAGCATTTCTTACTCTCTATTTTTAACAGAAAAACATAGATATAGGGGGTTATAATGCTAAAATTTCTCTAACATTGCTTGAAATGGTTTTTTGGACTAACCTTGGTTTGTTCTTGTCTCATAACACCTACTAGTTGGCTTTGATCTAACACTTGGCGTTTGTTGATAGGGTAGAAGACCTCCTAACCCCTTTAGATTTGTCTTTTTCAAACTAACCATCTTTTTTGAGCATCTTCAAGGAGACAATCCACACACAGAATGATGCCATCTGACAATGCAGCAAAGGTAAGATAGGTAAAACTATAGTTTAGCTCCATCCATTCATCCTTTGGCACCATCTTCTGGTTTTGTGCCATCCTCTAGTTTGGCACCATCTTCTAGTTTGGCACCATAGTCTGTTTTGGTGCCATTTATTTGTCTCTACATTAGCGCCATTTGAACTATTCATAGCGCCATCTGTCTAATCTCTGACACCATCTCTCTTTATTTTGGCACCATTTCTACTGACTATTTTTGGGATTTGTGCAGGCTTCTAACACATTTTGTAGGGAAAAAGAATGCTTGTCAAAGTCATAAACATCAAACTACTAATATCTTCTTGTAGGGTTCTTTATGTGTGTGTGCATTGTTATCATAGGAACATTTTGATTTGGTGCACTAAAATGAACTTGTGTGCTCAAACCTAGGAACATTTTGTTTGGTACTTAAAAAGAGCTTAATTATTTGGTGTGTTTGGTGCATTTGCACATCCTTGTTAAGTAGATCAGGTAAGGTAGAACAAAAGTATCCTCTCCCCTCACATTTCAATGGATCTTGGGTGTAAGAGAAATTATTCTATCTTCTTTTATCTTTTTAGGAGAGCCTGCCTTGGTGGGAAAAGAGGTACTCACCCCAAGGGATGACTCTAAGCGGTGCTTTCAATTTGGTCTACTATACAAATGGTTTAGGTGAAAGCTGAAGACTTCTTGTCGAAGTATTCTTATTCTGATAGTTCCCCAGCATCCATACACTTGTGTGTGTGATACATCAACCCCATTCTCTCCTTGCAAAAGGACTGATGTAAGTGGTTGGGATAGTCTCTTAAGTGAGTCACTACCACATGAATAAGCCTCAAGTTCCCAAATTTTCACTAGATACCTTAAGATAGTAGCTTACCCTATTGACCTATTAGTGTCTTGTTCAATGCAAGGATACGACACCCCCAAGATTACTCACCATAAGGCTCCCCTGAGATGAGACAGAAATCCTCAGCTTAGCATAAGCTACTTGTAGCTTTCCAGGGAGAGGGTGATTGGCTCATCCTTCCAGTCTTGGAGGCCGCTACCTGTCCTCTCTTGCAAAGATAAAAGAATGTACACACCCACTTTAGGTGTGATGACATTTGAGTCGATGGAGATTCCAAGTGTGGGTTGAACAAGTTGTCATTCACCATTGACCTTAGGTCTAGACTAAGCATTGTTTTCAAGTGTATTAGATTGTGTCTAGACCCATGGAAATTTGGCCTTGAGGGGCTACTGAACATACACATAACTCTTATACTTCCTATCAAGCATTTAGCCATTGTGTCTTCTTGCTTTCATTATCTCTTGCCAAAGATCTTTGAGCCAAGAAAAATCAAATTCATCCATTAATCCAACAATTTCCAAAACTTCATAGTCTTTTGGCACCTTCAAACCTTTGTTTAGCACCATCTGCTCATCCTTTAGTGCCATCTGTTCATATTTTAGCACCATTTCCCTCTGTTTTGGTACCTTCTGCATTTGTTTTAGTGTAATTTTCTTCTGTACCCAAAAATCAAAATTTCCATCACAAACATCAATTTTATAGCCCATTTTTCAAAAAAATTCCAATCAGGGGCTACGCCCCCGAACCCCTATTAGCGAGGGGTTTGCATCTGGCCCCCCACACCCTCCTAACATTGGGCTGGGCTTTCCTCCCAAAACCACTAAACCACCCCCTCCATTTATCAAATCCCATCATTTGAGCTTAATTAATCCCCATCTTTTAGCTAATCCCATATTATACTCCTAATCACTCATCCCATCATACCTCTTTCATCTCAACCATCCTAATCATCCTCATCATCCTTAATCTAATTCGTTATCGTCATCTTAATCCCATTCCTTTATCCATTTGATCAATTTCATCCAAATCAAATCCAACATCCATCATCCATCATCCTTTATCTATTCCAATAAAACATTCCAACCCTTAATCCTTAATCAACAAATCATCCTTTACAAATCAAACCTTGGTTGACTTAGTATTCTCCATCCTCCATCAATATTTCATCCAAAATCCCAATCACAATCATCCACATCATTATCAAACTCCAAATCCAAATCAATCCAATCAAGAATCAAAACCTTAGTTGATCACATCAACCTTTATCAAAACTTGCTTGAGATCATTAGTCTATCTTAAGTAAGTCATCAACAATTAACCCAATCAACTCTATTGCTTAAGTGTCATTAGTCTACCTTAAGCATAGAGAATCATCAATCATCCACCAAAATAAATCAAATCAAATCATCCTAAGTTCTTGAAATTTGATCCCTAACATCACAATCATCCATTATCCATTTAATCTCATGTCCTTCTAACAACATGGATCCTTATGTGGCAATGCAACATTTTCAAAGAGTTAAATATGTCTATGAGGATTTTGGTCCTATCACTAAGGAAAAATGCAAAAACATCATTAAGGATATCCCCTTAGCACACCTCATCATTGGAGAATCCCAAACCTCTACACCATCATCATATCAACCTTCATCATACCAACCTTCATTCTATATATCCACCCCATCAACCTCATATCAACCTTCAACCCCGCATCAACCTTCATCATATCAACCTTTACCTGCATATCGATCTTCATCTCCTTATACATCCATGCCATTATAGCTATCCAACCAATCAATACCTCCAACTTATCCATCCCCCAACCTTTGTTATCCTAACTTTGATCGAGGGAACACCAATCTAGCACACCTTATAGCCGAAATTCAAAGCTTACAACAAAAACCATTTCCCCATGCAAATCCCCCATCCTATAATCCCCATCCTCCAATCCCTCCAACCTTATCAACCTTAGTCCATCATCCTATATTCCTCCCAATCTATCAATCCCTATCACCGATCCACCATCTAATTTAGCATTTAATCCACCAACAAGCTTTCCAAATCCTAAGCCCACAACATCTAATGAATCCTTGAGGGATTTTCTTCTTAGAAGAAACAAATCTATGGAATCCCCTAACTCCCCCACATTTCCAACACCTATCCTTGAACCCATCCAAGAACCATCATTACCTAATCCCATCACCCAACTATCCAATCCCAATTCTAATCCTACACCATCCACTCTTATTATCCATCCATTATATTGCTCTTCAACCCATACACTCATGAAGGATGTAATCCATTGGCTATTAGCAAGGAATCAAACACTCTCATGCAATCCAACACCCACCAAACCTCTTGAACAGTCTCCTATCATAAGTCAAGAACCATCATGTAGCTATGTTCAAGAACCCATCAGTCAAGCACCTATCACATCCATCCAAGCACCCAACACATCTATCCAAGTCACTTCCACTTCTATCCAAACACATGAGCTATGTCAAGAGTCAAATCCAAAGCATGTTGAAGCATCAACCTCCTATCCTAATCAACATCTAAGCATCCCATCTAATCCCATCCCCCATCCCCTCCCATCCAGTGATCAACCTATTGATGCCACACCATCTTATATCACCCCTTTATCATCCCCCATTAATCCTTTACCTCCACCTACCAACCCCATCCCAAATCCATCCTCCTACCCACTTGGACAAAGAACCTTCATTCATGGAAACTCCCTCGTAGGAGGTGAACAACTTTCATCCACCACCTATTCTTCTCCAACAAATAATAGACTCACATCTTGTTTCCAAAGCACTAAACATTCCATTGCATGTCACATACGCCAACATATGAACTATCAAGGCAAAGGCTTAGGCCTTCACAAACAAGGTATCTTGGATCCTGGGGCATCCACACCACATTCCATCCATCCTCGCATGGCCTTGGCTATACATACCAAGGCAAACAATCTAAACATGTTGGTACCACCCACGCACCTTCCAAAACCCACTCATCCAATCCCAAATCCGGTGCATCTTATCGCATCTCCAAATCATATGTCGCCATTCCCCCTCCATCCTCATATCATTTGAAAAAGCATGTGACCATCCATATTCCTCCATCAAATTTACCTCCACAACTTCCAACTCCAAATATCCCTATTAAATCCACTTTACCTCCTATCCTACCAATGCCAAACATCCCTATCCACAAATTATCTTATCCTCCCATCCTCCCAACTCCTAATATCCCTATCCTCAAATCCCCTCATCCATTTATCCATAAATCCACTTTTAACCCTTCTACCCATAAATCCCCTAAAATTCCAAATCAATACCAATAAAGGCACACATCATTCAAACATGAAGCTTCCACCAAATCCATGGATTCAAAAGTAATAATTTGAATGCCTCAACTCATAAAGCACAAAATCCTAAAGATGTTATCTCTTCCAAGCAAAATAAAAAATCCAAAAGCCTACCAAAGCCCACACCATCAAAAGAAAAAGCAAACACAAAAATGGAGTGGGTCCCTAAACAAAAAGCAAGCAATCCAAATGAGACATCCACACCCCAATCTACCCCAAAATCCCAAACATCCCACTTCCCATCTAAAAATCCCATAAATTATAAGTCTATTTGGGTCTCTAAAACCCCAAATCAACCATCCAAAAATCTCCTATCCTGATCCCCATTACTACACACCCCTCATCTAAAATATAAGCTTCAAAATTGAAAATGGTGTGTGAAACCATTGATCTTGGTTCCCCTCCACCACATGGCATTCCCACATACCCCCATCTCTCCATCTTTCATCTACTATCCTACATATCTCCCCCATCACATCCCTATGGTCCATGCTTTTGCATAAACCTTACATAATCCACATCATAATCCGCTATCCACCATTCATCCCATCTTCTCCTATCTACCAACATCCATGTGCATAATGCTATCTCCATATACCTCACAACTATCCGACATGGGACCATCCTCTCCTTTCTATGGAAACGGATTCTAGAGTCCCCATTCTATCAAAAAAATAAAATCAAAATCAAAAAATCCAAAAAATCCAAAAATTAAAAAAAAAAGTAAAGAGAAAAAATCCGTCTAATGGTGGAAACCACTCCTTGTGGCGCCTTGGAAAAGTACCAAGGTGAAAACCCCTTGTGGGCATCATGTGTAATCCCTTTCCCATCCATTTGTACCCTATACTTGGGGGCAAAATCATATCCTTCACCCATATCCATATAATCCCCTTGCATATCTTATCCATTATCTATCTTTATCCTATCATATCCCTATCCTATCATATCCTTATCTGCCATCCTCATATTTATCCTATCATCTCCCATCCATCCTATCTACTATATCCTCCTTCTTAGATCTTGATAAAGACAAGGGGCAAAAGATCAAAAACATGCTTTGGACACCCCTCGGCATACATCCCTTTCCAAGCATATCCTCTATCCATCCGTCTACTACAAAGTTCATCCATCCAAACATAAGCCCATCATGTAAATGGGGCATATGATTCCTTGCCACATAGCCTTTGGAATTCATCCTAAACACTTCCATCCATATATCATGTACCCCCCATCCTATCCCTTATCTCTATTTTCTATCCATCTATCTCGAGTATCCTATCCATTATCCCTTCATCGCCAATCCAATCTAATTCTATCACTTTGTCCACCTTCACCTATAGACTTGGTGTTCTATAGTCATTGGTATCTAGCAATTAGGCTATTCAAATGCAATCCAATGCAATCATCTCATAATAAACCATTCCCTATCCAAAATCACAAAAAAAAATTAGAAAATCCAAAAATATCCATCTCAAAATCAACATCATCCATCATATCCCATTACCAACCCAAACATCTTATCACCAATAAATCATCCCACATAATCATCACAAATCAAAACTACATATCATCACCACTCGCATCTTAATGTGTCTTGATCCCGTGGATACAGGGTATGTAGGCAGTCTGGATTATAAAGGAAGTTTCCAGTACTCAGATACATAAGATGCACCCATCCAATCCTCTTGGATGGTCCCTATCCCATGAGCTTACACTAGATCCAAACACAATATCCAAAGCATTGCATCACCCATCAAAGCAATCATCCCTTAACAAAAATCATCAACTATCATCCATCCATTCCTGCCTTAATGGATATATCATTCCTACAATAGGCAGAATCCATCCTATCATCATCCATCTTGGCAAGAGATACAATGGCTAGTTTTGTAATTCAGTTGGTCTTTTGGTTATTTATTTTTATCTTTTGTCTTATTCAAAGATCACATCAAAACTACCTTGATCTCACAATATCATGATATGTGGTGAAAACATCTAGAATGGGGCATAGTCTTTCTTTTGTATGCTATGCTTGTGGGTTGGTCTCATTACTCCAAGCTAGTATTCATATCTCGTGGATTGGTTCTAGCATATTGATATCCTTTTGCATCTAAGGTTCTTCATACCTTTTGTGTATTAAGGGCTTATGCTATGAGTCCCCTTCCCTTGTCTAGACAAGGTTGTAATATCTTGGGCATGCATGGGATCATCCCTTTATCTGCATGTCTAGTGCATGCAAATGTTGGATATACATCATCACCCTAGTCTTCTATACCTTGGTGAAAATATCCTCTTTGCTATAACAAACCTAGGATTGCTCTAAATCATTTTCAGCACAATAATCATCCATCAACCACTCTAGCCAAAATCATCAATCTCTTATCTCACCCCTTATCCTCCAACCACTTCAACCAATTCATTTCATCTATTTTGAGAGCACACCCGTGTTCTCATGACCCTCCTATCCTCTTGAGGGGGCATCACCCTTACCAAGCATCCCTAAACCTTACCGTATTCTTCTAAATCAAAACTTTTTTCTATCCAATCCAACTTTATATTTTAAACTTCTTTGAAATAATGTTACTTAGCTGCAACACCATTTCAAAGAGGGGCAAATGTAGACACCTAAAAATGTCTTAACCCTTCAACCACCCTTTGACCTCTTCACATCACTAAGTATCCCTTCCAATTAATTAAATAAATTCATTTTATTTAATTAATTTATCCCTAGTCATTCACCCTTAGCCATTTATCCCTAATTTATCCCTTGTGATAAATTAATTCATCTAATTTATCACTAAACCTTACAACACTATCCTCATTGATTAAATAAATATTCTCAGTACTTAATTAGTTAATTTCTCCATCTTCTAATCCTGATTGATTAGATAAATCATACTTATTTAATTAATCTACCATACAAATCAGCCTAAACCTAGCCTAGTTGATTAAATAACAATTATTTAATTAGCTACCCTAGCCTACATGACCCCTAGACCTAAATTAATTAAATAAACCCGTATTTAATTAATTTTAACCATCCATTAACCCATTTACTAATTTTCTCCAGCCATATTAATTAAGCTAATCCTCTTGATTAGCTTGGTCAAACCTCACTTAACACTCATTCCCCCACCCCACAAATAAAAAATTAACTTTTATTCCACATAAGGTAATTTTTTATTCTCACTTGTCTTACACTAGTAGAAAAATAGGAAAAAATGACTAAAAAAACTACCAAAAATTGGTCATGTGATCAGTAGTTTGGTCATGTGACCATTGGTAGTTTATTGTCGGTCATTTATCTTCAGACCATGTTTATGACCAAAAAAATTTTAGTCATCAATTTGGTAGTAAAATTTGGTAGTATATTTAGTCACAAATTTGGGAGTATATTTAGTCATTAATTTGGTAGTATATTTAGTCATAAATTTGGTAGTATATTTAGTCATCAATTTGGTAGTATATTTAGTCAGGTGACCATTGGTAGTTTATTGCCGGTCATTTATCTTGCGACCAAATTAATGACTAAACAAATTTTAGTCATTAATTTGGTAGTATATTTGGTAATTTGGTAGTATATTGAGTCATCAATTTGGTAGTACACATATTTAGTCATTGTAATCATTTAGTCATTGATTGTTGTTAACTGGTCATTTATTTAGTCATGGTAGTCATTTTTATTTACTAGTTTCCATTAATTGGTAGTAAATTGTCACGATATGAATAATTTATTAAATACCATAAATTTTATAATGCAGAAAAAACATATTATTAAATTTGAATTAAAACATAAAAGCAAATAAATTTGGAAAACTATATATTTTATGATGCTGTCAAGTAAAGATTGATAAATTTGAGCCAATAAGAAATTGAAACAAGACAAAGCAAAGTGGCAATAATTTTTTTTTTGTATTGGAACAATACAGGAAAATAATTACAAATAATAAAAAAGTAGCACAAGGCTGCCATAACTAGAAAAAACCATTCAACTCTATCATGTACAACAAACTACAAGGACTGACTGAAGAAAAAACCAGTTTAGCAGCCACATTAGATACAATAGAAAAATAATGGAAAGGCAAGTCAGACTGATGAAGCCCTTCACATCTTTTGACACTTAGAAAAGAGATGTTGCCACTGAGCATTCCATGAGACATCATTTCTTTTGGCATTCTATTAACCAGTTCAGGTTTGACTACAGCCTTGGTGCATTCCATATTCTCCTTCACACAAGCCATTGAGTTGTTTCCTATGTATTCAAACAACCTTGAACCACTGTGAACAATATCTGAATAACAACTTGAGAATGTTACTTAGAGGCCCATGTAGCAGTGACCCTGCAGCAACAAGAAAACACACCATTCCCTGTAACCTTATATAACATGGTCCCAGATAGCTGAAGCAAAAGTGGCACTTGAAACAGTGAAATCCAGCCAATCAACAACATATGAAGATGACAACATGGAAATTTTTTTGGTTTCGTACAATTATAGTAAAATATGAATTTATTTAAAATAACATTTTCATGATGTTTTCTTCATTACCTCAAGAAATCATAAAATAGATCATTACACAAAATCTCTACTCTTGGAATCAATCTCTTCCCTTTCTCACATGGTAATACTACACTTGCCTGTTTAGACAATTAAATTTTAGAAAACAAGCTAAACAGTAGACATTCAAATGACCTCCTGCATAGATAGGATCTGAAGTTCACTACTGTCTTATTGTAGCCAGAGGTGCAGCACGTACACTACATAGAAAAACATATAGAAGAAGCTTATGATGTAGAAGCTACTGTTCTAGTATCAACAAAGTTCACCATTTGTTATCCTGATTGTGGTGTTTGTAATGTTGCAGGGTTCATTTTCCCAATTTCATTAGAAGATTTTGCTCCAATTCAAAGTTCCATTGTGCAATGCATCATTAGTAGTAGCTCAAGGAATTTTTAACATATTTTTCAATTTCGCCACAAGTTTCCAATCATCATTGGACAAATCATCCTCAAAAAATTAGAAGAATATTCCATTTTAGACATTAAAAAGTTGTTTTATCAGCCAAAAATGAAAAGCACAAATGTTCAATTAGTATAAAATGCATAATAGTAAATACACTGTAAAATTACGTAATGTGGATATCAAATAGCCTTACCCTGTAATTTTATTTCAATATATCTATGGATCTTCTGGTGAGATGACTCACAAATTCATCCTCCATTTCAAAATTCCTACCAAACATTTTTTGTGCTTCATCAGCGTTGCTTCCAACAATATGTAAAGTTCATATGATAATTCATTAACAAAAACATTTCAAAAAATAGCATCCAAAATCATATAAAACTATTAACAACAAAGATAGCTTCTCAAAATACCTTCATGGCCACTTTTTCACCCTTCTTAGCCATTTCAACAGATTTATGATTGATCTCAATTGGGGCTATTTTGCCAATATCTATGAAATCTTTTGTGGGAACACATAATGGTGTGCCAATCTGTAGATGCAATCACCACATATGACTTTATACAAACCAAAAATGATACAACAATCTTTTACATGCATAAGTCATAACACCGAAAAGACTAGGTCCAGATACTAACCCTTGCAATGCCTTCAAGGGTATCAACACCAACAATTATAGGATCCTTCTTGTTAAAAATACAATTTGGCAAAATGCTCAGTACACAGGGGAAAAAAACATCTTCTGCAACCTCCTTTTTCCTTTCTTCCTTAAGATTGTCCATATATGCTTTAAATTGGTCAAATAGATGATAAATAATGTCCACTGCAAATATCTTGACACCAACTTCATCTGCAAGCTCCCGACCTTCAAGAGTAATTTTGACATCAAATGCCAAAATTGCAGCATACTCTTTCTTCTTTTTCTCAAGCATTACACTCACACGCATGACATATTTTTTATGCATAGGCCCAATACCAATTGCACTAACTGGGATGTTTACAGCTGGGGTCTTCAAGAACTCAAGTAAAGCCTCCAAAGATCCACGAGTTGAAGCTTGAACATAAACTCCTTCCCTACTCTTGTCAATCCCAAACATTACATTATTTATATCTTGCATTGCTTCTTCCTTAATATCCTCTAAATCATCATCAGGTCCAACAAAATATAACAAAGTTCTTACTATGGCAAGCTCAAGACCCTGAAATCAAGAAATTACAGCTAAATTTCATTCTCCACATATATTTGATAAATTTATGCTCATATACATAAAATTATTAGCCTGAAATTTGATACTTGATCTTTTGCAGCCTCCTTTTTCCTTTCTTCCTTAAGATTGTCCATATAAGCTTTAAATTGGTCAAATAGATGATAAATAATGTCTACTGCAAATATCTTGACACCAACTTCATCTGCAAGCTCCCGAGCTTCAAGAGTAATTTTGACATCAAATGCCAAAATTGCAGCATACTCTTTCTTCTTTTTCTCAATCATTACACTCGCACACATGACATATTTTTTATGCGTAGGCCCAATACCAATTGCACTAATTGGGATGCTTACAACTGGGGTCTTCAAGAACTCAAGTAAAGCCTCCAAAGATCTGAGAGTTGAAGCTTGAACATAAACTCCTTCCCCACTCTTGTCAATCTGAGACGTTACATTATTGATATCTTACACTGTTTCTTCCTTAATATCCTCTAAATCATCATCAGGTCCAACAACATATAACTGAGTTCCTGCTATGGCATGCTCAAGACCTTGAAATCAAGAAATTGCAGCTAAATTTCATTGCCCACATATATTTGATAAATTTATGTTCATATACATAAAATTATTAGCTTGAAATTTGATACTTGAGTGCTTATCTTGATTCCCTGTGCAGTCTTCAACTCCTTATGATGTTGATAAGATCCCTAAAACCAAAAAACATCTTAAGCTATGGAATATATTATATTATTTTAACAATATGATCAATGTGACATGGTTTGAGTAATCTAAATTTGAGGTGTAGATTATTGTATTCTAGCATAGTAGATCACAAATACCACCCATTCTCCTTTACTATAAAAGAGCATTTAAATTTTTTTAACGCCACATATACTCCATTAAATAATATGGCACCATAAGGCTTCCTAGAATACATACCACTATGTAGGTTACCACAATGGACCACTCGTAAGGAACATTTTAAACCAGGATCAAAGTCACCTAGATCTTGAAACCAAAAGGCAATCCCTTGGCTTTTACACCACATATATCAATTTTATCCGCCCTCTATCCTAATGTTTCAAAAGGTAATTCTTGGTGCCTCTAATTTCTCATATTGTTTGACCATTCAACATTTACAAACTATTTTCTATTTTGAACAATTTATATATCCCAGGTTGAATTGATGATGCTATAGTATGGTAAGCTTTTACCAAAGTTCTAATGCAAGGTTTGGGATATAACATTTATTATTTGTTAAGTTACCTAATTGGCAGAAAAATAGGGCATTTCCAGGTACTATTTGTCCCAGAATCAGATTCGAAATCGAATCACCTATGGAATTGAGCACGGTTGGGATTTTTTGGGCTTGAAACAGTGTGGAATCATTGAGGTACGAACCTCGGTGACTCCAGGATAGACGTGGCATTTTGAAGAAGTTTCTATGACGATTCTAGAGGTAGGTAATGTTTTTAATGCACTTTGTAAAAAAAATTACATATACAAACAAGCTACAACATGCTAGAATTAAAAGATTGATTCAACATCATAATAAAGAAAGGTAATCTGCAATAAAAAATATAATGCAAATATATATATATATATATATATATATATATATATCAAGTTATAAGATATCAAAACTGCCTAAGAGTATATATATAAATATAATAAAAGATGTCATAGTTGTCTAGAGTTTCCAACTCTTTCAAATACACCATGAAAATTAAGATCCCTAAACAACACATTCAAAATACTGTATAAAGTAGTGGGCCAAGATGTCTAAAAACAAGTACATGATAAACATCAACTATGCCATTTTTTGCAAATATTTTAGTGGCCACCATGTGAAGGTTCCTTCTTTCTCTTTCAGACAGACAATTCCATCTATTTTGCCTTCATAAGAAAGTTGTATGTTGCTTGTGACCTTTAAAATATTTACATTTGCATCTCCTATTCCTTTCAAGTTGACTCCATGTACAATAGATAGTGAGTGAATATGCCCAATGCCCACAACAACACCATCACACGGATCCAACACCCTAACTTTATCCCCTTCTTGGAGTTTATCAATACATATCTGCAAAAGAAAAAAATAAAATACACATTATATTGAAATACATAATAATTATTATATAGGTAAGGATTACCCTTATTTACATAATAAAACAACCATTAGTTATGTTGGAACAAAATTTTAAAACCCTAAAATTTTGTTAATTCCTGCCATTATTCCAAATAAACTATTCTAATGTCTCACCTGTTAGGACCTCTCAAAAATTTTGTACATTTCCATCCTACTTGATCTTTTCACTTGTATATGGCCATTTCTTACATTCATGCCAAAATTTTATGCCATTTATTTCCCAGGGTCACATAACATGGTCATTTTGAGGAGTATGCAATTATTCTTAATCATTTCTATGTTTTTTTAGTTTACCACAATCTCACAGGTCATCCTCATTCTCTTGGTGGCAGTGCAAGAACTAGAGCAACAAGAATCATGTATATCGCACTCCCGCTAGAAACATACAAGTTGTTTGTGGCATGGCGGTAGGAAGGGATTGGTCAACCATGTATACCGCAGTCCCTCGGAGGTCTCACCACTTAGTTGCGGCTTGGCGATAAGGAAGAGAGTTTAATATAACTGATCTTGTGGTCCCGCATTGGTCCGATAAGTTGTTCACGGCATGGCGGTAGTAAGTGTCCAAGTTATCGGGCTCCTGCGATGGCTTTCAAAGAAGGTTTACGGTAATGCAGTAAGCAATAAAAGTTGGCAACATAATCTCACTACAGTAATGAGAACAGGCACTTGTGGGTTGACGGTAATGGAAGAAAATGGAATAAAGGGGGCTATAAGCCTCACGATCTCGCTTTGTTTGAGCATAGGGGCTGAGGGTTGGTGGTAATCAATAAAAGTGAACAAAAGGCATTAAATCTTATCACCATCTCGTGACCGGTTTAAACAAGCTCCGTGGTAATGCGGTAATGATGATAAATGAGTAAACATACTCAGTGTGGGTGTGCGATTACTGAGAAATTTGAAAGATCTTGTCATTTCATCTGAACATTGGATCAAATTTGATCAAGGGCTTATATTTGAAATGAATTGAATGCTGAGATTTTATAATCTTGTGGTACGAACCAAAAATAATGGTGGAATGATGAACATTCTAGCTCGATAAAATATGGAAATCTCTCGGCATTTGCTCAGTTCAGAGATTACAGATTAGCTTGGAGAAGGCACCTAGTTTGGTCTGTTCTTAGCAAGCTTTAAATTGTTCAAGTAAGTCCATCTCTACATTCTCTGCAAGAAAGTTTGAAGAATCTTTGTTTTGTTTCAATTCTCCATGCATTTGCTTGAGTTACGAAACCCTAGTTTGTATAATGACACCCAAGAAGTTTGAATCCACAAGTAAGACCAGTAAGCCTGATCCTACCCCTAAGAAAAGATCACTATAGCAATCTTTGCTAGATGTTTTACCCAATTCATTTGACAAAGGTCGAAAGAGAGTATTTAGGGATGTTGCTGAGGGTTGTAGGGATGACATAATTCCCATTTCTGGTTGGAAACTATTTTGGTACTTCTGTCAAATAAAGGATGGATAGGGACCGATGGGCAATCCATGGAAGCTGGATTTGGCAAAGCTAATTGTTTCAAATGTATTCGTGGATGTGGAATTGCTTCGTACTCTAGCATTGCACTACCACCCGGCAACTAAAATAGTAAGGTTGACAAATGGATCTTCTCTGTTAAGAATTGAAAGAAATGCTATAATTGACTGTTTTATGTTGAACAAACAAGCTCTCACCAAAATTGACCTACAAAAGATTGAACAAGAATAAAAAAGTTTGAGAAGAACACTCAAAAGTGATGAGTTGCCAATATTTATGAGAAGAGGTGCAAACAACAAGATAGTTGATATTCCTTCCAATGCAGTCAAACCATTCCCTATGGAAGATTTTGCATTCTATTTCAAATGGACCTATTATGCATTGTGCCAAGTATTAGGAATTGATGCTAATCAGAGGATGCCAGTTAATTTGATGATGATGGCTATGAAGATACAAAATTTAGAGGTGAACATTGAGTATGATTTTGCCTCATATCTTACAAATAAAATACATGATGGATTCATCAGTGTGAAGGAAGATAAGAAACCCACAAACTTCAAGTTTTATTTTTTGGTTTGCCACTTGATCCTATATCAAAATAGGAGTAAATGGTCAAGTCAAATGCACATCAACATGATTGACAGGACAAGGCAAAGAATGCCTACTCAATGTTGGTGTTGTTGGTTATTTTCCCAAACTAGATGCTTATTCCCAGTTATCCCTACAAGGTAGCTATCATTGATCAACAGGATTCCTGGGCTAGGGGCCAACAGTACAGGAGATAGACTCTATAAATATCTCCTCTTCTTCTTTAGGCTCTACAGAACCAAGGGGGGTATTCCCTACTCAAAATCTATGACATATGCACATGAACTTACTTGGATGTTGATACAAAGCAGATAAATTCTCTTTTATGTAGACCAAAACTGTGAGATAAGTACAAAGGGGCTAGCTTTGGGCCTATATTCAGTTGTAGACAAAGGATTTTGGTCCTAAAACTACTTCTAAAGTCCTAATAGTTTAATTTAAAATTTAAGTTTGATTTTATGTTTGGATGCAAAAATGAGACTTTGGGTTGCAACCTCAATACAAGACTAGATCGGTGCCTATCCAGGGCTCAGAGTTAATAGACATACACATGTGAATGCCCAGCATGAACATATACCAAAGACTGGATATCAAGGGGATTTTTAATATCTACCTTACAGATACCTCCCAAAAATTAGGTGCTTAATCATTCATACTTAGTGGTATCCCTGCTGCACACATTTTCTCAATGATTAACCTGAAACATTTAATTGTTCCTTGAACAAAAGTAGGAGATTAAACATTCAATATAGAAAAGTTATATTCCTGAACCTTAACAACCCTTAGTTATCTTGATTCAAAAGAAAATATGCCCACAACTTGGAGACAAATGATTAAACACATGCACAGAGCATTTCTCATTTAAAACAACATGAAACCAGTGAATTCATGCATGAAACATACAACATGAGACTCATAAACTTACAAGACATCAAGAATAGGGCCACCAATGAAGTTGTATTGTGTCACAACACTAAAATTTGTCCAGTTTTCAACAACACAATGAGTAACACAGTTTGGCCTTTATATCAAGACCGTGTACCCAACAAAAATTAATAACAAGGCAAACCAAAAATCCACCAGATTCAATGCATGAGGAATGCCGCTTAGAAATATTTAATGCTGCTGAGAGACAAAGAGGAATGAGCAGGTGGAATCGGGATCCGCACCACCGCTCAAGGACTTTCATCTTTAATCGGGTTTCTGACCCATCAACTCCATCAACTATCCTCTGCAAATCCACCACTAATGATTCAGCTACCCACAGCCTCTTTGAAATGTAGCAGCATGCTCATGGAATTTTCCTGCTCAAAACAAGCCTGAGAATGTAAAGGGAACAAACGCTGCAACCTCAAAACTTGGCCGTTGATCATGATTCCATCACTGAGATCAACGGCACCCAAAAAATGTTGAAAATTCACCGGCTAGTGAAATCGTGCCACGTACGCACCTCATATTTCTATCGTTGGCTTTTCCCCTTCTCCATTTTGCCATTTCGCCCTTGTACATGCATGCTCAAATGCATATACCATCGCTTACCTTTGCCTTTCAAAAACCCTTTGTATATGCAAGAGCAAATGCATATACAACTATTCGTCATTCAAGGCGGACCCCAAACTGTTATAGAGCAAATTGGAATTTTAAATCAGGTTCGAGATGTACCTTTCTCCTTTGTATATCCACAATATACAACACACATATACATACAACCTGCGGCTTGTATATGCAAACATACAAGCACCTTTATATGACTAATAGACTTCAAATTATTATGCATCAGAATGTACCTCCTTTTGAAGTCTGGCTTGTATCCCTTCATTAGACATTGGCTTGTATATCGGCACATACATTCACTTTATACATACAAGGCGTAGATTTCAAATCATTATGAAGCATTTTGAAGTTGCTTTGAAATCCGGCTTGTATCTAGCCTTTGTATCTTCACAATGTATATTGGCACATATACAAGCACCCAAACATACAAGCCGCGGATGCCGACCTTGAATTTGCTAAATTTGATCTTCGCATCGGATCCGCCTTGTACATTATTCCCTTGTATATTTACTTGTATGTCAATCCTTGTACATGCAAACACCTTCGCACCTTCCCTTTGTATGCCAAATATACAAACTCGTTTGTATATACCTACAGGCCCCAGCAACTGTATCTTTGTTGCCTTGTATATTACCAAATATACAAAGCCCTTTGTATGTAGCCAATATACAAATTAGGAATATTCTTAGAATCTTGCAAAAGATTCCCTCTTGTATCTCACCAATGTATGTCAAACATACATTCAATTTTGTATCTGTTTCCTTTGTATATTTTTCTTGCACCTTTGCATATAGACCCGATATACAAGCAGAGCTAATATACAAGCACAGAATATTCCTAGGAATCTACAAAAGATTCCCCCTTTGTATATGCAAACATAATATGCATATAAAATGCACATAACTCAGTTTTTTCACCATTTTCGGAAGCCGATTTAAATTTGCAAGCCTGCCAACATACATTTACCTTTGCATATACAGAATTTAGCATTTTTCTCAAGTGCGACAGGAAAAAGCAGTAAGACATCGCATGTAGGTTGAGGAAAAATCCAAACTAAGGCACTAGGGGTTGAAGGAATAAACACAGGAACCTACAGACTCAATTTCAAAACCCTAATCCTAGGTGAACACCACTAGTGGCTCCGACTGGGGACGTGCAGATGCAAGACTGCAGTGAGAATCAAGCAACTCCGGGGCAGACCAGACAAAACACAGAACTCAAAACACGACCGACTATACAAGGCATGTACAAAATATTTACATCTAGTTTACAGTGTGCATAAAAGTTACTCATTTATGAGAAGAAGGCTTTAAGGAACTGACCGTGCATAGGCAATTCCAATAATTCACCACTTAGGGCCTAGAGAAAATAAGAATCCTCTCCATGAGTGTTGCAAATTTGGTACGGGCCCATCCATAAGGGCTCAAACTTACCATGTTTACCCTTATCCTGGATCCTTGCATTCCAAACAAGGACCATATCACCTATCTGAAACTTTCTTTCTATAGCCCTTTTATCAAACAGATATTTTACCTTTTGTTATCTCTTGATGTTTGTTTCATGTGCCTCCCTTCTCATCTCATCTAGTGCAACCAGCTAATTTATTCTTCTAGTTATTGAGTCCTCAATCTCCTCCTCATTTTCCTGTATGAATTTATAGACTGGTAGGAGGTTGTTTACATGCAATGTAGCTGTTGCACCATATACCAATTCAAAAGGTGACCTTCCAGTTGCTTTCTTGACTGTCACTCTATCAGCCCATAATGTCATTTTTAGCTTTGAATCCCAAGCCCTTTTGTTTTTACCTACTATCCTTTTGACAATCTTCATGAGGCTTCTGTTACTTGACTCTGCTTGACCATTTCCATGTGGATGGTACGGTGATGCATGTAACAAATTTATTCCATAATTGCTACAAAAATCAATAAATTCACCAGATCTGAAGCACATTGCATTATCTATGACCAATTTGGCTGGAAGGCCAAACCTGATAATGACATTTTCTAGAATAAAATCCATCACCACTTTGCTTGTAGACTTTTTAGTTGGAATGGCTTCAATCCATTTAGTGAAGTAATCAGTAGCGACCAAAATCCAACTGTGCCCTCCACTTGATTTTTCTAAAATTTCTCCTATAAAATCAATTCCCCATTGTTGAAATGGAGCTTCTATAGTTATAGTCCTAAGGGGCAATGCACCTTCATATTTTAGCTTTCCTGAAAACCTCTGGCAAGGATCGCATTTTCTTACCATTCTCTGTGCATCTGAGAAGAGAGTTGGCCCCCAGTAGCCAGCTTTGAGAATTTTGTGGGTTGTTATATGGGTAGTATAATGTCCACCACACACTCCATTGTGCATGTCACTTAAAATATCCTTAGCTTGATCCTCATTCACACATCTAAGTAATACACCATTAGGATTTTTCCAATACAGCTCTCCTTGAACAATGATGTATTTAACTGCATGTAGCTTTAAGGTTCTCTTTTGATTATCACTGAGATGGGAAGGATAGTTCAAATTCTGCAAATAATGTACTATGTCCTTATACCACTCAGATTCTAGCATATTTATAATTTCATTATGCACTACATTCACTTGGCATGCCTCTAGATTTGACTGTGTCATCAGTTTTGCCAAACCTTGTCCTCTTACCAGTTTTGTGACCTGTATCTCAATGTTGAACTCTTACAATTGATTTATCCATTTGCATCTCCTTCCAGTCACCTCCTACTGAGTAAAAATATCTTTGATTGCTACATGAGGCACATATGCAACTATCTGAGAGCCTACCAAATATGGCCTGAAGCTCTTGACTGCTCTAACTAGTGCATATGCCTGTTTCTCCATGATGTCATACTTCAACTCAGCAGCTTGCAATGACCAGCTAAACAAAGCTACAGGTTGTTCAAAATCTTCTACATTTTTCTGCACTAAGCATGCAACAATAGTATGAAAAGAAGCAAATGAGAACAATTGAAATGGCTTAGAAAAATCAAGAGATTTTAACACAGGAGCCATCTTTATTGTGTCTTTTATGTTCTGAAATGATTTAACTGCTTCATCTTCCCATATGACAGTTGCACCTTTCTTCAACATCTTAGAGATATCTTTTGTGGTCTCTGCAAAATTAGGCACAAATCTCCTAACAAAATTAATTTGTCCAAAGAAGGATTGAACACCTTTCACTATTTTAGGGATCTGGTTTTTGTCAATTGCAACCACTCTTTCAGGATCAATCCTGACTCCATCCTTGGAAACAATGTGTCCAAGCAATTTCCCTTCCACTACCCCAAAGGCACATTTCTTTGGGTTAAGTGAGATGCCATATTCCAATGCTCTAATAAAAATCTGCTCCAAGTGCATACAGTGCCGCTCTTCCTTTTTTGAATAAGCTATCAAGTCATCCTGATATACAACTAGGATTGAATCAATTAATCCTGCAAAAGCAACATCCATGGCCCTCTGAAATGTGGCACCTGCATTTTTCAATCTGAATGGCATTCTCACATATACATAGGTTCCCCATGGAGTGGCGAAGGCAATTTTGAACTGTTCTAATTTTTTTACTTTTACTTGATTGTATCTCGAAAATCCATCCATCATGGATAAAAGTTCACAGCTAGTCACCTTCTACAACATGGCCTCCATGTTTGGCAATGGATAATTGTCCTTCAAAGAAGATACATTTAGATTTCTAAAGTCCACACATAAACTTATGTCACCATTCTTTTTTCTGACTGGGACAAGGTTGGACACCCAAGTTGAGTTCTGATAGGCATGATTATTCCAGCTTCCCTGAGCTTCATAAGTTCTTCTTGCATTTTTGGAGCTAGGGTTGGGTTGATAGGTCTCTGTTTTTGTCTAAATGGTTTAGCTTCAGGCTTCAAAGGGATTTCATGCTGGAATAAATCTTCTCTATAATCTTTTAGGTCCTCATACGACTAGGCAAAAACATGCTTATATTTTTTTAGTAGTGCAATTAGCATAGCCCTGATATGTGGTTTGAGTTGTTTGCCAATGTATACCTTCTTGGGGGCCTGAGATGTCCCCAAGTTTATTTCTTCTAAATCATTCTTGTTTGTTGGGGATGCCTTTGTAACAAATTGGTCCCGATTGTCAAAAGCTCTCTCTAAAGCAACCAGCCCTATAGGGATTTTATTTGTCTTGGGTTGAATTACCTCCTTCCCTAAGAGGGTTTCCTTTCCATCTACAACTTCCACAAAGCTCTAAAAATCCACTTCCTGGTTCTCATATTCATCAATACAATGTAGAAATCTCCACAAATCCTTATCATCATCAAACACTTGCTAGCTGCATACATTATTTGGCACTGTTGGTCTAAGTTTGACCTCAACGTTTGTTACATCTGACAAAGTTATATCATCTGGCCTTATGGATACATTAGCTAGAAAATCTACCCTGGCATTTTTTGATCTCTCTATCTAGCTTATTGAAAAAGCATCAAATAATTCAATTGTATCCCAAACAACATGCTTATACTGTTTTAACCTCTTATTTTTTGAAGCATACTTATCCCTGACTTGGGAGACAACTAACTCTGAATCACTAAATACTTTGAGCATCTTGATTCCATGCCTCAAAGCAACATTCAATCCTAACAACAGAGCTTCATACTTTGCAATATTATTTGTACAGGCAAACTTCAGCAAGAATGAGAATTTTAGAAGCTTACAAGTTGCAGACAGAAATACAATGCTAGCACCAGAGCCTTCCTTTGAACAAGCTCCATCAAAGTACATGGTCCAAAGACCCAACTGGTCAAACTCTTGAATGCACATGTCTCCCTCTTTACCCCCTCTTTCATCTGAGATAACCCTAAAATTTTTATAGTTAGCATCCACAAAACATACATGCTCCTCTGACTCTTGGTCCTCAACTGTATCTGGTGACCTTTCTTCTCTAATCAATTTGACATCCCTGCCATTTATTGGAATCATAGCATATGATAGGTCCAATTGCATACTTCCACCAATCAATGCTGCCCATCTTCTTGACAACAATATGCCATATTGTGGCTTGATATCAACAACTGTTATGTTCATTTTGTAGGTCTTCTCAGGATATGCTGCCAATCTGAAATCCACATCTTTCATAAATACAATGACAGGCACTTCTCTAGCATCCATGGCATAGCATTTCCCACATGCCTTATCTATCTTTAATCCAGCTTGCTGCATGATAGCCAGGGGCATGATATTTGTTGACGCTCCTGAGTCAAGCATACAGTTCTTAATCACCTTTTCATTTATGACAAGGGAGACATAAAATGGTTCAACTTGTGAAGGGCACTTTGTCATGGTCATCCCTAGATATACCTCAGGAATCTCATCTTCTTCAATACATAGGGCTTGTTTCTTACCCTAAGTGTCAATATTCTGATTAGCTTGATAGGGTACTCCTGAAATCAGGGACAATGTTTTATTTCTAAACTCTTCAACTTTCATCAACTCCATTAATGGAACAGAAACCTTTACCTGGGACAAGACCTGGGTTATGTCAAATGGAACATAATTTTGTATAACAGTTGTAGTCTGATCCATGGTCTTATTCTTATTTTGGTATGATCTAGCCTTAATTTTTGCAGCTCCCTGACTATCATCTTTGATCTGAAAATCTTTGTTTTGATCCTCAAGCTGGGGGATTCTATTTTCTGGTCCTTGAGAATCATGACCTATTTTTTGCTTCAAATTTTGCTTATTGTTTCTCCATTGCTTCTTTTGTGTTTCAGTCCCTTTATGACTATGCACTGGCTGGCTCGCAAAAGTATGCTCTAGTTGGTGTGAGTTGCTTACCTGAGATTTACCCCTGAGATTGTAATTGCTTTTGACTTGAGCCACTGTTGCAGCTGTGAGGGCTCTTATTTCTTCGTCGGAAGACCTCCTCAAGTTATTCAAAAAATTGTGAGTCCTGAGCATAAGCATAATTATCTTCATCATCTTCATCATATGGAAACTGCTAGCAGGCCTGAGTCTCATTAATTGTGTTCACATCAACATCATGAGACGGATACTCCCTGCTTGTAGACAACATATTGACATTGTCATCCTCCATGCCATGTGGTTCATTGCACTCATCACAGGCCACAACATTGTTATATAGAGACTGAGCAATCATACATTGTGACTGTGAGTGAGGCATCTGGCATATTATACACCATGGGGTGTCATTGACACTATTAACTGCCTTCCTCAAAGGATCAGGTGTTTCCTTAACATTTTGATTCCTTAGATTTGGGTTGCTGTTTGGGAGAATGGGTTTACCATTAGGCCAATTGGTATTATATGGCATATCATGTAATGATGGTCTTCTTTCCTACCTTTGGTAAACCTGTCTGTCAGGACCAATCCCCTTTTCATTTTTAGCCATTCTATAGCTCAGGTCCTTGACAATAGTTGTCAACTTATCTAATTTATCCTCAGAAGAAGATGCATTACTTTGAACACTCTAAGATTTAGTATTTGGATTTTGTAGAATTTTTACATCATCTCTTCTATTTGTCTTACCAGACGCTTGTCTATTATTTTCAATATTTGTTGCAATTTTGAAAGCATCTCTGAGGCTATGAGGACCATTATCCCTTAACCCATAAGCTATTTTGGCATCAAAAGCATTTATGTACAACACTATGCACATAGGTTCGTTAGGCCTCAGGTGATGTGGCAGTTTGTTCAACACCTTCATGAATCTAGCATTGAAATCAACAACCTGTTCATTTGATCCTTTGGTAATACCAGTGAATTCATTAATAAAGAAACTAGGATCAGTTTTGTCACCATATTGTTCTTTGAATATTCTCCTGAAGTCCTCCCATGATGAAACACTTCTGTCAGGTAGACCCTTGTACCATTCTCTGGCTTCGTCAACTAAGGATTGCATAAATAATTTCATAAAAACATCCTCATGCTCAACCTCAAAGTTGTCCATGATATTCTGAAAAATTTTTAAGTGGTCTTCTCCTGACACAATATTGTTTCCTAAAAATTTAGGCACTTGCAGCCTCACATGTTTATCAATAGGGTTGGGGTAACTAGGGATGCCATAAAAAACAAGCTATCTGAATCTGTCCAGCTGCATTGGCTGTCTACCAAACTGATTAGCATTTACATTTCTATTTGCATTCTGATTTCTTACATTATTTAATGGTACCCCAGCATTATTTGAATTTTGTCTCTGATCATTATGCTAATCCTGCATTTCATGTCTATGTTGATTTCTCTGCATATTTGCATTTTCAAGGGTAGGAATTGAATCATTCTGAGCAATTCTCAAAGCTTGCACTTTCTGTCTCATGTCATCTCTGATTTTCACTGCCTACAAATATTCTAATTCTGCCCTTAAGCTCTTAATCTCTTCAGCTAATTCCTCCTCTCTAGGCATAGAAGAAGATGGTTTCATTATATTATGATCATCATTATCATCTCTTGGGGATTCAGCTTCTTCAAATCTATCAGGGGAATCATGGAAAGGCCGTTCCCAAAACACCTTTTATCTTATTCTTAATCCACTACCCTGCTATCTTTCATATACATTCTGGATTTCAGCCTCAGTGTTCAAAAAATAGGGTATTGTCCGCTTTGAATATCTAGGGTTGTCTTGAATGTTATCATTACTTCTGGGATTACCCTCTTGACTGGCTTGAGTAGTTCCTTTTTTCTTGTACATCATTTTTCTAGGTAATTCTTCAAATAGAGAATTACGTAGGGATCTTCTCCCTAGCATATAAATTTTTACCTTACCGGTTGGGAGATTATTCAGAGTCACCACCTATAACTAGGAATTGTTTTCTTTTTTAATTAGGGTTCTTTCACTTCACTTCCCAGCAGAGTCACCAAATCTGTTGGTTATTTTCCCAAACTAGATGCTTATTCCCAGTTATCCCTACAAGGTAGCCATCATTGATCAACAGGATTCCCGGGCCAGGGGCCAACAGTACAGGAGATAGACTCTATAAATATCTCTTCTTCTTCTTTAGGCTCTGCAGAACCAAGGGGGGTATTCCCTACTCAACATCTATGAGATATGCACACGAACTTACTTGGATGTTGATACAAAGCAGATAAATCCTCTTTTATGCAGACCAAAACTGTGAGATAAGTACAAAGGGGCTAGCTTTGAGCCTATATTCAGTTGTAGACAGAGGATTTTGGTCCTAAAACTACTTCTAAAGTCCTAATAGTTTAATTTAAAAATTAAGTTTGATTTTATGTTTGGATGCAAAAATGAGACTTTGGGTTGCAACCTTAATACAAGATTGGATCGGTGCCTATCCAGGGCTCAGAGTCAATAGACATACACATGTGAATGCCCAGCATGAACATATACCAAAGACTAGATATCAAGGGGATTTTTAATATCTGCCTTACAGATACTTCCCAAAAATTAGGTGCTTAATCATTCATACTTAGTGGTATCCCTACTGCACACATTTTCTCAATGATTAACCTGAAACATTTATTTTGTTCCTTGAACAAAAGTAGGAGATTAAACATTCAATATAGAAAAGTTATATTCCTGAACCTTAACAACCCTTAGTTATCTTGATTCAAAAGAAAATATGCCCACAACTTGGAGACAAATGATTAAACACATGCACAAAGCATTTCTCATATAAAACAACGTGAAACTAGTGAATTCATGCATGAAACATACAACATGAGACTCATAAACTTACAAGACATCAAGAACAAGGCCACCAATGAAGTTGTATTGTGTCACAGCACCAAAATTTGTCTAGTTGTCAACAACACAATGAGTAAAACAGTTTGGCCTTTATATCAAGACCGTGTGTTAGCGCCTGAATTGACTGGTGGTTTTTTGAGCAATTTTCATTCAGGCACTCTCCCTAAGTATCCAAAAAATGTTCTAAGTGATGGACCTCCTCAGCATTTTTTAGCTGCATCATCATATTTTCTTGAGGAGGAGGTCATCATCATCATGTTTGTTTCCATGCAGGTCATCATCATCATGTTCTTCGTCGACTGGTTTTTCATCGTCATCATCATATTCAGTTATCGGGTGATGTTTGGTTTTTATCCTGATGATGCTGATGTGCTACAGTGCGCCCTGATCTGCTTGCGAGGGTGATTCTTCAAAGTATCCGGTGATCTTCCATTTATCACCTTGCCCAAGCATGATGATGATGTTACCCTGATATTCTGAAGGGGTTATTCTTTAAGTTGTTCAACCTGACTTGCTTTTTCTTAAGGGTCGTCATCATCATCATCATGTTTCCAGTTATCACCGTGTTGCTTGCGAGGGTCATCATGTTTTCTTCCTTCATGATATTTCGCCGGGGTGATATTTCTATCATCGGGTGATCTTGGTTATGATCATCCTGATGATGTTGTTGAAGAGTTCTGAGTGCGACCCGATATTCACTGGGGTCATCATTTTTTGAACGTCAGGATGATCTTAGTCAATATCATCCTGATGATGTTGTATCACTTCTTGTTCATTGTTTTGTCATCCTGATGATGCTGACGTCATCCTTATATCAGGGTGATATCTTTCTTTCTGCCTATCTGCATCATGATATTTCCGAAGGAGGGGGTGATATTTTCATATCACTCGAGTGTGTTTGTTCCAGCATCATGATGATGCTGATATCAAGGAGATATCCGCCTGCTGGCTTCGCGCATTATCTAGTGGGGGTGATCTTTTCGAGCATCATCATATTCAGTTATCGCCCCGATCTTATAGAGGAGCTACAGTGCAACCTGATATTTGTGCATCAGGAGGATATTTCTAAATATCCGGTTGTCTTCCGAATATCATCCTGATGTTAATATGATGATGACGTCATCAAGGTCCGGGGGGGTCATATTTCTAACACTGATCATCTTGAGGAGATCTCCCGATATTTGCAAACATGATGATGACGTCATCCGGATATGAGGAGGTGCGCAGTAGCAGATATGATGATGACGTCAGCAGGATATGATGATGACGTCATCAGGATGTTCATCGGCCAGACTTTTGGTTTAGGCTCAGCAGGAGGATGTTTCTCCGGTGGATCAGGTTGTGCCGATGAAGGCGAATATCATGCAGTTGTTTTGCGTTATGATGATGACGTCAGGGTGATATTTCAGGCAACAGGATATCATGCTGCTGGAGGATGATGATGATGAAGTCTTATACTAGTGTCGTCAGGAGCAAAAGCACCGACATGATATATGCTCATGACTTAGTATATAAAGTGTTAATGAGGTTGCTGCGGGGTGCATGTGGGATAATTGATATCCTGCATTTTCAAATATCATGATGATGAATCTCGGCGGGAAGTGGTTGCGATGCAGAATCAATGTTGTTCCCGAGGCCGCGGGTTGGTGCGCCATCAATGGCGATTGTTGCAGAGGTATGGGCGATGGCGTGGGCGGATCTGGTACCCGATGGAAGGTGTACATCAGTGGACAGAGGCGCAGGGCTCGAGAAATCTTCCTGTCTCCTCCCCTACCTGCTGCATTCAAGTTTGGGCGCCAATCTGGTAGTGTTTGAGCGCCATTTTCATGATACTGTGTATCTGGCGGGATTTTTGGTCAACTATGTGATTAATTGCTGAGCACCTACCTGGCTGTTATAAGCAGGTTGTGTTGCTCATTTGTAGGTTGTTGAAAGTTGTGGATTTTTGGCTCTGTAATCCAAAACCAGCTGATCTGGTTGCTCTGTACAGCTTGATCTTGTGAGTTTATGTATCTCCTGTTGTAGGACTTGGCATGAATCCACTGGTTTCATGATTGATCTTATATGAGTAATGCTATCTTAGCATGTGTTGTGTTAATTCTGTCTCCAGTATTGCATGTATTCTTCTTCTGGATCTGGATATTTGTGTGATGTTTAGATTCTAGAGCATAGAATTCCTATGTTGAATGTCTGATCTTTTAACCTCTGCTCAAGGGGCAGATTAAACTGTTTTCAGGTTGAACATTGGGAAGGGTATACTGCAGTAGGGATGCCATAAGTAGAGATAGCTCAACACTCTATATTGGGAGATATCTGTAAGGCAGATATCATGTGTATCCCCCTGAAATCCAGTTCTAGCTATTCATGCTGATCATTCACAGGTGTATGTCTACCGACTCCAAGCCCTGGATAGGCACCAATCATGCTGTGTTCTTGTGTTATACACCATGTCCAGCTTTGCATCCAAATTCAAACTAAAACACTTCATCTTTCCACCTGTTAGTTGTAGGAGTAGGATTAGGAACCCCCTGCATGCTCTCATACCCAACCAGACATCATGTCCAAGAATGTTTCCAGCCTTGTGATCTATCATGCAGATCTTGGTCCATACATGAGAGTATTCTGCCTGTTGTTGTCAAGTTAGATCCTTCTATCTTTGAGCTAGTCAAGGTTACATCTTAAGTTATAGGGATACCCCCCTTGGTGCGGCAGAACCAGAAGTGAAGGGGAGGAGCTCACGCAACCTCCTGTATTCAGTTGGCCTGAATCTGCCTGTGCATTAGAAGTGGCAAACCCTAATGCTGATTCAGAAGAAATGCCAACAAATTGGCGACTCTGCTGGGGATTGAACAGTAAAAGTATTATCTAATCATCTCCAGTAATATATCTTGTGACCCATCCGAGTCACCAACAAATTGGCGACTCCGCTGGGGATGGACTAAAAAATGATATACTTGTGACCCATCCGAGTCACTAACAAAATGGCGACTCTACTGGGGAACGTTGATGTAAAGTAATATCCTGCAGTCTCTGGTGAAATGATGCTCTGCTGGTGGAATGAACCTGGAAGAGTAGCTTTCAGCTATTGAAAATTTTGTCCTCTCTGGAGAGGTGGCGACTCTGCAAAAAAGATCCAAATGCACATGAAAGATGGATGTATGTGATGTGACAGAACTGTGTTGTTCATTTTTCTGCATCTGTATGAGAAAAGGTACCTTGTTCCTTCCCCTTTATTTGTTGTTTTACTGCATAGGTTAGATGCCAGGGGAAGCCTTAGGTCTTAGACAGACAAAGGATGTCTAAGAGTAAGATTTTTATAAATCCAAGTATGAATTATCCCATACTCAGTGGTGAAATGTTAGATAAAGGAATAGAAGAGATAAGAAATAGATTGATATTCTTAGAGGCTGAGCAGGCCCAGTTGAAAAGCAATAACCCTGTTGTGTCTGCCTGTCAGAAAGCTAAACCTCCTGTCAGCCCTTTTGATCCTTTGTATGACCAACTGGATTTGTCAGGGGTGGATTATAAAGTAGAAACTATGCCTGCTAGGATATACTGTCAGATGCCTAGATTTAGTGGTCACAATGTATGTGATGGGAGTGCACATATCCAAAATTTTCAAAGTTTTATGGGAAAATATTCATTCAGAGATGAGGATATGTGGATGAGGTTTCTTGTTAGGTCCTTTGATGCAAAAGCAAAAGACTGGTATTTGAGCTTTCCAAAGAGATCCTTTGCCTGTTGGGATGAGCTTGCTGACTGTTTCAAGGAAGAATTTGCAAAAGAACCGGCTGATCCTGTTGCAGAATTGATGAGAATCAGAAAACAAGATGAAGAGCCATGTGTTGATTTCAGTCATAGGTTTGCAGTAGCCCTTTCACATGTCCCTGAAAGTTTCAGACCTGATATTTCAGCCTGTGTTGGCATATTCTTTGAAGCTTTTGAGGAGGGCTCTAGTGCATTACTGAGGGATTTCAAGGTGACAAGTATGCAGATGGCATACAAATTTTTAGAAAATGTAGAAGAAATGAGAAATGTGCACCTGCTGAAACCCCTGTCCCCAGGCCTTGGTGTGAGGAATTGTTGTGAAGCTGCAAATGACCAAATGATTATGGCATCATGTGCAGATGAAAATGAAAATAAAAGCATAGAGGTTGAGACTGCTGTATTTGAACATAATGCTAACAATACTGCTCAACTGGATTGTTCACCAGTTGGGGATGCCAGTGAAAGGACTAATGAGGATTCCCATTGCAATGATGAGGCAGCTGATCATGAAAACAATAACGAGGTTGTGGACAGCAATGAGCAATTTTTAGAATGGACCTGTGGAGACAATTGTGAGTATTGTACTCAAGACAGAGAAGATATAAGCAAACAGAGAAGCAGTCCTATGTGTGACCCATTGCCTACCTTTCAAACACATGGAGATCATGAAGAGCAGTCAGAAATTGAAATAAGTGCTAGTTCAGAGCATGATTGTTTTTCATTTGATGGCTGTTTTGCTTATGACACACAGGCTGATACTCCTCCACAGAGTGAATCCATTGATGATGAAGAGGTGTGCTCTGCTGCCCATGAACAAATGGCATACTATGATGAAACTGATGCACCTGGATCACCCATTTATGACACATATGGTGATGAGGATCTGTTTGAGTATGGTGAAGATCTAGACATTATTTTTGACTTGGATTCTGTTTCTCATCTTGATGAAGGAGGAAACAACATACATCAGGTAAGTGACTGTGAAGATGTGCCTGATTTGAAAGAGATGCCAGAGCCTGATCTTTTCCAGCCTGGTGTACCAGATGGTTGTGTACATGATGTACACAATTGTGATTTTGAAAGCTTTTCTTTTGATGAGCCAGCATATAATACAATGAGCCTTGATCTTCCTAGTTTTGTGGTGGACTCCGAGTGTTTCCTATTTGCAGTCCAGCTAGGAGATCATGTTGCAATGCATGATGATGATATAGGTGATAAGTGCTATATGCCATATGAACATGCATTGTTTGATACATTCTGCACCCACATGTCACATGATGCTGAGGGTTATCTGCACAAGGGTGATAATGACAAGCCAAATCAGAGGGTTGAATATGCAGATGACAAGATTTGTTTGTGGGTGGATCTTTATAGTATCTCCAAGCTTGACCCAGTGCATGCAGATGAAAACAAGATATTTGACAAAGGGAGATACATGTTTTTCTTTTCTTGGTGGCCTTAGGCCATCAAGTGTGTTGGGTGATGCAGGTCAGTGCAGTATTTGACTCTGTGCCCAATGGATAAGGGACTGGTCTGCTTCCCAGAGATCTGGAGTTCTCGCTGCAGTCTTGCACCTGCACGTCCCCAGACAGAGCCACTATTAGCGCCTGAATTGACTGGTGGTTTTTTGAGCAATTTTCATTCAGGCACTCTCCCTAAGTATCCAAAAAATGTTCTAAGTGATGGACCTCCTCAGCATTTTTCAGCTGTATCATCATATTTTCTTGAGGAGGAGGTCATCATCATCATGTTTGTTTCCATGCAGGTCATCATCATCATGTTCTTCGTCGACTGGTTTTTCATCGTCATCATCATATTCAGTTATCGGGTGATGTTTGGTTTTTATCCTGATGATGCTGATGTGCTACAGTGCGCCCTGATCTGCTTGCGAGGGTGATTCTTCAAAGTATCCGGTGATCTTCCATTTATCACCTTGCCCAAGCATGATGATGATGTTACCCTGATATTCTGAAGGGGTTATTCTTTAAGTTGTTCGACCTGACTTGCTTTTTCTTAAGGGTCGTCATCATCATCATCATGTTTCCAGTTATCACCGTGTTGCTTGCGAGGGTCATCATGTTTTCTTCCTTCATGATATTTCACCGGGGTGATATTTCTATCATCGGGTGATCTTGGTTATGATCATCCTGATGATGTTGTTGAAGAGTTCTGAGTGCGACCCGATATTCACTGGGGTCATCATTTTTTGAACGTCAGGATGATCTTAGTCAATATCATCCTGATGATGTTGTATCACTTCTTGTTCGTTGTTTTGTCATCCTGATGATGCTGACGTCATCCTTATATCAGGGTGATATCTTTCTTTCTGCCTATCTGCATCATGATATTTCTGAAGGAGGGGGTGATATTTTCATATCACTCGAGTGTGTTTGTTCCAGCATCATGATGATGTTGATATCAAGGAGATATCCGCCTGCTGGCTTCGCGCATTATCTAGTGGGGGTGATCTTTTCGAGCATCATCATATTCAGTTATCGCCCCGATCTTATAGAGGAGCTACAGTGCAACCTGATATTTGTGCATCAGGAGGATATTTCCAAATATCCGGTTGTCTTCCGAATATCATCCTGATGTTAATATGATGATGACGTCATCAAGGTCCGGGGGGGTCATATTTCTAACACTGATCATCTTGAGGAGATCTCCCGATATTTGCAAACATGATGATGACGTCATCCGGATATGAGGAGGTGCGCAGTAGCAGATATGATGATGACGTCAGCAGGATATGATGATGACGTCATCAGGATGTTCATCGGCCAGAATTTTGGTTTAGGCTCAGCAGGAGGATGTTTCTCCGGTGGATCAGGTTGTGCCGATGAAGGCGAATATCATGCAGTTGTTTTGCATTATGATGATGACGTCAGGGTGATATTTCGGGCAACAGGATATCATGCTGCTGGAGGATGATGATGATGAAGTCTTATACTAGTGTCGTCAGGAGCAAAAGCACCGACATGATATATGCTCATGACTTAGTATATAAAGTGTTAATGAGGTTGCTGCGGGGTGCATGTGGGATAATTGATATCCTGCATTTTCAAATATCATGATGATGAATCTCGGCGGGAAGTGGTTGCGATGCAGAATCAATGTTCTTCCCGAGGCCGCGGGTTGGTGCGCCATCAATGGCGATTGTTGCAGAGGTATGGGCGATGGCGTGGGCGGATCTGGTACCCGATGGAAGGTGTACATCAGTGGACAGAGGCGCAGGGCTCGAGAAATCTTCCTGTCTCCTCCCCTACCTGCTGCATTCAAGTTTGGGCGCCAATCTGGTAGTGTTTGAGCGCCATTTTCATGATACTGTGTATCTGGCGGGATTTTTGGTCAACTATGTGATTAATTGCTGAGCACCTACCTGGCTGTTATAAGCAGGTTGTGTTGCTCATTTGTAGGTTGTTGAAAGTTGTGGATTTTTGGCTCTGTAATCCAAAACCAGCTGATCTGGTTGCTCTGTACAGCTTGATCTTGTGAGTTTATGTATCTCCTGTTGTAGGACTTGGCATGAATCCACTGGTTTCATGATTGATCTTATATGAGTAATGCTATCTTAGCATGTGTTGTGTTAATTCTGTCTCCAGTATTGCATGTATTCTTCTTCTGGATCTGGATATTTGTGTGATGTTTAGATTCTAGAGCATAGAATTCCTATGTTGAATGTCTGATCTTTTAACCTCTGCTCAAGGGGCAGATTAAACTGTTTTCAGGTTGAACATTGGGAAGGGTATACTGCAGTAGGGATGCCATAAGTAGAGATAGCTCAACACTCTATATTGGGAGATATCTGTAAGGCAGATATCATGTGTATCCCCCTGAAATCCAGTTCTAGCTATTCATGCTGATCATTCACAGGTGTATGTCTACCGACTCCAAGCCCTGGATAGGCACCAATCATGCTGTGTTCTTGTGTTATACACCATGTCCAGCTTTGCATCCAAATTCAAACTAAAACACTTCATCTTTCCACCTGTTAGTTGTAGGAGTAGGATTAGGAACCCCCTGCATGCTCTCATACCCAACCAGACATCATGTCCAAGAATGTTGCCAGCCTTGTGATCTATCATGCAGATCTTGGTCCATACATGAGAGTATTCTGCCTGTTGTTGTCAAGTTAGATCCTTCTATCTTTGAGCTAGTCAAGGTTACATCTTAAGTTATAGGGATACCCCCCTTGGTGCGGCAGAACCAGAAGTGAAGGGGAGGAGCTCACGCAACCTCCTGTATTCAGTTGGCCTGAATCTGCCTGTGCATTAGAAGTGGCAAACCCTAATGCTGATTCAGAAGAAATGCCAACACCGTGTACCCAACAAAAATTAATAACAAGGCAAACCAAAAATCCACCAGATTCAATGCTGATGAATGGCACTCAGAAATATTCAATGCTGCGGAGAGACAAAGAGGAATGAGCAGGTGGAATCAGGATCTGCACTGCCGCTCAAGGACTTTCATCTTCAATCGGGTTGCTAACCCGTCAACTCCATCGACTATCCTCTGCAAATCCGCCATTAATGATTTAGCTACCCGCAGCCTCTTTGAAATGTAGCAGTGTGCTCATGGAATTTTCTTGCTCAAAACAAGCTTGAGAATGCAAAGAGAACCAATGCTGCAACCTCAAAACCTGGCCGTCAATCATGATTCCATCACTGAGATCAACGACACCCAAAAAACATTGAAAAGTCACCGGCCAGTGAAATTGTGCCACATAGGCACCTCATATTTCTATCACTGGCTTTTCCCCTTCTCCATTTTGCCATTTTGCCCTTATACATGCATGCTCAAATGCATATACAATCTCTTACCTTTGCCTTTCAAAAACCCTTTGTATATGCAAGAGCAAATGCATATATAACTGTTCGTCATACAAGGCAGACCCCAAATTGTTATAGAGCAAATTGGAATTTTAAATCAAGTTCGGTATGTACCTTTCTCCTTTGTATATCCACAATATACAACACACATATACATAGAACCTACTGCTTGTATATGCAGACATATAAGCACCTTTATACGACTAACGGACTTCAAATTATTATGCATCAGAATGTACCTCCTTTTGAAGTTCAGATTGTATCCCTTCATTGCACATCGGCTTGTATATCGGCACATACATTCACTTTATACATGCAAGGCATGGATTTCAAATCATTATGAAGCATTTTGAAGTTGCTTTGAAATCTAGCTTGTATCTAGCCTTTGTATCTTCGCAATGTATATCGACACATATACAAGCACCCAAACATACAAGCTGCGGATGCTGACCCTGAATTTGCTAAATTTGATCTTCACATCGGATCTAGCTTGTACATTTCTCCCTTGTATATTTACTTGTATGTCAATCCTTGTACATGCAAACACCTTCGCACCTTCCCTTTGTATGCCGAATATACAAACTCGTTTGTATATACCTGCAGGCCCCAACAATTGTATCTTTGTTGCCTTGTATATTACCAGATATACAAAGCCCTTTGTATGTAGTCGATATACAAACTAGGAATATTCCTAGAATCTTGTGAAAGATTCCCACTTGTATGTCACCAATGTATGTCAAACATACATTCAATTTTGTATCTATTTCCTTTGTATATTTTTCTTGCACCTTTGCATACAGACCTGATATACAAGCACAAAATATTCTTGGGAATCTGTGAAAGATTCCCTCTTAGTATATGCAAACATAATATGCATATAACTCAGTTTTTTCACCATTTTTGAAAGCTGATTTAAATTTTGCAAGCCTACCAACATACATTTACCTTTGCATATACAGAATTTAGCATTTTTCTCTAGTGCGACAGGAAAAAGTAGTAAGACACCGCATGTAGGTTGAGGAACAATTCAAACTAAGGCACTAGGGGTTGAAGGAATAAACACAGGAACCTGCAGACTCAATTTCAAAACCCTAATCCTAGGTGAACACCACCAGGTGTTACATGTGGGATTCTCATTGCCAGACTGGTAACTATAATGTATTTCATAATGAATTTTATGTGAAAGTAATGAATTCATTTGGTGATTGGGTCCCCTTATTGTCACCAAAATCAAGGTAATTCTGAGACCTCTTACACATAAACTAGAGCAAGGTCATACTTTCAATTATGTTGATTGGTTCTTCCTACCACAACACACAATAATCAGGGTATATGATTGCCTCCAACCACCTCACAAATTGCCAAAGTTTGTTTCTGACAGAATTGCATTCTTGGAATTCATGTGGCAAATGATGTGGAGGGAAAAGGAAGTGATGGAAAACTAGAAGAAAGGCACCTTTTTGCCTGATACCACTATCTTTGGAGATTGGCCAATTGGTTCAGACACTCTTGAGGAGCTGCAGGCCTATTTTAAGGCCAAGTACTCTTTGGAATCTGGGGTTGAAAGAGTTTGTGACCTTGAAGATCATATGAACTTTGTGAGACAAGTGATCTTGACTAAGATGGGCATCTCCCATCAAATTCTGTATGATGAGGATGTGATAAGGAACCTAGTTACTTTTAATGAAGTGTATGATAGGAAGAGGAAATGGGAGATCCTCAAGAAAATTGAAGATGACAAAAAGGAAAAGAATCCAATTTTTGAAGGATTTTTTGCTGAAGAGAAAGATCCTCTAAAGAGGATTAATACAATGATTGAAAATTTTGAAAGTATTTATACTAAATCTGAAGTACATCCTACCAAGGATACCAAACTTCCAGTGAAGAGGACTATAGGAATTGAGATTCATTAGCCTACCCCTGATGTCATATTAGTTCAAGATCCATAGATCCATGAATCACCACCACATAAAAGGCAGAGAATTGAAGGCATGTCTCCTCTGGTCACATATGAGATGTTTGAGGGTGTGGAGGATGCTAATGAAGTTGCAAATATTTTGACACAATTGCATGATGGAGAGGAAGTTGATCAACCATTGGTTGGTCAAGAAATTGATGCACATAAGCCCGAGGCTAGGATGGAAGAACAAGCCCAAATTGATCCAGAGCTATAGGAAGATGAAAGGGTAGTGGCATCATTGAGATTTATTCAAGATGATGATTTCATCAAGATTCCAAAGTTTCAATCTTTCTGGTTAAAAATGAAGATGAAGGAATTTGATGAAAATGTGGAAATCAATAAGATGGGTGCTGATGAGTCTCAGTATGATCAAATAACCGCCCGAACAATCCAAGAACTAAAAGTTGATGAAATCAATGTGACTCCTGAGGAAGTAAGACAAATGGTCTTGAAGAGTAACATGCTGATCATCCTAGGTCTTGAATTGAAAAAGGTATTCTTGCTTGACCAAGTTAGGAGTCAAGATGACCGTAATCTTGTGTCTGAATTTGATTATGAGGAGGGAATGAGTGGATGTGGTTTCAACCCAAAGATAGAGACTCTTGCCATATGAACAAAATAGAAGAACACTAGTAAACCAAGGTTGCTAGATGTTGTTCAGGAAATGAGGGGATCTGCTTGTTGGAATTAGGTCAGACAACTAAGAGGGGGGGTGAATCAGTTGTCACATTTTTAAGCTTTTCTTCTTTTAATCTTCTTTCACAACTTACAAATAGATTAATGATGGAAACATTCAAGCATAACATGAACAAAAACATAATTAACACACTTGACACCAAGATTTTTAACGTGGAAACCCGGTTAAGGGAAAACCACGGTGGGGGTTAACCCACAAGATTCGTACCCTATTAAAAGTAATTAAAAGAAATGGAAAGGCACTTGCCTTCGGGTACACTTCCCAGAGCTCACTACTCAAAGAGGCTCATTGCCTACATGTGGCTCACTACCTACAAGATTTTACATTTAATACAGAAAGAACGAACTGAGAAATAGCATCTTCTTCATGCCTGGTTCAGTCTCATTGAAAGCTCACAAAACTTCTACTCTGCCCCAAATACTTCTTCGCTAATTCTTCATCCTCTACTGCTCTTGTTCTTCTGCTTCTCCTCTTCTCTGTTCTACCTCTGTACCTTTCTTATGATTTTATCATTTTCACACAAGGACAAGTTTCCACAACTCATCCATAAGTATTTATATGCTTCATCAACCTTGGAATGAACATCAAGATTGGCTTGACTCAATATGAATCACTATACTGTCGGCCAAACATATCTGGGACTTGAATCTTCTTTGATCAACACTCTATGCTCTAGAGAATAACTCCTAGATCATCTACAACACGCTTGAATCATCCGATCGGCCAAAACTGGGAAGAACAACAACACCAAGGAAGAAATCTTCAATGCGGACCTTCATCACATTAGGCACATGATCCAGAGACCTCCACAAGCACATTAAATTCAATAGTAACATCCACATTACTCTAAATCATTAGAATCACTTGCATCTTCATCTGATACCTCAAGAACACTGTCTGCCATGACTGTCACACTAGAAAGATTACTTGTGGACCTCCAAACCATGAACCACTTGAGTTGAGGATACACATTGATTTCTAAAACATGCCTCTAGATCCGCAGATCATAAGTTTTCATTGCAGAGCAATCCAAACCAATTTACTATCACTCTATCTCTTCTGAACACTGCAAAACCTGGTTCTACTCAAATGGCCATAGCTTCTTCAAATCTTCATGTGGACCTCTCAAATCTTAACTGGAGCTACTTTAGACAATCCTCTGTTGGCAAGAGACACTATATGGATTCATGATTGTTGTCATTGATGGCAACAAAGTTCATCCCACACATCCCATGTCATGGTATGTCTCTACCGAAAGTTAGAGTGAAGAATGTTGTGATTCGGTAAATAGGAACAGAGCATGTGGTGAGGTCCGACAGACAGGTCCGGATCCCTCAGAGAAAGTATCTTGGTGAAGTATGAATTTGGAGAAGTCAAGAGGAGTATCTTAACTGATAGATTCCAAGGTTTGAACCTTCGGTGTGAAAAGGATAAAGAGATATGAATGTTTGAGTGTCGGGTTCTCATGTGACAGTGTGAACAGAGCAAGAACTGACTGGCAGAACATCAGACGTTATTCCGGATGTGTTGCTGATGTTGGTAAAGGTTATGAAGGCATGAATTTTGTTTAGCCAACATGATTAATGATTTCCACAAGTATATCATTGATCTGCATTACCTGGTGTGCAAGGATTCAGCCGACAGATCAAAGTTTGTGAAAAGATTGACTATTCCGGGTGCCAACTAGAAAGGTGATGAAATCACTTGTGTGATATATATACATGATGGATTCAGTTGTGAAATGTGTTGTGGATGTTGTTGATGTGTGAATAAAAGTAGAGCTGAGCAGAAGCAGTAAGGAAGGTCCGGTATGTGAAAGGAAAGCAGCATAAAAGAAGAAGAAAAGATGAAGTGCAGCAGATCAATGTACTGAGCCTAACCGGAATTGAACTCCAGCATATGTGGATGCTACCAATCAGTTCAAGTATTGTATAACACTCTTTTGTAGACAGTGTGTCTCTTGTAGGTAGTGTGCCTCGCTGTGAGCAGTGTGCTCGGGCAATGAGCCCTAATTGGCAAGTGCCATTTTGTATTTCCATTCTTCTAACAAGAGAATACAATCTTGGGTTAATCACCTCGTGGTTTTCTCCCTTAACAAGGTTTCCACATCAAAAATACTGTCATGTGTATTTCCATTTCATGATTATGTTTGCTCATTTGGATTAATATTACATTGATTGTTAATAAAGTTTAGAAAGCAGAAATAATTAGGATAACTGATTCACCCCCCCTCTTAGTTATCAACAATTGGTATTAGGGCTAAGTTCCTCCTAACAGAGCCTAACAGCTTGAGGAAGATCTGGGAATTCAAATGGATGCATATGGTTTAAGGGAGCAACTCAAGACTACCCTTGATGATCTTGAATAGTCAAACTCTGAAGTCAATGAATTAAAGGAAAGACTCAAACAGGCTAATGATTTCATGAGAGAACTAAAAGACAAATTAAGTCTCTCTATGAAAAAGAGAAAGGAGTTGCTTCAGCAATTGGCAAGACAAGGTGAAGCAAATAATGCAAATGAAGAGCTGAAGGAAAAAACTGAGTTGTGTGAAAAGTTATCAAAAGAAATCATTATGGTAAGACATGAAATGGAATCAGGAGTCATGAAGTTTACCCAAGAAGTTGAAGAGAAAAGAAAAACTAAAGATAATCTAAGATAATCTCTCAAGGAGAAATCAAAAGATTACCACCAGATGGATAGAATTATCAGACATCTTGAATCTGATCTTGAAGATGCTAAAGATAATGAAGAAAAACTTGAGGATCAAATTGTCTCTCTCAAAAGGGATCTTCAAACAGCAAATGAGTATAAAGAGAAATTCAAGATAAGTTCTGCTCAACTTGAAGTTCTTCCTAGAAGTCAAAAGAAGGTAGATGACAAGTGTGGTTTGGGATATGAGAAAGGAGAAAGCTCCAGATCCAGTCGGAAGAATTTTGGATTAGAAAATCCATGGAATAGGCCTAGAAGACCTCCGGTAAGATAGCCTAATGCTCAAAGATATCCATCCTTCAATGGATACTGCCACAACTGTAATCACTTTGGTCACAAAGCTAATCAGTGCAGAAAGAGAATGAATCAGACTAATTCATCTTTCTCTAGATAGTGTTTTAACTGCAAAAGGTATGGTCACAAATCTCATGAATGCAGAAATATGCAAATGAACAAATCATTCAATGGTAGATGCTTTGCATGCAATAGAATAGGTCATATGGATAATCAATGCAGATCAAGAGGATATCAGTCAAATATGCAAAGAAATGTTGTTTGCCAAATTTGCAATAGATCCGGTCATAGTGCAAAATTTTGTAGAAGCAAGAATCAGGACAAAAGAGGTCCGGTATATCATAATCAGAATCAAGATAAGGGTAAACAAAAGGTGAATGCGGATGAAGTTAAAAGTGAGATGAACAAGATTTGGGTGAAGAAAAGTATAGAGAATGTAGAGGTTGGATCCGTACCAGACTCTGGTGCTGATATTCCTTCCAGAAATTAAGAAGTGAGCTCTGGCTCAGGGGGAGACACAAAGAAGACCTTGTTCCCCCAGCCAGTCAATTGGTGCTGGAACTGGTACAAGAAGACTTGCGGATTGAAGGGTTCATAAGGGCAACATCCAAACAAACTATGGTAAAGATTTGGAAGATCTGCATGATGTTTAAAGATCAGGATTGATCCAATTCTCTAAGTCATCTGAATAAGGCAAACCAAAATAACTTAGGTCGAGCATTTATTACAACCTAACATTAGGGTTTGCAGAGCAATATAAGGGTTTTTCTCATTAATCACTTGTTCATTCTGCATTCAAGAAGAAACGAAAAGTGAAGCTCTACAACAAAATTCCACAACTTCATCAAAGATCATTTGCAGAAGTCATTTCATCTAGAAATCAATCTGGCCAACTACGTGAAACTGAAAGGTGCAAAAGGTATTTTCCATTCTCAATATCTCTCTGCAAAGCTTTGAAAGATGCATACTCTGAATATAGTAAAGATCTCTAATAGGCCCCGCCCTGAATTCAAGAAACATCCATACAAATCATTGGAGGTAGATCCCCTAGGAGCATTCTCTAGTGTTCCGCATGGCGTTTTGGACATAGAAGACATTAGGGTTTACATACATGCAAATATTGAAGAGTTTGGGGAATTCAAACTAAGAGACATCTATCACAAACAATTGATAGATGATACTTTTGAGCTTAAACCAAAATATAAGGGCATCCAGGAGAAACATTTTGATCAGTTCATTCATTTCCCCTATTTTGAAGAAGATGAATGGGTCCAGTATGTATTGAGTAGGGTGCATGATAACTTCCTATGGCTGAACAAACCTTGCAAGATCACAAAGGAGGCAATTAGGGTAGTAACTGGTTTATACTCCTCCAGAGGGATACCTGTCCTCAAATCTGTCAAAAACAACATTGTAACTGAGGCCACCAGATCAAAATTTGATAAGAGGGCAATGGCTATTGAAGATATTACTAATATGGATACAAGATATATCACTCCAGTAGGGAGAATTCAGTATCTGGAACTGCAGTATATACTGGTTATGAGATGTTGAGAAAGAATGCAGAATATGATCTCTGTGAACTTCTTTTGAGCCAACTAATGGAAAACATACAGAAAATTAAAAAGGACAAGAAGAATTCCTTTAAATATGGTGGACTAATACTATGTCTATTTTTCTACTTCATGAATGAGCTACCCGGATCAAATGGATGGGTATGGAAAAATGACAAACTAGTAGCAATTCAGATCAGAGACTACTTGCATGAACTTGGGGATGCTAAGGCAAGGAATACAGCTTTGTGGGGTTACTTCAAGCAATTTCAAAATACAATGCAAATCAGAGAAAGAATCCCCAAATCAGTAGTTAAGAAATACAAGGATACAGTGTGCTTCATGGTAGACACTGATCAATGCCTAATGGAGGCAGTAGAGCCAAGGATAGTCTGGATCATGCCTATGGGGTATGAAGTTGATAAACAAATTATAGAGCTACATGTTCAACACATGCTTAGTCAGCCAAAGGACTCAAAAGCAGAAAGATTTGGAACCTTTGAGGAGCTGAGTGTAAAGATTCATGTGCAACTCAGAGAACCTGAAATCAAGAGGAAGGTGAGAAAAGAGGTAGAAAATATTGCCCAAGGCCTTGGCATCTCAAAGGAGGCAATTGATGCCCACAAGAAAAAGATGGAAAGGGTTGAGGAAGAGAAGAAAGAGGCAGAAAAGAAAAGCAAGGAAAGTGCTCCGGTAGAAACCTCCACCTGAACTAGATCATCTAAGAGATCTGCACCTACCACTGCCAAAAGCTCAAGGGCATCTAAACCGGAAGCACAATCATCCGGAAAAGGAGAAAAGAGAACAAAGAAAAAGGCAACAAGGTCCTATGTTAGCCTAAAAGATGATGAGGAAACTGAATCAGATGAGGAGATAAGGAAATTGAAGAAGAAGAAGAAATCATCCGGTGAACATTCTACCGGTCAAGGAGAAGAAGAGAAGGAAGAGGAATTTGCTGAAAAACCCAGGGAACCTACAACCCTTAACAGAATTTTATGATGAATATAATGAAGCAGATAAAAAGATTCTGGAGGAAGCCACAGTTCAGTTTTTGAACACTTACAACAAAGCTTTTATTGAAATAATCTCTCTAATTCCCAAAAGCTTAGAGAAAAGGCTTGAAATGAGGAAGAACAATGCTCAAGCAAAAGACCTCGAGATCCAGGAATAGGTCGCCATTCAGCTCTTCCCTTCAATCACTCCGCAGCAAATGAATATGATCTTTAAAGAGTGCAAGGATGAGTTTCAGAGCAAAGCCAGGATGAATCAGCTCATGCTTGGTGAAACCAACAGAGTGGCAAAAGAGACTGAAGAGATTCTCTGAAATACTCTTAAAAAGTTCAACATTCCCATCACAGAGGACTCTGGTAAAGACAAGGGCTCAAAATCCTCTATTTCGGAAGAGGTGGCTCATGAACAAACAAATATCTCTCCTTCGGTTTCCCCTATAGCTTTCAGATCTAAAGGAGAAGACAGAATATAGGAGAAAGAAGTAGGAGTGAAGGAAAAAGAAGTTGACAGTACCAAGGTTGCAGAGGAAGAGAAGACCCCAATAGAGGAAACCACAACTAATAGTGGTAAGAATGTGGAAGGAGAGAAAGCTCCAAGGGACAACCCTAAGAATGTAGAAGAGAAGAAACATCTATCTCCGACAAGAGACACTACAAAAACTATCCAAGAATTCCTGAACAAAGAAATAATGGAGATTGATGAACTGGAGCTTCTACAAGGACCATTTAACTTTGATTCTCTTTCTCCGGTACAGATAATGAAGATTGCTTCATTTGCTAATGCCAAGGCTAAAGAAAAACTCCTAAAGTCTCACATGGAAGACTGTGAGTTGATAGAAGCTGCTTCCGGAGTGCTTGAAAAGATTATACCATCATTTCAGAAAGATCCCACAGCCTCCTCTTTCGGTAATCTCAAAACTCTAGTCAGCAGTGTTAGTACACATTTTGATTCTCTAGAGAAGTCAGCTGAAGAAAAGGTTTGGAAGGAGTTTTTGAATAAGAGATTCTCAGAGATACAAGGGTTGATCATTAATGATAGAAGGAATATGAATATTGGGATAAAGAGCTTAGAAAATGCTCTTATAGATGGCGGAAAAGTATACAAATTTTGTATTTCATGGTCCAAAGCAACAGTAGAGATTGAGAAGAAAATAAAAGAGCAAGAGGATAAACTACTAAGTTTGTCTCAAAGTTTTGATCCTCTCTCTTCCTCCATAGTCAATCAAGAGTGTCAGACTATTGCAATCACAAATGCAATAAAGAATTTTGAGAAGGAAAAGAAGAACATAATTAGCCGGATGGGTGAACTCAGAAGAATCATTATCCCTAAGTTAGAGGCCATGCATGAGGCCATAAGTGATGCTCAGACTACCACCCAAACCAATGATCCGATAGATCTTAAGAGGGCAGAAGCTTTTGCATTTTTGTTGAGTGGTCACATTTCAATTTTGGATAGAATGAAGCAAAGTTGGGCTACAGAACTCGTCCAATTGAAGACATCCTTTGCAGACATTCTTCAGTTTATGTGAGTATGTAATATGCGGCTAAGTATAGTTAAAATTTTTGAAACTTTTGGTATGCGGACCCTACCCTTTGCCATTGATGTCAAAGGGGGAGTGAAGAGCAGTGAAAAATGAGGAATCCAACTAAGGGGGAGCTCCAGAAAATGTATATAAAAACAAAGCATCAGCCAAGGGGGAGCATAGTGTAAACACTTAGTCATTTTTCACTAAGTGTTGCCATCAATGCCAAAGGGAGAGATTGTTGGCAAGAGACACTATATGGATTCATGATTGTTGTCATTGATGGCAACAAAGTTCATCCCACATATTCGTAGGTCATGGTATGTCTCTACCAGAAGTCAGAGTGAAGAATGTTGTGATTCGGTAAACAGGAACAGAGCATGTGGCAAGGTCCGACAGACAGGTCCGGATCCCTCAGAGAAAGTATCTTGGTGAAGTACAGATTTGGGAAAGTCAAGAGGAGTATCTTGACTGATAGATTCCAAGGTTTGAGCCTCCGATGTGAAAAGGATAAAGAGATATGAATGTTTGAGTGTCGGGTTCTCATGTGATAGTGTGAACAGAGCAAGATCTGACTGGCAGAACATCAGACATTATTCCAGATGTGTTGCTAATGTTGGTAAAGGTTATGAAGGCATGAATTATGTTTAGTTGACATGATTAATGATTTCCACAAGTATATCATTGATCCACATTACCTGGTGTGCAAGGATTCAACCGACAGATCAAAGTTTGTGAAAAGATTGACTATTCCAGGTGCCGACTAGAAAGGTGATGAAATCACTTGTGCGATATATATACATGATGGATTTAGTTGTGAGATGTGTTGTGGGTGTTGTTGATGTGCGAATAAAAGCAGAGCAGAGCAGAAGTAGTAAGGAAGGTCCGGTATGTGAAAGGAAAGCAGCATAAAAGAAGAAAAGATGAAGTGCAGCAGATCAGTGTACTGAGCCTAACTGAAATTGAACTCTAGCATATGTGGATGCTACCAATCAGTTCAAGTATTGTATAACACTCTTTTGTAGATAGTGTGTCTCTTGTAGGCAGTGTGCCTCCCTGTGAGCAGTGTGCTCGGGCAGTGAGCCCTAATTGGCAAGTGCCATTTTGTATTTCCATTCTTCTAACAAGAGAATACAATCTTGGGTTAATCACCCCGTGGTTTTCTCCCTTAACAGGGTTTCCACGTCAAAAATACTATGTCATGTGTATTTCCATTTCATGATTATGTTTGCTCATTTGGATTAATATTACATTGATTGTTAATAAAGTTTAGAAAGCAGAAATAATTAGGATAACTGATTCACCCCCCCTCTCAATTATCAACATCTTCTTCATTGCCATATGGTCCACATACTTTGATTTTCATTCCTTTGGAAATGCGAAGTAATCTACTTCACTGATCTGCATTGTTTCCTCTGTTTCTGACAAAGGGATATGTTGACATCAATGACAACACATCATAAACATATATTTGCAACAATCTCCCCCTTTGTCATTGATGGCAACATATGATGTGAAAAATTGATTCAACCATCCAGACAAGGATTTCTCGCCCTTTCTCTTATCACTTCTGCAACCACTTCATTGCTCCCCTTTTCACTAGCAACTAGTTTTTCACATGACTTTTCTCCCCCTTTGACATCAATGGCAAAGGGCACATATTTGCAATCTTTTCTCCCCCTTTTTGTTTCAGACTGATCTCCAAAATTTGCATATTGAATACTCCCTCTGAGTAGTATCTCCTTTACATCAATCTGGATCACAAGATATGACTGTGAATTCCATCGAATTGATGCACCCTAGTGCATCTAAGTTTTGAACATGAGGGGTAATAACCCCTAGCTTCCCTCTGAGATATTCAAAAGTATCTTAGGCAGAGGCTTGGTGAATATATCCACAATCTGATCCTTTGAAGAAACAAACTCCAATTTGATTTCATTCTCACTTACCTTCTCTCTCAACAAGTGAAACTTGATGGATATGTGCTTTCTCTTTGAATGCAACACCAGATTCTTTGAGATGTTTATTGCACTTGAATTATCACATAATATTGTAATAGGTTCTTCAAACACAATTATGATATCCTTCAACATTTGCTTCATCCACAAGACTTGAGTACAATTGCTTGCTGCTGCTATATACTCTGCTTCTACAGTAGACAGAGATATTGCCTCCTAATTTTTGCTCAACCAAGAAACCAATCTCTTTCCTAGGAAAGAATGCACCACCACTAGTACTTTTTTTGTCATCTACGTCTCCTGCCCAATCAGCATCTGTATATGCATGAAGATTGAAGTCATTATCCTTTGGATACCATAAGCCATAATCAGACGTTCCCTTTAGATATCTGAAAATTCTTTTGACTTCTATAACATGGGATTCCCTAGGATCAGCTTGAAATCTGGCTACAAATCCAACTGCATTCATAATGCCAGGTCTAGTCTAAGTCAAATAAAGCAGTCCTCCAATCATTGATCTATACCTTTTCTGATCTGTCTTCGGTGAATCATCATCTTTACTCAACTTGCATCCGGTTACCATAGGTGTACTTACTGGTTTTGAATCTTCCATTCCAAACTTTTTCAACAATTCTCTCACATACTTAGACTGAGATATAAAGATACCTTTATCTGACTAAGTGATTTGCAAACCTAAGAAGAAATTCATTTCACCAAACATGGACATCTCAAATTCACTTTGCATCTAATCAGCAAATTTCTTACACATGCTTCCATTTCCACCAAAAATGATATCATCAACAAATACCTCAACAATTAGGATGTGCTCATGATCAATCTTGAAATAAAGATTATTGTCAGCTATGTTGGAATTAGGGTAGACAACTGAGAGGGGGGGTGAATCAGTTGTCTCAAAAGTTTAACACTTGATGCAATTAATTCTTCTCTACCTCTTATTTACAGATCATTATTATAACCATGAAAGCTTGAATCAATAACACATGAGTAGAAACATAAATAATACACTTGACACCAAGATTTTTAATGTAGAAACCCGGTTAAGGGAAAACCACGGTGGAGGTTAGTCCACAAAAATTAATACCCTGTTAAAAGTATTACAAATGGGGAAGGCACATGCCTTCAAGCTCATTATCCAGAGCTCACTGCTCAAAGAGGCTCACTACCTATAGAAATGATTACAAGAAGATTACAGAGTGTTTGAACTGATGAATAGCATCTACTAATGCAATAATTTAGTTTCGGTTAAGTACAAAATACTGATCTTACACACTTCATGCTTGCTATGCTCTGTTTATTGTTCTGCCATGATCCAGTCCTCAAATCTCTTTTCCTTTGCACTTCTTTTTGCCTTTTTTGCACTTACTCCAGCACACATCACAATCACACACCCCAACACTTGAATCCATCGGCTATATATATCCGCATTAAGAAATTCAATCAACTGTAGTCAGCTTCAATAAAGATTATAACATTTATTAAGCACTCTGCCCTGTTAGCTAAATCTATGCACAAATATCAATGCGGACCAAAAACTTGTGTTCCTAGATCATCAATCATGTCAACCAATACCACTGATTATCACTAATTGCTTATCCAACAACTTTTCTGCATCTGGACCAAGATCAAATACTAGGTCACCCTGTTCTTCTTCTGACTATGCTGACTAATTGGAACTCAATACTCAAATCCTTATAACTTTTGAATCCTTTATCACCAGAGGCTAAATCTCTAGATTTAGATAGTCCTGACAATCCTTATCACTCCCTCAAATCCTCAGCACACTGTGATTTACTACTGGAGAGATTCAGACCAAGATACCAGACTTGTCCCATGCTCAATTTTTGACATCTGGACTTAGACAAATCTTCACTCTAACTTCTGGTGTGAACAAATCATGAAATGTGGATATGTAAGGTAGACTTAGTTGCCATCAATGACAACACTTGTTATGCATAGCAGTGTCTCTTTCCAACAATCTCCCCCTTTGGCAATGATGGAAACACTTAGTGAAAAATGACTAAGTGTCAGAACAACTCCCCCTTTCTATGTATACTTATGCTTTTCATTGTTCTCCAATGCTCCCCCTTTGCTAGATTCCTCATTTTCACTGCTCTTCACTCCCCCTTTGACATCAATGGCAAAGGGTGGGATCTGTAAACCAAAATTTACACACAAATTCTATATACCAGGCCGCATATGTACAAACAATCCTTAAGTCCTATTTACATATACTTGAGTACATCTCCAAAAATGTTTTTCAATTTTTCTAGCTCGCTATCCTAGCTCTTCTTCATAGTGTTCAAAATTGAGATATGGCCATTAAATAGGAAAGCTTGTGATTCTGCCGTTCGTAGATCAATGGGATCACTTGATTGAGCTACAGTTTGGGCTTCGGTTAAGGCATTGAACATTGCTTCCATTTTAGGGGAAATTAGTCCTCGGATCTCACTCATCCTGGCCTCTATGTTCTCCTTTTCTTTTGTCAATTTCTTTATATCTTCAATCAAGCTGATCACTTGACCTTCCTTGCATGCCACTGATGTTGTCATAGGATCAAAATAATTTGATACACTAGATAATTTTTGCTTAGACACTTTTATTTTATCTTCAAGATCTTCTAAGACTTTAGGACAGGATAAGAAAAATTTATATACATTTCCTCCTTCTGTAAGAGCATTTTGAATACTCTTTACATTGGCATCTAACACCATTCTATCAACTCCAATCAAACCTTTAAGAGCATCAAATATTTTATCATTGAATTCCTTTTAGACCTTGACCTCTGCAGACTTATCTAAAAATTCAAAATGAGAGCTTACCGAGTTTATCAAGTTCTTTAACTGTCCAGAGGGGGATGCTGAAGAATCTTTCTTGTATGTTGGCATGATTTTCTCTAAAACCCTTGATGCTAGGCCAAGTAGCTCACTGTCTTCTATGTGAGACTTCAAAATGTCTTCATTGGGTTTAGCTTGAGCGATGGAAGCCAACTTTATCTTTTGTATCAGAGATAATGTGTCAAAATTTATTGGACCTTGGATTATGTCCTGATCTTCTTCATTTTTTTTGTCTCTTTCCAAAATTTCCTTACTACCTCCGCAGTGTCTCTTGCCCAAGATTATGATGTGTCTATCTGATTCTTACCAATACTGTCAACCGGATTGTCCTGCTTGGGCTCTTCATCAACCTTTGCAATCTCTACTTCATTTTCATTTTTCTCCTTGGCCTTTTCTGCTTCTTGGTCCTCTCCTTCTTCTAATTCATTTTTTTATTCTTCAATGAATCATCTTCAATTAGATCATTTGCTTCAACATTCATCTCTGTATCTTCTTTGCAAGATTGATCCAGAGGAGTTTGAATACCTCCTGTATTATCAGTTTCATCTGTCATCTTTACATCTTCCTTGTTTATCGTTTCCTCTTCCAGAATAGAGGAGTCATCTAACTCAATTTGCGGCTCATTGATCTTCAATTCTTCAACATTCAGGATTGAGGAGTCAATCCCATCATCAATCTCCTTTTCAAAAATAGGAAGATTATGTCTTTTTAGTGCATTCAAAAGAATCTCCTGAGTATCTTTGACTATCTCATCTGTTTCACCAAGCATGAGTTTATTCATTCTCTTCTTACTCCTGAAGTCATCCTTCACTTCCTTGAATATCATGTTCATTTGATCTTGAGTATTCTGAGAGCACAAATTAATCAACACATGCTCTTCTTGCCGGGTAACTAGTTCATGAAATAGAAGAACAAACATAAGACCAGTGTACCATATTTGAAGGTGTTCTTCTTATCCTTCTTTACCTTATTCAAATTTTCCATCAGCTGGTTCTGCAACAACTCACACAAGTCATAATCAACATTCTCTCTCAACATCTGATAAGATGTATAGATAGCCATACCAGATATAGAATTTTCCTTGCTGGAATGATAAATCTCGTATCCAATCACCATTGAAGAAAACTTAACATCAGGATCAATAAATTCATTGATAGTCATTTCCCTTTTGTCAAACTTTGAACCAGTAGTATCAATCACAGTTTGATTTTTTATAGCCTTCAACATTAGCAGTCCACCAGATGAGTTTAACCCTGTCACGGCTTTGATGGCATCCTTGGTGATTTTGAAAGGTTTCATTAGCCATATAAACTCATCATGCATATGGCTTAAAACATACCAAACCCATTCATCTTCATTAAAGAATGGAAACCCTATAACTGAATGAAATGTTTATCATGCAATGCCTTATACTTAGGTTTAAGATCGTGAATTTCATCCCTCAGATGATTCTTAAACAAATCTACAAACTTTGATTCTCCAAATTCATCTAAGCTGGCATGAATGTAGGCCCTAATATCCTCAACAAGTAACACACCATACAGAACACTTGAAATGCACCTAATATGTCGACTTCTACTGATTTGTGTGGATGTTTCTTAAATTTGGGTTAGGGCCTTTCAATAATATCAACAACCAATGGTGTAGCCATTGCAAAAGATCACAAGTTCAAAGTTTCATAGAAAATGCCTTTTTCTTCATGGTGTTAGAGTTAGTGGATGAATTCGTTGGTTGTACCTCAAATCCTTGAAATCTTAGCTTAGGTGCTCTTTTGCTTGCTTTCTTCGAATGCAATGTGAGACAATGCTTAAACAAATGACCTTTTATTCTCTACAAAACCTAATTCTTCATTGTAATAAATACTCTACCCTAACACATTAGGTTACACTGTTTTACATACAGTTGATCTTCAATTGCTCCGCAATTAGTCACATTAGCTTCTTTTCTTATGGAATTAGCTTCAATAGATTTGCAATAGCCCCTTTTTAACTTCATTCATTGTGCCAGATTTAGGCACTCACTTATTGGCTAGGGGAGTTAGATTTTCAAAGCAGCTCCCCCTGAGCCAAAGCTCCTAATTCAATTGCTGGAGGAATTATCAGTACCAGATTCTGGTGCAGATCCATTATCAAAATTCATTTCACCTTTCTTTACCCATGTCTTTCTCATTTCATTCTGGACCTCATTCACATCAACTTTACCCTTGCCTTTGTCTTGTCTCTGCATGTTCTGATTTCTATTTACCAGACCTTTTCTATTATTCCTACTTCTACAGAATCTTGCAATATGACTAGATCTATTGCAATTAAAGCACACAACATTTCCTTGCTTATTTACTTGATTCCCTCCTGAGCTACACTGATTGGCCATGTGTCCAAATCCATTGCATGCAAAACAGTAGCCATTAAAGGAATTGCCATTTTCTCTATTATTAGAGTTATTCATTATCATACTTCTGCATTCATTGTATCTATGACCATACCTCTTACAATTAAAGCATTGACCAGAAAAGGATGGACTACTTTGATTCACTCTACTTCTGCATTGAGTAGCTCTATGACCAAATTTATTGCACTTGAAACAACTGCCATTGAAGGATGGATACCTTTGAGCATTGGGTTGTCTTACTAGAGGTCTTCTAGGATTCCTTCTTGGATTTCTTGCATCAAAATTTCTTTGACTAGATCCAGAGATTTCACCTTTCTCAAATCCCAGACCATGCTTATCATCTAACTTCTTCTGATTGTTAAGCAGCACCTCAAGTTTAGCTGAGCTTATCTTGAATTTCTCTTTATATTCATTTGCAACTTCTAGGTCATGTTTGAGAATGACAATTTGACTTTCAAGTTCTTTTTCATTGTCTTTGCTTTCATGTAGATCAGACTCTAGATGGCTAGCAACTCTGTCTAATTTGCAGTATTCTTCTGTTCTTTCTTTCAGAGTTTGTTTCAGGTCTTCTTCAGTCTTCTTTTTTTCCTCAATTTCTTTGGTTAACCTCATCACCCCATATTCCATTTCATGTTTTAGTACTTCTTTAGCTAATTTCTCACATTCCTTTGTCTTCTCTTTCAGGGCCTCATCCTTGTCCTTATCTTCATTCTAATTTCCTAGTTGAAGAAGTAGCTCCTTCCTTTTTCCATTCGATTTGCTCAATTTTTCTTTTAAGGTCTCAATGAAGTCTTCAACATCTTTAATGTTCTCTTGTAGTTCCTTGACATCAACTCTGGATTGATCAAGATCTTCTAAATCAAGTTTAAGTTGTTCTTGGAGGTTGTATGAATCCATTTTAATACCTTCCCAGATCTTCCTCAAGCTATTAAGCTTCTTCCAAGGAACCTCGTTCTGATACAAATTGTTGGAATTAGGGTAGACAACTGAGAGGGGGGGTGAATCCGTTGTCTCAAAACTTTAACACTTGATGGAATTAATTCTTCTCTATCTCTTATTTACAGATCATTATTATAACCATGAAAGCATGAATCAATAACACATGAGCAGAAACACAAATAATACACTTGACACCAAGATTTTTAACGTGGAAACCTGGTTAAGGGAAAACCATGGTGGAGGTTAGTCCACAAAAATTAATACCCTATTAAAAGTATTACAAATGGGGAATGCACATGCCTTTGGGTTCACTGCCCAGAGCTCACTGCTCAAAGAGGCTCACTACCTATAGAAATTATTACAAGAAGATTACAGAGTGTTTGAATAATGAATAGCATCTACTAACGTAAGAATTTAGTTCTGGTTAAGTACATAATACTGATCTTACACACTTCATCCTTGCTTTGCTCTATTTACTATTCTGCCATGATCCAGTCCTCAGATCTCTTTTCTTTCGCACTTCTTTTTGCCTTTTTCACACTTACTCCATCACACATCGCAATTGCACACCCCAACACTCCAATCCATCAGCTATATATTTATCTGCATCAAGAAATTCAATCAACTGTAGTCAGCTTCAATAAAGCTTAGGACATTTATTAAGCACTCTGCCCTGTCGGCTGAATATATGCACAAATATCAACGCGGATCAAAAAATTGTGTTCCCAAATCATCAATCATGTCAGCCAATACCACTAATTATCACTAATTGCTTATCCAACAAATTTTCTGCATCTAGACCAAGATCAAATACTAGGTCACCCTGTTCTTCTTCTGACTGTGCTGACTAACTGGAACCTAATACTCAAATCCTTATAACTTTTGAATCCTTTATCACCGGAGGCTAAATCTCTCGATTTAGATAGTCCTAAGAATCCTAGAGAGATCTGAACCAAGATACCAGACCATGTCCCATGCTCTGTTTCTGACATCCGGACTTAGACAAATCTTCACTTTGACTTTTGGCGTGAACAAATCATGAAATGCGGATATGTAAGGTAGACTTAGTTTCCATCAATGACAACACTTGTCATGTGTAGTATTGTCTCTTGCCAACATGTTGTGCCTTTGCTAAATCCTAGCTTTAGCAGATACTTATCTAATATTGCATACCAGGCTCTTGGGGCTTGTTTAAGTTCATATAAACCTTTCCTCAATCTGTAGACCATATCTTCTTGATCAGACAACTAGAATCCTTCTAGTTGCTCAATGTAGACTTCTTCCTCTAACTCTCCATTTAGGAATGTTGACTTGACATCCATCTAATAAAATTTGAAATCTTTGAAAGCGGCAAATGCAAGAAATAATCTGACTGCTTCAATTCTTGCCACCAAAGAAAATATTTCTTTAAAATCAATTCCCTCTACTTGAGAATATCCTTTGCATACCAATCTTGCTTTGTTTCTCACAACTTCACCATCTTCATTCAATTTATTCCGGAAGACCCATTTGGTTCCAATTACATTTTTATTTTTAGGTCTAGAAACAAGATGCCAAGTATGATTCTTTTCAATTTGCATTAATTCTTTTTCCATTGCTTTTACCCAATTTTTATCATTACAAGCTTCATTTACTATTTTTGGTTCAATCTTTGAAATCAAACAATACTCTACTTGATGTTCAGCAATTCTTCTTCTAGTTTGAACACCTTTATTCCTTTCTCCTATGATTTGATCTTTAGAATGATTGAACCTTACACACCTGGGGGTTTTGGGAATTTCTTAAACTTCTGATTCTTGAGCTCGTTCCTCAATATCTACACTAACTTCTTGAGTCACTAGATTTTCTAGATCAATTTGGATCTGAATCTGGGTTTGAACTTGCTTTCCTTGACTTTGACTTTCATCTTGATCATCTAAATCATATACACAAGGCCTAGAAGGTCTTTCTTTGCTTTCGTCAACCTTGACATTGGCACTTTCAACAATCTTTTTCAATCTCTTATTGAAACACCGGTATGCCTTGCTTTGAGTAGAGTAACTCAGAAATATTTCTTCATCACTTCTTGCATCAAACTTGCCTAGATCCTAATCTCTTTTGATATAGCATTTACTACCAAAAACTCTAAAATATTTCACAGTGGGAGGATGACCAAACCATAGTTCATAAGGTGTCTTACCAGAATTGCCTTTGATCTACACCCGGTTAAGAGTGTAGACAATAGTACTCACAGCTTCTCTCCAATAGACTTGTGGAACATTTGCCTCCCTCATCGTGGTCCTAGCAGCTTCTTGAATGGTCTGGTTCTTTCTTTCCATAAATCTATTCTACAGAGGAGTCCTAGGAGCAGATAAATGTCTTTTTATTCCATGCTTTTCACAAAATGTATCAAACACACCGGAGGTAAACTCTCCACCTTTGTTGGATCTCAGACACTTTATCTTCACACCACTCTCGTTCTCCACCATAACCTTGAAAACCTTAAATTTGTCAAGAGCTTCTAATTTTTCTTTCAAGAAAGTTACCCACATCATCCGGGAGTAATCATCAATCAACAACATAAAATATCTATCACCTTGCACACTTCTAATTCTAGCAGGACCACATAGATTAGTATGCACAAGTTCCAATAGTCCACTTGAAAATTGTTCTTTACTCTTGAATGAAGTTATGTTCTATTTACCCAATTGACATTCTCTACACATGCTATCAGTAGGTTTCACAAGTTTTGGAAGATCTCTCACAGCCTGAGTAGAACTTATCTTGACAATATTATCAAAATTCACATGACACATTCTCCTATGCCATAACCAACTCTGATCAATCTGAGCAATCAAACAACTTTTTTCTAGTACCACTTAAATGAAAGATGTTACCTTTAGTTTGTGTACCTGATGCAATCATAGTTCTGTAGCTTGCTAATATTTTGCATTTTCCATCCTTGAATCAGAGATCATACCCTTTGTCAACCAACTATCCAACACTGAGAAGATTATGCTTCAATCCTTCTACATACAGAACATCATTAGTGTTATTCTTACCATCAAATGAGATGGATCCTCTGCCACGAATTCTACCACCTGAATTGTCTCCAAACTTCACAATTCCACCTTCATATCTTTCCAAAATTATGAACTTACTTTTATCACCAGTCATATGATGAGAACATCCATTGTCAATCACCCATTCATCCTTTTCTTCAATCTAAGGAGCCAAGGCACTTTCCACATTTACATAGCTAGTAGATTCAGTAGACACTGGATCTTCTTCTTTGATGGCAATGAATACCCATTCATTTCTTGAATTACTTCCCATATCAGATTCATCATCAGTGACACCTTCTTTAGCTTCTTGGACATAGTAACATTTCTTCTGAGTCCTTGATCTGTTAGGGTTTGGCTTTGAAAACCTCTCCAGACACCTTGAGGCAAAATGACCAATCTTATTACAAGAAAAACATTTGAGAGGCAACTTTCCTTCATACTTACTAGATCCCCTTGGCAATCTTTTGGCAATAAGGGCTTCAAGTTCTGCGGCCTCACTCTCATCATCGTCAAGATCCTTTCTTGCCTTCTTAAATTTGTTTGATCTTCCTGAAGAGCTTTCACCTAGATCATATTTTTGTTTTCCATAAACACTGGCCTTAAATGCAAATTTAGACTTAGGAAGAGAATCACCAAACTCACTCATTTCAAATGCTGAAAGCTTACCAACCAACTAATCCCTTGTAACAGTTGTTACAGTCCTGATCTCTTCAATGGCAATAACTTTATGCTTGTATGCTGCAAGTAAGGATCTGAGCACTTTGGCAACAATCTTTGATTCTTCCAATATTCCACCAGCACTTCTAATACTGGTCACAAGTTCATTCAACTTCTGCATGTAGGAACGAATGTTCTCATCTTCACTCATCACCAACCTTTTGTATTTACCCTTCAGGCTCTGTAGCTTGGCACATTTGACATATTTATCACCTTCATACAAAGTCTCCAACTTTTTCCAGATTTCATGAGCAGTTTTCAATTCCAGGACATTTTTCATTTCTGTATTAGTCACGGCACTCAACAATGCTTCTTTAGCTTGAATATTGTATTCAGCTTCCCTGAGTTCATCTAGAGTTGAAGGGCCATTCTTCAGAATCTTATACTCATCCTTAGTTATCAACCAAAAAGCATCACCCATACATTGCAAATGACACTGCATGCGCACCTTCCAAAGGGAGTAATTAGTTCCATCAAATCTTGGACTTTCCTTCTTGTGAGTTGACATCTTAGATCTCCTCAAGTGGTCAGGCTTCTTTTAGAGAAACCGGCTTTGATACCAATTGTTGGAATTAGGTCAGACAACTAAGAGGGGGGGTGAATCAGTTGTCACAATTTTAACCTTTTCTGATTTTAATCTTCTTTCACAACTTACAAATAGATTAATGATGGAAACATTAAAGCATAACACATGAGTAGAAACACAATTAACACACTTAACACCAAGATTTTTAATTTGGAAACCCGATTAAGGGAAAACCACGGTGTGGGTTAACCCACAAGATTCGTACCCTATTAAAAGTACTTTAAAGAAATGGAAAGGCACTTGCCTTTGGGTGCACTACTCGAAGAGGCTCACTACCTACAAGATTTTTTGTTTAATATAGAAAGAACGAATTGAAAAATAACATCTTCTTCATGCCTGGTTCAGTCCCATTGAAAGCTCACAAAACTTCTGCTCTACTCCAAATACTTCTTTGTTAATTCTTCATCCTCTACTATTATTCTTCTGCTTCACCTCTTCTCTACTCTGCCTTTGTACCTTTCTTATGATTTTATCATTTTCGCACAAGGACAAGTTTCCATAACTCATCCATAAGTATTTATATGCTTCATCAACCTTAGAATGAATATCAAGGTCGGCTTGACTCAATACGGATCACTGTATTGTTGGCCAAACATATCTGGGACTTGAATCTTCTTCTATCAACACTCTATGCTCCATAGAATAACTCCTAGATCATCTGCAACACGTTTGGTCGACCAAAACTGGGAAGAACAACAACACCAAGGAAGAAATCTTCAATCAACGAGCTCAATCTTCAATGTAGACCTTCAACATGGTAGGCACATGATCCATAGACCTCCACAAGAACATTAAATTCAAAAATAACACCCACATTACTCTAAATCATCAGAATCACTTGCATCTTCATCCGGTACCTCAAGAACACTATCTACCATGATTGTTACACTAGAAAGATTACTTGTGGACCTCCAAACCATGAACCACTTGAGTTGAGGATACACACTGATTTCCCAAACATGAATCTAGATCTGTAGATCATAAGTTCTCATTGTGGAGCAATCCGAACCAATTTACTATCACTCTGTCTCTTCTGAACACCGCAAAACCCAGTTCTACTCAGATGGCCATGGCTTCTTCAAATCTTCATACGGACCTCTCAAATCTTAACTAGAGCTACTTTAGATAATCCTCTTCACAGCCATATGGTCTATGTACTTTGATCTTCATTCCTCTGGAAATGCAGAGCAATCTACTTCACTGATCTCCACTATTTCCTCTATTTCTGACAAAGGGATATGTTGACATCAATTACAACACATCATTGACACATATTTGCAATAATGCTGTGGTGAAAACCTTACAAGATACTTCAGGAACTGAGGCTTCTACTCTTATAGTCCATTCTTCCATGTTCACCCATGCAGTTGTAAAAAAGTTGGAAAAAAATTTGCAAGATTATGAGAAAACATAAAACATGAATGATGAAGTGAATAGGTTGTTCATTGAAAATAGGCATTTGAAAAAGCAACTGCAAGATGTGGGTTCTTCCTAGAGTCTAATAATAGTTTCATATCAATCTTCTATGCCACCAACAACTGGTGATGTCACAATGACAATGCAAGAGTTTAATGCTTTGAGAATAAAATTTGAAAAAGAAGTTAAGGACCTCAAGAAGCAAAATGAGGAAACAAAAAATGAGGCAAGGATCAAGGTCCTTGAAGTCTTTGAGAAAATTCTAGAAGACATGATAAAGCTGGTTGTGGATAAACTTGGGGATGTGCATGATTGCTACTCCATGTTATCTCAAGCCATTAAACAATTGCAAGCAAACTTTTCTGTTTTGGAGCCACTGTACAAGAAATGGTAGCCTTCCTTGCACAATTTAGTCATGCTTTGCAGGATACTTCAAAGAAATTTTGACGCTCCTGCTAAGTTGAAGCCCACAGAGTAGATGGTGACTATGATCATTGAAGAGCATCAATATGCCAATAGTGAAGACAAAAGGATGCAGGCCAAACTTGAATCTTTTTCTACTTTCAAGCATCAATTTATCCCCTCTATTCTGACAGAGGAAACCAACCTAGTTAAATGCCTTGATACTTGGAAGGTAGAATTTAGAACAACATTGTATGTGGTTATGGAATTCTTGAAAAAGGGGCAGGCTATATATACTTTGAGCTTTAACGTGATTTTGGATAGGGTCATAGCCCTAGATGCAGGATATGGAAAATTTGTAATTGATGTTAAACCTAAGTTGGATAAAACATGGAAGGACCATCAAACCAATCTACTCCGAATTCAGGAATTCAAATGGCCTAATGACCTTACATTCAATAATTGGGAGCAAACATACTTGAAGAATTGATGTGCAGCTACAGGGTCAGGTGTAGAAGGAGCAACGAGTAGTTTTGCTGGTGTCAACATGGAGAACAAGGACAAAATTTTGACACTTTTTTGCGATAAGAGATAGGGGCACAACACAGTTAACAGATACTGCAACATGGAGATGAGTACCTTGCCAGGCCTGAGGTCACAGGTGCTCTATGATGACTAACAGATTCAAATCTTGGTTAACTTGCTTATGCCTTTAATTTCTCTTTATTAAACATGTTTAGTTACAAGAGGATATGATTTATGAACAGTTGTGTTGGCTTAGTTGTTTCTTCCCATATTTATAAGGGAAACAAAGGCCTAGACAATCATCATCTTTCAGCAAGACAATTTATATATTCCAATATTATCTATCCAATCATATTTTAGATTCAAGACATTACACTTCTATGATAATTTAATATTGTAATGGGCAAGGATGATTAAATTTGTGGATATGTATGGTGTTCTGATTTTCTGTTATTATTCAAGTTCATAAGTTGTTTGATTATCTCCATATTGGCTATTTCTAGTTATTTAAATCAATAGATTTATCAAGGCACATTTGTTGTCATTGTGTGGATGTTTTTAATTGGTTTCTAGTAGAAGTTGATGTAATTCCCTTTAAGTGACTTACATTTATTGGTTTCTCTCTAGAGTTAAATCCTTTAAAGTAAATCATACTGGTGGCTTTTCCTTCAAATAGAATTAAAACAACTTAATTGAATAGTACTTACTTGCATGTGTGTGTTAAAACAACAATGACTACCATGAAAGACATAAAAATAATAAATAGCACTCACCTCAATTCCAACACCACTACTACTACTCTAAATATCATGAAGATTCTCGTCAAGATGTTCAACATAATCACTATCATCATTGTCCTCAAGTTGTGCAGCTTTGTAGAGAGCTCTATTGACAGGGCCTTTTTCTTTTCATTCCGCTTTCATATAATTTCTCTACATATGGTTTAATCATCATGCAAAAATTAATACAAGTCAAGTAAAGAATGCAAAAACTATAATTTTTTGTTCTTTCTTATTTCTAACAATTGGGATAACCATCATAATATGAGTCTACAGGCTCTACCTAGAACCATGTCTGATCATAGCCCTATTTTCTTTAATTGGAAGGAACAGTGTAAGAGTGGTCCTATCCCTTTCAGATTTGAAGCTATGTGGATTAAACATAAAGATTTTAGAAACCTTGTGGCTCAATGGTGGAAAATTCCCATTCAGGGTACTCCTATGTTTAGGTTAGTCAAAAAGCTCCTTCACATTAAACAGGAAGTTCATGGGTGGAACAGATATAGTTTTGGCAATGTGTTTATCTAGAAGAAAACTATCTCTGGAAGATTAGTTGATCTTCAATAGCTAATGGCTCAAGGAGATGTTACAGATGATATTATACAGGAGGAATGTGACCTGATTTCTGACTAGAAGAATCTTATGAGCAGAGAAGAGATTTTTTGGAAACAGAAGTCTAGGGTTCAGTGGTTCAAAGAAGGAGATAGGAATTCTTCTTTTTTTCATCTCTCAACCATAAAACATAGGAAGGCTAACTCTATCTCAAAATTATGTTTGGAAAATAGCAATATTATCACTGAGGACAATGAGATTGGAGACCAAGCTATGTTATTTTTTTAGAATTTGCTATCAGAGCAAGCTAATAATGTTGGAAATGGAAGGGTTATGGACCAATTCAATAATAAGATCCCCTGTTTGATTACTGAAGAAGATAACACTGAAATGCTAAAACCTATTTCTAAGGAGGAGGTTCGTGCTATCTTATTTTCTATGGCTCCTTTCAAAGCCCTTGGCCCTAATGGATTTCCTCCAATATTCTTTCAGGAATATTAGGATATTGTGGGTGTTGATGTCACTACTGTTGTTAGGGATTTTTTCAGAACTGGTAAACTTCTAAAATAGATTAACAATACTTTCATTGTTCTTGTCCCTAAAAAGCTGAAGCCTATGCATCTCTCTAATTTTAGACCCATTAGCTTGTGTAATACCATCTATAAGCTATGCACTAAATTGATTGTCATGAGATTTCAACCTTTTTTGGATAAAATTATTTCCCCTTCTCAAAAGGCTTTGTCCCTGGTTGTCAAATTCTTGATGTTGTGATCTCCACTCATGAAACTATCCATTCTATGGACAAGAGCAAAATCCCTGGCATGGTTCTAAAGTTAGATATCTCCAAGGCCTATGATAGAGTTTCATGGAAATTCCTATTTGAAGTCATTAAAAAGCTTGGTTTTAATGATAAAATTTCCCTTCTCATTCGTGAGGTTGCTTCTACTGCAAAATTCTCTATTCTGGTCAATGGGGTCCCTAGAGATTTTTTCTCTTCCTCGAGGGGGATTAGACAGGGGGATCCTCTCTCACCATACTTGTATGGTGGAGGCCCTTGGGAGATATGTTAACTCTAAGATTACCTCTAAAGAAATTGTGGGTATTAAACCTGCTTCCTCCCTTCCTCCTATGTTTGTGCAGCAGTTTGTGGATGATACCATCCTCTTTGGTATCTCTTCTATGGTCGAAGCTTGTAGTTAGAAGAATATTTTAAATGACTATGCCAAAGCTTCTGGTCAAAACATAAACTTTTAGAAGAGCAATGTGTATTTTTTTAATACTCCGGCTGATCTCCAACAAAATAGCATTCATATTATTGGCTATGCTGAAGCTGATCTTCCTGTTGTTTATCTTGGCCTTCCTCTTACAATCAAAGAGGTGTCTCAAGGATTTTGGAATGGAATTCTGGAAAGAACTCAGAAGAAGTTGGTTGGTTGGAAGGGGAAATTACTCAATAGTGCGGGCAAATTATAGCTTTTATGTGCTTCTTTGCAAGGTATTCCTACTTACTTCCTATTCCTTTTTAAAATGCCTAGGTTTTTTACTGACAAAGTGGAGCAGATTCAAAGAAAATTCTTATGGACTGGGGTGGAAGACAAACAAAAAATGTCTTTGGTTAGTTGGGAGAAAGTTTGTCTTCCCAAATCTCATGGAGGTCTTAACATTAGATTTGTCAGGAATATGAATAAAGCCCTCCTTTCCAAAATAAACTGGAATTTGATCCACAACCATAAAGAGTGGGGGGATATTATGCAAGCCAAGTATCTTCATGGAATTGATCACTTCAGTTTTCTCCACCAGGAAGGGCTCCCCCAGGGATCTATTATCTGGAATAAAATGCTGAAGTCTAGAAGTCTATTCAAACATGGGCTTAGATGGAAACTGGGGAATGAAAATTCTATTAACCTCTGGGAAGATATTTGGATGAATGATAAGGCCCTGGTTACTCAAGGTGATTATGGAGTTATTGCTAGCATTGCTATACAATTTTTTTGGGATAAAGTTTGTCATTATATTCACAATAATAATGGTATTAGGAGTTGGAAAAACCTCTTGGCTTATTGTACTCATCACCCTAAACTCACTCCTAGGATGCGGTCTATTCAACATTTGATGCAGGGGGTCAGAATCCCTCTTTTCCCTAGGGAAGATGAGCTGTATTGGTGGCCAGATAAGAAAGGTTGTTTTTTTGTTAAGTCTTCTTACCATCTGTTGATCCCTGATGTGCATAAAAATGAGATTTGGAGGAAAGTTTGGAATCATAAACTTATCCCTAAAATCAATATGTTTTGGTGGGCTGTTGTTCATAACAAAATCCTAACTCAAGATAACTTATAGAGGAGGGGATTCACTTTGGTCAATAGTTGTTTTATGTGCTTGGAGAAGGAGGAAACAATCTCTCATTTAATTCTCCACTGTGATTTTGCCAGGGAAATCTGGAATATTATTTTAAGGAATTTTGGCATTCAATGGGTTTGTAATTATGATATTAGGGAAGTCATTTCCAACTGGTGTCCTACCTTCTCTCATCCATGGCTTGTTGAGCTTTGGAACCAAACTCTGCCCTGTCTTGGTTGGACTTTATGGAAAGAACGTAATAACAGAATATTTAGGGATGCTTCTAGGGATACTTCTCAAGTTCTTCATTCCTTTTCTAAGATCCTCATGGAAAGTGTAACCAATTCTCACATCAAAACTGTAGAAAAACCTCTTTCTCCAGAAGAGGAGCAAATTGCGATTAATTAGAGAATTCTAAACCAAATTCTAGCTCATAATAATTCCAAATAGTTGTAGAGATTAAATACAAGATAGATTCCCCCAAATCCCTATTGGCTCAAACTAAACTTTGATGGGGCATCTAAGGCAAATGGTAAGGCTAATGGTGGTGGGATTATAAGGGATGACAAAGGGTGGATGGTTGCTGCATATGCTGGTGAGATAGGCTTTCAAAGAAATAATTATGCTGAAGCCTTTGCTCTTCTATTGGGGGTGAAATTGGCTATTTCTCTTGATATTAGGTATATGTATATTCAGGGGGATTCCAAACTGGTTATTGATGTTGTTAATAACGTGTCAACTTGTGGCTGGAAACTGAAAGATATTATAGTGGATATCCAGATCCTTCTACAGTGGATTCCTAGAGTTGATATCTTTCATACATAGGGAGAGGGCAATGGGGTTGCGGATGCTTTTGCTGACCTTGGCCAACAATTTTCAAATTGGCGTTGTTGGCGCCAAGTTAATAACATTCCTTTAAACATAAGGGACTTAATTCAAAAGGAGATGACGTGTTAATGATGATTCATTATACTAGGAAAGACAGTTTATTTTGTCAGCTTTGTTGGAAGATGCTGACGTGTATCTCAAAGTACATGTTTTTCTATACTTCGTTGCTCAATGTCATTTCTGCATTATTACTCCCTTGTGTTAAGGCGAGTTGCTTATCTACTAATTATAGCAAATGCCTAAAAATTATGTTTGAGCATGGGAAGAGTAGGCATCAATTGGTCTTTCGTAAGGTGGCTCTCATTATAGATAATGCGTGCAGATTTATTATTATCATAATTCCCTGTCAAGCAGTTAATTTTACCTTTCACAATAACTCTGTGAATTTTTGATTTTGGGGATTCTGTGCTTTTGTTTGGAAGGCTAAAATGGGAGGAGATAGGATTCGAATGGAGCTAATTTCCTGTTGTGAGTTTAAGGACAATGCTGTGGTGTGGTCTGGCACTACTGTAATGAAGGTGGTATCAACCCTTATTTGGAAAGACTTAATGTCTATGATGAAAATCTGTCTGAGCAATTTGCTAGGTCCTGGCAAAACCATAGTCACTGTGGGGAGAATTGGGTTTGAGATTTCTGAGAAAGTTATTGCTATGGTGACTAGCCTATCAACTAAGGGGACCAAGCTACAAAGGAAAGAAAAAGTGGTTGACCATTCTAACTAGAAGTTATTCCTTGGGGAAGGTGAAGAACTTGTTCCTTACCAGGGAGGGTTTGAATGGGCCAAGCCGCTAGAGCCGTGGGATGAAATATGTTTCCTCCTAATGAAATATTTCACTTTGGAGGGGCATTTTACCAAGTTTTACAATTATCATCTTCCTCTTCTGAATCATTTTAGACATAATGCTCATATTAGTTTCCCGTTTTATTTGTTGTCTTCCCTTGAGCATTTGGTTTTAAGGGCTAAAGCTAAGTTGGCTAAGAAACCTTCCAAGAAATGTGTTCCCCTGCACCAGGGTCTCATCCTCTGCTTATACAATTTCCACCTTGCTTTGGAGCCACTTAAGCCTATCCAGACTTAGCGGTGAAATGTCTACCAACTCTGATGATACTGCCATATCTGAAGAGCCTTGCCCTTCCCATGTTTCTCATAAGTTGAAAGGGGTTTCTTTTTCTCTGTCTAATGAGGAGACTCCCATGGTGACCGCTATCCACACTCCGGTCTCCAAAGGTAGTGTGAAGAGAAAGAAGAGGAAAATAAGGGAGGTGGAAGAGGAAACTGTGGGGGATGCTATAGGGACCCCTTAAAATCTTTGCAGTACCCCTGTGGGACCTGGTAGTAAATCTAATTTGCCTACTAAGGATACGAAGGAGGGCTTTTCCTCTGGGGTTAGGAGGTCGGGGAGGATTGCTGGAAAACCTGTGCCCAAAGCTAAACTTATAGATTATTCAGAGAGTGTGTCTGAAGAGTCCACTTAGGGTGATGAGGCCAAGGTTCTGGAAGTTTAGGAGATTTTTGAAGATGTTGAGGGTAAGAATGGGAATAAACTGATGGAGGTTTCTGGTGGTGCTATTGGTGATTCTGAGGATAATGCTAATGAAGGGGGAAAGATGTTTGTGGAGGAAGATGCTGATGAAACAGAGGAAGATGTTGGTTACAGGAATGACATTGCTATCTTGAGGGGTCATGTTGAGAAAATGGAACAGTCTTTTTCCACTATGCTCAAGTGTACTATTTTACTTAATCTTTCTGTGTTGCAGGATCTTGGGACTACTGCTGCTGATGACAAAGAAGAGAATTTCAAAAAGTTGGATGAATTTATTGAATCCCTAGCTAAAAGATGGGAGAATCTTTCTCATTAGTTCTAGTTTCTTTTATGTTGTTGATACTCTATTATTTCATATATATTGTCTTTAGTCTGGTTATGTTGTGACTGTTTCAAGGCTCTTTTGTGCTGATGCCTCTAGGGTTTCTTTTTACTATTTTATAAGGGTTCGGCCCCTTGTTTTAGCCGCCTTATATAATCAAAAACATTTTTCTTCCACTCTTAAATGACTAAGTCAAGGTATGTTGTGAGATTCTTCCTTTATTGTAAGCAATAGATTCTAGTTTATAGGAGGATTCTTATAGTCATGAGCATAAGATTTTCAACAAGAAGGGACAGTCCCAGTCCTTCATATGATAAGGAAGATAGTAAAAGTTGTAAGATGACAGTCCATATCTCTGTCTTAGGACAGTCCATAGCATGGAAGGTATAGGAGAAGATAAAGAGATGCAATAGCTAGTAGGGTTTCACCAAACAAAGAGAAGAGATAAAGGCACTGTCAAAACCATTAGACAGTGATCAAGAACCCTTGGAATGACATCAACAAAGTAGATATGGCAGCCTTGACTTTAGGATCAGTGATTAAGAGATTTACTAAAACATACTCAAAGTGACTGTCTAGAATGATAGAGTTAAATGTCATAATGCAGCATAGGAGCATGTCATAAACATGACAAGGACAAAAATAATGAAGTGAGTATTCAAGCAAAATGGTTTGAAGTAGAACCTGGTAAATTGTAGTATTGCATGTTTCTTTTGGTTCTGTAAGTAGAACAGTGAGACAATTCATGATAACACATTTATGTAAAGCATCAATGCTAAGGTTATAATGGCTAGAATTGCAGTATTGCATGTTGAGGGTAGGTTCATTCTTTGTTCACAATATCCAAGAGCTATGATAACTATTGAAGTATCAAAAAAATGTAATCACAAGGAAGTATAACAAAAACATGGTACAAGTTTACCCAATAACAAGTACACAAAATGAAAGGATAGTGTAATAGAGCCTCTTACCTCATCTGCATCCATAATATTATGCTCATTCCATGCAGAAATTATAGGCTTAATGGAGGAAGTCAACTACAACAATTTCTTAGTGAGACTGTGTAAGCAACTCATTATATGTTGGTACCCTTCATTTGAGTTGACATGATCTATAGAGGCTCTTACTAAGTGTCTAACAGATGGCTTTGAAATCTTTGTTGACGAACTAGATTTCCACTTCATACTATTGTTAGATTTACTAGGATCTAGTGCTGCCATATAATCGAGCATATCTTCCACACTTGCTTCTCTATTACTTTTTTCCACCTAAAATACAATGTCAATATCAACATATAGTTAGTTCAATAGAAAATCAAAATAAATAACCAACGTAAATTGAACCAAAAAGCCATACCCTTACTCCAAATTTGTCCATTTTGGCCTGCAACCCACCTCGGCCAAATGTATATCCAGCTGCCACATTATCTCTTGCCCTCTTTCCTTTATAACTCTTTGTCAAATATTCTTCAGAACACATATTTTCTTTCAATGCCTCCCACTGTTTGGGAGATAGAGGGGATTCTAACCTCTCTTTTCCCTCCAAGATTGTTTTTCTACAATTGTATCTAAAATTGTTCATCAAAAGTCTCATCTTTTGCTTGTAATATCTTCTAGAGATTTGTCCACCAGTAGTCTCAAAAGCATTTTCCATTTTTTGTATAACATTTTCCACACTTTGTGGATCTTGGTCTCCAAAATTCAATTTGCAAATATCCAAATGGGCCCTACATCTCACATCCAACTCAGAGGCCCTCCTTGCAGCATTTTTCCCAATGCGCTCATCATCTCTTGATACCTCAACCAAGAATGGCTTCTTGCCTTCTAATTTTCTTTGTTTTGCATTCCTCTTTGTAGATCTGTATAAATCTTGACTCAATCTTTTTCTTTTGAAAAAAGTAGGCACATCTTCTATAAAACCACTAGCAATATTTTTGGCTGATCCACTAGTTCCATCAAAAGTTGTAGCAGGCACATCTTCTATTAAACCACTAGCAATAGTTTTGGTTGATCCACTAGTTCCATCAAAAGTTGTAGCATGCACATCAGATGCAAGTGGTCTCTCTTCATGACTTTCATTAACCGAAACTTCATCGTCCTTAGCCACATCAGGTGTGTCATGAGTAGGTAGATCAGTACCGGTCTCTGTAGATTTCACTTCAAACACATCCTTTAATCTTGAATAAACCATCTGCAGATCACTTACTATTCCTTTCCTCTCATTATTTTCAATAATATCTCTTAAACTCTGTGCTAAGAGATCATGACGACGTTGCACATCACCATGTGCTATATCAAGCTACACATCACCATGTGCTATATCAGGTTGCACATCACTATGTGTTATATCAGGCTACACATCATCACAACTATTATTTTCACCAACTACATTTGTACTTGAATCCCAAATGTATTGGTTTCTACAAATTGGCAACACTATATCTTTACTTTCCTTTTGTTTTTTCTCTACATTTTCTTTGCACTCTTTTTCTTTCCTATAAAACAAAAAAAATCATATTATGTCTTATATACATAAACATCTTGCCTATAAAATTTCATAAACACAATTAAACAAATAATATACTACTTAGTGGATTTACAACTTGCCTGTTTATCAAACCAAGATGTGATAAATATTCACTATTCTTTGCCACACATTCTTTACGAAAGTGCTCATAATCTGTCAGTGGAACTTCAACAACATGATCACTATTATCTAAATTGTGCCTCAAAGTCTTTTTCCTCATTTCCTAAAGTCCAAATAAACAATAATATATAAATCAGCAACTTGAATCAGTAGAACAAGAGTGGAATATAAACAAAGCCATTATTTTCAGTCAACTAGAGCATATAAACAAATGCAGTCATAGTATATAAGGATTTCATTTCCATTTGAATGATATAGTATATAAGGACAGTCCCCATATGAAATACATTCACAAAGCATATAAGATGCATTCTTAGAAATTAGAGAAGACAGTCTATGGCAAGTGACATGACATAGGATGATAGCATATAAGATGCATTATATGGAGGAACAAAAATTTAGTAAGTAAATGTGGCACATAGATTGAAACCCAAAGGAAACTCTATTTGTTTATCTTTCTATTTGAGAAGAAACTAATTGCCTTTCTAATAGTGTGAATCATCATTATTTCTACTTATATATTCCTCATTATTTCTACTTATAAAATCTTCATTATGTCTACTTATATAATTCTGCAGAAATTATGAACACACAAATGTAAGTAAACAAAAATAGTCAATATGTGCTTTAAAAATGAGTAATTTATTTTTGGAAAAAATATAGCTAGTTATATGCATGACCTATAACAAGACAAGAACTAGAAAAATAACAAAAAGTAGAGCTCAACACAAGACATGACCTTGAAAAACCCAAAGTGGAAGAAATTCTTGTACACTATTGCCCTTTCTTATCTTGCTGCTTCTCTACTACATTTTACAAGCTCACTATTTTCTTGATGCCTTCACTAATCATCTGCATTGCCAACAAGATCAGAATCATGATCACTCATGTCTGCATCTGCTTGATTTTTGTCCTCATCCTCATCTATGTCATGCAATACATTCTCTCTCCCAATCTCTTCGTTGGTAATCAAAATATCTTCTCCAAACACTCCATCATCATCTTCATCCACTACTTTGAATGTTTCTTGTAAATTAACATATTGCCCATAAGGCATTACATCAACAGCTTCCATGAATTTTTGTTTCGAACGAGACTCTATTTGAATGACATACGACCATCCTGGGCTTCTTACATCATCAATTAGAAATGATTGGTTAATTTGAAAAGGGAAAACATAGGGCTCATCCCTCTCTGATAAAAATTGTCTTGTATTTGCAAGTACAAATCCATACTCATCAAAATGTACTGTGAATGGTCAGATCCACTTACATTTTAATAATATAGGATTGTTTCCACCAAAATCCACTTGAATAATTTCTTGGATGAATCTAGCATAGAATTTCTTCTTAGTTTCGTGAAGAAATTTAGCACTTACAACACAATCACAATTTGTCTTTCCTTTGTCTTTTTCCTTCACTCTTAAATGGCTACCATAGGCCCACATTCCACTAAAACACATAGCCCATAAATGTGGAGGTTGTGAAAGCTCACTTTCCTCCGTTGTTATATCTTGACCTTCTTCTTTTGCATCACTAACTACATTAGCAATCCATTCTTCAAATTTTGGAAAAGAATCACCTCCAACCAAATCATGACGTCTGCGCTTTTGAGGTCGATGTTGCATCCAACTTTGATTCTTTTCTTCATATTTTCTACATAGAACATTAATGTGTAAACAGTAAGATTAATAATATAAATGTGTAGATGCAATTGAGTAAGATTAATACTATAAATGTGTAAATAAATAATTGTGTAATTTTTTTTAACTTGTGCTACTTATCGAACGAAGATGTGTTTTGAAGAATAAAGGCATGTATCACACTTCTTTCTTGATGTGATAGCTTGAAGTGACATCCATTGCCTTCTAATACTTCACCTGCAACTCTCTCATCTTCATCATCATCCCATACACGTCGATTGACATTTTAAAATCCTTCATATATTCTATGTAAAATCCAATGGCCTCTTGCACTGAATATCCCTCAGACATGTTGCCTTCTGGTTTTGCCCTAGTACGAACAATTTTTTTTAAAACCTTCATATATCATTCTATAGGATACATCCATCTCGTTCTTACTAGACCACAATGCTCTAGTTCATATTCTAGATGTATCAAAAGATGCATAGAAATGTTAAAGATTGTTGCTGGAAATTCCCGTTCCAGTAGACAAAGGACTTCAACAACCTCCTCCCTCAAACTATCAAAAAGGATCTAATACATGTGAACTCATTCTCTTTAATATTAGGCCCAACCTTATAATTGCCAATCTTGGCCCCTTTGCCAAACTTGATATATTTACCACAATAGGTAAAATGTTTTTGATTATAACATGATAGTCATGGGTCTTTAGGCCTCTTAAGCTATTAATGTCAGTTTGGCTTCTGATAGTACTACTTACATATCCAGTGGGAAAGTGAGTTTGAGACATCAACTGTAAGAATTGTGCACGTTGTTCCTTTGTCCAGACATAAGGAGCACTAGGTTTTCTATATTTTGCATCATCATATTTTTCAACCCAAAGATTTTGATGAATCTTTAGTTCTCGAAAGTCTTCACGTGATGAAATAGTATCAAAAGCACTAAAAAGAGTTTCTATAATAGCATAGGCTATATTTTTCTCAGTATGCATAAAGTCAACAATATGCCTAATGGCTATATCCTTAAAGTATGGCAACTTATGGAATATATACAACCATTTTACACCACTTTCATTACATGGATCATATCTACTACCAGCAATCCCACCATTTTCAATAAATGACATTCTTTTTTGTCCATTCTCAATAATGTAATCACCCATTATTAGCAAAGGTGCTTCACGATTCTCTTCTTGACAATTGAAATGTGTTTTTTGTCGATGATATGGATGACCCACTTTAAGGTAAGCACAATGTCCACAATAAATAGACATATGCAAACTTCTTGAGTACCTCGCAAAATCCTTAAAGTTGCAAGCAGGACAGCCATGGTATCCATGAACAGTGAGACCAGACAATGTACCATATGCAGGAAGATCATGAATCATAACCAATAAGGAAGCTCTTAAAGTGAATTTGATTGAATGACCATCACTTAAAGATTGAATTGCTTCAATTCCTTTCCACAATTCCATTAGCTCATCATATAATGGCTCTAGATAGACATCTATTGTATCTGAAGTCACACTTTTCTTTCCTGGTATAATCAATGATAGCATTAAGAAAAATGGTTTAGTTGCTAACCATGGAGGCAAGTTATAATTTATTAAAAACATTGGCCAAGTTGACCATTTAGTACTTTGATCTGAGAATGGGTTCGCCCCATCTAGAGCCAAACCCAACCTTATATTATGAGGATGTTGAGAAAAATCAGGCCATCTGTTATCAAATTCCATCCACATCTTAGAATTAGGCACATGTCGTTGTTTTCCATCAATGCTCTTATTTTGGGCATGCCATTGCATAAGTTCAGCAATGTCTCTACACCTATACATTTGGAGAAATCATGGGATTATTGGAAAGTGGCAAAGAACCTTTCTAGGAACCACAACTGATTTCAACCCTTGTCTATACCTTGCTTCATGACATTCCAGACATTCACTCTCACTTGCAAGATTTTGTGAAATAATACACAACCATTAACACATGTGTGTTCTCATACCCCAAGCTGAGCTTACTAATCTTCTTTCTACATTGACTTCATTTTGTTGGCAATGTGGAGTTAACTGGTAACAATGGACTTAATAATGCCAATAACTGATCTAAACTCTCATTTGTCCAACCATGCACCACTTGCAAGTTAAGAATTTGAAGGATTGTTGTCAAATGCTTTAAAGCATCCTCCATTGACTTGGCCCAATCATTGTTTAGACCCTCATTCAACATTCTTTCAACTTCAAACCCTTCGTATAACATTTTTGCCTCTTCATCTATGTTCGGTGCCACTTCATCTATGTTTGTTTCCTCTTCATCTCTCACAGTCTGCAATTCTATCATATCTTCATAATAATTGTAAGACCAGGGGCTTATACCACTATACCCATATCTTATCATATGTCGATAAATCACATTTCTTTTTCTCACCCTTCCACCAAGATAGTCCTTACATGGACATGGATATTTTTCCATTTCCCTCTCTTTGGCTACTATCTCATCATATGCATGATATTGATCCATAGTCAACCTTCAACGCTGATCCATCTGTAATATTGTGCATTCCAGTATTAATTTAGTATAATAAGCTATCCTACACCTAGAAGGCCTTTAAATATAAAATCTTAAAAGGTAACCTTCAATCATGCATATGGTCAAGCTAGGATAACCTTTCCTTCATTTTGGGCTAGTCATCATGCAAGGAGATCATGCAGAGTAGAGGTGTGGTTTTATTTAAGTTCAAGGATTAGTTAAGGGTCAACTTCAAAAATACTGAAGATAACATTTTCTTTTGAGTTTTCAAGCTTCAATCATGAAAATATCTCTTGGGGGGCACCCACAAGCAGCGTCCCCAAATATCATGAAAATATCAGTTCACTTTTGGCAGTGAGGGTTTTAAATTACCTTTGAATTTGCTGCAGAATGCATCCCCAAATTTGACTTTGCTGTAAAGGGCTTCGTCAACTTCAAATTCGTTACAACAAACTCTGAATTCCTTGCCCACCTTTTCAAAAGTCTCCAAGTCCTCTCCAAACAAGCTTTATCACCCATGTAAGTAGCTGCTACACTTTTATGCACCTAAAACATTTTTTTAGGTACATGCATTAGATAGAGTAAGTGCTTCAATACATGTCCATGAGAATAACAAACATCAACAACAAGTAAATTTCATTCCCATGCCGACAATTATACATTTTACAAGTTATCTGAATTAGAAATATAAACAAGCTATGTAAACCAATAGATAAATAGCATTTAGAAGAAATACTAAACAATTTATTAAGATTACACTTTAAAACCCCAATTAAATAAATATTGTGGTGAAGTATTCATAGCAGCAAATCACTTGCTAAAATCATAGGCAAAGTCACCAAATAAAGGACTCAAGATGTCAACCATTTCAAATGGCAATAATGACAATAGGAAAAACAACATAGAGAATATAGTCATGCCTTTGATTGCAAAGGAGGGGGCAGATATTACAGTCTGTAGAAACATTGAAAAGATGAAAATATAAAATCCATGAAGCCAAACACTTTTGTCAAAATACAAACCCTTACCTAATTAGTTAACTGATCCTTGAAGATTTTATCATGCAAAGATAGTCATTATATAAATGCTAAAACAGTGACACAAGTGCCTTTGAAAGTGATGACAGTCATGTCATCAAACTGACATTGAAATTAGTCATCAAAAAGAGTAATGCACAACACCATAGAAGAAAAGAGGAGATCACTATCCATTCAAAGAGATGCCCTAATCACAGTTGAACCAAAGTGGGCTATAACAGCAAAGAAAAGACAGTGGAGTATTGACAACCTTTTTGCATCCAAATGTGAATTAAGTGAAAACTATGTCATAAATCAATAACAAAAGTAACAAAGAGGATTTTTTACAGTCAAAAGTATATGAATAGAATCTTCAAGTTTATCAAAATCGAGCTAATAAGCTATATGATAGTCATATCAGCAGATTGACAAAGGGAATGTGACTGTGACAGATTTTTGCATACAAAGGACAATCATCATCAATGATATCTTTGTATTAAGGAATTTGTAGGCAAGTTCGTGATAGGACAACAAAGATCAGTTCATGTATGAAGCAATGAACAAGGTTTTCATGACAAAGGTTACAGTCAAGATAGCAGTAAGAGACAGTAAAGACAGTGAAGAGCATATTTAAGGAATGAAACAAATCATGGAATAGTCTTGCATTCTCAACAACAAGCTTTCATTCTCTGTTTTGTGATAGTCATTTTGAAAATACAATAATCTTTCAAAGGTTGAATCACATACACAGGGGTAGTGTCTAAGTCACAGGTTGAAGACCATCAAATTCGTTCATGCCAAGGTATTCTAAGTATAAATCATGAATGGAAAAAATAGAACTTTATCAATAAAGAACCATGAGACCTCTTCATACAGTCATTGAAAGAGATAGAATAGTCACTAATGATAGAGCACCAAGCTTTCAAAGATACAAAACTTTAGAGCAAGCTAAGAGAAGAATAGAGGTGCATGGAAAACCCTACCTCTGCTTCTTAAAAACATTTGTTATCTACTGTCTATAGATGGAAATCCCAAAATTCCCTCCTTTCTTCATTCACACGATGATCTCAAAACTATTTCCAAACTCAAAGAACTGTGGCCATGAACAATCTTCTCTTGTTCGACTACTCATACCCTATTCTTCGTGGCCATGAACAATCTTCTCCTGTTCGACTACTTATACCCTATTCTTGAAGGCCATGAATAATCTTCTCCTATTTGACTACTCTGTATACCTTATTCTTGATGACCATGAACAATCTTCTCCTGCTAAACACACAATCTTTGCTTCTTCACAGGTTTCACCTTTTGTTCAAAATTCATAAATGCAAAATCCCTCCATTAATTCCCTCCAAAACTAAAGTGAAAGAAAAAAAATAGAGGAATTTTTTTAGTCCTTTATTTAGTCAATTTTATTTGTAGTTGTGTTTTTTTGCCTGATGACCAAATTAGTCATTTATTTAGTCATTTATTTGGTCATTTATTTAGTCATTTCAATAGTCATTTCAACCGATGACCAAATTAGTCATTTATAGCTATGTTGCAAAAAGTTTTAGTCATGTGATTAAAAGTTTGGTCACGTGACTAAAAGTTTTAGTTACCTGGTCATTTATTTGCCATATTTCTACTAGTGTTAGTCTCCATTAATGGAACTCTTCCCCATGTGAATTAAAAATTCACTTTTAATCCTCTCCATCTAACTTGTCTTAGTCTGCATTAATGGAACTCTTCTCTATGTGAATTAAAAATTTATTTTTATTCCCATCCTCACACTCTCCCATGGAAATGAATTTTTTATTCATTCCTCATCCTTCCCAATGTGAATTTAAAATTCACAATAAATGGGAGCCATCCAATTTTATTGACCAAATCTTAGCCTTTGATCTCTCTTATCCAACCCTCTCGTGACACTTGTCACAAGACTACAACTCCAATCCAAACCCTAATCCTCAAGCATCTCTAGTCATTGATCTAAACTTTCAATCCTCACCCTCCACCCTTTTACCAAAAATCTATAAATAGAGCCCTCATCTAAGCCATTTTCATCACTTCTTCTTGCATCAAAACTAATCCCAAATTTCTATCAAATCTTCTCATCATACCATCATAATGCCAAAATCCTTCTAGCTTCTCATCACATCTATATCCAAATCTCTATCCTTAGCAAAATCTATCATCCTATCCTCATCATATTGTGTTGAAGAACAAGGAGCAATCCACATTCCACTACATTCAACATTGGGTAAAGCTAGGAGCTCTTGGATACAAGTTCCTCAACCTTATCAAGGAGTGGGAAATCTTCGAAGGTATAAACATTATGTTTTATGCTTTTTGTTTGTGTTTTTCACCTTGTTTGATTTCCCTATCTTCACATGATTTAGAGACTTATGGGATAAAATGAATTTTGTGGTGTTTTAGGTTTATAATCATGTCATTGGTAAGATTAATCCTAATTAAATTTAGTGCTGAAACCTAAATTAAGTCAACATTTTATTGAGGTAGATTGGCCTTGTTGAGTGTTCATTTTACTCTAGGATTGTTTAGGCCTAGACCTTCCTTATGTTGGGTCTTGTGACATATTTTCATGTCTTTAATGGTTGATACATTGTGCTTTTGGCCACTCTAGGGTTTGGGTGAGGTTAGGAACCTTCAGTGAACTTAGGAGGTCAAATTGGAGCATCAAAGACTCTAAAGACCTTGTTCTTAGCTTATCCCCTTTTTGGCTCACCCAATTTGACGCAGAGAAAAGAAACTTCTTCCCTTTGGCCTTCAATGGCTCCTCAAAGCTACAGTAGAATTATCCTCTTTTATTCACACAACTCAACTAAATTATCCTCCTTTACTCACACATCTCTACTTCTGCCCACAGGCTGAGATTTCCCTCTCCAAAGTTTACCTGAGAAATCTACCTTTCATCTGTGACATTAACTAATTTAAATGTCTTCGAGCAATGCCTTTTCAACTAGCTATGACTCTTTTCTTCTTCCTATCTGCCACTAAATCAACCCCTCCTTTCCATTATCAATTTGAGGTGGAGTTTCATTCTCTTTAGTTTTATGTTGAAATCTAATATAAAATGGCATTTTCAAATTCCACAGTGGCTCTTTGGTACTTGAAGTCAAACCTCCCCCTTTGTTGTTGTCTATCGACTACAACTCTTGGTTAACCGTGGCATTTCATATCTTTTGGCCTCGTTTGAAAACTTAGGAAGATATGTTGAAGTTGGAAGCCCAAATAAGGTATGTCATATACCAATTGATGCATTGGAATCTTTTCCATGTTTGATAATATAAATACTTCCTTCAAAGACTCGCTTCCATGATGATAGTCAAGCAGCGCAGAAAACAAATTGTCTGATCCTTCGTTCATCACTTCCATAACTCATTCAGTCTTGACATGTATATGTGGTCTTGTTGCAAGCCACATCACTTGATATTCTTGTAAGTTCCTTTGTCAAATGCAAAGGCGTTGGCTGTAAATACTATCCCTCAACGCAAGGTTCTAGTCTTAATGTATCAAGGTTGATCCCCATTGCATTCATAATCATGCAAATAGCTGTAATTCCTTCACATCCGACCTCAATGCAACCCTGGATGGCTCAATAATATCTGTGATGTTTGGAGTCATCTTTTCCCAAACAAGGATTGTAGATTTCTCATTTATCCAACCAGTAACATCCTCCAATAAACCACAGTCTTGACCAACAGTCGTACCCATCTTGCATTTAGGCATCCCATGAGGAAAAGAAAAATTAATCTCTAGCACATCAACTCTAGTTTCTTCTACTTGTTCTATGAGCTCTTGCCAAGCAACTTTATTATATGAGTTTCTCCATAATGGAAGCAATGAGAATCCTCTCAAGATATTCTTTCTTCAACTGTTCAAACTCTTTAACATAGTCTCCAATGATAAATTCAATATTTTCTATCTAATGACTTCTTCCTTTGATTGATCCATAGAACCTACTCATGGAGTCACATTGATAACTTTAGTTGAATCCAAAGATACCCTATATATAACTCCTTCACAACACTTCGACGAACATGTGACAATGTGAGATCAACTTTACTTGAGGCAAAATGCAGAAGTGAAACTATTGCCAAGCTAATCTAAATGTAGAAATCAATTTGCCTAGCATGAAGACATACAAAACAACTGCCTACAAAACCAAAACCAAAATATCAAATCTTTTTGGTTGATGTGGGATAGCTCATTCTCCCGGGATGCTCCTGCATCACATTTTATTAGGGCAAGTTACCTTGACCAAAGTGAAGACCTTGGGATCATACCTTTTCCCAATGGGGATCCTAGGGGTCACCCGATTTACTAGGGGTGAACCCATTGGGTGACCTAACCTAATCTAGGCAACATGATTGGCATGCTAGTCAACCCTTGAATAGTAGGTACTTCCTAAATTTTTCTGGGAAAGGTTCCTTAATGAACGTTGTTACCTATGGTCTTCCTTAAACACCTACGGTATCATTTTTTGGGTATATTTTACCCTCCTTTATTTATTCACCTCCTTGTTTTGGAATTCAAGTCATCATACAAAATGACTAGTCTAGTGTCAGACTAGGTTTGATCTTGAATCTCTAGTTGGTCTTAACCCTCTAGTGAGTCAACCTATGGCTTAGATATTGTTCCCACATCATTTTTGGATGTGTCATTGTACCTTGGTTATTCTCGAGGAATGAGACAACGTGTGGGATTTCCTTGGTCTAGGAAACAAAGGTTCATTCTTAGTTATTTCTTACTTATTCATGTGAGATGTGGTTAGTGGACTAATACCCTATCTCCTTTATTAGAAGGATATCTATCCTCTTTTTGAAGTTCATTATGAATGAATTCTTCACATTCCATTACCAAGTTTTATATTGGATCTTAGATCCTCTTATCTTTGTGCTTTGTTGTAGCATTGATGTGAGTTGGTCACTTGATCGTCAAATGAGAGGAGACTCCATCTCCTCTTCTTATCATTGTGTTGGTGTTATCCCTCGATTGTAGTGTAACTCTTCCACTAATGTCATTTTATGGTTGGTTGTTCGACCTAGTTGAGACACATTGTATGTAGTGTCACCACATGCATTGGTTGTAATGTTGTCCTTACAATAATGTTTTAGTTAATAAGAATGCATTGCAACATGCATGTATTAATTTTGTATCGCAAAAAAAAGTGTTCATCCATTTTTTATCTAATAATGTCTTGAGTGACATCTTGGGACACTACAAGATTTAAAATAGCAATTGTTAGAACAACAAAGAACTATCCCTTTCTATTAAGATTTTTTTGTCAAAAATACAAAAGAGTAAACTCTATTTTCTCATTTAATCAAGATGGATTATTAAGGTAAAATGGAAAAAGTTATGTGCCATGTAGAGTTCTAAAATATATGAAATCAATTATTGGAAGAGGTGCATGCATACACTTATTTTTCTCACTTGGGCTTAAATAAGATGTTGCAAGAACTAAAATAGTACTATTATTGGCTTGGAATGAAGGTTGAAGTAGTGCATTCTATGACAAAATACCTCAAATGTCAAAAAGTCAAGGTCAAACATTGTCATCAAAGAGGATTGTTATATCCTCATGACATTTTGTGATAAAAATGGGAGGTAATATCTATGGACTTCATCATGGGATTTCCTTGTATTTGTAACAAGAATGATTCTATCATGGTTGTGGTGGATAAATTAACAAGGATTGCCCACTACATAGTAGGAAATGTGAAAGATGATGCTACTATGCTAGCATCAAGATTTGTGAAACAAATAGTGTGCCTTCATAGCATACTAATAGTGATCATCTCTACTAGAGATAAAATGTTTACCTCAAGTTTTTGGACAACCTTGATAGGTTTTGGTACAAAGTTGAACTTCACCTTATCTTATCATCTAAAAATAGATGGACAAATTGAGTGTGTTAATCAAGTTCTTGAAGACATGTTAAGAATTTATGCAATGGATTAGTGAAAAAGATGGGAGGATTTCCTACACTTAGTAGAGTTTGCATACAACAATACATATCATGCATCCATCAAAACACACCTTTTAAAGCCCTATATGGTAAAAAATGTAGGACTCCCTTAGCCTAGGATAGATTAGAAAATTGAGTCACCATTAACCAAAAAATATTATTGTAGTACGATGATTATATAAATATTATAAGGCACTATTTAAAAGAGGCTATTGATAGACAAAAGAGCTTTGTTGATCTAAAAAGAACTCATTGTAGGCATGAGATTAGTTAAAAGGCATTTCTTTAAGTAACAACTCATAAGAGTCAATAAAGTTTGGGAAAGCAACCAAACTTGTACCTAGATTTGTAGATCCCTTTAAAATCCTTGAAGCAATCAATCACGTGGCTTATTAGCTAGCTCTGCCTCCTTCTCTCTCCAAAATTCACAATGTCTTTGACATTTCTTTGTTTAGAAAATATATATACCTAATGAAAAACATGTTTTAAACTCTAGTAGAACCTCCATGTAGAATAAGAGGGGAAAATCATTCTTGAACCCATCCAAATTTTAGATCAGTGTAATATTAATTTGAGAAGCAAACAAATATCTCAAATTTTGGTTCATTGGGATCAATTAAACCCAAGTAGTGCCACTTGGAAGAAGTATTTCAGGTCAAATTTTTTTCAGGCTTACTTTCTCAACTAAATATGTTATTGGTAAATCATACATAACAAGTGGCATGTGAAAGTACCACACCAATAGTTTTTATATGTGGGGGAGGATGTCATAACCCAATTTTTGACTTACAAATCATAATTTTGACCTGCCAAGTTAGTCATAATTTTTTACTAACATGGCAAGCCAAAATTATGACTTATATCATGGTTAAAATTAAATAGGTTGATCTCTAATGTTTAAGAATGCAAAATTCAGGACTATAGTGGGTATAGGTATTTTTACTAATTTAAGCTAATTATATAGATTTATGATTTGTGCAGATGTTGTTGATTTGGTACGTTAACTTTAGTCATGGGTTTGGTGTACCAAACACTCATTGATGAGTATAGGTGTACAGATAAATAAGGTTAATTTATAACAAACAAGTCATCAAGAGTTTGCCAAAGTTCAATTTTCCTTTGTGGTTGTAATGGTTTTAGTTGTTATGGTTTGACAAAGTGTTTATCTAGCTGTTGGTCTTAGTCTTGTGGTAGATTTGTCTTAGTGTTAAGGTTTTAGTTGTTTTGATTAAGCTATGTTATGATCTTAAGATGAGGCATCAAGACCCCATCCTAGGTTTATAAAGCTTAGGTTTTATATTATTTGTACCAACGTTTGGATTTAAATGCTTAATTTTTACTTTGGCCATGGAATGTATCTTGCAAAAGAGGAAAAATGTACTAAATGCATTTATTTTTGGCAAGAATGCATTCATTTCCTAAGGTACTGAAGTTGGTTTTTGGAAAGTTATTCTTTTTGTGCCTTTTGTTTCTTGAAGAGTTGGTTTCTCTAGATGGATTAGGATTCTTGTCCATTTCTTGGTAGGTAAGGAGGTTTATTCTTGTTATGTGAGGCATTTTTTCTTTCTCTGTGCTCTTTGGTTTTATACTAAGGAAATAATGAAGTCTAGGGTGGTTAGAGTAGGAAATATTTGCAAATGGTTATTATAGATAAATGGGATATTGGTAAATGAATAATAATTTTGGAGGAACTTTTTAGTTGTTGGGAGGACTATGAGTTGCATGTTTTCTTAACTCTAGTTTAGTTTTGGTTGCATGATGTATTTGTGGAGGATTACTATCAATGATTTCAAGTGTTAAAGTTTGAGGGTCATAAAAAGGCTCCGAGGGAGTCATATTGTCATGTCTTCAAGCAAGGTCATAGTTGGTAAGTTTTCTTGTCTTTTTCTTTTCCTTAATTTTAGTCTTTATGAGATATATTGAGAAGGTAGGTACATGAGTTCTGAGACCTGCACTTGAAGCTATGTATTCTATACTTATGCCCTTGAAAGGTTGAGAGTAACCCATTGCTAAGGTGTCTCTTTGACTAAATTGGGTGTCTTTTATGGTATTTATGTGATTCCTTGTAGTTGTGGTTTAGAGTCTAGGCTTAGACTATTGTGTCTCATTTTTTAAATAGTTCCTTGTTGATTGTTTAATGTATTGGTTTTGTATTGGGTTTTTGATACTATGGGAAGAGTGAGTGTTCTCATAAAGGTAGAGATCTTTGGAAGCTCATGACTCTTTGGCTTAGAGTGATGGGTTTGTTGGGATTTTTCTCTATGGGAATGTGTTCACTGTGCATAATAGTGTGAGCTAGTCTTAAACTTTTGTGAAGAGTTTGTCAAATCTTCCATGTCTTGTTTGTTGTAATTAATTTTGGAGGGGGTTGAGTGGAGGTCTAAGGCAAGGTTTAGCTTGCACCCCTACCTCTCAAAGAGATTCATCAATGGTGGTAGAATTATTGGTAAGGGAAGCAAATGTAACTATTGGAATTCTTAAAAAATTGCATCCTTGGATATTTTTGTACAATAGCTTGTGTTGAAAATCTACTAGTGCCTAGGATTTAAATACAATGAATAGGGTTTGAGTTCTATGGACACTTTAAGTTGTGTTGAAGTAATATTGTAAATATCTTACCTTTGTAAGGGATGCATAGTGATATCTACAACATTGATAGGTGATAATGTATGTATGGTTGAAATTCTTAGTTTTTTACCCTTTAGGGTTTATGATAACTTATAATAATATAAGGTATGAATATTATCTTTGTGATTTTGTTTTCATACAATAGTTTTATAGAAATGTTATTGATGTGAATTTAATCTCTATTATAATTGACCAATAAACTAAGATATTGGAACACCTTAAAATTATGTGAACAAAATCAATTATTTTTGTTATACCAATTCAAAGAATATGCAGCAAGAAATTACTTAAAACTAAAAATTAACACCACCAATAAACCCAAAAAAAACTTCAAAACCCATAAATTGAGTGGTCACATCACTATTTTTTAACAGCATGGATAAATAAACAATTTTGCTTTGGAACAATGGAGACTTAGAAAATCATACAAAATTACACTAATAGAAGATTTTAGCCTTTGGGGTGGTACAACTAAATTCCTAGTTGCAGAGCTCTCTCACCAGATCCTTGCTGCATATCCAACTCCTTTTGGAAAAATAAAATTTAAACCACTTGCGTTCTACTCTTTAATAATACTAAACTCCCCATAGATTTGTTTTTCTCCTTTCCCTTTGCAAAATAATTTTCACTTATACAGAGGTGCGGCCACCATTTTTAAAGCATCCAAAATTAGATATGGTCGCTTATTCATTTAAAAACAAAAAAAAAAATCAGCGACCTTTTCTAAGATCCAACACAGCCTAAAAACAAAAAATAATAAGACAGTCAAATTAATATTTAGGAGTTCACCCTTCAACAGTGATTGCTTGCATATTTTTCCTAAATTGAGTCTGAAAAAAATAGTCACACGATCCATTCATTGTAGTTGCAGCATTAACTAACACATTTAATATGTTTTAAATGATCTTCTTACCTGTTCTTCTTTCTCTACTCTCAACCTACTGGAAATAGAGGTTCTGATGTGAGATAAATAATCATTCACACGAACACTATCTTCAACTACTCCATTGTCTCTCTTGCACCATGCTCTGACATCACTGATAGGATCTAACTGCACAGAGAAAGAGAGTTTTGTGTCATGACTGCAAATACAACAAACACACATAAATTATGTTCGACAAGATATATTATTACATTGAATACAATAGTTTTTATAAGGCTTATTTATTGTCGTGAATAACCAACCAACTTATTCAACTACCTTGGATGCCCGTCTAACTAATAACTACACAATTGCATATAATAATAATAAACACTAACATTATATAACAAAGCATATAGACAATAACATAACTTGAGATAAATACTATAAACACTACAACACATATAATTATGCTTTTGGATCACATCTACTACAAAAATCAACATAAATTCGGCTTGTATAGAAAGTGATATAGTGTGTTGCCATGTGTCATATTAGACAATTCCACACTATATGGTAAAGCTCCATCTAGACACAATGACGAATCTATGTGTAGCATCTATCACTATTTGAAATCTTGATTATAGGAATGTTGGTGACAATATATGACCCCTACAACTAGTTACATCCATATGATGCAAGAAATTGGAGGAAAGAGAAAATTAGTACATGAAATGTAAATGTAAGCTAAGCATGCAACTCATGTAAAGTGGCAACTATAATAAATGCATCATGTAATAAGCAAGTAACATATCTAGAATTATAAGGCATAGAAATTGTATGGGTTGGAGATGAATGCGTAGGTGTAAGGTTGCCCGTGGCATGGGTAAGTGAAAATGGTGTTGTGATCTTCAATGGCCAAAAACACACTCGTGTAGGTACATAGGGAAATGGGATGGAGATATGCCCTTAATGTGGTGTCCAAGAGCATGAGCACACAATGGTTAAAGTAAGTCAATAGGTCACTAGTGGTAGCATAAGTCTAGGAATGTGATATCAAGGTCATGGTGGAGAAGTTGTGATGCCCCCCAATGTAAAAGGGTAAGCAATGACAAAATAAAAAAGAGTGGAGAAGGAAAGTTGCCTCTAATATAATGAGGTATCTCTAGAAGCATAATAAGGCCATGTAGATACAAATGATATGAAGGAAGACATTATCTCCCCCAATGTAAATATGTGGCAATCAAAGTTTAATGTGGAATGGGGAGGTATGTGCTGCAGGAGCACCTAATGGACTTTATGCCTCCATGAGGCCATTTTGTAAATATTTGATTTATGTTGTGTTTTGAGTCTTTTTTCATGTAATAAGGTCATAATAGACCATTTGTGATGTAATTGGAGTCATTTGAGTCATTAGGGATCAAACTTGTAAAAATTGTCAAATTGTCAAAAAGTGCATTAAAGTTGCAACTTTGATTAGGAAGTTAGTTGTGGGTGGTTGTTAATTTTAAATTGATTGGGAAAGCATAAATACATGTTTTCAATATGAATCCCAAGGGGGAAGAAGGTTGTAGGAGGTTGGAGAAGGTGGGTGGTTACATTTTGAAGTGATATCAATAAAAGACATCCTTGTTTCTGCATTTCTGAATGTTAAATTGTTGTTTCAGAGTTTGGTACAGATTTGTACAGCTTATATATGACCTGAATGTGGTATGGATGGAAAGATTATTGAGTCTACTTTCCATTTATTTTTGTTTCATCAAATTTCATTAATATTTGAATGAGTTATGGGATTTTTATTGAGGGTAGGTCTGCAGAGTTTAATTTTCTAAAAATGTAGTCTAAAAACATGCATGGTACGACCTGGTACGGATTCACATTGATGGATATAATAAATGGATAAAAAAATATGTATTTCTAGTTTACAATTATTTTGGTTTCATGTAATTTCATTATGTTTTGAGTGAGTTATGCCATTTTGGGTGAAAGTAGTTCTGTAACAATCCTAGGGTTTGAACAGGAATAGTCAAGTTTTGAATCTTTTCTTCCAAAGTAACCATACCCCATTTCAAGGTATGTTATAAAAGGGCTTAATGGGTATCCAAATCAGTTTTTAGATCATGAATTTGAGTTGTATTCTGAAAATTATGTCAAAATTACCTTATTTGCTGCTCTCATCAAAGCATAGTGGAAGTTTGTGAGAAAAAGTCATTTGTTTGAAGTGTGTTTGTTTGGGTGGATCCTCCATGCACTGCATCAGTATGATTCCCTTGATGTAAAGATATGGAAATGTAAGCCCAAATGTCATGAGGAAGACATGATGCCTCCGATGCAAAGGTAACTCTAAGAGTGTGAAATTGCAATATAGGATCAAAGATAAAACATAGGCATGTGGTCTAAGTATATAGTAAATGCCATAAGCATAAGCATGATAGCATATGTAGACAAAAATGAGGATAATAAGCAACGTGTCATAATAAGAATCAAAATGTACAAGCATATAAATCAACGAAACATGAGAAACCAAAGTGGTAAGGTGAAAACCATGAGTGAATAGCATAAAAGTGAATAGGCATAAGGATGCACAAAATAGGAGATAAATAACCAACATGGAAAAAGGAAAATACAAAGCAAAGCACATAAATAAAAAAGATGTAAACAAGCATAGGAGAAAATATATAAAGAAATAAAATCTTGGAGAAACAAATGCTCCACAAGTGGGAGAAAATAAGCATGAAGCCAAAATATAGAAGATGAAATGATAATGTGATACACAACAAACAAGGCATAATCAAAAGTCCAACGTTGAAAAGCAATATAGAAGTAAAAAGCCAAAAAGGAAATCTAAGTTATAGGTATATAGATATATATGCTATGTTTATTCTCATGTATTATTGAACAAACTTTAGAGGTTCAACCTCATGATTATACTCATTATCTAACAAGTTGTCGTACTTGTCTTTATTGGCATTTGTTTTTTTAGTTCTTTTTTCCTTTCCTTTTCTATTGCATGTGTTTCATCTTTATAATTCTTCATACTAGGAACGAACACATCAAGTGAAAGTTTGGAGTTGTGTCACCCTTTGTGAACTTGTTCATTTTTTGGTAGGTTTTGTCAAATCTAGTTCAACTAAACAAGTGTTTGACCCAACCCTCATGTGGCACAGTTGTGGCATCTACATAGCAATGGGGGTTTGACCCAACTAGGTTCAATCAAACCCCCCTCATTATAAAGATATAAATTTCATCTTTAATGCTTATGGTGTTCGGCCCAACCTAGTTTTTCTAAACCTATTTGGGTCAAAATAGATTGGGCCAAACATACTTATGTGGCATGGTTTTGGTGGCAATCTCCTTCATTTTCTAATTTAAGTTCAAATTTATTTTGTGTTGCCAATTTTGATGGATTTGTACTTGTGCAAATGACATTTTTTGGAAAAACAAGAAATACCCTTTTGTAGGTCTCATTGCACAAATTTTAAAATATATTTTATATTATTTTTAACTCTATTTACTATTTCTTTTTAAATTTTGATGACAAGTGGGTCATTATCATGAATCTTGAGGTTGATTCCACTAACAAAAGAAATAAGTAATTTTTTTTTTTTGAAAAAAATCACCACACTAGAGAAGAGAGTCATGACCAACCTTATACATTCATCCCATCAAAGTTCTCTATTTTTAGGACATGAAACTTTAAACATTTATTAAATATAACTATTTATCAAATTTTCAAAAAAATTCCATGCACTATAGTATCAAGTTTACAATAATGGAAAAAATGGAAGAAAAAAATGAAATTTGTTACAAATTTCTTGGCATCCCATCAACCTCATTTTAAGTTTTTTTCAACAATTTAATAGTACTAACAAGTCTTTCCAAAAACTATACCAAACTAATTTTTTAAATTAAAAAAATATATTCATAAACTACAATCTACATTTTGTTAGTTTACACAATTTTAATATTTGAAACATATATCTTAATTTATGTAGATCAATCTAAAAAGCTAAAAGTTGTTTCCCTTTTCCTTGGTGGCATATTAAATTGTGCTTTTACCCCATGATCTATTAATGTAACATTAGGCACTTCTTTTTTCAGCTAAATTTCTTGTTTCTTTACTTGTGGTCATGGAGGAATGATAGGCATTTGATGCACCACAACTTCTTGTTTTAGTTTCCAAGTAGTCTTTTGTACATAAGATTTTGGTATTTAGTATTGCTTTAACTTTTGTTTCTTTCTATGTATCATCATTTTTCTATTTTGGCACATGATTATCAACTTTTAGCTCTTTATCTTTGGAGGATAAGCTTATCATTTTAACCTCTTTTGAATTCTTTCCAACTCATCCAAGTATATCTTATATAAGTAGTGTATGGTATCCTTTGTCTCATAAGGTACATCTGCTAATATCTTCACAAATACATGTCTAATGTAAAGTGACTAGCATTGGGTGTTGCGTTATGAGCCCTTTCAATCTTTATCACCTTTCCTTCATGCAAATTTAACACATTTATGAATGACAAGAGATATAGCTTTACTTTGTACATGGTGTCCCAAGTAAAATAATAAATCTATTGGATAATGGTATAACATGCCATAAAAATAGTAGTTTTTAGGTCCAAATCTTAACTATAAAATGATGCATCCTAAGGTGTTGATCAACATTCCATTGATCATCTTCAACGAAATTCCAAAATGCACATATTATTGATGTCTAATATAGCTAGTGAATAAAAATCTCTTCAACAAGTCTTATATTGGAATGTTGGATCAATAAGAACTTAAGCAGGTGATGTATAGTTTAAACTATCCACTATGTATAAGGAACCATAGTAGTTATTTTATGGGATCTCCTCATTATAAAATGTAATTAATGGTGAGGATGGAGGAGAGGAATATTTAGCATTAGTTTTAATGGCTCCCACAAAAGTGTGTTCATGTGATATATGTTCATGTTCAACATCATCCCTATATGTATATATGTGTACTTCAACATTATTTAAATGATTTGGAAGTGGATTTGTGTAATTTTAGAATAAGTTATTTCTAGGTGCAATTGAAGGATTTTTGTTATTATTGACACCTTCAACCTTGATCATATTGTTACCTATTAAATATTGTACCTTATTTTTGAGGCCCATGCATGATTAAGTACAATTCCATTTAACTCTATATAATTTGTAAAATTCTTTCTCATTATATGTTCTAGGAAGTGGTTTGTTTGAATCTAAAGAATAGACTAGAGGGAGTGTAATCAAATTAGCACTTAATAAAATTTGGAGTCCATTTTCCAAGGACTATTGAAGCTCGGTGAGCTTCCTGGGGGAATTTTATCTAAATGAAGGAAGAGTAGTAGTAATAGAAACTTGATTAACATTTTACTTCATATCATTACCTTTCAAAAATTATTTTTATTTTAAAACTTAGAGGGGTAAGATGATTGAGATGATGACCCATATTTCAATGTATTATACATAATAGTTTGGCCTTAATATTCTTTAGATGTATGTACATATTTCTAAAGGAGGGGAAGCTAGTCAAATATACATTATTCTTGATAACCAAGTGTAGTCCCTCAAGATACAAAATTTATAACTCATCGTCATCAAATTGGTCTTTTAGTTGTCTACACAAAGATTGAAAGTGGATGGCATAATCATTAATTAGTTATTTGGTTCATTGAGTGCACCTAGTCAAATCATTCATGGTGGTTTTCAAACCCATATTTATATGAAAATGTTATAATAAGGTTGTAGCAAAATTATCAAATAATTTAATGGATCCAAGAGGTGAAGAGTAAAACCCTTGGATAACACAGTCCTTCAAGGTTCATGGAAACAACTTGGCCAAGATCTATCATCATATGCAAGTTTAAAGAAAGCAACCATAAAATATTGTATGTGAATACTTGAATCTCCTTTTCCATTATACAATTGAAATTAAGGAGCCATAAATCTCATAGCTAATGGATATATAACAAATTTAAAATCTAAAGGCATGTGATGTGGAGGGTTGTATGCAATAGAATCCTTCTTGTTATCATTTGTTTCCCTTTGAAGATTGGTCATTTTTTGTAATATTGTATCCAAGATAGTAGTAAAGACTAGAATTGTATTGGGTGCATATGAAACAATGGAGTTATAATGAGGTTGTGAGGTAGGGAGTACAATCATAGCTATGGATGGATGGATCAAATAATGAGAAATATTGATCATGGGGTGTGATAGAAAAGTAGTATGAATCATGAATTAGGAAGGCGAATTAGTATGGGACATAGGGATGGATGGGGCAATAGTAGTGGCTATGTGGGTAGACATGGTAGAGAGGGGATTGGAGGAAGTGAGAATGGAACAATAAAGAGGAGTAATGGATATAGTGGGTTGAGTAGTGGTAGATGAAATAGGAATAGATATGTAATAGGAAAAAGTAAAGACACTGTGTGGTGGGCTACTAGTAGAGGTAAGGGTAGCACTATTGGGATAGACAATGGTAGTGGAGGGGGTAATGGTGGAAGAGGGAATCATGGTAGAAGAGGGAGAAAAGGTAGTGCATCCAACAAAATGGTAGATGAAGCAATCTTAGCACTTTAGAGCTTACCTAAGCCTTATGATTAATTGATGAATATGTTATGAATCATATCTAAGTAGGTAGTTGTGTATGAATTACTCCATGAACCCAAAAAGAAAGTTCATTAGTAAACTCTTGTTATGCCACATGAGTATCACGATCATAGTATTGATTAACCTCTAGGTTGTTCTCAAGAGAGCATTGAAATAAATCCCAGTCTCATTTGAGCATCCATGTTAGGGTTTAAACAAGAACTCCTTAATGAAAGATTAGGATTACATGTAGCTTGTGGCATAAACAAAAGATAGAAAATCAAATATTAATAATTCACTTTTAGATTTAAAAATTATAAATATTGGGGTATATTAGATCTAAATGACACACTAATTGGTATAGCTAAGGGTGGCTAGGGTGGGTAAGAGATATAAAAGATAATCAAGATTAAACCCCAAAAAGAAGATGTATACCAATAAAAAATAATGAAACACACACAAACCCTAACAAGGTCTAAAAAATGATGATGCAATTATAAATAATAGATTTTAAGCCCTAAACTATAATGAAGGTATATACCTAAGGCCAAATCTTGGGAGGTGCAAGATCAAATGGGTTCACCAAAAATGTAAACAAAAATAATCTTTCCCTATAAAGATTAATCGAGGTTAATTCAATAAGATGTAAACACATAAGAATAAAATAACCTAGATTAATAAATGATAGTTGTGGGAGTAGGTAATTCATAACTAAATGTTAATCTAGGAAATTAAATGTCATGGATAATACCTGTGAATGTATCTGTATATTGTGGCATCATACTTGACAGTATACCATGAGTTATATTGTGGTTATAAAGGTATGTCTATGATTACAACTATATACAGTGGCATCATGGTGGGTTGCATGCCTATGGATGTGTTAATGCATATGTGGCTTGACTAATACTTAGAAGTTTTGAGGAAATTGATTTCCTTCTATTTAGCTCAAATATAAGTTTAGGAAAAAGCATGTCTTTAAGTAGATTTAGATACTTCTTTTCAGATTTGCATTAGAATAGAATGTTCAAAATTTGATATATATCATAGATTAATAAGTCAAGATGTAAACTTAGTAGGTTATTTGATAACAGTGAAAAGATTTCCTTGTTATTGAATTTGGAATTTAGATATTAAAATTTATAGTAATCATGTTGTTACTTTAGGCAATGGTCAAAGATTAACATAGTGATATACGGTTATACTTAGAAGATTACTCATGTTTTTGTTTCCATAACATCTACATTATAGTATATTAGATAAATGAGATTTTTGAATGATAAGAAGCTCTTTGCTTTGTTAGATATTTATGTATTAAATAGAGTAACTGGTAGTGAATTAATTCATAGAAAGTGGAAGACTTTTGTATCATGAAAAGATGTTTAAATTATGAAGTTTTGTGAGTATTGTTGTGTGGAAGAGTGATCTAGCCTAAAGAGTTAAACTAGGTCAAACCCTCTTCTACAAACATCAGGACACAAACCGAGCTTGGCTTCTACCCAAGAAGGAGAGCCAAACTACAAAGGTTCTTCCCTTTTGTTGTATATAAATGAGTGAACCAAATTCAACCAAGATCAAGCAAGCAAGCTAGGACAAAAGGCCAAACCCTAGATGACAAAGATCGGCTTATAACTAACTATCAGAAATATATATCAAAAAACCACAAGCACAACAAAGATTAGGGAGCATATCAAAACCTAGATTTGAGAGAAGAAATAGCAAAGACCAAGGCGCTTGGGCACCCTAGACCCTAATTATAGTTTTGTAGAATCTCAAGATATCACTGCCTATACCTGCAATCTCTATCTTCTTCCTAAAAATTACCTTCAGAAACTTGTTTCTCTGACCTGCACATAAGGAAAGAGGAAAAGGTTGAGTTATGTATAAGGGCTTGCCTTAGTCAAACCCTGTGTTGGTGTTTCCACCTCCACTACAACAATGATTAGATCCAAGAGTGCATGCCCTAGGAGGACAGAGGCTAGATCTATAATAATATGATAGAAATATGAATGAAAATGATGATGATTACCATAAGTGGTAAAACCCTAGTTGACAAAGATAACTCAAGATCATACACCAACAAGGAGAGTGATGGAGAAGGCTTGAAACTCCCTTCAAGACCTGCAAATAAACTTCAATAACATCCACAAGTAGATAACACTTCCAAGCATGAAGAACACTTTATCATAGAACACAAAAGCATAAGATAATTCCTTCTCATAAATAAGCTTTAGGTATAAAATGAATTACAAAATCCTTTATATATGCATTCCTGCTCACAAATGACGAATAAAACATAATGGTGCCAACATGTACAAACTAGGGAGGTGTTCTAAGCTGACACCACAAGAGAGGGGCTAAAGATCCCAACTGGGACCAAGGTGCTCAGGTGCCCTAGGCCTTTAGCCCCACAAACTCCAGGGAGTGTCAAATGTCATGGGCTTAGTCTAGTCCTAAGTTTATTATGTTGGGTTTATTCATCGAGATTGATATTTTATCATTTTATGCTCAAAAAGGTGTTAAAATAGGTCCTCATTAACAAAGGTAACATTTTAGGTCCAACGAGGTGCTAAATTGTTGGAATAAGGTGCCATTAACCTTGTAAATTCCAATATTGTATTTATCCCATTTATTATTTGCTATTTTGTAATTGCCCATAAGGGAATGAGGTAGTCTCATTGACAATGGTTATTTCAGAGTTACTGGCAAGAGTTACAGAGCAATGTTTACTATTGGAAAATGTAAAACTCATGAGTAAATGAGGGTAGGTGTTCCCCTTGGAGAATCTACTAGTTTTATCTTGTATGACAACTTGTCATAGTGTGGTGTAAGTGGATTTATGGTAGATGCAACTTATCATAAGATTCCATGCATGTATGACGCATGGAACACCCATTATTAGTTGTGGTTGCTATTATTAGACCCAGGTGCCCATATTGGGAAGATTCTTTGTTAGTGGTATCTGTTGTCACATAGAATTACACCCAGCTTAGAGAGAGTTCGAGCATTCTAATGACACAATGGGAATGATCTCAAGGTGTGGGACCTTGCAAGTTGAGATCAGAACTCCAGAGAAGGCTGGTTCCTCATTCTAAGCCTAATGCTTAGAGATGTAACATCAGAAAATGTCCCCTTGGGGGCTTTTCCCTCTTTAGGTTTAGCTCCTAGGTCTTTAGTGTGCATTTAGGACATTTTACATCATATTTCAACATCTCGATGAGAAAACCCCTAAGTGTCTTAACAAATAGGACCTAGGGGGACTACTTGAGATAACCCCTCCCCAAAATAGGGGGGAGGACTTGGGCGCCCTTGCCCTAGTCCTACCTTATTTTGGGGCAGTCCTAATTTTTGGGTGTCAGCTTGTGATGGTTATTTGGGTCCTATGCCGACACAATAAGTTTGAATTATGAAATTCTTGGCAGGAGTGTTTGTAGTTGCATATAAAAGCATGTTTAGGCATTCATTAAAAAACTAAGATGATCATTGTGAACTTTAGGCATTCTCAAGGTGATTCAAGGCTTTCATTGTGTTGCAAGAGCAGATTTGTGTGGTTTATGTGTTTGTGTTTGTAGATTTGAGCATCCATTTCATTATGGAATGAAGAGCATCCTCCTCCCATGAGATCTTCACTACAAGGTGACATTATATTGTGTTTGTGATCATTATTTCATTTGGTTTTTGCCTCTGCCTCCCTAGGCACACACTCTCTATCTGACAAGGGTGTTCGAAGACTTAAGTGTCCTCCGGGGATTGACTGAGGCAAGCCTCTAAGCACCACAACCCCCTCCCAAAGTTTTCATGGTTGTAAGTTACAGGTTGAGGAGCTAGACAAAGTGAAGTTGCAGGAAGACATCTTGGAGTGTCAGAATTGCAGAACAGGAAGAAAATCTACCACCTGGACTTGGGCGCCCACTCATTAGTCCTCAAAGTTCTGTGATGGGAGAAGCTTTGGTACAACAGATACAGGTTGCAGATCTTGTTTCCAGATCTTGATAGAAACTAGGGCCTTGGACTTGGGCGCCTTCTTTGGTGTCCCCGACTCTTATGCCTTGAAACCCCAAAAATAGTTACTCAGTGATTTGTCATTTTACTTCCCTCTGCAAGAGCTTTTTCTGTAATTCATCCGTTCACTGTCGTATTTGCAAAATTAGGGTTTTAATAGTTAATTAAGCATAGGAGAAGGAAAATTGATAATTAAACACCCTAATCCAAGATTCCCTACATTTGTAAGTGACCAAGGGCCTGTTAGTGTTCTGCCACTTGATCCAAAGGTCCTTGAATGTAAAAGGTGAAAGGATGATTTAAACACTAAACTAAACAAATTATCATTTTCCCCTAAACATTTTGGTGAACCCGTGTTTTTGGACTTAATTGCAATTTTTTGAGTGTTTGTCTTTAGATTTGGATTGCTTTTATTCATTCATATAGTTATTCATCTTATTGCATTGAGAAAATTACAAAAATTTGAAAAATTTGCAAAATTTGGAAAAATTTGGTAACCCTAACTTGTATTTTTCATATAGGTTACTAATTTGCATCAATTCATTCTAATTTTTTCTAATTGATGATTTTTACATCAGATCTGATATAAACTACATAAAAATACAAAAATTCAATAATTTGCATTGCATTTACATCATTAATTGCTAGGGTTTTGTAGAAATTTTAACAATTTTCATATAACTTAGTAATTCCAAAATCTAGGATTAGTAGGAAAAATCTTCTTTCAGATTTTTCTACTAATTTTAGAGACTCATTCAAACTTTCATTTGGTTGTAGTCTTGCATTTTAGTGTAAATATGCATTTAGATTTCAAATATTTGCATTTTTGCATAGAAAATTTCAACAAAAATCTAGCAATTTTCATGCATTTTCATTAAATTTGCACTTGCATTTTGCATCTTAGAGCTTGGAATTTATTTTCAAATCTAAGTACACTTCATTTTAATCATAAATCAGACTTCAAATAAATCATACAGAATTTTATGTCAAAGTCTCAAACCTAGGGTTTCAAAAACATTGATTCTCACTAGATTTGGCCTTCTCAACTAAATTTGCACCACAGGCATGTTGTGAAGAATATTTTTGCATTAATTTTCTATTATTAGGGTAATTATTTTATTTCCCTCTTAAAAATCTTCATAACACCCTTTTATCGGGCTCTTGTATTGAAAATTTGGTGAAAAACTACACATTTTTGCTATTTTTGCCCTAGGGTTTGGCCTAGTTTGCACTCCAAGTGTTTTGTGACAAATTTTATGGATTGATGTGATAGATATCAATGATATTATTTTTTGAACCTCCTAAAATTCATTACAACACCCCTTTTTCTAGGTATTGGAGTTGAAAAACCGTGAAAAATACCCTTTTTTTGCTATATTTTCACTAGGGTTTGACCTTAACTGGCACTAAAAGCATGTTGTAATGGATATTTTGACATTAATTGGATGTTATTACTGATATAATTTGCTTTACATCATCATTTTCCTCACAACACTCTTTGTCATGCTCTTTTGTATCTAGATTTGGTGAAAAAATCGCATATTTTAACATATTTTCACTATATTGTGACTTGTCGTCATCATAGATTTACATCAAGAGTGTGTTGTAAAGGATATTATTGCTGTATTAGAATGATATCAGACATATAATTTGCTTCCCCTGATTAAAATCCTTACAACACCTTTTTTTTCATTCATTTGCATTGAAAAAGTACAAAAAATCAAGCATTTTAGGTCATTTTTGGCATATAGTTTTGCACTTGTCTCTTGCATACTTTTGAAAAGCTCTTAAAATATGATTTTGCATTGATGTTACAAGACATTTCATTATGGCATATTCATCTCATTTCTCTTTGGTATCTTTACATGCATATATCAAAAACTTCGAGAGCTTCTACAAATTTCTTAATATGAATCCTCATGTGCTCACTTATTTACAAACTATGTATCACAAGGATATATTTAAATGCTCCTCATTTGAAATCCTTGACTATGTATCTAATTTTGACAACTTCACTTCTCTCATGAATACATACCCTTGGGTCATAGTAGATTTGACAAAACACATTGAGAATGATGAGAGTGAAAGTTCTCTTAATGCTTTGGATTTAATAGCTAAAACATATGGTGATGACAATGATGATGATTCCATAAGTTATCCTCCTTCTCCTATAGTTGAAATACCAAGAACATTAGATGAGAAGACCATGGATAGCCCTATCAATGATGTAACACCTAATCTTCCTATCAATATTGTACCTTCCTCTCCTCCCACTGCTCTCCCTAGCCAAGATGTAGCATTAGTGGATGAGAAAAGGTCTCTCACATTAAATCCTTTAGGGATGGATGTTGGGTACAATCAAGAGGGAAACAATGTTAATTCAACCGTCATTAATAGACCTTGTAGCAATATTCCTAATATGATTGTCCGAGGGGCACCTAGTGCACCCTCTTGTTTAAAGCCGATAATTACTATTCAAGGTCGACCCCCGAATTACATCTATAAATATGCACAACAAATTGCTCAACTGAGTCAAGGTGTTCAAAATGTGTTACAACAACCACACCACAATGTGATTGCTCACACATACAACACCCATAATAACAAGCAAAGTAATGTGCTTGTCTCTCTTCCATGTTCTCAACCTATGCTCCCTCCACCACCTTGTCTTACTCATAAAAGTGGTCAAGAGTATGATCTTGTCGAATAGCTTCACGCTACTCCAGCTAAGATCTCTCTTTGAGATTTAATACAAACATCACCTACATACCATGGAATGCTCCAAGAAGCTTTGCAAAAGGTGATTGTCCCACCTACTGCTAAGCCTAATGATGTAGCATCTGTATTGGATAGTATGCATGCAACAAAAATAGATATTATCTTTCGACCACATGAATTACTGTCAATTGAAGTTCAAAACCAATATGATCCACTTATAATCTTTGTCACAATAAACAAAATGTTGGTAAAATGAGTTATGATTGACAATGGATCGGCTCTTAATGTTGGTAGCATTGACCTACTACACAAAATCAAGGTTGACACATCACAAATCATACCAAATGGAATTAGCATTTGTGGCTTTGATAATGTTAGACGACAATCCGTGGGCACTATAACTCTACCTATACAAGTAGGATTTGTGCTTGTGCCTACCCTGATTCATGTCATGCCTTGTTCTTTACCTTACAACATGATTCCTGGTAGACCTTGGATTCATGCATTGGGGGCAGTCCCTTCCACTCTACATTGTTCAATCAAATTTTTATACAAAGGTAAACTTCATACTATTCATGCTGATCCTGAACCAGATAGCTATTTACACATTGAAATGCAAAAACTAGTTTACAATCATATGAGCTTAAACAATTTGCAAGGTGATCCATCAATGACTAATGCTGTACAAGACTCTCAACCATCGAATGCACTTATTGGTGATGATTGGGGTTCATTAGATTTTAACCCTTGCAGTACAGGGGAATACAAATTTAATAAACCTGACACATCAAAAGTTGCATTGATCTCGTCTAAACAATCTTTTGAAACATCTCAGAAAAATAAAGTTTCCTTAGTTGAAAATAAAGACAATACCCTCACTTATATTACAAGTTATGATACCTATGAGGCTTCACCTTCCTCTAAAGAAATGGACTCTCTATATGGTCATAGATTTCAAATCTTGTACAAAAATAATGACTATGTAGGCAATGGTTGCAGTGTAAATCAACAAGGAATTAGAGTACCTTTACAAGTTGCTAGAATTAACTACACAATCGGCATAGGATACCACTCTTTGAAACCCACCAAAGCATCTTGTCATCCTAAACTTAATGTTAATACAATATTAAAATAACATGACAGATATCCTAAATGTGTATGTTCTTAACGACGGTGCTACCAGGTAAGTATTTCTAACCCTTTATTTCTCTCGTGATGTGCTTCCCCCGTGATGTGTTATGTGTTGTTTAGGCCTCCTGGGATGACCCCTGATTCTCTTGTAAGGTTTGGGATACCAGGAGACCGCCTCTATTGTGACCTCCTTCTATTTGTATCATCATTCTTCTATATTGTCTCTCTCTGATTTCATTATTGTGTGTTGTCTTATGGACATAGCGTTGCGGTTGGTGACCTGGGGGCACCCTCCTACGTGACTGTACCTAAGACACTTGTTTCTCCTCTCTGATTTATTATTTCCCTTCCTCTAGTGTTTCTATCTAGCGGGTGGATGACGAAAAACATTTATACTAATGCAGACCTAGTGTTCCTTTCGAGAGCAATCAAAAAAATGGACTTAGTTCCTAATATGACGATGAGGTTGTAATAAATTATCTGACACTTGGCTAGTGGAAGCACTCGTGCTTCCGTGTAGCGATTATGATGATGTTTTTATCTCATTTACAAACCTTAACAATACTGTTGCTCTGTGCACCTTTGTTTGTCTTTGAATCTAGCCTTGGCGGTACTCATTCAGAGAGCTTCGTGATATAGCCCCACGGTTATCCTCAAACTCTAAATTCATAGTATAACCTTGGCTCTTTGTGTGGTTAATCATATGCATTGATGTTGTTGTTTATCATGATTTTGTAGACACTAACATGTTTCTTGCATGGATGTGTTTGTGGGAACATTTGGCAATCGTGAAGTACATGTCACCTCCAGGGGGCATGGGCTTTGCGAGAGCTTGTGTTCCCTTGTGTGTTTTCTTCCTACCTTAACGTGCTTGATATCAATAATTGATATCAATCACCTTAAGGTGGGGGCATATATAAGGTAAGCTGTCTATTATAGATGTTAGCTATGTGCTTGTCCTCAGATGCAGTTTAAAGACTAGCATGATGAGTGGTTCTTGCATCCTGAGTTTGTTTGCAATAAATCAATCATGTAAGCCCTCTATGGAGGTGGGATATCGTGTATATCCTTTTTATCTTAAGCCCTCTGTAGAGGTGAGGATGGTGTATTTCTCAGAGAAGATTGCATCATCCTGTCATTTTCAAAAGTCCTCTACAGAGGCGGGGAGTGGTTTTGTGACTAACTCAACCCTTAAGCGTGTTTTTGGCAATTGTTGTGGTGAAGCCTAATCATCAATGAGTGCCTGTAATGTGCCTGAGATGGTGTTGAGCCTAGAAATAGGAACACTCCATTGCTTGTCTGCCGTGTTTTCTCCGTGTCTTCAAGTGTGTGTGTTTGGCATGCTTGCTTTGTTTGGCATGTCTGTTGCCCCATATGCAGTCTAAAGACTAGCTCGATGAGTTCTTCCTGCATATTGGGAAGTTTTGTGTGTCTTGCATGTGTGTTGCCCCATATATGCAGTTTAAAGACTAGCACGATGAGTGCTTCCTGCATTATGGGAGGTTTGTTTACTTTCTAGTACTTGAATCTGCATTTCATATAAATGAGAAAAAGAAAAGAAAAGAACCATGCCTGTCTTTCATGCATTAATGTGTCTCCTATACACTTGTTATATTCTCTATGTTCTGTGTGATTGTAAATATCTTCTCTGTGTTTTGCATGCATGTTACTATCTTCTATGTGATTGGCGTGTCTTCTCTGTGCTTGGCATGTTTGTTGTGTTTGTGACCGTACTTTAATGCCTGTATTGGCCTCGTGTTTATATATACATTAAAGTGGGGGCTAAATGAAATGTCAAAAAATGTCCCCTTGGGGGCTTTTCCCTCTTTAGGTTTAGCTCCCAGGTCTTTAGTGTACATTTAGGATATTTTACATCATATTTCAACATCCTAATGAGAAAACCCCTAAGTGTCTTGACAAATAGGACTTAGGGGGACTACTTGAGATAACCCCTACCCAAAATAGGGGGGGAGGACTTGGGGGCCCATGCCCTAGTCCTACCCTATTTTGGGACAGTCCCAATTTTTGGGTGTTGGCTTGTGACCGTTATTTGGGTCCTATGCTGACATGATAAGTTTGAATTATGAAATTCTTGGCGGGAGTGTTTGTAGTTGCATATAAAAGCATGTTTAGGCATTCATTTAGAAACTAAATGATCATTGTGAACTTTAGGCATTCTCAAGGTGATTCAATGCTTTCATTGTGTTGCAAGAGCAGATTTGTGTGGTTTATGTGTTTTTGTTTGCATATTTGAGCATCCATTTCATCATGGAATGAAGAGCATCTTCCTCCCATGAGATCTTCCATGCAAGGTGACATTATATTGTGTTTGTGATCATTATTTCATTTTGTTTTTGCCTCTGCCTCCCTAGGCACGCACTCTCTATTTGACAAAGATTTTTGGAGACTTAAGTGTCCTCCGGGGCTTGACTGAGGCAAGCCTCTAAACACCACAACCCCCTCCCAAAGTTTTCATGGTTGTAGGTTATAAGTTGAGGAGCTGGACAAAGTGAAGTTGCAGGAAGACCTCTTGGAGTGTCAGAATTGTAGAACAAGAAGAAAATCTAGCCCCTAGACTTGGGCGCCCGCTCATTAGACCTCAAATTTCCTTGACGGGAGAATCTTTGGTATAACAGATACAGGTTGCAGATCTTGTTTCTAGATCTTGACAGAAACCAGGGCCTTGGACTTGGGCGCCCGCTCTGGTGTCCCTGACTCTTCTGCCTCAGAACCCTGAAAATAGGTACTCAGTGATTTGTCATTTTACTTCCCTCTGCAAGAGCTTTTTCTGTAATTCATCTGTTTATTGTCGTATTTGCAAAATTAGTGTTTTAATGGTTAATTGAGCATAGGAGAGGGAAAATTGATAATTAAACACCCTAATCCAAGCTTGCCTACATTTGTAAGTGACCGAGGACCTATTAGTGCTCTGCCACTTGATCTGAAGGTCCTTGAATGTAAAAGGTGAAAGGAGGATTTAAACACTAAACTAAACAAATCATCATTTTCCCCTAAACAAGAGAAAATTATCTAAACCTAGTGCTAATATTGTAGGGAAAAGGGTTAGAGGGAAACATGAATAGAAAAGAGGTGATGCGCTAGATTTAATGAATAGTAGTAATCCTGGAAGAGACACAACAATGATCTCAATCACAATAGGAGTTCACACAGATTTATAGGGCTGATTGAGGCTTCGGTATGAAGACCTAACCTATAGAGGAGCCACTTTACTCACATAATAGATTACAACTTCAAGTAAAACATAGAAATTAGAGCATAAGAGAGGAAAGATATTGTGCATATATCGATCATGAAGGTCAAAAACCATTACAATACAAAATAACCAATAGCAAAAAAAGACACAGTATAGTTAATTACAATCATTGATGGATTAATCAGAAGACAAATAGAGGCCAAGCTACAGGCACAATGAGTTAGATTCTAATAATCCTGCAATTACACTAAGAGGTCTGACTACAAGAAATTTGGCAGCATAATAGCCCATAAATTACTAACTCCTCCTTTTCTACTGAAGATTACAATGCTTATATAGATCAAATTCTTGTGCAGAGGGCACTGAGGCATATGCACAGGATCCAAGACCACCAATGCAGTCATCAATACAGAACCAAGAACAAATGGTGATGAGGACAGAACCCATGCCTCTGGTAGATCTACAACCCTAGAAATGGTTGCCCATACTCAAGATAGGACAGGGCATTAAAGATGAAAGCCCAAAAGTCATCGTAGATCACAGAGATATGTGCCTGTAGACACCCAAATTTGTCCCAACTTTGTCCATGTCTAGCAACACCTTGTTAAATCATTATTCATTAAGCCAATTAATTAAATAAATTTTATTTATTTAATTAAATCCCATCCTCATCCCACTTAGCCAATTAATTAAATAAATTTTATTTATTTAATTAATTTCCACATCATATCTTATCCCATTTTATTCATTTATCCTATTAATTAAATAAATTTTATTTAATTAATTAATATCCAACTCATATCCCAACTAATTCAAATATTTTATTTGAATTAACTACTCACCTTTCATCACATTCCAACACTTGTCCATCTCCCCTTAATCATGTGTTGTCATACAACTTTCATTTAAAATTCTTCACATGCACAACTAATTGGATCTAAATTTAGTAACTTTCAATCCTAGCCATTCACATAGCCTCTGAATCTCCACCGTTGATTGATCTTGGTTGAGTCCTATATAAACACCCTCTCACTCCATATGAGACATCCAGCAATCATATAGCACCTACATTATCATCTTGAGCATCTGAGCATTCATTGAGCTTTTATCATCCATCATGGCAGCTTTCAGCTTTGCAATTGTTCATTGTTGAAGAAGCAGTCCACATCTCTCAAACAAGGAATCGCACGGTCTAGGTGATGTTATGCTTGAATTGCATTGTTCTTTGATTTCATTTAGATTAGATTTCTTGATGATGGTAGGGTTAGGGTTTCATGACTTTGTCTGATCTGCTAAGCCTGACTTTTCACCTATCACATTTTGGCACACCCGGTGGGACTCACGTCCTTGATTGACTTCATTTTTCGGAGTTGTTTCTTTGAAGATCAGATTTTGTAGGTGCTTACAATAAATTTCAGTCGCTTCTGAGCGCAAATCTGCCGCTTTCTGTATCTCTGTCTCGCTTATACGTTGGAATCGGCCGCATTTACCTCTCAGGATTGCCTTTAAACCAACAGTGATCGCATCAGGTATGATTTGGATTGCTTTCGTATTAACAGAACCCGCCTGTGTGTTTTCGCTGTTTGCTGTGGGGTTTAAACTGAATTAATCGCTTATGATATAACAGTGATCACTTCCGCATTAATTTAGATCACTTTTAAAATAACAGTCATCGCTTTTGATGTTATGTGTATCGCTCATGAACTGACAGTACCCTCTTTTGACATGATATGCATCGCTTCTGAATTAACATTGGTCGCCTATCCAGACTAGGGTTTTGTGTTGTGACAGTCTTTTTGCAGATACAGGTCACTTTTAACCCGAAACTGGTCGCTTTTGGATATAACAGCATCGCATATGAATCTGTAGATGTCGCTTTTAAATGGATATGAATCGCTGATGAACTGACAGTGTTCGCCTCTACAGGACATGGTTTTGACTGTGTTTTTGCAGATACAGGTCACTTTTAGCTCGCAACCGATCACTTATGGGTTTATCTGCATTACTTCTAAGCTGACAGGAGCCGCATCTGGTATGTTTCTTGTCACATATGATCTACAAGATCTCGCCTGTTACACAATATAGATCGCTTCTGAGCAACAGTGAATCACATCTGGTAAATTTTGTTGCTTTGAAATCTATTTCAGTTCCAGTTTGATTTCTTAGCTATTAATTGGGTATTTGCGCAGCATCTTATCGATTTGTCCAAGAAAAGGAGGTTATCAAACTACTGACATATCTGTTGCAGGTTCGATCGGTCCAAGATTTGTGGTTTTTCACTAAATTAGGCACATTTGGGCTTGGTGCTTAAAATGAATCATTGTTTTCTCCATGCTTGATTTATCTTTTTTGACTGCTTGCATGTGCTTGATTGTAACCCAAATTTAATGGCAAAAGTATCCTCTCCCCTTGCCTATCAAATGGATCTTAGGTGTATGAGAACTTGTCATTATCTTTAGAGGGCCTGCCTTCCCGGTGTGAGAAGGGATATGACCCAAGCGGTAACGGGCTAAAGCCAAGTCCTTCCGAACCGCTATATAAAAAAAGTGTTTGTGTCGAAAGCCACAAACAATGGGTGTTGTTGCGTTATACCGACATCCAACCTCCCCCAAAACCCTGCAAGGCGCAACCCTTGCAGGCTGGGAGACTCCATAACGGAGAGTAGCGCTGCCGCATGTATAGCCACCCGAACGGATGCCCTTATTAGCAACTTTGTGTAGTAGCCAAAAACCTTCTATCTATTGATGCAAAAGGTGGGACCTTTGAAGTGGCCCTGATTCACGTGGTTCTTAGTAGAGATAGCAGGGACAATCCTAAGGTTTGGTGTGGGGACAAGCCTTACAGGAAGCCCAGAACTTGGTATGCGTGAGAAGTGAGTGCCGTGGAGGGGAGCCGGTGCTACCAAGATCCTGAAGCTATCTGCTTTGAATAAGCATGGCCAGGGGATTCAACGGATACCGTCTTATCCTAGCCTAGGTTGTATCAGTTTGTGCTTGTTGTGAGTGTGAGTGACTATTATCACTATTTTCTTGTTGAAAAACTACAAAATCAGACATTTTTTTGACAAACACAGTCGCTTTTGAACCTAAACTGCCTGCACAGATAACAGACAGCGCTTTTGAACTATATTAATCTGCTTTTGGTCTGAACTGTATCGCCTTTAAACAATAGTTGCCTGCATATAGGCTGAACTGCATCGCTTTCAAACCACAACTGGTCGCATATTGCCTGAACTGCATCACTTTTAAACCATAGCTGATCGCCTATTTCCTAAACAAAATCACATCTGATCCACAGCTGATCGCATCTTGTCTGAACCAGATCACCTTTAAGCCGCAGTTAGTCGCTTTCTGTCTGAATGAGTTCGCCTTTGAACAACAGACTGTCGCCTTTAGGGATATATGAATTGCTTTTGATTAACAGACAATCGCTTTCAGACCAACAGTCATCGCCTTTGGCAAACCATTCGCTTCTGGTTAAGCACTGTGATTTACTGTCAAAACTTAACCAGATCACATCCTTTGAGTCGCGTTTGAGCTATCATCAGTTGCCTGTAGTCAAAATACCTACAAATCCTAGTGTCTCAGCTAAATTAGCCACAGGTCCAGCTTGCTTAAGTCTTAAACATCAGTTTTCAGACTTCTCTTTGATCAACAGTAAATACCTGGATTTTGTCTCCTATTTTTGAGCTTATCAATCAATCACAACTCATGAGCTTTCCATCTTTTTGAGACCTCAAGCAACAAATCAGATATTAACCCAACATTTCAATCAGCAAACATCATCCTTCAGCTTTAGCTTGAACAAACATCATCTTTCAGCCTTAGCTCCAACAAACATCAGTAGCAAACAATCTTTCCCTTGAGTGTTTGAGCTATCCTCTAGGGAAAACCAACAACAACTCAACAACAACAACTCAGCCAAAACAAACCAACCAAGCGAATTAGCAAAACCAGCAAACCAAAACAGCAACCAATCAACCAACAAGCCAACTATCATCTTTTGGGTCTCAAAACTTTGACAAGCTCAACTTCATCATCAACATCATGCCTCAAACTAGGAGTCAATATCGAGTTGAAATAGAAGCCAAATTGAAAGCTGAAATGGAAGCCAAATTGCAAGCTGAGATGAAACAATTCACAACACCTCTTAAGGACACAACTCAAGTCACAACTGGTATGCCTCCTCATATGTTCATGCCTCAAGGATACACTATTGGCGAGTCATCTTCACAACGAATGCAACCTACACCATCCTTGGAAACTTTCGAAGAACAATCTCAAGACGACTCATCAGAATTCCAAGATACCTATCTATGGGACCAAGTTGAGAAACTCGTGATATCTGAGCCTAATCGTTGCTTTCTCCAACTTGCTCGCATGGGTGCTAAACTACCAAAGGACTTTGACATATCTGCTATTAGAGATCTAGATCCCAACACTACTGCTGTTGTTGAGAAGGGACCATCTACTATAGTCACATCATCTCCTATTACATCGCAAACATCATCCTCACTGCCTATTGTTGCTTCATTTGAGACACCACGATCGGAGCATACTTTAGAACCATTGATAGTGCCCACCAATGTGCTCCCTCTCATGTCACAAAATCTCAACATTCCACCTTTCCATGTTCCTCAACATATCTCTCCTTCTACCATGACTATTTCCATGCCTCAAGTAACACAAGCTGTCCATGTAACACAAGCGCAAATACTTCAAGCATCCCAAGCTATTCCCATGTCTTATAGTGTGCAAACCACTCCAACAACACCTATTGTCCGTGCTTCACACACATTACAATCTACTGCATCTCATACGAATACCATAGCCCATATACCAACTGCTAATACCTTCATGCTATCATATAATCCCAACGTTAGTCTCATTAACATGAGTGATCCACCCGTTTCTCAAACCAATCCGAACAATAAGATCGCTTATGTTGATCAACTTACATCCATGTCGTCATATTCTTCCAATCCTGCACACACCATCAATCCATCTTATGCTACCCAAAGCTTCCCTATTATCACCCAACATATGACACATACTAATCCTCATGTTGTCCACAATACAAATCCAAATGTTTCTGTCGTATCTACCAATCCCTCCGTCACTTACCGTGTCATGAATTCAATCCCAACTTCCCAACCATTCACTACTATCAATCCACTATCCACTTCCCATGTGATGCACACCCAATTGTTGCTTGTGTCTCAAGGACAGCAATCCTCCAACACATACGTGTCACATACCAATCCTTCGACATACATTATGGGTACACAACCACAACAAACAGTCACAACTCCATATATCCCACAACCGCAACCACAATATATCTCATACCATACTCCAGCCCCTTCGCAACAATAGCAATTATCTTCAGCAGATGTTCAACAGATGATCGATGAAAGGGTAGGACAAGGCAAGAAACCTTTTTCTCTTGAAAACATATGCGCCTGTCCATTTGACAAGTCTCTTAATATGATACCTTTTCCGCCACATTTTGAAATCCCACAATTTGATAAGTACAAAGGGAAAGGAAATCCGGAAGACCATCTTCGAGCCTTTTTTGTGGCATGTCTTGATGTCTCTTATGACAATACGTATCTTTTGAGACTATTTCCTCGAAGCTTAGCAGGACAAGCTCTTGAATGGTTTTCTCATTTACCCCCGGGCATCAAATATTTTGCGGAATTAGCAAACAAATTTTGATCACACTTTGCCTTAAACATTGAACATGAGGTAAACATGAATGACCTTGTCAATACCAAATAGCGCAACGGTGAACTCTTTTCTGCTTTTACCCAATGATGGCGTAATATGGCTAGCAAATTATCATGGGAAATACCTGAGAAACAACAGCTTGACATCTTTGTTCAAAATCTTCATCCTGAGCTGTCATTCCAATTACAATTGCAAAGTGCTAGCACCTTTGACGAATTAGTTTCCAAAGGAGTTATTATTGAATGAGCCTTAATTGCCAAGGGCACTATCAAGATCTTTCGCGACAACAAAGATTCTCCCAAAAATTCCAATGATAAGTCTCGCTTTTGGAACAAGAACAAGAATGTTGTAAATGATGGTATTGTAGATGCAAAGAACATTCAAACTATGAGAGCTCCCATCAACATTCAAGCAGCTTCTACATCAACACAACCTTTTCCACAATGAAGAAACCAACGCCGAACTTCCAATCCACGCTGACAATTCACACCATTAGCGGAACCCATGGAAGTTGTTTTCCGAAAGCTACTTCAGGCAGGAGATATTATTCTACCTGATGCACCACCAAATGGCGAACCACTCTTTCGAGCTCCTTGGTACAAAGAAAATGAGTATTGTGATTACCATCGAGTTAAAGGACACAAAACAAAAGGTTGTATGCACTTAAAACATGTTATCCAAGACTGCATTGATCAAGGTTTAATCAATGTCACACCTTCAATGGCTCAACCTGCTCAACAATCAACATCAAACTATGATCTAGAGACTTTCAAGAATCCACTTCCATCTCATGATCAGACAAATAACCTTCAGGCTGGAAATGCTATTCTGTATAACTACGAATCATCTACCATTGGCTGCATTGACCATGCTCGCATTTTTACCATTACCGTCCAAGGGAGAGCACCTGATTGTGCCGTAACCACGCGAAGAGGTTGAGTTACTATTCAAGGAGCACCTCCCCATCCTCCTCGACCTCTCTCTGACTATAACCTCTTGGATCACCTTGGTAAAACACCCGCACACATATCTATTCTTGAGCTGCTCCGCATATCCCCTGCACATAAAGCTATCCTTGATAAAGCCTTACAAGAGTCTTCGGTGCCTAATAATATTAATATCACACAATTCCAATCTATGGTCGCTAGCATTGCAGCTCCTTGTCACTTAACCTTTTCTGATAAAGATCTTCAGCCCTCCATTCATCCTTCACATAACGAAGCCCTCCATATTGAAGTATTTGTTAAACAACGCCATATCAAACGAGTCTTGATAGATGGGGGAGCTGGTCTTAATATATGTTCTTTGAAACTTATCAAGCAATTGGGATATTCTGAGAAAGATGTTGACACTTCCAAAGTTATTACCATCAGAGCATATGATGATGCTGAAAGAGATACCGAAGGGATTATCTTATTGCCTATTCAAGTTGGGCCGGTCATTACAGACACTCGCTGTCAAGTCCTTGATATTGATCTTCCTTACAACATCATCCTTGGTTGCCCTTCGATCCATACCCTTAAAGTAGTTCCCTCTACATACCACCAATGCCTTAAATTTCCACATAAGGGTGTTGAGGTTACTATTCAAGCTGATCCCAATCCATTTGAGTTTTGTCGTGCCTTTCAAGCTAAATATCAGAGTCCAAATCGCATTCCTATTAACACCGAAGCATATCCATCTTCATCCTATATAAACCCATCCGACCTTCTCAAGCCCTCATCTAGCAAAGCTGCTTCCAACCTCCGTATCAAATATACTGAATATGGCCCTGGTGAATACAAATTACAAGAGTCCTATTGCATTGGTACCCTTCCATTATCTCCTAAATCCCATGGTAAGCCCTCTACATCCAAGCCAACTTCATCCTCCGCTATTATCAAAGCTCCCCCTACAGTATTCATTAAAGGTGGATTCTTGGATGATGAAGACATTGATGATATAAACTCTTGGATATTCTTTGATGAAAATGACCAAGTCCAACTTGAAGTAGAGCGATACAACAATGGGTTTCGTATCATAAATAACATGGGCTATAAAGGACATTACGGCTTGGGATCACAGGAACAAGGACCTACTGAACCCATTATTGTGTCTAAGAAGTTCAATAAGCAAGGCCTTGGTTACCAACTGGAGGTACTGCGACCCAAAGACATTAAGTGTATTTCTGATATTGACGTTGGACCTTCTTCGGTAGGAGAGACTTCTAACTCAGATACTATCAATGACTCCTCCCTTCATATCACCGACCTTTTTCAAGAACATTCCATTTTCATGTTTTCCGCAGCCTCTTATAGCCATCACGATTCCTCCATTAGCCTTTCACTCGTATATCCTGACCTCATCGATTGGGACCAACAAGGGGCACCGATATTAGATACATTTGAAAATGACAAAGCCATTGCAGAATTCATGGGTTTGAGACAAGGTATTCCAATGGGTGATCATAAAGCAGGTTTCATGATGGATTTACCTAAACTAGTATATTTTGGCGGAAGTATCAAATCCTTCAGTCGCAAAAGTGAAATAAACAAAATTCAACAAAATAGGTCACTAGGTGAAAACCGAAAGGCGCCTCTTGACCGTGAAAAAGTAAAAATAAAGGATGTATCCGAAGGTGAAAACCTCTCTGAGGCGCCTAAGGATGAGGGATTTGATCTTCCTGTTGCCACTAATTACCATGAGAAATCAACTGTGCTAGTTGAAAAATCACAAGACATGAACTTGGGAACAGAGCAGAATCCAAAGATCACTTTTTTGGCAGCATCACTATTAGAACAAGAAAGAAGAAACTTCACAACATTTTTTATGAGAAGAGCTATAAATTTTGCATGGACTTATGTAGACATGCCAGGTCTAGATCCTTCACTTGTGGTACATCATTTAGCAGTATCTCCTGATGCAAAGCCTGTCAAACAAAAATTGTGCAAAATGCATCCACAAGTTGCCTTATTGGTCAAAGCAGAAATTTATAAATTGTTAGAAGCAAAATTTATAAAGCCTATTGATTATCTAGAATGGGTTTCAAATTTAGTACCTGTAGCAAAACCAGATGGACGAGTTCGCTGTTGCACAGACTTTAGAGATCTTAACAAAGCTTGTCCTAAGGATGATTTTCCACTACCAAGCATAGACAACATTATAGATCTTACAGCTGGACATGAAATGCTATCTTTTATGGATGGATTTTCAGGTTATAATCAAATCAGAATAGCAGAGGAAGATCAAGATAAAACATCCTTTATCTGTCCATGGGGCACATATTGCTGGGTTGTGATGCCTTTTGGTCTCAAAAACGCTGGGGCCACCTATCAACGAGCCATGACAGTTATTTTTCATGACCTTTTTCATACTATCATGGAAGACTATGTTGATGACATCCTGGGAAAATCTAAGACAAGAGAAGGACATCTACAAGTATTGGCACAAATCTTTGATCGATTAGAAAAATACCAAGTCAGACTAAATCCAAAGAAGTGTGTATTTGGTGTAACATCAGGAAAACTACTGGGATATATTGTGTCTCGTCGAGGGATAGAAGTAGACCCAGCTAAGGTAAAAGCCATCATAGAGATGCCTCCACCAACGAATCTTAAACAGCTTCGCAGTTTACAAGGTAGGCTATAATCTATCCACAGATTTATCTCACAACTAGCAGATAAATGTCATCCTTTTCAGCATCTTCTTTGTAAGGGTGAACCTTTTAAGTGGGATGAAAAGTGTCAACACGCTTTTGAAAAGATAAAGGAATACTTGGCAACACCTCCTATGTTAGTACCTCCGATACCTGATCGTCCATTACTGCTCTATATATCATCAACCACCGCAGCATTGGGGGCACTCCTAGCTCAACATGATGATTCAGGAAAAGAACAAGCCATTTACTACATTAGCAGAACCCTTGTGGGATATGAACTCAATTACTCATTCATGGAAAAAGCTTGTTTAGCATTAGTGTTTGCTTCCCAAAAGTTGCGACACTATATGTTGAACCAAACAACAAAGCTCATCTCTAATGTGGATCCCCTCAAGTATCTCCTCTCAAAAGCACTTCTCACAGGGAGATTAGCAAAATGGGTTATGATCTTAAGTGAATTTGACATACAATATGTGAACCGCAAAGCTATCAAAGGACAAGTTATTGCTGATCAATTAGCTAAAGCACCCATCACAGACATTCAGCCAATATATCCAGAATTCCCTGATGAAGGATTGTTTAATTTGAATTCTCCAGCACGATGGCAACTATACTTTGATGGATCATACACACAACATGGTTCTGGAGCAGGCATCTTGTTTGTCACCCCTCAAGGAGATTGTATACCTAAATCATACAGAATAGCATTCCCATGTACCAACAACATAGCAGAGTATGAAGCTTTAATCACAAGCTTGCGCATGGCAGTACAATGGGCTATCAAACAGTTACGATTCTTTGGTGATTCTCAGCTAGTTATCAAACAGGTCTTAGATGAATATCAAACAAAAGACGAGAAGCTTCTCCCATACAAGCTAATGGTGGATGATTTCAAGAAATATTTTGAGGATATTACCTTTGCGCAAATTCCAAGACTACAAAACAGAGCAGCAGATGCCATGGCTATGATTGGATCTCTTTTAGACACGCCATCTAACACCCATAAATGTGAATTCTTGGTCGAACAGCTTTTGATCCCAGCCTTTGAAGTTCCACAGTCTGAGCTCATATGTGAAATTGTTGGTCCCAACTCGTCATGGTACAAGGATATATATGAGTATCTCCGTAATCAAACCGTTCCATTTCAACTATCTAAAACCCAGCGCAAAACCTTTATCCGTCAAGCCTCTCATTACACTATCTTAGGAGACACCCTTTATCACTAGAGTCTTGATGGTATCCTTCTAAGATGTCTTGATTCCAAGGAAGCAAAAATGGCCTTACGTGAAGTACATGAAGGTGTCTACGGTTCGCATTCTGCTGGCCCTGGCCTTGTTAAGAAACTTCTATGAGCAGGATACTATTGGCCAACTATGGAAAAAGATGCACAACAATTTGCAAGGAGATGTCTACAATGTCAGAAACATGGAGATCTAATACATGCACCAGCACATGAGCTTTAGCCTATTGTCACTCCATGGCCTTTTTCGCAATGGGGACTTGATCTCATAGGTAAAATCCATCCTACTTTATCCAACGGTCATAAGTTCATTATTACTGCCACTGAGTATTTTACGAAGTGGGTAGAAGCCATACCAATGACCTATATCACAAGTAAACAAATTGCCAAATTCATCTTACATTATATTATCTGTTGTTATGGAGTTCCTCAAGCTATTGTTACAGACAACGGTCGCCCTTTTAAGAACCAAGAGGTTAGAGATCTTTGCAACAAGTTCCATATTCAACATAGATTCTCTACGCCTTACTATCCTCTAAGCAATGGTCAAGCTGAAGCCTCTAATAAAACAATCATCAAGATCCTTAAAAAGACTGTTAATGAAGCTGGTCGAGATTGGCATCTACAACTGCATCCTACATTATGGGCATATAGAACAAGCATCAGAACTCCCACTGGAGCCACACCCTATGCTCTCGTGTATGGCACTGAAGCTATTTTGCCTATCGAGGTTGAGATCCCCTCTTTACGCATATCCCTGCAACATACTATCTCAGATGAAGAATATCGAGTATCCAGACTCCATGATCTTGAGCTATTAGATGAACGTCGCCTTACAGCATTGAACCATCTTCAAGTCTACCAAAACCGGCTACGCCGCAGCTACAACAAAAAGATCAGAGAACGCAGATTTCAAGTTGGCGACCTTGTCCTTAAAGAAAACCAAAGGAATCAACAACATCGAGAGAAACAGGGCAAGTTTGAACCCAATTGGCTTGGTCCTTTCATTATCACAACAGTCTACGGATCAGGTGCATATACTCTGTCAACACCTGAAGGCATTCCCTTAGATGAACCAGTCAACAGCATTCATCTCAAGAAGTTTTATCCATGAATCTCAGCTATCCCTAAAAAAAAAAAAAAAAAAACATAAGATAAATAATCCGTCCTCTGGTGAAAACCTGGTAAACAGGCACCTTGGATAAGTACCATAGTGACAACCTGGCAAATAGGCGCTATGTGTAGTGACCAGCTTCCCTCATCTGCTTGGTTCGTTTGATCACATTTCCCCATTTCACCTTGTATAAGCCATAATCATAATCCACCTCGCAATGCCATGCATAGCCTTTCGTCTTAATCTTCATCTTTGCCAATGCTAGCTATCATAATTGAGACATTGTCGCGATACCTATATCTTTTGGCACCTTAGCATCTTGGCCACATACTTTCCGCATTGTCGCTTCTGCATAATAAACCTCATCCCACACTGGGGGCATTTGTTGAGTCTTATTTGGAAGTGGATACTGCTATCTCTAGCTCATAACACATCAAACAACTTAGCTTACAACACAACAAACCTTATCAACTTCAGCCATGGCATATATCCAATGACAAATGTGACCTAACAATTTGCAACCAGGACCCATATCTTCACAATCTATCCATATTCATCGAACAATCGCAACAAACATTGCTTGATCAAACATCCAACCAATTAGCGACAACAATAAGAACTACATCCAGCTCTATCATTGATGCCTTGATCCCGTGGATACAGGGTATGTAGGCAATCTGAGATGCGAAGGAAGCACATTGATTCAGGCTAAGACGATAGCCCCTTTCATCATTCATCTTCATCTTTCTTCCAAACATCCTTCAATCTTTCAGCTTACATTCTTCTATCTTTCATCATTTAAATCATCAATAAAACCCAGAACTACATATTCATCATGTCTCATCTTCATCGTAAATGTGCTTTGATCCCATGGATACAGGGTATGTAGGCAGTCTGGAATACGAAGGAAGTTTCCAGTACTCAAGCACAGATGATTCCCCCCATCTTCTTCATCTTCTTTCATTATCCGGTCTTCTCTTTGATTAGCTCATACAGGAAGCAAACCATGTGTATATTGAAAGCTCAAGCACTTTAACCAATCAAAGGTACGCCAGAAGCTATTTGTCCACATGCCTTAAGCCAACATTTGCTATAGCAGTTTATCAACAACTTTAGCCTTCAACAGGATGTAGCTTTCCTCTTAACAAGGCGCCAGCTTGATCTATCCAAGAGCACCCAAAATTTGGCAAGAGAACGTGATGACAGTATCTTTTGTTTTATCTTTTGATTTATCTTTTGTCCCTTTTCTATGCCTAATCAAGACTGCCTTGATCTATTTATATCTTGGTATGTTGCGATGAAGTAAGGACTGGGGCATGGTCATATAGCTTTCGTATGCTGTGTTTGCGGGATGATCTTATTCTCTTCCTATGCGTATTGGTATCTTGTACGTGTTGGGATTAGCATCTTACATATCAATATCTCTAGCATCTGAGAAGCTAAACAGTCTCTTATGCCTTTGAGACTATTCTATGTTAAGACTAACTCCATACATATAACTAGCAAGCTATCATTATGTGTAGTGGAGATAAGCTCAAACCATTGCTTGTAGCGTCAAAGTCTAACACTAGCTGTTATTCATATCTTGTGCATGTTGGCTCAACATCTTGGCCTCATGCGTTCAGACAAGATTGTAACACGCTAGTTGCGCATTGGATATCTCGACACCTTGGTCTCTTATACCCTGGTGCATAACATCCATATGCCATATCAAACATAAGGACTGCATTTCTTTTCATTCTGAGCAATTACTTGAAAGCTGCCCATCATCATCCTATCTATTCATCCTATCTATCCATTCCATCATACTCAGCCAAGATCAATCCTTTCCATCATCTTTTGTCCATATTCCCGCTCCTGCAAAACAAGTGTGTTAGACATACATAAGTCCATCATATATACCTTTCATTACCATCTATCTATATGCATAAGTCTATCCATATCATTACCATTTACATATTTACACATTTGCCATCCATTAACATTTGCATAAACATCCATATATAATCCACATAACATGCATAGCCATCATAATATCAACATCATAACCATTTTAACATCATATCGATCGCCAAAACCACCATATATGTATACATGTGTGTCAAAATACAAGTGTCTACAGTACAAGCTGAGCCCTGAAGGACTGAATGTACAAAATCGGCTCTAGGCCTCATCATAATACAATATAAACAAGAGTAGCCCTAGTGACTACTGGCAGCTCCCTCACCCTGACCACCACCACCACTAGGTCCTGTCCCTGGTCCTCTGTCTCTCGATGGCCCCACCACTGAGGCTACTAATCGAGATCCACCTGTCCTCCGTGAACCTGAAGCCCCTGACCTACTCCTGAAACTAGGCTGCCTCTGCTCTGCTGGCACAACTCCATAGTACAAGCCTCTGTAATACTCAGCCTCACCCTGCACTCTCTGAAGCTCTGCCTGTACCTCTGTTAACTGTGTAGCCAAGTACATCGTAGCTCCATCAATCCCCAAGGTAGCCACTGCTCTGTCTCGCTCACTAGTCATCCCCTGCAGCTGCTGCACTGCCCTATCTCTCTCAGCCCGCATACTATCTCTCTCAGCTCGCAGACCATCCCTCTCTGCTCTCATAGCCTGCTCCTGCTGTATCGCAGTGTCTCGCTCTAGTCTCATCATCTACTCATGCTGTCTAGCTGCATCCCTCTCTCCAGTCACTCTAGCTAGAGCACCGTCATCCTGTCCATCTCCCCCCTGTGCTCTCAACTGTAGCTGCGCCTGATATGTCTGTGCCTATGCTCTTGCATGCCGCAGACTAATCACCACCTGATGCCTATCCATCTCCACCCTCCTCAGCCTCATCTGTGCTCACTGCCTCCATCTCCTCTCCTCTCTGATCCGTCTTCGCAGCTGCTGAATACCAACGTCATCACCTGCTCCAATCTGTGCTTGAGGCTGTGCTAATATAGCAAGCTGACCTGGCACCTACTCTGGCATCTGTATCCCTGGTGCGGCTGGCACAATAGCCTGTGCTGGTGGAGCCTGTCGTCGTCTCCTCCGAACTGGTCTCTCCATCCCAATCTCTCCAATCTCCCCATCTCGTGTCAACCGAGTCGGCCTCGCTGTCGCCCAATATACATCATACTCTGGCAATGTGCCTGGATCTGCAGGACCTTGTCCCCACTGCCATGCTACTGGCTACAATCCATCTCTCTGCCAAAGCTGTCTCCACCACAACCTCTGGACCCCAATCAAACGCCTCCTGTCTCATCCTCCCAAAAACGGCATCACCTACTGGTACTACTTGTGCCTCTCCGAACTGTCTCAAGGCTCTCTCTGGCAAATAGCGCTCTATAATATACACACCGCGTCCAAAAATGTATCTCACCTGTCTAGATAGACAAGCTCTGCATCCTCCTCATCCCAGTGCTCACATCCTAGCCATGACCTCCATACAAATCTATCCACCTCATCCAATCTCCTCCGCCAGTATACCACACCTCGGCGCTGTCGATATGTCAAAGCCCCTCTATACATCCGTGCAAATGGCTCTCCTGCTGCTCTAGCCACCCATCCCTCTGGTCTCATCACTAGAATGTGCTCATACGCCCATACATGTAACACTATCACTCCTGCTGACATACTCGCTCCAAACATATAAGCGCAATCATGTAGATAATGATAGAGCTATCCCAACACACACTTTGCCCATGCATATCTCGTGCCATATGAAAACATGCCCTCCATCACTGTCCCCCATCCTACGGGAAAACCTCTGGCTCTCCTATCACGCACTAGCCATCTAATGATAGCCACTACTACCCATTGTAACCTGTCACAGAGCTCCTCCATCCTCCCCATCGGAATCTCTGAACCCTCAGCTCCGATGTCTGGTGTTCCAAATAATCTCCTAAATGCAGCTGGACCCATCTCCGGATCATAATCCACACGATCCCCATCTATCGGAATCCTCAAAATTTGGAATACATCCTCTAAGGTGATGGTCGCCTCTCCTGTCGGTAACAAGAATGAACTGTGCTCGCTCATCCATTGCTCCACCATCGCTGTCATCAGCCCTCGATGTGCCTGAACTAGCTCTAATTGAGATACATGCTTCAAGCCCAGGATCTCTAACACCAGTAGCTCCTCTACATCCAACTGCCTCCTCAATCACAAATCTCTCGGATGTGGCTCTCGCGATAACAATGGTGGTAGTACATCCTGCATCATCCATTTATCCTTGTCAGTCCATTCCGTTAGTTATCCATATCAAAATATGCTTATCTATTTGCTATTTTACCCTACACCTACCATAAGCGGTCCACTTTACCACATGCGCTAATTTCCTGCTCAATAGCGACTCGCTTTGCCTTATGCGCTTTTATTTTGCCCACCTGCGAGCTCTTTTGCACATGCGCATCTGTTTTATCTATAAGCGACCTCTATTTCCATATGCGCTTATCCTTGCGTTCTATGCGCGTTCTATGTTGTATGCGGCTATCTTTTCCCTAAAAGCGAGCCTTATATTATATGCGCCTAGCCTATCAGCATAAGCGAGCCAAATACCATTTGCGATCATATTATCCCTATAAGCGAGCTATTTACCCTATGCGCGACACTCCTCTTTACATGCGATCTCAACTACTATATGCGCTAACTCTTTGCCCCTAAGCGATGCATTTTGCTCTATACGCGCATTTCGGCTGCATTTTTCCCGCCGACAGGATGCGACTACCTTTTGCATATGCGACTACCCTACGCCCATAAGCGATCAAAATAACTGCAAGCGCTCTCTATTCCTACATAAGCGACCTAAAAGTGCTATTTACGAACCTCGTCGCTTTTGGTGACGTGTGTGCATTAATTACGCTTTTAGGCTATTAATTGCACGCTTTTGGGAAAAGTTTTGAAACATACCAGTGCGCCTGCTCCCTCTGGTCACCCATGTGTCCTCACTCGCTCTACACGATGATCCCTGCGTGGAATAACCATCCTACTAGCTCTGCAACTCTCACTCTCAGAAGCTCTGGATTTCTCTAGTTTCTCAGCACAAATGAGCACAAATGAGCCTATTTGCCATTGAAGAACCTACTTATAGCCCTTCTCACAACCTTAATTCTTCTATGCCACAGCCTATTTTCTCCCACACAACCCCCATTTTCTTTGTGTTAGCCTTCCTTTTAGCCTTTTCTTCTATCGAGAGCCAACCCAGCCCTTCCTGGTTAGCCTGGCTTACCTCTCAAGGGGGCATCACCTGCCAGTTACACTGGGGCATAACTTGTTTACCGAATGCATATCGTATCTTCTTTGACACAACGCTCTATTGAACATTGTATCAAAGAGGGGCAAAATGTAGACACCCAAATTTGTCCCAACTTTGTCCATGTCTAGCAACACCTTGTTAAATCATTATTCATTAAGCCAATTATTTAAATAAATTTTATTTATTTAATTAAATCCCATCCTCATCCCACTTAGCCAATTAATTAAATAAATTTTATTTATTTAATTAATTCCACATCATTTCTCAATCATATCCTATCCCTATCCCAATTAATTAAATAAATTTTATTTATTTAATTAATTTCCACATCATATCTTATCCCATTTTATTCATTTATCCTATTAATTAAATAAATTTTATTTATTTAATTAATATCCAACTCATATCCCAACTTATTCAAATATTTTATTTGAATTAACTACTCACCTTTCATCACATTCCAACACTTGTCCATCTCCCCTTAATCATGTGTTGTCATACAACTTTCATTTAAAATTCTTCACATGCACAACTAATTGGATCTAAATTTAGTAACTTTCAATCCTAGCCATTCACATAGCCTCTGAATCTCCACCGTCGATTGATCTTGGTTGAGTCCTATATAAACACCCTCTCACTCCATATGAGACATCCAGCAATCATATAGCACCTACATTATCATCTTGAGCATCTGAGCATTCATTGAGCTTTTATCATCCATCATGGCAGCTTTCAGCTTTGCAATTGTTCATTGTTGAAGAAGCAGTCCACATCTCTCAAACAAGGAATTGCACGGTCTAGGTGATGTTATGCTTGAATTGCATTGTTCTTTGATTTCATTTAGATTAGATTTCTTGATGATGGTAGGGTTAGTGTTTCATGACTTTGTCTGATCTGCTAAGCCTGACTTTTCACCTATCACAGTGCCATCAAGCCATAGGAGTTGCCTCATATTGAAGAACTGTGCCAATCCCCATGAGTTTCATCTACAAATCCTACCAACTTAGTTAAATGTCTTTGGTGCCATGGGAGTATTTAAAAACCCTAAATTTGAATTGGGACCTTTGGATGAGGAAATGGCTCAAATATCGACAACCCCGTGAGCCCTACAGCATACACAATATCCCTTTACCTTGTTGTCAATGCCTAGGACACGTGGCAAGATCTTGTAGGCGCACACTGGATTTATGACATCAACAATATTCATATGCAACACTACAAGATCATTAGATTATCAACCCCACCGCAACCTTTCCCTCTTTGATACCTAGTGCTAGCTATGAGGCCTTGACATACTTTACATGTGTCCTCCCCCTGCTATCCCGCAGAAGGAAGTGACATCATCTTAGGTAGGCAGCGGGCTGGCGGGATACTGCCACGTGGCACTGCGATATCAAGTCGGTGAGTCGAGGACTTACGAAACTTTTGAACCATAAGTCAAAAGTTAGGAAGTTAAGAAAACTCCCGACCTCGCGACAACAAGGGCTTCGTTAACAAAGGCAAAGGCCGAGGATGCAAATGTATAAAGGCTAGTTAGGAAGTTAGGGTTTTATGGAACTTTCAAACCATAAGTCGGGAGTTAGGAAGTTAAGAAAACTCCCAACCTCGCGACAACAAGGGCTTTTAAGACCGACGATGAAAGAGGCTTAGAAACTGGTCGGGAAGTTAGGCGGTTCACAAACTTTCGAACCCATCGACTTAGGTTCTAAAACTCAAAGGTTCCCCAACAACATAGAAAAATAATTCAAGGCTCGGAGCTGGAGACTTTGACAGATGGTGCTGGTAAAAAGACAACCCGCCTAGGCTCAAAGTTATAACTTAAATGAGTTTTCACAGGCAATAGGCGATCAACTTTGATTTATAACAAAAGGTGTCTAGGCCCTTGCAAAAGCCTCTAGGGTTTAGGGTTTTAGTGCTTTAGGAGCAAGACTTTCAAATTTTTTTAAACCCTAAGACTCTATATACATAGAAATTTGAAGGCTTTGGGGGGATTTGAACAATTCGGCCTACATACCAGAGAGTGTAACACCAAAATTAGGATTCATTTAGACTATTTAGCTAGGAGGGAAAAATAGTATAATATTTTGGCGACTTTGCAGGCGTGTTTACTTGTCTAAACACATGAAAACTAGAGGCTTTATCAATCCATTGGGCATGGGGTTGACTGCAACAAGAATAGAGGAGCTAAAATCATTGGGCCGGCGCCACCAGGGAAAAACAAAACAAAGAAAGAAAGCATGCATCCTCCTAATGAGAACACAACAAAGTGCAAGGGCACTTATTGAAAGAAGACACCTAACCTATTTACAAGATCTCACAACCATGCTAAAGGCAAGGCTTGAGATGAATCCCATTAATTGGGATTGGAAGAACCTCTCCATTCAACTTGGATAGTTGAAATGCATTAGCCTACTTGTAACTGATAATAATATAGGGGCCACTCCACATGGCATCAAACTTTGAATGTCTTCCAGTTTTGGCTCTATCTGCATCCCATTTCAACACTACATCTCCTTCATTGAATGTTCTGTTAGTAGATTTTCTGTCATAGGTCCTCTTAACTTGATCTTGATGATCTTCAAGGGTCTTCATGGCAGTATCTCTCTTCTCCTCAAGCTCCAACAACTCTGCAAGTCTGATTGTCATGGCATCATTTTCCATTAATTCCAACTATTGTGCCAACTCAAGAGAAGGTAACTCCAATGACAATGGGACCCTTGCTTCCCTTCCATATACAAACATGAAAGGGGAATTACCTATGTCTCTTTTGGGAGTGGTTCTATCAGCCCAAAGAGTAGTCTTTAACTTGGAGTGCCAAGTTCTTTGATTATCCTCCACTGTCCTTTTGATAATCCCGATCAGATTTTTATTGGTGGACTCGGCCAAACCATTTCCTTGTGGGTAGTAATTAGATGAGGTCTTCATGTATACCCCATAATTCAATGCCCATTCACTGACTTTTGTGCCTATAAATGCCTTGGCATTATCAGATATGATGGTGGATGGCACACCAAACCTTGTGGCTATACTCTCAAGGAAGTCTACAATGGATGCTTCTGTGGCATCCCTTAATGCAATTGCCTCTGTCCACCTAGTGAAATAATTAGTGGTTGTGAGAATCCATTTATGGCCTGCACTAGAAGGTGGATTAATTACTCCAATGAAGTCTAAACCCCATTGAGCAAAAGGCTGATTTGTTTTGATTGGATGAAAGGGAAGAGCTGCCAGCCTTTGCTTCCCAACAAATAATGCACATTCTTTACATTTTCTGATCCATCTATGTGCATCACTGAATAGGTTACGCCAATAATAACTAGCCCTCATGATTTTCATTACAGTTGTTCTAGGAGAATAATGGCCACCAGTAGGGCCACTATGAAATTCTTCTAAGACTTTAGAAGTCTGATCTTGTGTTATTCATCTAAGAAGAACTCCATTGATGTCTTTTCTAAACAAGACACCATCAATAATAGCATAAGGAATGGATTAGAGTCTGAAATACCTTCTTTTAGCTTGATCCAATCCATTAGGACATCTTCTCGACTGCAAAAACATGAGCATGTCGTGACACCAGTCAGTGGGAGTATGAGGCTCAACTAATTGTGTATGCCCTTGAATGTATACAACTTTACCTCTGTCCTTGACATCTGCTGCCATATCTTCGCATAGACCTTTGCCATGAACCAACTTGGTAATGTTGATATTGACGTCATACTCCATTACCTTGGTGATCCACCCAACCCTTTTCTCATTAATATCCTTTCTCAAGAGGAATTCTTTCACACCGGGGTGGTTCACCATCAACTGAATTTTGCTATTTGAAATCCTATGTGTAAACTTTTTTTGTTCCTTTACTACAACAAACACTTATTTTTCTATAAAATCATAATGCAGTTCATATTCCTTGAGAGGTTGGTTGAAGAAAGCAATTAGCTGTTCCAATTTCTTCTCATTCTATTGGGTCAAGACAACTGATTACCCTCCTTGCTTCCAAAGGCATACAAAATGAAATCTTTCTCATAACTAGGGTTTATCAGTGTAGGAGCTTGTGCGATGGCCTGCTTAATAGCTTCAAAACTATCCCTGCCTTCCTTGGACCATGTGAAGGCAACATTCTTCTTTAACATAACTGTGAGGGGTTTTGATATTGAAGCAAAGTCAGTATGAACCTACTCACAAAGTTGATCTTAGCCAGGAAGCTCTACAAACCTTTCTTATGACTGGGAAGAGGAAGAGCTAAAATGGCACTTGTCCTTTCTGGATCAATGTCTAAACCATTCTTGGAAACCACATGTCCTAGCAGCTTGCCCTCTCGGACAGTAAATACACACTTTTTAGGATTCAATGATATCCCATATTCTTTGCATCTTTTGAAGACTTTTCTCAGATGACCCAAATGGTCAGCTACATGCTTGGAATACACAGTTAAATCATCAAGATACACTAAAATAATATCAATGATTAGGCCTTTGAAGGCCAAATCCACCGCTCTTTGAAAGGTGGCTCCAACATTTTTCAATCCAAAAGGCATCTTTTGATAAGACAAAGTACCCCATTTGGTGGTAAAGATTGTTTTATACTGGTCTAATTCTTTTACAAGAATCTAATTGTAACTTGAGTAGCCATCTAGGAGTGAAAACCTTTAAGCACCTACTACTGTTTGCAAAATCTACTCCATAGAAGGGAGTGGATAGTGGTCTTTGAGTGGGGCCTTGTTAAGATCTCTAAAGTCTACACATAATCTGATTTCCCCATTCTTCTTCCTAAATGGAACTAAGTTGGCTACCCAAGAGGAATGTTGGATGGGATAAATGATTTTAGCCTCTATAAGCTTGGATAGCTCTTTTCTCATTAATGGTTCTATTTTAGGATTGACAGGGCTTTATTTTTGGCAAACTGGTTTGGCATTAGGGTCTAGGTCAATAGTATGTTGGACTAAACCAAGATCAAATCATTTTAAATCCCTATAATCCCAAGAAATTAGATCATCAAAATCATTGCAAAGCTCAATAAAACTTTACCTTTCAGCTTGCTCACATACCTTGCCATGTTTGAGAAATCTGCCCTGTGCAACCTCCACTTCTTTGTAGTCCTACCTTTTGACTGTCATGTTCATTTTTTTCTCTCTTTTTCTAATCATCAGCACCAAATATGCTTTCTAAGGTGATCAGTCCTCTGGGCAACTTGTTAGTCTTTAGCTGAATCACTTGGTCACCATATTGCTCTTGCAATATTGACTAATTTTTGGCAGCAAACTTTGCCTCATTTGGAAAGAAATTCACAATTTGCTGGTCACTATCAAACAATTGCCAACTAATCACATTGTTAGGTACAACAGGCCTAACCACACATACTGATCTAAAACTTGTTTGACATTATGAGGAATGTCAAACTAGGCACCAACTATAGCTAACCTATCAGTATCCTTGTTAAACTATCCGGGGACTACCTGAATGTTGAAGGCATCAAACTCTTCAATTAGGTCCCATACTCTATGTTTGTATGACTTCAACAAGTCATTCTTTGAAGCACTTGATTTTATAGTTTGGTGAACAAGTTCACTATCACCAAATACTTGTAAAATTTTTATTCCTCTTTTTTGAGCTAACTGTATACCCTAAATCAAGGCTTCATATTCAGCTACATTGTTAATACAGCTAAACTACAATCTAAATGAAGAGAAATAAATTTCCTTTTGGGGTGAAATGAGTACAACCCCAACACCTGCTCCATTTTTTCTTCTGAAGCCATCAAAATACATCTACCATATCCCACTTGGATCTGATTCTTCCTTTCCAAGATCAGGAATAGTAGCATCCTCCTCATGGATACAATAAGTACCCAGCGCTATATCCTCTATGTGATTAGGAGTGTCAAACTGAAAACAATTAGCCCACTCATCAAGTAGTATATCAGGTATTTCATCCACAAGTGTGGTAGCCTCATGTATGTTGTTATCTTCTTCCTCCAACTCATGTATTGTGCAATTCATGTTGTTTGGGTTAGGAGAGTAGGGTTCTATATGGTCATTGGCAATTGGTTCAGCCCTAATGGTTACTTTGGTACCATATATATCTAGTTCTAAATAGCATGTGGGACCAGTCAAAAGACAAATACCCACCTATCTTTGTAGTGAAATCCCTAGACAAACAAATACCAAAGTATGTTGGGAGGTCTATAACAGATATATCTTGTGAAACAGAGCAACCAGGGCATGCATGTAAGGTCAGTTCTAAACCCTTAATAACACCTACTGTCTTGATACCAATACCATCTAACTGAACTACACCCTTGTTCACAGGTTCATACTATATACCCAAACTATCAGCAATGTTTTTAGGCATGACAAAGGTACCTGCCCTTGAATCTATCATACAATTGTGCAAAAATTTATCACCTATGATTAGAGACACATAAAATGGAGGGGGCTTATTAGTTTTGCTCATACTTACTTCCTCCTTGGGCTGGCACAGATTGATTGGGGCAGCAATCTTTTCACTTACCAACTCCACACCAGAATGACTAAATTTAGTTAGGGCTTCTGGGAGAAGGTTCCTTTGGGATGGGATCAATAATGCATCCCACATGCTAACACCTATATTTGTTTTGTTCATCTACTCCACTATGTTGAAAGGTGTTTGGCTGCCCTTTTGAAATGTTTTAGTGACTGTGGAGTCACTTTTCTTTTGCTTCTCTTCACTTGGTTTGACTATTGGGACTGAATCAACCTTACCAACAGTTGGATCTACTTGCTTTGAAGGGATATCAGGCACCCTTTCCCTCATAGATTGGATTAGAGTTGCATTAGGGACAGGTGCATGGCTGATTGTAGGCACTGATGTGTCTTCAACAATTTTTCTCTTTGATCTGGTATTGAATGGAACCGAACCAACACTTTGATTAGCACAACAGTGGTCATCATGAGTCCAATTCATTAGGGTTGCATTGTTTTGCATCTGTTCTTGACTTTCAACCACTCCTTGGTTTATGTTAACATGTTGTTCTAAACTTGATGGCTGCTCTTGCACTATCAAAGCATGACTGAACTGTCCACTTTGAAACAATTTTTTGTCATGTGGCTAATTGCAAGGATAACACCAACTACTATCTTGGGCTAGGTTGTTCTGAATGGGCACAAGGGGCCTTGAAGTGCTTGCTGCATTAGGATTAACAACATTCAAAGGTCTAACATAACTAGGTTGTCCTTGCCTTTGCATATTACCCTGGTATGGCAACCTGTTCTATTGATAACCCTGATTGAAGGGTTGGTATGTCTGGTTGGAGGGCTGATAAGGCTAGTTTGATTGTGTATTCTACCTCTTTATTGCTACAAACTCATTAGTAACACTTTGTAATAAGCTTTTGACCTCATGTAACTCATTTTGGGGCACATATAGAGGAGCTGTGGAGGTGGTTGCTATAGGAATGGGAGCAACAATAGGTTGAATAACAGGAGCCTCTAGAAATATAGGCATGGGTGGTCTTGGAGCAATCTTTCTTGCCTGAATTAGGCAATTTTATGCCCTAATGGTTGTATCATAGGCATCAGGTAAGACAATACCACCCATGGACTGAATCATGACTGCAATATCAGGATTCAAAGACCTTAGGTAGTAGATAAATGTTGTTTTTGGAGAGGGCTTCACTAACAAAGGAATCCTACCCCACGTCTTCTAAAATCTGTAATTGAAATCGACCATGTATTCATATGGAGATCTCTTGATAGTAGCTAATTGTTCCATAAGTGACAAGTGGTCACTTCTATTTTCAAAGTGTTGGCACAATTTAGTGCCCAAATCATCCCAGTTGTGTATAGAATTAGGTTGGAGACCTCTATACCACTGCAAGGCCTTACCCTTGAAAGAAGAAGCCAACAATCTCACAACCACATTGTCAGCAGTGACATGGTGGATTGAACAAACACTGGCAACATCCTGAATGTGCTCAACAGGAGTAGTAGAGTCTTCACTAGTAAAGAATGGGATAGCCTTCAAGGCTGAAGTAGGGATGTCATCATATTGTGCTAGCTCTAGAGGGCTGCCCCCATTAAAAGCAACAAATGGAAGGTTTCTAGCCATGTTAGGTATATTCAAATTAATGATTATAGGTATATGTAGGGTTCTGATTGAATGTTGAGACCTAACTTGAAAATTTAATGGAGTGGACTGTGCCCTTGCATGAATTAGATGATTATTTCTATTTTCCCTTGCAAGGGACCTAGACAATCTTGTTCTTCTTCTTCTATTAGCAAAGGAGACTTCAACAAATTGGAAGTTACCTATAGAAGAAGACCTTGTTTGTACTCCAGGCATGAAATGTTCAATGATTGTGTAGGAATTGGATTAGCAAAGTCGCTAGGTGCCTTATGAACACTTTCATAGTAGTAAAGTAGACCAAAAGTGACACCAAATCCTCAGTCCAGCTTGGAGAGAGTCTAAGAATTCTAATGACACAATGGGAATGATCTCAAGGTGTGGGACCTTGCAAGTTGAGATTAGACCTCCAGAGAAGGTTGGTTCTTCATTCTAATCCTAATGCTTAGAGAAAATTATCTAAACCTAGTGCTAATATTGCAAGGAAAAGGGTTAGAGGGAAACATGAACAGAAAAGAGGTGATGCACCAGATTTAATGAATAGTAGTAATCTTGGAAGAGACACAACAATGGTCTCAATCACAATGGGAGTTCATACAGACTTATAGGGCTGATTGAGGCTTCGGTATGAAGACCTAACCTATAGAGGAGCCACTTTACTCACATAATAGATTACAACTTCAAGTAAAACACAAAAATCAGAGCATAAGAGAGGCAGGATATTGTGCATATATTGATTATGAAGGCTAGAAACCATTACAATACAAAATAACTAGTAGCAGAAAAAAACTCAGTTTAGTCAATTACAATAATTGATGGATTAATCAGAAGACAAATAGAGGCCAAGCTACAGGCATAGTGAGTCAGATTCTAATAATCTTGCAATTACACTAAGAGGTCTGACTGTCATGCCCACATTTCCCATGCAGTCACAACAAGCATTCATGCGTGTCATGTCCACATGCGTCATGTGGTCATGATACGAACTATCAAAAAAAATTTCCTTTACTACCCTATAAACCCCCTCGCACGTGTAAGCGTGCTCAACGGCGTACGCTTAAGGTGAAAACAATATAGTTGACAGCAGCGTACCAAATACATGTGCGCACACCCTAGACAAGGAAACATGTGGTTCCCTGACTTAGGTTAATCTCACGAATTATATTTGAACAATAGTTGTTTTAGGAGATAGATCATTTTTCAGTAAAGCACGGTCATTTGTTCTTCTTTCCATTTTCTAGAATTTACTACTAATTTCTTCTCCTTCAGACTTAGCATTTTCAACCAAACCCGTTCATTTGCCCTCTCTTCTATTTCTCTGAAATTTAATTTAAATATATATATAGATATATACCGCCATTATCTCAGTTCACTTAACTCTCAATTTCATTAATAAGTTCCTTAACTATAAAGAAAGTATAGAATAATTCATTAAAAACAAAGCAATGAGTTAATTTTGTTTTGCAAATATAAACATTATATTTCCGAATTGCAACTCTGAGTTTAAGCATCTATTCAATTCGTATTATACATTATGCATAAATAAATCCCACTTTCCTTGATTTAAGATTTCTATTTCAAGTCAAATGTTTTAAACTACATATAGTTTGCCTACAAATGAATAGTGAAAAGTGAATAATAAAAGTAACTAGTGAATAGTAAAAGCGAATAGTGAATAGTGAAAAGTGAATAGTAAATAGTGAATAGTGAAAAGTGAATAGTGACAGTGAATAGTGAATAGTAAAAGTGCATAGTAAAAGTGAAAAGGTCCCCATCCTAGGATGAGACCCTCAAGGTGGCAGTAATTTCAAAAGCAATACTGCAACCCAAATTTCATTTATTTCATGGTGGGGATATTTTTTAATATTTTTTAAGACATTAACAAACTCATAACATTGCAAGTAGAAGAAGAAGAAACTAGATAATTTTAATATCCTTTTAAAAACAAATTTTCTTTTCCTTTTTTTATTTCTAAAATGGTAAAACTTAATGAACAAGAAAATTACAACTATCAGCCCAAGAACAGAGAGGATTTCCTCACAACTCCAAAAATAACAATTTATACAACAATAGGGAGATAATTTTCTCCTTTTCAAAAATCGACAAGGAAGGAGATATAAAAAGATCAGGCTCTCCTTAAGACTTAAGGAAAATAAAATATTTTCTAAGATCTAATAATCTTCTCCAAGCTTCATAATAAGCTCCAATAATACCTGCATAACACACAAGGAAAGAAACACCACACAAGCTGCTCTCCTCCCTACCGTAGACCCGCAAGAGGGTCACCCTCGAGCTAGGGAGACCATCCACATACCCAAGGTAGAATAGACTAAAACACATCACAGCATTGAACAACAACAACAAATCAAATAATACACACACCCTCAAGGTTTGACTCACAATACAATGACTTAGCTTAGGTGAGTTCAGGGAGGGTAGGGAAGTAGACATCTCTACCTCTAGGTGTCATCCTTTACACAATTTATCACAAGGCCTCAAGCCAACAATTTATTCTTCCACAGGGCCTCTAGCCTTCCAATTACTCAAAATTACCAGAGATATCCTATTAGGCTCTCAAAGCCTTTAAGCCCTCAAGGCTAAAACAATACCAACTTGCCCTCAAGGCATTTCATATAACAAGAAACCAGATGACACCCGAGGAGGGTCACACCTCCCCTTCCCTATACAAGATGAGCATTGCCTTCCAACTGGAAGGAGCTCTTTCTACACCCAACACACAAAACCCCAAAACAATTAAAGAATACTCATAGAAGACATTTGCAAACTCATTCAACAAGCAAGAAACAAACATACATATAAAACAACAGATACACAAGAGAGTAGACTTGATTCACCAACCTTCCAAAGCTCAATTATGGAATGAAAGTTGATGAAGAGCTCCACTCTAGCCTCCTTCTCCAAAATCTCCTTCTTTTCCACAATAATCAACCCCAAAAATATTCTCTTTATGATCACAAGCAAGGGATAATGAATGGAGGATATAGGATGGCTAGAATAATTTCGACATTATGAGGCTATGAAGAGAAGAATAGAGAAAGAATTGGGCATTATGAGGATGCCAGAAGAAGAATTTCTAGAGGAAATTGGGCATGATGAGGATGCAAGAATGAAGTCCCCCTGCAAGAATGAAGTCCTCTCCTACAAGAATAAAGTTCACCTGCAAAAAAAATGAAGTCCCCTGCAAAATTCCTGTCTTCCTAATTGCTTAGAGAAGGGTCTCATTTATAGATTTTTGGAGAAGGGAATGGAAGGTGAGGATCAAGAGTTGAGATCAAGGGCTTACATTATTTGTGAATTTTAAATTCATAGTGGATGAATTAAAAATTTATTTTTTAAAAGATGTAATATTTAAATAACCCCACTATCCCAAGTGGAATTAATAAAATATCCCCACTATCCCAAGTGGAATTAATAAAATATCCCCACTATCCCAAGTGGAATTAAAAAATATCCCCACTATCCCAAGTGGAATTAATAAAATATCCCCACTCAAGAGGTCCCCCATTATAGCCCACATGTAAAAATAAAATACAATAAATAAACTAAAATAAGAGAGAGTGGGTGACACACCACCCTTATTAAGGGGAACCCCACCAAAAAAGAGGCACAAGGAGACAAGCACTCCATTATTAGGGAATCATGGAGTTGCTCCATGACTTGGAAGTGGGCCTGAATGTGGATTCCACTCATCCCATTGTCCCCATACTTCCAAAATTCGTCACTTAACTTCACCCTGAAGTTGAAGTGACCATATGGAGGTTATCCCAAGGTTATTCTAGTCAAAAAGGTCCCTAGACCCATAGGGTATAACCTAGGGTTGATTTAAACTTAGTTAGGACTCCCCGAGTCAAGTAAAAACACAAGAAGAAGGTCAAAAAGAAATAAAGTTTAAACAAGATTTAAAACAACATTTCTTACAACACTTATCATAATAAAAGTAAATCAGAAGATAGCCCTTATTCCCTTGACCTCATGCAACATTAACATATTAAAACATTGCAACATTTTTCCAAAACACAAGGTTGATCTTAGTTCCTCATGGAACTAGATTGGCTCACAAGGGATATAACATAGGTATGTGATGATCTCCTGTATATGTGGTTTCGTTAGTAATACCTGTACACTCAAACTCGAAGTCAATAACTCATAAAGGTATCATAGCCGAAGCAATTAAAATACATGCATAACTAAACATTCTACCATATAACATCCTGAAATCAGATTCTAACATTAACCATTCATCATTTACTTAAATACAACATCTAACTATCACCACACAATTGTTTTCTTAAAATCACTTAGGTTTAATAATCAAGAATTCAGGATCAACAGTCTCTCAACATATAAATAATAGTAATATCACTGCAAATAGTCTCATGAATAGTAGTGTAAAAAGTAGGTCTCACATCCTCTCCTCCTAAGATTGTACTTCCTATTGGAAGTCATCAAAAACGTGAGGGTAAAGTGTCTTCAGTCTCGTAGCATCTTCCCATGTTGCAGTGACCTCATCATACATATCCCACTGGACCCTAACCTGGTCCAGCTCTCGACCTCGAAGGCCCAACATCCAATGAGCCAATATGTGTATTGGCTCCAAAGCTAGCTGTCCGTCTGCCTCTACTTGAAGAGCACTCCAATCCAATATGTGAGATAAGTCAGATATATAATGACGTAAAACTAAAACATGAAAGACATCGTGGATACGAGACAGGCTAGGTGGCAAGGCTAAATGGTAGGCTATAGGTCCTATCCTCTCTAGGATCTCAAAAGGTCCTACAAACCGGGGTGCAAGCTTAGAACCTTTTCCGTAACGAATTGGACTCTTATGCAGGCGCACTCTCAAGAAAACTCTATCACCTACTGAAAAGCTTCGATCCATTCTCTTCACATCTGCATACTTCTTCTGACTATCCTGAGCTTCTTGTAGTCTCTATCAGATCAATGTGACCTGATGTTCCATATCCTGGATTATTTTGGGACCAATGGCAACTCGGTCCTCTAACCGATCCCAACTCAAAGGCGTTCTGCAAGGTCTGCCATATAAAGCCTAGTAAGGAGGCATACCCAATGAGTTGTGATGCCCATTATTGTAGGTGAACTCAACTAGATATAGGTATTCCTCTCATTTAGACTGATGATCCATAACATACATGATTAACTCTTTCTGTCTGGCCATCGGTCTCAAGATGGTAAGCAGAACTGAAGTTGAGTTGTGTGCCTAATGCCTGATGTAAGGCTCTCCAAAATGATGATGTGAACACGGAGTCTCTATCAGATATGATGCGGTGAGGTACTCCATGCAGTCTGACAATCTGATCTAGAAACACTCTTGCCACCGATGGTGCATTGTACGTTGTGCGTATCGGTGAAAAATGCGCCACCTTGGTCAACTTGTCAACTGTCACCATGATGGCATCATGGCATCGTGATGACATAGGTAGACCAATAATAAAGTCCATGGAAATGGTGTCCCATTTCCACTCAGGTATCTCATGTGGGTACAAAAGTCCTGCTGGATGCTGATGCTCGGCCTTGACCCTCTGACACTCAAGGCATCGAGCAACATACTCTGCAATGTCGCATCTCATTCCTGCCCAATGATATAACTATTGCAAATCTGCATGCATCTTTTTCACTCCTAGATGAGTTGCATAGGGTGCTCTATGAGCCTCAGAGAGTATCACTGTACATAGGTCACCCGCACGAGGTACATAGATGCACTACCTATGTCTAAGCAATCCATCCGATTCAAGGGAATATCCCACAAATTTGCCCTTCAGGATCCCCTGATTCTGGATTTCTTGTTCCACCTCCAAGAACCATTCATCCTCAGACAGATGCTGTAGAATACGTCCTCTCAAATCCACCTTCAAAGTTAGGGTCAGGATCTCATGGCGCCTTCGACTCAAAGCGTCGGCGACCACGTTCTCCTTTCCTTTAATGTAGTGGACATCAAAATCATACTCACACATGAACTCCATCCAACGCCGCTGACGGGCATTCAAATTAGGCTGAGTGAAAATGTACTGTAAACTATGATGATCTGAATGGAGCTCAAAACGTTGACCTAAAAGAAAGTGTCTCCAATGAACAAGAGCATGAACAATAGCTGCAAGCTCTAAATCATGAGTAGGGTAGTTTAGCTCATGTGTTTTAAGTTTTCGTGATTCATAAGCAATCACTCTACCACCTTGCATAAGCACAGCTCCTAATCCCTCTAATGATGCATCCGTGCAAATAACAAAATCTTCTGCCGGATCAGGAACAACTAATATGGGAGCACTGGTAAGATGTTTCTTAAGGATCCCAAAGGCCTTCTCACACTGCTCAGTCCAAGTGAATCCTTTCCCTTTCCACTAAAGGGAAGTGATAGGATGTGCTATCTTGGAGAAACCTTCGACAAACCTGCGGTAGTAATCGGCTAGTCCCATAAAGCTCCTTATTTCTGTTACATTGTTGGGTGTTGGCCAATCTTGAATTGCTTTGATCTTCGATGGATCTACGGAGATACCATCTCCTGATAAAATGTGCCCCAAATATTGCACCACTATCCTGAAAAAATCACACTTCGCCAGGTTGCCATAAAGCTGATGCTCACGTAAACACTGCAACACCTAACGCAAATGGTCCACATGTTCCTCCTCGGTCCATGAATAGATCAAAATGTCATCTAGAAAAATAATCACAAACTGATCTAAGTAAGTGCAAAACACCCCGTTCATGAGACTCATAAACACTGCAGGGGCATTCATCAAACTGAAAGGTACTACTGTGAACTCATAATGGCCATATCTAGTTTGAAAAGCAGTTTTGTGAATATCTAACTCAGTTATCCATAATTGGTGATTACCAGATTTTTAGATCAATTTTTGAAAATACTTTAGCTCCTTGCATTTGGTCAAAGAGATCATCAATCCTAGGTAGAGGATATCGATTCCTCACCGTCACTTTGTTCAACTGCCTGTAATCCATGCATAGCCGAAGAGATCCATCCTTCTTCTTTACGAAGATAATTGGTGTGCCCCATGGTGAAATGCTAGGTCAGATGTGTCCCTTCTCTAATAATTCTTCTAACTGCAATTTAAGCTCTATAAGCTCATGTGTAGTCATTCTATAAGGTGCCCAAGACACTGTTTCTGCCCCTGGTATTAAATCAATGTGGAAGTCAACTTCTCTGCGTGGAGGCATACCTGGTAACTCTAGCAGAAAAATATCAAAAAATTCTCTCAGGATAGGGTGTTTATCTAAGGTAGTCTCAGGTTCATCCTCTGATCTATCACTGACTGTGATAGCAAACAACTGACAACCCTTTCACATGTAGTGTTTAAGTTGCTGAGCGGATATCGTACGAGCAGTAGTGAGCTTCTGTATGCCCACTATCTCAACCAGTGTACCTTGATCGTCTAAGCAACTAATCATCTTTTGACGGTAATCTAGCTTGGCTCTATGAGCTGCAAGCCAGTCCATGCCTAGAACTACGTCGTAGGATCCTAATGACATAACCCTAAGGTCACATGTTGTAATGAAAGAACCCAAGGAAATCTCACAATTTCTAACAACGGTATCAACTGACATCCTAGCCCCAGAGGCCAACTCGACCTCCCACCTAATGTCCTGCCTAGAAGCCACAAGCCTACAACGTTCCACTAACGATGTAGACATAAAAGAGTCGGTAGCTCCAGAATCAAATAGGATAGAGATGGAAAAATCTCTAATCATACCTGTTGTCTCTATGACTGAAGCCTGAAAATTAGCCTGGCAGTTTTCAACCGCTGCAAACATACGGTGGGATTTACCCATATCACCCACAGTCTGCTCGGATCCTCCTGCACGATGCTGTCCCCCTGCTGGAAAACCCTGTGGGCACTCTCTAGCTAGGTGTCTAGCTTCACCACAAACATAACAAGGGCCCTTAAACTATACCTGTACAGTCTGAGTCATGCTCGACTGCTGCTGTCCTGATCTACCAGTGGTCCCCTGTGATCCCCTATACGACTGTTGCGGCCTCACAGGTCCTGCAGGTGGTCCCTGTTGTCTCTGATCCCTACACGGGCCCTACTGCTGCCAACCTCTATTATTTCCCCCATATGACTTCTGTTGTGTTTTAGCTTTCTGTTGCTACTGTGACTGTTGTTGTTGTGGGGGCCTAGGAGGTAATGGTGCTGAACTATATCCTCCTTTAGGGGGTGGCTGTGTTGGCCTACAAAAATTCTGTTGATGTAGCTGCTGTCCCCGATCCTGAAACTGAGGGTGAGAACTCTGCCCCCATCCCTGAATCTCCTCAGTAATATAAGCCTTCTCGGCAACATCACTCAAAGTTTGGGGATCTGCCATCCAAACAGGTCCTGCTATACTGTGGTTCAGTCCTCTGATAAACTTATGCACCAAGAGTTTCTCATCATGGAGATATTCTACATATCTAGATAACTCTGTAAACTTACTCTCATATTGTGCCACTGAGAGTCCCCTCTGCTGTAGGTCATGGAACTCATCTATATGATGTTGTCTGTAATGATCAGATAGATAACGCGCGTTGAAGCGTTCAATAAAGGTCTCCCATGAGAGGATGTCTAAGGAAAGGCGACGCTTACACTCCTTAGTGTGCCACCAGGTAGCTGTTGCATCTCGTAATAAGTGTACTGCCACACGGGCCTTTGTGTTGCCCTCGTAAGGACACAATGCGAAGCACCTGTCCAAACTAATAAGCCAAGCCTCTGCCTCAGCTCCCTCTGTGGTTCTAATGAATGTAGGAGGCTTCAACCTCAATATATCCCTAATGGGATCTCCTCTATCATTGCGCCCCCTGAAGGGCTCATCTGCATGATACTCATAAGGCCTGGGACCTAATTGCTCTACTCGCGCTGTCTCGTCATGCCTAGCATGATGTGTGGGGCTCCTGCTACGGGCTCTGTCAGCCGAATTAACCTCCTCTGTATCAGGCAACTTAACATAAGGCTCAATACGTGGTATCCCTTGTGGCTCTACGCGGGGCTCCACACGTCGCTCGACATGAGTATCAGCTTGTGGCTCCACGCGTGGTTCCTCTCACGTGGGGCTCGATATGTGACTCTTCGCGTGGCTCAACTGTAGCTGATGGAAGCCTATCTAAGATAGCCTGTAAGGCCTGTAATATCTATGGTCCCATTTTTGGTGGAGCTGGTGGTGCCTGCAGTACCTGAGGAACTGGTTGTGCCTGAAGAACTAGCTGAACTTGTGGAATTGGCTGTTCTGGTGGGGCTAGCTGATCCGGTCCCACAGCTAAAGAATCAGTGTGCACCTTAGTGGCTGGAGTGCAGCGGGACAGTGTTTGTCGAACTCGTCTGGGAGGCATCCTACAAGACGAGGTAATCTCTAGTGAATTTGGTCGCGGAAGTGATAATGTGCCTAAACAAGCCTAGTGTTTTATACAACTTGGGCTCTGATACCAAATGTCATGCCCACATTTCCCATGTAGTCACAACACACATTCATGCGTGTCATGTCCACATGCGTCATGTGGTCATGATACGAAATATCAAAAAAAAATTCTTTTACTACCCTGTAAACCCCCTCGCACGTGTAAGCATGCTCAGTGGCATATGCTTAAGGCGAAAACAATATAGTTGATGGTAGTGTACCAAATACATGTATGCACACCCTAGACAAGGAAACGCGTGGTTCCCTGAATTAGGTTAATCTCACGAATTATATTTGAACAATAGTTGTTTTAAGAGATAGATCATTTTTTAGTAAAGCACGGTCATTTGTTCTTTCCATTTTCTAGAATTTACTACTAATTTCTTCTCCTTCAGACTTAGCATTTTCAACCAAGCTTGTTCATTTGCCCTCTCTTCCATTTCTCTGAAATTTAATTTAAAAATATATATATAGATATATACCGCCATTATCTCAGTTCACTTAACTCTCAATTTCATTAATAAGTTCCTTAACTATAAAGAAAGTATAGAATAATTCATTAAAAACAAAGCAATGAGTTAATTTTGTTTTTGCAAATATAAACATTGTATTTCCGAATTGCAACTCTAAGTTTAAGCATCTATTCAATTCGTATTATACATTATGCAAAATATATCCCATTTTCCTTGATTTAAGATTTCTATTTCAAGTCAAATGTTTTAAACTACATATAGTTTGCCTTCAAATGAATAGTGAAGAGTAAATAATAAAAGTAACTAGTGAATAGTAAAAGCGAATAGTGAATACTGAAAAGTGAATAGTAAATAGTGAAAAGTGAATAGTGACAGTGAATAGTGAATAGTAAATAGTAAAAGTGCATAGTAAAAGTGAAAAGGTCCCCATCCTAGGATGAGACCCTCAAGGTGGCAGTAATTTCAAAAGCAATACTGCAACCCAAATTTTATTTATTTCATGGCGGGGATATTTTTTAATACTTTTACAAACTTAATTAAAACATCAACGAACTCATAACGTTACAAGTAGAAGAAGAAGAAACTAGATAATTTTAATATCCTTTTAAAAACAAATTTTCTTTTCCTTTTTTTATTTCTAAAATGGTAAAACTTAATGAACAAGAAAATTACAACTATCAGCCCAAAAACAGAGAGGATTTCCTCACAACTCCAAAAATAACAATTTATACAACAATAGGGAGATAATTTTCTCCTTTTGGAAAATTGACAAGGAAGGAGCTATAAAACGATCAGGCTCTCCTTAAGACTTAAGGAAAATAAAATATTTTCTAAGATCTAATAATCTTCTCCAAGCTTCACAATAAGCTCCAATAATACCTGCATAACGCACAAGGAAAGAAACACCACACAAGCTGCTCTCCTCCCTACCGTAGACCCGCAAGAGGGTCACCCTCGAGCTAGGGAGACCATCCACATACCCAGGGTAGAATAGACTGAAACACATCACAACATTGAACAACAACAACAAATCAAATAATACACACACCCTCAAGGTTTGACTCACAATACAAAGACTCAGCTTAGGTGAGTCCAGGGAGGGTAGGAAAGTAGACATCTCTACCTCTAGGTGTCATCCTTTACACAATTTATCACAATTTATCACAAGGCCTCAAGCCAACAATTTATTCTTCCACAGGGCCTCTAGCCTTCCAATTACTCAAAATTACCAGGGATATCCTATTAGGCTCTCAAAGCCTTTAAGCCCTCAAGGCTAAAACAATACCAACTTGCCCTCAAGGCATTTCATATAACAAGAAACCAGATGACACCCGAGGAGGGTCACACCTCCCCTTCCCTATACAAGATGAGCATTGCCTTCCAACTGGAAGAAGCTCTTTCTACACCCAACACACAAAACACCAAAACAATAACAGAATACTCATAGAAGACATTTGCAAACTCATTCAACAAGCAAGAAACAAACATACATATAAAACAATAGATATACAAGAGAGTAGACTTGATTCACCAACCTTCCAAAGCCCAATTATGGAATGAAAGTTGATGAAGAGCTCCACTCTAGCCTCCTTCTCCAAAATCTCCTTGTTTTCCACAATAACTCCTTGTTTTCCACAATAATCAACCCCAAAAATATTCTCTCTATGATCATAAGCAAGGGATAATGAATGGAGGATATAGGATGGCTAGAATAATTTTGGCATTATGAGGCTATGAAGAGAAGAATAGAGAAAGAATTGGGCATTATGAGGATGCCAGAAGAAGAATTCCTAGAGGAAATTGGGCATGATGAGGATGCAAGAATGAAGTCCCCCTGCAAGAATGAAGTCCTCTCTTACAAGAATGAAGTTCACCTGCAAAAAAAATGAAGTCCCCTGCAAAATTTCTGTCTTCCTAATTGCTTAGAGAAGGGTCTCATTTATAGATTTTTGAAGAAGGGAATGGAAGGTGAGGATCAAGAGTTGAGATCAAGGGCTCACATTATTTGTGAATTTTAAATTCATAGTGGATGAATTAAAAATTTATTTTTTAAAAGATGTAATATTTAAATAACCCCACTATCCCAAGTGGAATTAATAAAATATCCCCACTATCCCAAGTGGAATTAAAAAATATCCCCACTATCCCAAGTGGAATTAATAAAATATCCCCACTTAAGAGGTCCCCCATTATAGCCCACATGTAGAAATAAAATACAATAAGTAAACTAAAATAAGAGAGAGTAGGTGACACACCACCCTCATTAAAGGGAACTCCACCAAAAAAGAGGCACAAGGAGACAAGCACTCCATTATTAGGGAATCATGGAGTTGCTCCATGACTTGGAAGTGAGCCTGAATGTGGATTTCACTCATCCCATTGTCCCCATGCTTCCAAAATTCGTCACTTTACTTCACCCTAAAGTTGAAGTGACCATATGGAGGTTATCCCAAGTTATCCTAGTCAAAGAGGTCCCTAGATCCATAGGGTATAACCTAGGGTTGATTTAAACTTAGTTAGGACTCCCCGAGTCAAGTAAAAACACAAGAAGAAGGTCAAAAAGAAATAAAGTTTAAACAAGATTTAAAACAACATTTCTTACAACACTTATCATAATAAAAGTAAATCAGAAGATAGCCGTTATTCCCTTGACCTCATGCAACATTAACATATTAAAACATTACAACATTTTTCTAAAACACAAGGTTGATCTTAGTTCCTCATGGAATTAGATCGGCTCACAAGGGATATAACATAGGTATGGGATGATCTCCTGTATATGCGGTTTCGTTAGTAATACCTACACACTCAAACTCGAAGTCAATAACTCATAAAGATATCATAGCCGAAGCAATTAAAATACATGCATAACTAAACATTCTACAATATAACATCCTGAAATCACATTCTAACATTAACCATTCATCATTTACTTAAATACAACATCTAACTATCATCGCACAATTGTTTTCTTAAAATCACTTAGGTTTAATAATCAAGAATTCAGGATCAATAGTCTCTCAACATATAAATAATAGCAATATCACTGCAAATAGTCTCATGAACAATAGTGTAAAAAGTAGGTCTCACACTGACTACAAGAAATTTGGCAGCATCACAGCCTAGAAATTACTAACTCCTCCTTTTCTACTGAAGATTACAATACTTATATAGATCAAATTCTTGTGCAGAGGGTACTGAGGCAGATGCACAGGATCCAAGACCACCAATGCAGTCATCAATGCAGAACCAGGAACAAACGGTGATGAGGATAGAACCCATGCCTCTGGTAGATCTACAACCCTACAAATGGTTGCCCATACTCAAGATAGGACAAGGCATTAAAGATGAAAGCCTAAAAGTCATCGTAGATCACAGAGATATCTGCCATCGAGCCATAGGAGTCACCTTGCATTGAAGAGCTGCGCCAATCCCTACGAATTTCATCTGCAGAGCCCACCAACTCGGTTAAATGTATTTAGCACCACAAGAGTATTTGAAAACCTTGAATTTAAATTGGAACCTTTGGATGAGGAAACGGCTCGAAGATCGACAACCCCACGAGCTCTGCAGCACACACAATACCCCTTTACCTTGTTGCCGACACCTAGGACACGTGGCAAGATCTCGTAGGTGCACACTGGATTTATGACGTCAACAATATTCATATGTGATGTTGCGTGATCATTAGATTTGTTGAACTACACCAAACAACTGAGAGGGGGGGGGTAAATCAGTTGTCCTAAAACTTTTAACCAAATATGATCATCAAGTTATCAATTACTTATATTCAGATATAATCATGAAAACATCAAATGAGAAGCCCAACACAAAAGCATAAACAACATAGGAGATACTAGATTTTTATGTGGAAAAGACTAAAAGGGAAAAACCATGGTGGGTGTTAGCCCACATAAATTTATAAGTTATATCAATACCAAAAAATAGAGGCTCACTACCCAAATTGCTCACTGCAAAGAAAGGCTCACTACCTATGGGTGGCTCACTGCCAAAGGGAGGCTCACTGCCAAAAGAATGCTCACTGCCAAAAGGTTGAACTGAGATAACAACATCTACTTCATGCCAAGGTTCAGTTCCATTGAATCACAAACACCTCTGCTCTACTCTGCTACCTTACTTCACTTTTTTTTTGCATCTTCGCACTTAGATACATTTTCACAACTCAATTACAAGTATTTATACACTTCATCAACCTTGGAATGATCATCAAGTTCGGCATTACAATCATCAACTGTTGGAACAATCTCCAAGGTTGGCAAACATACGTTACATCATATAGGTCTAGATCTAAACAAATTTACAAAGAAAAGAAATGAATGCAGATCATGTCGTGCCTTAGCAGGGACTCAAACACAATGTTCCATGCTACAATGTGCTATCACAATCTTCGATGCATCTTCACAGATGATGAATTCAACCAAGTCAGCCAAGACTAATGTTAACACAAGCATTCTCAAGAACACGCTTCATGCACGATCTGAATTACACCTTGCGGACCAATCTAAATGTAGGAGCATGATCAGGAGACATCCACAAGCACATTGTAATCACCAGGAACAACTACACAATCTCTAACCACTCTATCAATAAGATTCTTCAAACTGGAGCACAAGAACGACACTATCAACCACTATCATAAGTAAAAGATAGCTTACGGACCACCAAATCATGAACCATTACACTTGAAGGAATTTAACATCATCACAGACTTACTTCCAGAACCACAGACCAAAATACTTCAATGCAGAGGAATGCAAAGCAAAACACTTTCTCCCTGTCACCACCAAGCACACAGAAAAAGTTGTTTTCACTTTGGTGAACATAACTCACTTAATTCTTCATACCAGAGGCTCAAACTTGGAATATAACATCTTTAGACAAGCTTCTAAATAACTTCCAATCCACAGGTAAAGATATTTATACTACAGGAAATATAGAGCATTCTTCTGGATTGTTCTTCTACATGTAATGCATTGTTTCTATTGCAACACACTATTATCACTGGAGGGGCTAATTTTCTCAATATCCTCAACAAAGTAGGAGCACAATTGATACCAATGACAACATAGATTTTTTGACATCAATGACAACACCAATTAACACATACTTGCAACAATCTCCCCCTTTGTCATTGATGGCAACATATGATGTGAAAAATTGAAAAGACTACCAAGACAAAATTCTTCCCCCTTTCTTCTTTACACATCTGCATTCTTTCTCCCCCTGAGTTTTTCACATGATTTCTCTCCCCCTTTGACATCAATAGACAAGGGCACATACTTGCATGCTTCTGCTCTGATCCATTTACTTTATCAGAAACACTTAGCTACTCCCCTTGAGAGGTAGCCTTCATAACATCAATCAAGATCAAAGAATGACACTTTGAGTTCCATTGGATTGATGCATTCCTATGCATCTTAGTTCAGGATAGGAGGGGTAATGACCCCTAACTTTTCTTTGAGATACTCAAAGGTATCTTTAGGTAGAGGCTTAGTGAAAATGTCTGCAATATGATCCTTTGTTGACACATATTCCAACTTTACTTCATTTTCTGTCACCTTCTCTCTCAAAAAGTGATACCTATTGATATGTGTTTTGTTCTTGAGTGCATCACAGGATTCTTTGAAATGTTTATGGCACTTGTATTGTCACAAAAGATTGCAATTGGATTTTCATACACAACTCTTATATCCTTCAAAGTCTGCTTCATCCATAATACTTGAGTGCGACAACATGTTGCTGTAATATACTCTGTTTCTACAGTTGACAAAGATATTGAATCTTGTTTCTTGCTCAGCCATGAGACCAAACTATTACCCAAGAAGAAGGCACCTTCACTTGTACTCTTTCTATCTAACCTTGCATACTAAGCTCTAGGAGCTTGTTTGAGTCCATACAATGCTTTCTTCAACTTGCATACCATATCACCTTGATTTGACAATTGGAATCCCTCTGGTTTCTCAATTCATACTTCCTCTTCCAATTCACCATTCAAGAAGGCAAATTTCACATCCATCTGATATACCTTAAAATATTTGTGAGCTACAAATGCTAGAAACATTCTAATTGCTTTAATCCAAGCTACTAGGGCAAATGTTTCTTCAAAATCTATCCCTTCAATTTGAGAATATCCTTTGCATACAAGTCTTGCTTTATTCCTTACAACTTATCCATTTTCATTCAGCTTATTCCTGAAGACCCATTTAGTTCCAATGACATTTTTGTCAACAGGTCTAGGAACTAATTCCCAAGTTTCATTCTTCTCTATTTGCAATAGTTCTTCCTCCATTGCCTTTACCCAATTTTCATCATTGCATGCTTCATTCACAGTTTTTGGTTCAACATTTGAAAGCAAACAGTAATTGACTTGTTCCTCTATAGCTCTTCTTCTTGTTAGCACACCTTTGTTCTTGTCACCTATAATCTGATCTTCAGAATGATTGATCCTTACATACCTGGGAGTCTTGACAACACTTTTCGGAGCCTCTTCTTCATCCTGACTGTTTTCTTGCTTATCTTTCTCTTCATTTACTATAGTCACAGGTTCATCTGGTTCATAACAACTCAGGTCTAATATTCTTTCCTTGCCTTCATCTACCTTCACATTTGCACTCTCAACAATCTTTTTGAGCCTTTTGTTGTAGCACCGATAGGCCTTACTCTTGGTAGAGTATCCAAGAAAGATTCCTTCATCACACCTTGCATCAAACTTTCCTAGATCTTCATCTCTCCTGATATAACATTTGCTTCCAAAGACTTTTAAATATTTTACTATGGGAATTCTTCCATACCATAATTCATAGGGAGTTTTAGTACCATTAAATTTCACTTGAACTCTATTTTGAATGTAGACAGCAGTGTGAATAGATTCTTTCCAAAAGACTTCTGGCAGACCTTCTTCCTTCATCATTGTCCTAGCAGCCTCCTGAACTGTCATGTTCTTCCTTTCCACAACTCCATTTTGCTGAGGAGTCCTAGGTGCAGACAGTTGTCTCTTTATCCCATGCTCTTCATAGAAAATGTTGAATTCATTTAATGTGAACTCACCTCCTCTATCAGACCTCAAGCATTTGATCTTCAATTCTATTTCATTCTCAACCATTGCCTTGAAAGATTTGAACTTCTCTAGGGCTTTTGATTTATCTCTTAGAAAGGTAACCCAAGTCATTCTAGAATAATCATCAATAAGCAACATGAAGTACCTGTTACCTTATAGACTTCTCACCCTTGTAGGGCCACAGATATTTGTATGCACTATATCTAGCAAACCGACAGAAAATTGTTCTTTTCTCTTGAAACTTGTCCTTGTCTGCTTTCCCAACTGACATTCCTTACAAATTGTATTGGATGGTTTCACAATTTTTGGTAAATCTCTCACAGTCTAATTTGAACTTATCTTTACTAGATTGTCAAAGTTTATATGACACATCCTTCTATGCCACGGCCAACATTCATCTACCTGGGCTAGTAAATAGTAATTATTAGTTCCTCCTAATTGATAGATGTTACATTTTGTATTCTTACCGATAGCAATCACAGTTCTGGAACTTTCCATGATCTTGCACCCATTATCTTTGAATCTCAAATCATATCCTTTGTCACACATATGACCAACACTCAAAAGATTATGCTTCAAACCCTTCACATATAGAACATTGTCAGTATTATGCTTTCCATCAAATGAAATAAATCCTTTTCCACAAATCTTACCAGCTACATTATCACCAAACATAACCAGTGCTCCATCATACTTTTCCAAACTTACAAACTTACTTTTGTCACTGGTCATGTGATGTGAGCATCCACTATCAATAATCCATTAATCCTTATCTTTCTCAACCTGAATAGCCAAAGCACTTTCTTCTACTAGTTTTTCATCCTTCACACAACTAGCAGAAGTAGTAGACACGAGATCTTCTTTAATAGAAATAAACATGCATTCATTTGCACTAGTATTAGCATCGTCAGATTCATCATTAGTCACACCTTCATCATTAAGATATCTGACATAGTAGCATTTCTTTGGAACTCTAGGCCTGCTCTCATGTTTCTTCTTATTTCTTTCAATTCTTTCAGGACATCTGGAAGCATAATAACCTACTTTACCACAAGAGAAACATTTGAAAGGTAATTTTCCTTTGAACTTACCAGAGCCTCTTTGTAGCCTATCAACAAAGTTAGCTTCAATTTCATCAAAGTCATCATCCACCTTGTATTTCTCAGCTCTGGAGATCTCTGCTGAAGTACTGGCTTTAAAAGTTGATTCAACTTTAGGCAGGGCATCACCAAATTCTATCCTCTCAAAGGCTGTAAGCTTTCCAAGTAACTAATCTCTATCAATAGTTTTCATAGTCATGAATTCTTCAATTGCAGCTACCTTGTGACTATATGACTTTGGTAGTGATCTGAAAATTTTCATCATAACTTCCTTATCACTGAGAGTTCCTCCCATACCCTTTATTCTAGTGACAAGTTCATCAACTCTTTGCATAAAGGCTGTTATGTTTTCATCTCCATTCATCTTCAAACCCTCATATTTCACTTTCAAACTTTGTAGCTTGGCTTCTTTTACAGAATCATCTCCTTCATACAGATTTTTCAACTTCTCCCATACCTCATTTGTAGTTTCAAGGTCCACAACTTTTGTCAACACTGAGTCACTTAAGGAACTTAGCAGAGCATCCTTTGCTTTGACATCCACGTCATATTCTTTGATTTCATCTTCAGTCATCAAGCCATTTGGAGGCATGGTATATTTTGCTTCTGCAACTTTCCATACTTTATAACCAAGACAAAGAAGATGGCTTTTCATTTGTACCTTCCAAAGAGCATAATTTGTCCCATCAAAATGCGGAGCTTCCTTCTTATAAGACATCCTGGATCTTCCTCAAGGTTAGGCTTTCTTTAGAGGAACCTACTCTGATACCAATTGTTGAACTGCACCAGACAATTGAGAGGGGGGGTGAATCAGTTGTCCTAAAGCTTTTAACCAAATATGATCATCAATTTATGAATTACTTATATTCATATATAATCATGAAAACATCAAATGAGAAGCCCAACACAAAAGCATAAATAACACAGGAGACACCTGATTTTTACGTGGAAAACCCTAAAAGGGAAAAACCACGGTGGGTGTTAGCCCACATAAATATATAAGTTATATCAATACCGAAAAATAGAGGTTCATTTCCTATAGGGCTCACTGCCCAAATTGCTCACTGCAAAGAAAGGCTCGCTGACTATGGGTGGCTCATTGCCAAAGGGAGGCTTACTACCAAAAGAAGGCTCACTTCCAAAAGGTTGAACTAAGATAACAAAATCTACTTCATGCCAAGGTTTAGTTCTATTGAAGCACAAACACCTCTGCTCTGCTTTTCTACCTTCACTTTTTCTTCACATATTTGCACTTAGATACATTTTTATGACTCAATTACAAGTATTTATACACTTCATCAACTTGGAATGATCATCAAGGTCGGCATTACAATCATCAACCGTTGGAACAATCTCTAAGCTTGGCAAACATATGTTACATCATATAGGTCTGGATCTAAATAGATTTACAAAGAAAAGAAATGAATGTGGATCACACCATGCCTCAGTAGGGACTCAAACACAATCTTCCACACTACAACATGCTATCACAATCTTCGATGCATCTTTGTAGATGATGAATTCAACCAGGTCGACCTAGACTAATGTTAACACAAGTATTCTTAAGAGCACGCTTCATGCACGATTTGAATTACACCTTGTGGACCAATCCAAATGTAGGAGCATGATCAAGAGGCATCCACAAGCACATTGTAATCACCAGGAACAACCACATGATCTCTAACCACTCTATCAATAAGATTCTTCAAACCGGAGCACAAGAACAACACTATCAACCATTGTCATAAGTAAAAGATAGCTTGCAGATCACCAAATCATGAGCCATTACACTTGAAGGTATTTAACATCATCACAAACTTACTTCTAGAACCACAGACCAAAATACTTCAATGCGGAGGAATACAGAGCAAAACACTTTCTCCCTGTCACCACCAAACACACAAAAAAAGTTGTTTTCATTCTGGTGAACATAACTCATTCAATTCTTCATACCAAAGGCTCAAACTTGGAATATAACATCTTCAGACATGCTTCTAAATAACTTCCAATCTGCAGGTAAAGATATTTATTCTACAGGAAATGCAGAGCATTCTTTTGGATTGTTCTTCTGCATGTAATGCATTGTTTCTACTGCAACACATTGTTATCACCAGAGGGGCTAATTTTCTCGATATCCTCAACACATAGGAGCATAGTTGACACCAATGACAACATCGATTAGCCCCACTGCAATTTTTCCCTCTTCAACACCTGGTGCTAGCTTTGAGGCCTCGGCATACTTTACAGGTATCCTCCCCCCACTGTTCTACAGAAGGAAGTGATGTCATCATAGGTAGGTAGCGAGCTACTAGGATACTACCACATGGCACCGCGGTATCAAGTTGGCGAGTCGAGGACTTGATGAGGAGCGCACAACGGGAATGGATAATTGATCAAATATTGTGAGGTTCAACACTCTTTGCCTATCAGCAAGAAAATCACCATCGGTCGTCTTCGAACTTGTCACTCTGACATCGAACTCTTCCCGATGGGTGACTCTACACTTCTTGCCTATCAGCAAGAGAAGTGCTATCAGCTACTTTAGATTCTACTTTGTCGATACACTGATCACTCCAATGTCACCTTTGACTTTCACTTGTCGGCAAGACAATTACTATCGGCCATGTTAGAATTTGCTTCGTTGATACGCCGATGACTTTTATCTTTGGTGAGACTCTTCTCATCGGCGAGAACTTACTAATTCTGGCTGATGCGTCAATGGACCACTATCGGAAAGGAAATCAATGTCAGCCAGAACCCCAAAACTCACTCCGCTAGTCCGAGACACACCGATGGCTCACTTGGCACTTTCTTTGGTGAAATGAGATAGAACTCACGCCGATAGAAATCTCTCCATCTCCTCATTTTGGTCAAACAACCATTGTCAGTCTGATGGTCGATTTACTCCCCAATGGTCCTAGTCTTACCGACGATGACCTCTATGTCTCTCTGACTCTGCAGTTCATCTACTCTTCAACCGAACCCTAGCACATGGAGATGCTAGGCGATCTACTATGCAAGACACTCTATTTGGATTCTCTACGCCGTTAAATAGGAAAACAATATAGGAAACAAAAACACATACTTGTACAATGAAGCCATTCCACTGATTTCGACAGAAATTGTACCAGTGGAATGCTTCACATCGACATACTGCAACAATGGAAAATACAGAAAGAATAGAAATCTACAGTTATACAAATTGCAGTTACAGGGAACGAAAATCCAAATTGACAGAACATAACAGTTTTTTTATTTCTTTCTCCGTAGAACAATACACAATCACATTCACACACTTCTCTGCTCATTATTTGGTTCATTCCTCTAGGTTTATCAACTCGCCCTAAGGAAAATCAACTGATTCAAACAGTTGGAAGACCAACCGTCTTGTGTCCCAAACTGTCCTACTGCCCTATTTTGGCATTATGTGATTAACAATTTGACAAAAGTGTCCTAAGTCACTTGGGACTTACAAAATTGGTTCTAGGTCTTGAAGAACCTAGATACAAACTGAAATGATATGCATTGGTCAAATAGACCTTATTACAACACAAAACATGATTTTCTAGGTGCTCCTGCACCATACTCCCAGGGTAGAAAAGAACTCATGTCACATGAGTTGGTTCTTTGTTTTGCTCCCCCATGATCCTCTGCTGCTCCATGTCCTCTCCATGATCTCTGGATTGCAACCTTCTTCCATGGAAGCAAAAATTTAGGCCTAGCATTGTAGGCTCTACTCACACCTTGCCATGAGTGAGTGCTTGCAACCAAACCTATATTTTATTTGCCATTCTTCCTTGCTATTCTCTCTGCCTAAACACCTGCATTCAAAACCTTGTTTGATGCTTCTTGTACTACTGTTATGGTAGAGTATGTTTTCCTTTCAACTCTTGTTGGCTCTTGAGGACAAACAATGGTCCCTACTATGATAGCATCTTCTTCTTTCCAACCACCTTGTGGCTTCTTGTAGACCTGCTCTTTGACCTTCTTTTGATCCATCTCAGACATCACCATCTGATCTCCATCATTCAAAACTGAAACCACCTTCAAACTTTGATCTTTGGCAACCCCACTCCTTGAGGTATCCTCAATTTTCCTTGTCTCTTCTTCATTGATCTTCACAAACTCTTTCTTACCCACCAAGATGACCTTGGCTGCCTTCTTTGCTTCAGCATCCTCCTGCAATGGTGTCATCAAAAAAGGCTTCCCATCCTTCTTTGGGGCTAAAATAGTATGGACTGCACACGGGCTAAGGCTCTTTCTTATCAGTCCTTTGTTTAGGAGTTCTTGAACCTGATTTGCTATCTCTTCATTTTGCTGAGGGGTCATTTTATATGCTGCCTTATTAGGGAGTACTGCTCTGGGTATGAGTTCTATCTGATGGCTAATGTCCCTGATAGGTGGTAGGGAATTAGGTATATCTTTTGCAATCACTCCTTTGTAACTCTCAAGCAAATCTCTGACCTCCTTAGGCCCTACTTCTCTCACATTTTCCTTCTTTTCCCCCTTAGGCTTCACAATCAAAGAAAAACCTACTCCACCACCTTCCTTTAGTGTATCCATGAATTCTTTTTCTCCTACCAGTATTACACTAGTTCCTACAGGCTGTGGATCCCCTTCTATCAATGACTGTATCCTATAAGTTACCATCCTTTTGGAATGAGTAAACATTCTTTTCCCCATCATGATGAGCCTTTCTGTCAAACTGCCATGGTTTGCCCAGCAGAAGATGGCAAGCATCCATTGGAAGGATGTCACACAAAATCTTGTCTCTATATCCCCCAATATTGAATTCTACCCATGCTTGTTCATTGATGACTATATGTTGTCCCTTGTTTAACCAACTGACCCTATATGGATAGCTATGGGGTATCTTTTCTAATTTCAATTTATCTACTGCTTCCAAAGATATAATATTGTCAGTAGAACTAGAGTCAATAATAAATTTACAAACCTTACCTTAGATCTTGCAGTTGACTCTAAACAAAGCTCTTCTTTGTGAAGGTTCATTCTGCACTGGTTCTTTGAGCAGCGTCCTCTTGATCATCAGATTTTCTCCCATCTCTGATGTCAAATTCACTTTAGGAGATGTCACACTCGCTACATCCTCTTGAGTCAATGTGGTTCTTCTCTCATTACCATGAGAAGTTGAGGCCTTCTCTGGACACTTAAAAGCTGGGTGCCCTATCTGATTATAGTTATAACATCTCATATTGGAGAACTTGAATCCTCTACCTGATCCATTTGTTCCACCTCTTCCATTAGGCCTTCTTCCTCGGTAGCCTCCTCTGCTACTTGAGTCCCCAACTTTCTCTCCTTGGCTAGACTCACCATTAGTCCTCTAGTTAGGACTTCTTCCTCCAAAACTGCCTTGGCCTTTAAAATTTCTGCCACCTCCTCCTCTACCTTGTTGCTCACCTTTCCTCTTCAACTTCTCTTCAGCCCTTAATGCCACTTGGAAGCATTTTTCCACGGTTTCAGGGGTCAATAAACTTATCTCATCTTGAATATTAAACCTTAGACCATTTAGATACCTGGCCACCTTAGTTTTTTCCTCCTCCATGTACCCACAATGAAGAGTGTCTTTGTGAAACTCCTCGGTGTAAGTAGCTACATCCATATCTTTTTGCTTGAGATTTTGCATTTTCCTGTAAATCTGCACCTCGTAGTCAGATGGAAGGAATTGGGACTTGATCTTTTCCAGCATTCTGCTCCATGAAGAGATCATACTCTTCCCATTCTTTACCCTCTCACCTTGGGTGTAATTCCACCATGTAAGGGTGGCACCTTTGAGTTTAGTTTTTGCAAACTTAACTCTCTTGTTCTCAAGTACCTCTTTGTATTCAAAGTAATTGTTTAGAGCCTCAATCCACTCCACAACCTCCTCAGCATCCATCTTCCCACTGAACATTGGGATCTCCATCCTGGCCTCTGAAGAGTCTTTCCCAATTGCCTTGATGGCTTCAAGAAAGTATTTTTGATCTGCAGGTATCTCTGCCTCCTGCCCTTGGGGTTCTTCTCCTTCTTCCCCTTCTTCTTCTCCTCCATCAAATTCATCATCTGATTTCTTTCCTATCTTCAGTGCCTTCAACTCAACCTGGAGTGCTTCCTTGACTCCAATCTTGATCATCTCTTCCATCTCTTGGAACTTCTTAAGCACTTATGCTATCATCCCCTTTGGAGGCATGATGCTAGCCTCTCCTTCACTCTCTTCTGTTGACATATACCAGATAAAAAATAGAACCTTTTATGGTTCTGATACCAATATGATGAGGAGCGCACATCAGGAACAGACAATTGATCAAATATTGTGAGGTTCAACACTCTTTGCCTATCGGCAAGAAAATCACCATCAATTGTCTTCGAACTTGTCACTCCGACCTCGTAACTCTTCTCGATGGGTGACTCTATGCTTAATGCCTATCGGCAAGAGAAGTGCTATCAGCTACTTTAGATTCTACTTCGTTGATACACCGATCACTCCAATGTCACCTTTGACTTTCACTTGTCGGCAAGACAATTACTATCGGCCATGTTAGAATTTGCTTCACCTATACATCGATGACTTTTGTCTTTGGTGAGACTCTTCTCATTGGTGAGCACTTACGAATTCTGGCTGATGCACCGATGGACCACTATTGGCAAGAAAATCATTGTCGGCCAAAACCCCAAAACTCACTCCGCTGGTCTGAGACACACCGATGGCTCACTTGGAACTTTCTTCGGTGAAATGAGACAGAACTCACGCTGATAGAAATTTCTCCATCTCCTCATTTTGATCAAACAACCATTGTGGGTTTGATGGCCGATTTACTCCTTTATGGTCCCAGTCTTACCGATGATGACCTCTATGTCTCTCCAACTCTATGGTTCATCTACTCTTCAACAGAACCCTAGCACATGGAGATGCTAGGCAATCTAATGTTTAAGACACTCTGTTTGGATTCTCTGCGTCGTCGAATAGGAAAACAAAATAGGAAACAAAAACACATACTTGTACAATGAAGCCATTCCACTGATTTCGATAGAAATCATACCAGTGGAATGCTTCACATTGACATACTGCAACAATAGAAAATACAGAAAGAATAGAAATCTACAGTTATACAAATTGCAGTTACAGGGAACAGAAATCCAAATTGATGGAACATAATAGTTTTTTATTTCTTTCTTCTCAGAACAATACACAATCACATTCACACACTTCTCTGCTCATTATTTGGTTCATTCCTCTGGGTTTATCAACTCACCCTGAGGAAAACCAACTGATTCAAATAGTTGGAAGACCAACCGTCTTGTGTCCCAAACTGTCCTACTGCCCTATTTTGGCATTATGTGATTAACAATTTGACAAAAGTGTCCTAAGTCACTTGGGACTTACAAAATTGGTTCTAGGTCTTGAAGAACCTTGATACAAATTGAAATGACATGCATTGGTCAAATAGACCTTATTACAACACAAAACATGATTTTCTAGGTGCTCCTGCACTAGGACTTATGGAACTTTCAAACCATAAGTAAGACGTTAGGAAGTTAAGAAAACTCTTGACCTCACGACAACAAGGGCTTCTTTAACAAAGGCAAAGGTTGAGGATGCAAAGGTTTAAAGGCTAGTCGGGAAGTCATGGTTTTATAGAACTTCCAAACCATAAGTCAGGAGTTAGGAAGTTAAGAAAACTCCCGACCTCGCGACAACAAGGGCTTTCAAGACTGATGATGAAAGAGGCTTAGAAATTGGTCGGGAATTCAGGTTGTTTGTAAACTTTCGAACCTGCTGACATAGGTTCTAAAACTCAAAGGTTCCCTAACAACAAAGAAAAATAAAAGGCTCGGAGCTTGTGACTTTGATGGATGGGGCCGGTAAAAGGACAACCCCCTAGGCTCAAAGTTATAACTTAAGTGAGTTTTCATGGGAAATAGGCGGTCAAATTTGATTTATAACAAAAGGTGTTTGGACCCTTGCAAAAGCCTCTAGCGTTTAGGGTTTTAGTGCTTTAGGAGTAGGACTTTCAATTTTTTTAAAACCCTAAGACTCTAGATACATAGAAATTTGAAGGCATTGGGGGGATTTGAACAATTCGGCCTACATACCAAAGAGGGAAACACTAGAATTATGATTCTTTAGACTATTTAGCTAGGAGGGAAAAATAGTATAACAATATCTATGATGATTATGATGTATCATAAGATGCTTTTGCATGCTATTCTTGGACCTGGGTGCCCAACCTTATATGGGCAAGTTATTGCCACTTGGCAGTTGCATGTTGACATCAGTTTTAATGCTTGCATGTGGAGTTGTTGGAGGAGAGAGAAACTGGATGCCCAAATTGGAGGGAGAACTCCTCTATAAATATTTGCCATGTTGTATTTGCTATTGCATGTGAGATTTTTGGTACTTAGGTGCTGTCAAAATACTATCAAATTGAAGATTGGTGGAGAGGATTGGATAGTGATTATATTATACAAATCTTTTACAGATTAATACAAGCTTGTGCCTCTTTCCCGGTGGAATTTTTTACCTGCAATGGTTTTCTCCACGTAAACACTATGTTGTGTTCAATTTTCTATCTTGCATGTTTCTAGGTTTGCATATTTCCACTTGCATGTTTTTGGGTTTGCATATTTTCATTTGCATGTTAGAATCTCCATTGGTAATACATAGTTTAAGATTGTATAAATAATATTTGAATCAAATTTCCATTTGGGTAGTTGAGTTTTCATTTCTAACATTTGGTATCAGAGCGTGGCCAACTTTGACTCTTGGGTGGTAGTGTGAAAGCTGTAGCTGCAGTGGGAGATTTAGTTGTGTTTGTTTTGTAGATCTTGTGTTGATATTATGGTTGGATCCACCATTACATCAACCTCTCATTTGGACATTGAGAAGTTCAATGGAACGGGGTATGAGTTGTGGAAGCTAAAGATGAAGGATTTGTTGGAAGAAAGAAACTAGTGGTTGGCTATTCAAAAAGAGAAGAAACCCAATGAAGTCTCTCTGGATGAATGGGAAAGTTTGGATAGAAAGGCATGGGGAACCATCCGTCTATGTCTGTCAGATTCTGTCTTGTTGAATGTTGCAAAGGAAGAGACCACACACAAGTTGTGGAATCGGTTGGGTGAAATCTACCAAGCCAAGAGTATGGTAAATACACTCTATTTGAAAAGAAAATTGCGTTCCATGAAAATGGGAGAGGGTGATTTAGTTGCAGAGCATTTAAATTATTTTAATTTGTTGTTGAGTCAACTTGCTTTAGTAGATGTTAATGTTAGTGAGGAAGATAAATGTATCTTACTTCTTTATTCTTTACCTAAGTCTTGGGAGAATGTTATCCTTGCTATCATAACTAACCTTGTGGATCCAAAGTTGGATGCTCTTGTTTCAATTCTACTGTCACAGGAATTGAGGAAGAAGAGCTCGGATAGTTTAGGGGATGCTCTCAATGTCAGGGGAAGGTCTAGGGAAAGAGGACTGAAAGGAGATCAGAAAGGGGCTAAGGACAAGTCCAAGGGTTGGTCTAAGACTCCTAGAAAGAAGAACAGAGTTAAATGTTGGAACTGTGGTAAAAGAGGACATGTGAAGAAGGAGTGCAGGAGCCCAAAGAAACAATGGGAGAGTGCTTTAGATAAGTCCTTGAATGCAGGTGAAGATGCTTTACTTTCTACAAGCAATGTTGTTTCTAATGAAAATTGGTTGGTTGACTCAGGATGCTCATTTCATATGACCCCGCATAAGGAATGGTTCTCCACATATGAAGAATATGATGGAGGTATTGTGTACCTTGGAGACAACTCTACATATCCGATAGTTGGAAAAGGCAACGTACTGTTGTGTTTCAGTAATGGGAGAATTAAAACCCTCCCTGATGTTTATCATGTTTCTGGATTAGCTAGAAATTTGATTTCTATTTCAAAGTTGAACGATTTGGGAATGCATGTGACTTTTAACAAGCATGGATGCAGATTGGTAAGAGGGAACTTGGTGGTAGTGAAGGGGAAGAGATTGGGAAACTTGTTCAAGCTTGAAGCCACTACAGTTTGTAATGCCTCTTATGTATCTAAGGCCAATACTGAGAATACATGTATGTTGTGACATTGTAGATTGGGCCACACTAGCAATAATGTTTGAAAACTATTAAGAATAAAGATTTGTTGGACGGTTTCTCTTATTCTGATGAGCATTTTGATTTCTATGAGCATTGTGTGTTTGGTAAACAAAACAGAAAGTCATTTCTTTTAGGAAGCAATAGAGCAAAAGAGAAGTTATAAGTTATTCATATGGATGTGTTTGGACTTGTGGATAATGATTCTATCAGAAAGTCTCATTATTTTATTTCCTTTATTGATGATGTGTCCAGATTTACATGGATTTATTTTATGAAACACAAATTTGAAGTTTTCACTAAGTTTAAGGAGTTTAAAGTCTTAGTAGAGAACCAATCAGGGTTGAAGATAAAAATATTAAGATCTGACAATGGAGGGGAATATTGCTCTAAGGAATTTGATGAGTTTTTCAAGCATGTAGGTGTTTTTAGACAAAAGACAACTCCTTATACACCACATCAAAATGGTGTTGTAGAAAGGATGAACCAAACAATCATGGAAAGGGCCAGAAGTATGCTAAGTGATGTATAGTTGGATAAATGCTTTTGGGCAGAGGCTGTGTGTACTACTTGCTACTTGTTAAATAGATCTAATTGTAAGGCTCTTGATTCGACACCTTATGAAGTGTGGATAGGTAAGAAACCTTCTGTTTCACATTTAAGGGCTTTGGCTATGAGGCTTTTGTTCATGTGCCTAACAAAAAGTGATCTAAGTTGGATCCAAAAGATGAAAAGTGTACATTCATTAGATATGGTGATAATGTCAAAGGTTATAAGCTTTAGAATATGTTAACCTCTAAGATTATCTATTCTAGAGATGCTATTTTCAAGGAACTTAGAGCTATTTCTGAACTTGAGCATCCAAAAGAAAAAGATGAAAAGGTAAAGAGACTGCACTTTGAGTTAGAGAAGCAAGATGCACCTCAAAAAGAATAGAATGATGGATTGGGGGGTGAAGAAGAAGAAGAAGATTCGAGTAGTTCTGATGAAGATGAGTCTGTTGTTATAGAAGAAGTTGGTATAGATGATCATGCAGAAGAACAAGTTAAGACTCTTACTTCACTCTTGAGGAGATCCACAAGACAACGGAATCCAGTTGACAGGTATAGCCCACCAAATTTCTATTGTGTATTTGCTTTATTGAGTACTAACAATGAGCCTAGATCCTATAGAGAAGCTATTCTTTCAGATGATAGTGAGTCTTGGAAATTAGCCATGTAGGAGGAGATGATGGCTTTAGACTCTTGTAATAGCTGGGATCTTGTTCGTTTTCCCAAAGGAAGAAAGGCCATAGGTTGTAAGTGGGTCTTCAAGAAGAAGTTTGGAGCAGACGGGTCATTGGAGAAGTACAAGGCTAGACTAGTAGCCAAGGGCTACTCCTAGGGAGAGGGAGTTGATTTTGGTGAGATATTCTCTCCTATTGCTAAATTGACTTCTATATAGATTTATTTTATCCATTGCTACAACTTATGATTGGGAGATTGAACAAATGGATGTTAAGAATGCGTTCTTGCATGGAGATCTTGAGGAAGAAATTTTTTTATATGCAACATCCTACAGGTTTTGAGGTAAAAGGGAAAAAAAATGGGTTTGGAGGCTAAAGAGGTCTCTCTATGGTTTAAAATAGTCCCCCAAAATGTGGTATCAAAAGTTTGATTCATTTGTGTTAAAATTGGGTTTTGTTAGAAGCGAGGAGGATCACTGTGTTTACATTCATTGTGTTAATGATTCTATACTGGTTATTGCATTGTATGTTGATGACATGTTATTTTTCAGCAATACTAAGGGTACGATCAGTGAGCTTAAAGCCCAACTTTTAGGTGCATTTGATATGAAGGATCTTGGAGTTGCCAAGTATATTCTGGAAATGGAGATCACAAGGGACAGAGGTAACAGAAAGCTTTAGTTATCACAAAGTAAGTATGTGAATACTATTTTCCAGAGGTTTAGTATGTAGGACTGTAACCTAGTTAGAGTTCCTTTACCCATTGGTACTAAGATTTCATTAGATATGTATCAAATACTGAGGATGATCTTGAGGATATGTCTAATGTGCCTTATGCTAGTGTTGTAGGGAGTTTGATGTATGGAATGATTTGCACTAGGCTAGATATTGCCCAAGCAGTGGGAGTTTTGAGCAGATTTATGTCTAACCCCAGTAGACAACATTGGAATTATGCGAAAAGGGTGCTTAAATATCTTGCAGGTACTCTTGATTATTGTTTGGTTTACTTTGGTATTGATAGTGTTGATTAATCTTTGGACATATAGGGTTTTGTTGATTCAGATTGGGTAGGTGACTTGGATAGTCGAAGGTCCACTAGTGGCTATGTGTTTACAGTGTTTAGAGGAGCAGTGAGTTGGATGAGTAAGAGGCAGCCCATAATTGCTTTGTCCACCACAGAATCAGAGTATATGGCTACTACCCATGTCTCTAAGGAGGTAGTTTGGTTGAGGAGACCGTGTATAGGTATTGGATTTGATTGCAAGATCATTCAGATTGGTTGTGATAGCCAGAGTGCTATCTATTTGGCCAAGAATCCCATGTATCATGCTTGAACTAAGCATGATGATGTTTAGTATCACTTTGTTTGAGAGTTGGTTGCAAATGGAAAAATTAAGCTGAAGAAGATAGACAATCAAGAGAATGTTGTAGATTCATTGACCAAACCTATGAGCATAGAGAAGTTCGTGTGGTGCAGAGAGGCCATGGGCCTTGTTTCTAGTGCCTGATTATATTTCATTTGATTTCCTATGGGTTGATTTACAATGTATAATATCAAGTGGGAGAATGTTGGAATAAGGTGCCATTAACCTTGTAAATTCCAATATTATATTTATCCCATTTATTATTTGCTATTTTGTAATTACCCATAAGGGAATGAGGTAGTCTCATTGACATTGGTTATTTTAGAGTTACCAACAAGAGTTACGAAGCAATATTTACTGTTGGCAAATGTAAAAATCATGAGTAAATGAGGGTAGGCGTTCCCCTTAGAGAATCTACTATTTTTAGCTTGTATGACAACTTGTCATAGTGTGGTGTAAGTGGATTTATGGCAGCTACAAGTTGTCATAAGATTCCATGCATGTATGACACATGCAACACCCATTATTAGTTGTGGTTGCTATTATTAGACCCAAGTGCCCATATTGGGAAGATTCTTTGTTAGTGGTATCTATGATGGTTATGACACGTCATAAGATGCTTTTGCATGCTATTCTTGGACCTGGGCACCCAACCTTGCATGGGCAAGTTATTACCACTTGGTGGTTACATGTTGACACCATTTTTAATGCTTACATGTGGGGTTGTTGGAGGAGAGAGAAAGTGGATGCCCAAATTGGAGGGGAAACTCCTCTATAACTATTTGCCATTGTATTTTCTATTGCATGTGTGATTTTTGTTACTCAAGTGTTGCCAGAATACTGTCAGATTGAAGACTAGTGGAGAGGGTTGGATAGTGATTGTATTGTACAAATATTTTACAGATTAATTTACAAGCTTGTGCCTCTTTCCTGGTAAAGTTTTTTACCTGCAAGGATTTTCTCCACGTAAAGTGTTCAGTTTTCTATCTTGCATGTTTCTAGGTTTGCATATTTCCACTTGCATGTTTTTGGTTTTGCATATTTTCATTTGCATATTACTATCTCCATTGGTAATACATAGTTTAAGATTGAAGAAATAATATTTGAATCAAATTTCCATTTGGGTAGTTGAGTTTTCATTTCTAACATAAACTAAGTGTAAAATCCTACTGTACACATTTTACAACATAACATTTAGCCCCCAATTTAACATGGGTATGAACTTACGTTCGAACTCACACTAAAGGATGGAGAAGATAAATTTCAAACACACAAACATAGAAGCCCAAAGAATTCCACTAAGTTGTGGTATATAGTAGCCCCCAAGCTTAGGATTCTATGGTTGCAAACACATAAGCAAAGAGATTTCAAACACACAAGACATTGCAACATAACTCACACATACATAGAGTACTAAAAGCATATATCAGAATATGCATGGAAGACACACCATACACAAAGGAAATACATGTCATAGACAATGCATACATGCTTGACACAAAGCATACACATAAGACAAAAAGTATACATAAAATACACATGGAAAACATGAAGAAAACACATAAGACACAAGCGTAAGCATAACGTATCAAACAAACAAACAAAAAAATAATCATAGGAACAAACACACAAGGCACATGACTCTTACACTGGCTTTTTCTGTCACTAGGGGTCATGTGGAAAGAAGTACCACCATGGATCACACACTAGTAAGGACCATTGAATTACTAGTTGACCACAAAAAGTCACATGAAGTGCATGGGCTAGCCAACTATGTCACACTAGGTGGCTCATGGACCAAAAGGAAACATCACAGGCTAGTGAGGACCATCGAATAACTAGGTAAGTTCCATGCCAACAAGTATGTAACCCAAAAGAGAGAATAGCGTGATGCATACCCTCACCTTAAAGTGATTGTTAACTCCTGTCATGGAGGAATTTCTTTAAGGTAGACTAAAACATAAGACATGCATGAGAACTTTCTGAAAGCACGTGCCCATAAGATATGTGTTCCCAAAAACTACATCGCACAAAGGGGTTGCCCCCACAAAAGGCAAACTGAGGTGATGCTACAATCACGATACACAATGGCTTGTGTAGTCATGGTACGACGCTGAGCATAGAATCAAGGTGCCACATAAATCAAAACATATAAGAAGCAACAAGTTATACTAAGTAACAACACAAAGGGATCTACCTAACTGGTGTCAGTATATGAATGGTTGTACCAATAGGAGAATTCTCAAGACTATATATATTTGGAATTGTCATAATCTTCCAGCTAGTAGAACTATGGAGACAAAGGAAGAAGTATCACATTAAATCAAATAAAAACCCTTTGGGTCAACAAGGGGGAACACCAAAGCATCATATGCATTGCATCATCCTCAAAGGACACAAAAACAAGACAAATTACGACATATAGAAGAGTGATGATACAAATAGAGAGAATATCACAATGGATTTCAGTCCCTTTGTATCCTTGCACCTACAAAGGTGTCAAGGGTCATTCAAAGAGAGCTTAACAACAACAATAACAACATAAAATATCAAGCAGCACGTCACAGGGGAAGACAATCACATGCACTCATAACATAAAAAGGAAAGGTACCTCACTTGTGACTCAACCTAAAGAAAATAATCCTCCTCCCAATCTTGCTCATCACCAATTTGGAAAGGTGGAAAAGATGCAAGAGGAACTATAGCATGTGAGGTATAAGGAACAAGAGCCATACCTGTATTATCTTTGCATTCGCTATCAGAATGTAGTACAATAGGTTCCATAATGGCTTGTGAAGAGCTTCATTTTTCTCTGTAGGAGAAAAAATAGTAGTAGATGTCTCTTTCGCATCCGTTGGTGATAAATGCTTGTGAGGAGGGAGATTTTCCTCTCCTACGGCAAGGTGAGCCATAGCACGACGATGCTTCTTTCTTTCTCTTACAATATTATTTCACTTAGCTTTATTCGTGATGTTTGTTAAGGGAACCGTAGTAGCTTCCAACATGGGTTCCTTTTATTCCTTTGTTTCAAGAACATTAGAAGAAATAGGAGGAAGCACTAAAGGCTAGGAGACTATGGGGGAAGGGTTCCTCAATGCGGGTTGCTTTTCCTTCTCAACTTGTGAAACAGGTGGAAGTACATGAACTTTTGGTATGTGGCAACTGATTGTGCAAGTACTGTACACTTGTAACATATCCTTGTCGGGGTTCGGGGTTGGTTGTTAATTTTTGTTAACTAACAAAAGAAAAATGACATTGTAAAACCCTAATTCTAGAAGCTTCCAAAAAGCTTGTTATAAGCGGCTGGGATGTATGTTGCGGATATAGAATTCGTGAGATTGTAATCTATTTTGCACTGGATAATAAAATCATTGGATGGCTGAGTTTCTATGGAAGTAGCCCAAATTGGGTGAACCACGTTAAATTTTTGTGTTGATCTCTTTTGTGTTATTCTTCATTGTTATATTTGGGTTATTTAATCTGCATATAATTGTTAGTGTTTATTACTTAGATCTTCTTGAACCCTAACAACTGGTATCAGAGTGGGTTGTGTTTGATTATTGTCTGCATGAAGGTCTCACGGTTGAGTGGGAGTCTCATGGTTAAAATGGAAGCAATGGAGGACGAGGGTAAATTGAAGGTAGATAAATTCAATGGGTAGAACTATCAATTATGGAAGATGCAGATGGAGGATTATCTCTATCAGAAGGATTTATGGAGGCTGTTGGAAGGGAAAACCAAGAAACCAGTAGCAATGACTGATGAGGATTGGGAACTTCTGGATAGAAAAGCATTGGGAACCATTCAGTTGTTCCTAGCACCATCTGCGGCATTCAATATAACAGAAGTGAAGACAACAGATGAACTAATGAAAGCCTTGGCTAAACTATATGAAAAACCCTCAGCCTCTAATAAATTATTTCTCATGAAGCATTTGTTTAATCTGAAAATGATTGAAGGTGGATCTGTGTCAAATCATTTAAATGAGTTTAATATGATTACCAGTCAGTTAACTTCTATAAAAGTAAAATTTGATGAAGAGGTGAGGGCTCTCTTGGTTTTATGTTTTTTGCCAGAAAGATGGAATAGCTTGATAATGGCTATAAGTAACTCTGTGTCTGGTTCAAATACTTTGAAATTTGATGATGTTGTTGTTGGCAAGAGACACTGCTATGAAGACAAGCTAAGTGTTGTCATTGATGGAAATAAGATAAGGAGAACACATCAGCATGACATAAAGACATAACTCCAGAAGTTCATTTGTGATTGGGAACAAGGCACAAGTCTAGGAAGCCCTAAATTGGCTAAGTGTTGGAAGTGTTTAGGTATGAGAGAAAAAGGATCAGTACTCCTCCACAATTAAAGGTATGAAGATGCAGCTCAGGCATGATGTTCATAGTTATCTATTGATATTACATTTCAATAATCAAGTCATGACTTCCTCCGGAAGTCATCTGATGAAACGACCAAGTCCAGATCTGTAGAAGTGACACAGAGACAATAAATAGTGCTGAGTGAATTGGTCTGCATTCCTCTGCATTAGCATGTTTTGTTCTATGGATATGAAGAAAGATAGAGATAGGTCATGACTATCAGAATCCAAGGCTGTAGCTCTGAAAGTGCAGCAGATCTTATTCTACAGGCTCTCCAATACCAACATCTAGTTTGATAGTGTTTCAGTATGACAGTGCATCAAGTCAAAGGTCTGCATTTTGGCATATAGATTTATCTTATTCTGCATAGTTGAAGATATGTCAAGAGATCAATAATGATTGTTGAATATGGTTCATGAAGTCCCATTTGGTCCGCAGCATCTTAAGTTGTGATGTGACAGAGGAACCTATTATATATGTTATGAAGGAACATGCCAATAGGATGATTAATTCCTTATGAGGAGAAGAAATATGAGTTGGATGACAAATGTAAGTGGTTGTATGATTAAAGCCGACACATATGAAGACATGTGCATGATGGTTTGAATCTGCATTGAAGATTTAACACAAAAACAAGCTGACAAGATATAACACTTAGTATACATGTTTCATAGTTTGCTTGCTGACCTAATCATGAGAAAGATTTAGTTGTGGATATAAATAGAGAATGTATTTCCATGTTTGAGTGTGTGTATTGTGTGATGTGATATATATCAAGGTGTAATATGCAAAGATAGAATGGCCGCAGAAAACAAAGAGAGATCTTGAGCATATGTAAGAGCAAAGCAGAGAAAATAGGGGCAAACTGAAATAAAGAGTTCTGAGTCAGTATTTGTGAGCTTAATTGGAATTGTTACCATGCACATGTAGATGCAATCATAGCAATTCATCCTTGGCAGTGAGCCATCCTTCTTCCTTCTTTTTCTTCTAATTGGCAGTGAGCCTCTTCTTGAGCAGTGAGCTTTGGGCAATGACCCCTAAGGCAGTGAGCCTCTTTGTATTTCGGTATTGTACTATAATAATATATTGAGAGATAACACTCTCCGTGGTTTTTCCCTCTTTGGGTTTTCCACATAAAATTTTTGGTGTTCATGTGTTATGTCTTTATGGTTACTGTTCATTTGTTTAATCTACTTTCACATAATTGAATTTGGTAACTGGATAATAGAGCAAGTGCATAAATGGTTTTGTAGAACACTGATTCACCCCCCCTCTTAGTGTTCATTGTATTGAACAATTGGTATCAAAGCAAGGTTCCTTGGAAGAAGCTTAACAGCTTGAGGAAGATCTGGGAAGGTGTTCTCATGGCAGCAAAAAGGTATCTCACTTGTCCTGAAACAAGTCATCCTAGTAGCATTGTGATTAGTGATCATGTTTATGTCAACAATGAACAATTTGAAGTAGCTCTAGAAGATCTTGACAACTCCAAGGTTGATATCAATGGTTTAGAGGAGAGCATCAAAGAAGATAATAATTGCATTCTAAAATTAAAAGAACAAATCAGTAAATCTCAGGAAAGAAGGAAAGAATTATGTAAGCAACTAAAACAAGCAAATGAATCCATAGAGAGTCTTCTCAAGGTGATTGAAGAAAAGACTAAGAGTGAGGAATGTCTGAATCAAATTGTGAAGGATAAGTCAGAAGAATGTGACAAATTGGGGAAAAAAGTTATGTTCTTAAAGTTTGATCTAGAAGCAGCCAATAGTTACAAAGAAAAATTCAAAATAAGCTCTGCCAAACTTGATGAGTTGCTAGCCAGTCAAAAGTATCTAGATGATAAACAAGGTTTGGGATTTGAAAAGGAAGAAAGTTCAAATTCAGGGCAAGATAGATCTAAAGAAGGAAGAGGCAGAAACCATCCGGTAAGGAATCAAAGAAGAAGACCTAAAGGACCTTCGATCAGGCAACCAAATGCACAAAGGTACCCATCTTTCAATGGTTATTGTTTCAAATGTAATAAGTATGGTCATAGGGCTACTCAATGTAGAAGTAGAATAAATCAAAATGCTCTATCTTTTTCTGGTTAATGTTTCAATTGCAAGAAGATTGGTCATAAAGAAAATGAATGCAGAAGTGTGTCAAGAAATGTGCCAAACTATTCAAGGAATGGTCGTTAGTCTTTCAATGGAAAATTTTTTGCATGCAATAGATTTGGACATATGGCTAACCAATGCAGATCAAGGCCAAATTCAAATATCAAAAGAAATCAAGGTCAGAGAAATGTTGTTTGTAACTATTGCAACAAGTTCAGACACCTTGCGAGATTCTGTAGAAGCAAAAATGTGGAAAGAGATTATCCTACACAATAGAGGAAAACATAGCAGAAAGATGTTAAAGGCAAGAATAAAGTTGATCCTGTGGAAACCAAGAAGGAGATGAGTATGATCTAGATCAAAAGGGTGTGAATGAGGTTAAGGATGAATCCGCACTAGCATCTGGTACAGATGCTTCCTCCGGGAAGTAAATTGAGAGCTCTGGCTCAGGAGGAGCAGTGTTAAAAATCTAAATCCCCCAACCAAAAAGTTGGTGCTGGAATCCAACACAGAGATATGTGATGGAATCTGACAAGATAAATCCTCTGAAAGAAAAACTAAAAGAGAATAAACTAATGCAAAATATTGCAAAGAAATTTTTATCGTTTGTATCTATAAAAAGGGGGATAGACAGCTTTTTGGAACAAGCATTAATGATGATTAGGTTAAGTCATGTGGAAGATAAAAGGGAACTAGTTTAGTCTCAAAAACACTTTGCACCTGAAGCTATCAAGTGTTCAGAGAGATTGAAGTAGAATTTGAGCAACGACAACCAGGATTTGAAGCGTTTGAAGAAATTTGAAGGAAACCCTAACACAGCGGAGCAAGGTATTTTCATTGAAACCCCATTTGTGAACTTGTTAAAATTCTAAAATGGCAACTCCGCAAGTTGTAAACATCACTGAACGACCTCGGCCTAAATTCAAGAAACACCCCTACAAGGCAACATAAGTGGATCCGATGGGTGCATTTTCTGACATTCCTCATGGAGTTCTGTATGTTGAGGATGTTAGGGCATATATTCATGTTGCCCTAGATGAGCACAACAACATTTGTTTGTCAGATTTGTATCTCCAGCATCTAAGCAATGACCAGTATGATCTCAAGGAAGAATACAAAGCCCTAAAGGAAAAGAAATTCATTCAATATGTGGATTTCCCTAAGTTTGCAGAGGACGAATGGGGAAGGTATGTTCTAAGCTGAATCCATGACGAATTCATGTGTTTGGGACAACCCTTCAAAATTACAAAGGAAGCAATTAGGGTAGTAACAGGGTTAAATGATACCAAAAGCATGCCCATGTTAAAAGCCATGAAGAACCAAACAATTACAAAGGCCACCGGAGCACAATTTGACAAAAGGGCACTGACAATCAACAATATCATAGATCATGCGGTAAAACTTGCTTCCATGGTGATAGGTTACAAGGTCTATTTCACAAATCGGGAGAACTCTGTCTTCGACACTGCAATTTAAACCACCTATTAGATGATTAAAGAGAATGTCGATTATGACCTGTGTGAGCTACTGCAGATTCAATTGATGGAGAATTTGAAGAAGATAAAGGAAAGCAAGGACTACCCATTCAAGTATGGTAGGTTGATCATCTATATATTCTTCTATTTCTTGAAATAATTACCCAACATGAACAATCTATTCTAGTTAAGTAGCAAACCAATTGCTGCCCAAATTAGAAATCACTTGAATAGCATTAGAAGTTTTGATGAGAAAAAGGTAGCATTGTGGGGGTATTTCAAAAACTTCCAGAGTAGGATGCATTCAAGAGAGAGAATTCCAAAGAAAATTGTAGAAAAATACAAAGATACAAATCTATTTTATGGTCACCAAGGATCAATGTTTGATGGAAGTTGTGGAGCCCAGAATTGTATGGGTAATACCTATGGGCTATGAAGTAGATGGTCTAATATTAGAAAACTATGCCCAACACCTGCTCAACAAACCTAAAGACACTAAAGAAGAGAGGTTTGGAACATATGAAGAGTTATCTGTGAAACTTCATGTTGAACTCAGATAAACATAAATCACTAGGAAGGTGAGAAAAAAGGTGGAAGAAATTGCTGTAAGATATGGATTCACTAAGGAACAAGTCAAAGAAGCAAGGGAAAAAGGTCAAGCAGAAAGGGAAGCAAGGGAAAAGAAAGGAAGTGAAAGAGTTAAGGTTCCGGGTGAACCTAAAAAGGAAGAAAAACCTCAAGCAACAAAGAGGTCTACCAGAAGCTCTGCCTCCTCTTCCTGTCCTACATCTACTGGCATCGAGGAATTTGTAGAGAAGTCAACTGACAGAGGAGCAAAAAGATAGAAAACAAAAGGTAGAAGAATGTATGTAAGTGTAAGTGAAAATGATGAAGAAGAGACTGAGTTTGATGAAGATGTCAAGAAAATGAAAGCTGAGACCACTAAAGTCTTTGGATGTAGCAAGGAGAAGTCCTCCAGAAAGGGCAAATCAAACAAAAGATAGAAGGTAGATAAGCCTCTAGCCACAATAACACTTGAAGATGTATTAAAGTCTGTCACTGTTGATGGAAATCTAAAACCCGTGGCTAAATTTTATAATGACTACAATGATGCTAATAAAAGGATTTTGGAAGAAGCTACCATAAAGTATTTGAACATATACAATAAAGCTCTCATTGAGATCATTGGTGATCTCCCAGATATCTTGGGTAGTATTTTGTCAGTCAAAAAGGAAGCTGCGATGGCTAAGGACATTAAACTTAGAGAACATACTTTGATAAAATTATGTCTGGATATTACTCCAAAATAAAAGGCTAAAATCTCCAAAGCACTTAACAATGAGTTCAGATCAAAGAAAAGAATGAACACACTGATGATAGGAGAAACAGATAAAGTGATTAGCGAAACATAGGAGATCATTTTAGAAATACTAAAGAAGTACAATATCCCTACCATCTATGATAATGAAGTAACAGATGGAGGAAATGATGTCTCTGTTCTGGAAGTGAACCCTAAACAAGAAGCAAGAAAAGATGACCATGAGCCCAAGGAAATGGAAGCACCTGCAATGGAAACTCAAACAACACCTTCTTCGGAAGAACAAGATGAAAAGGAGAAACCAGAAGAGGAACACATCAAGGAAACCTCTCCACTGAAACAGAAGGAGGATGCTAATAAAGGCATGAATTTAGATAAACCAGAATAGAGCCAGAAAGAAGAAACCTCTGCCAAAGAAAGAGACACTGCAGATGTCTCAGTTGATTCTGAGAGACAAAAAGATCTAGATGAATTAGAATTTATTCAAGGACCAATTAACTTGGACTCGTTGTCACCTGTGTAAAAATTCAAATTAGTGTCTATTGTTCAGGCCAAGCCATAGGAAGAGATGCTGAAATCATATGTCCAAGATAGTAAGTTGATCTAGAGAAGATGATGCCAACATTTCAAACGGACACCTCATTATCCTCCGTTGATCAATTCAAGGGCCTTTTGAACTCTGTAAGTACACATTTTGAGTCCTTTGAAAAATCTGTAGAAGTAAAAGTTAAAAAGGAGTTTGATGAAAAGAAAATGGTTGAGTTGAAGTCTATGATAGCTCAAGATAAAACTCTATTAGGAAATGGAATAAAAAGCATACAAAGCGCCATTGAAGAGGCTAGAAAAATATACAAATTTTGTTTATCCTGGCCAAAAGCTACAAAGGATTTAGAAGATAAAATCAGAGACTTGGAACTCAAACTACTTAATATCTCTGAGACATATAATCCGGTAGTTGAGTCAATAAATGCCAAAGAAACACAAGTTGTAAATATTCACGGTGATTTAGGCACTCTGACGAAGAAAAGGGAAGAAATTAGAGATAGGTTGTGCCAGCTCAAGGGACTGATAAGTCCAAAAATTGATTCCATGACCAATCTGGTAGATGAAGCCCTGAATTCACAAGCATTAATTGATACAACATCAGATGTACAGAAGGCAGAAAAATTAGTCTTTTTAATAAATGGCCACATACAAATTTTGGAAAGTGCAAGGAATAGATGGAATGGAGAGATAGCTCTGATAAAGACTATCTATAATGAAATTTTACCTTCATCCATAAATTAAAGTGGAAATGTGCACTTGTACATATGCGGCAGAATAAGACAATTTTGAAAAACTTTTTGCACAATCTTGCCTTTTTGATAAGTTTTGATTTCAGATCACACCCTTTGCCATTGATGTCAAAGGGGAAGAGAAGATCAGTGAAAAATGAGTAATCAGCTAAGGGGGAGAACAAATTCAGAGTGTATATAGTAAGGGGGAGCAATTTTGATAATGAAGCATTTTTCACTAAGTGTTGCCATTAATGCCAAAGGGGGAGATTGTTGGCAAGAGACACTGCTATGAAGACAAGTTGAGTGTTGTCATTGATGGCAACAAGATAAGGAGAACACATCAGCATGACAAAAAGACATAACTTTGGAAGTGCATTTGTGATTGGGAACAAGGCACAAGTCTGGAAAGCCCTAAATTGGCTAAGTGTTGGAAGTGTCTAGGTATGAGACAAAAAAGGATCAGTACTCCTCTGCAAGTAAAGGTATGAAGATGCGGCTTAGGTATGATGTTCACAGTTATCTATTGATGTTAAATTTCAATAATCAATTCATGACTTCCTCTGGAAGTCATCTAATGAAAAAACCAAGTCCGGATCTACAGAAGTGAGACAAAGACAATGAATAGTGTTGAGTGAATTGGTCCGCATTCCTCCGCATTAGCATGTTTTGTTCTACAGATCTAAATTAAGATAAAGATAGGTCATAAATATCAAAATCCACGGTTGTAGCTCCAGAAGTGCAACAGATCTTATTCTGCAGGCTCTCCAATACTGGCATCTAGTTTGACAGTTATTTAGTGTGATAGTGCATCAAGTTAAAGGTCTGCATTTTGGCATACATATTTATCTTATTATGTGGAGTTAAACACATGTCAAGAGATCAATAATGATTTTTGAATATGGTTCATGAAGTCCCATTTGGTCCGCAGCATAAGTTGTGATGTGACAGAGGAACCTATCATATATGTTATGAAGGAACAAGCCGACAGGATGATTAATTCCTTATGAGGAGAAGAAATATGATTTGGATGATAAATGTAAGTGGTTGTATGATTAGAGCCGACACATATGAAGACATGTGCATGATGGTTTGAATCCGCATTGAAGATTTAACACAAAAACAAGCTGACATGATATAACACTTAGTATACACGTTTCATAGTTTGCTTGCCTTGATCATGAGAAAGATTTAGTTGTGGATATAAATAGAGGATGGATTTCCATGTTTGAGTATGTGTAGTGTGCAATGTGATATATATTAAGGCGAAATATGTGAAGATAGAATGGCCGCAGGAAAAAAAGAGAGATCTTGAGCATATGTAAGAGTAGAGCAGGGAAAAAAGGGGCATAATGAAATAAAGAGTTATGATTCAATATTTGTGAGCTTAATTGGAACTGTTACCATGCATATGTAGATGCAATCACAATAGTTCATCCTTGGCAGTGAGCCACCCTTCTTCCTTCTTTTTCTTCTAATTGGTAGTGAGCCTCTTCTTGAGCAGTGAGCCTCTTTGTATTTTGGTATTGTGCTATAATAATATTTTGAGAGCTAACACTCTCCATAGTTTTTCCCTCTTTGGGTTTTCCACGTAAAAATTTTGGTGTTCATGTGTTATGTCTTTGTGGTTGCTGTTCATTTGTTTGATCTGCTTTCACATAATTGAATTTGGTAAATAGATAATAGAGCAAGTTCACAAATGGTTTTGTAGAACACTAATTCACCCCCCCTCTTAGTGTTTATTGTATTCAATAGTTGTTGGTGTTATCCTGATTGAGGAAATGCGACGGAAAAGCACAGGTGAGAGTTCAACATCGGGTAATGCTTTGACTGTAGAGAAAAGGGGAAGAACAAAGGAGAGAGGAAAAATCCCAACAAATCGTGGGAAGTCACAAGGGAAGTCGAAGAAAGGCATATCTAAATCTAGAGGAAGAATGGATTGTTGACACTGTGGAAAGCCAGGACACTTGAAGAAGGATTCTAGTCTCGAAAGGGCAAACAAGGAGATGGACGACATGATGATAGTAAGGAAGCTAATGTTGCAAGTAATAAATTATGGGATGCTTTATTTTTGTGTTTATATATTGCTAATGATTCCTGGGTAATAGATTCATGGGCTTCATTTCATGCCACACCCCATAGGAAATATTTTGTAGATTATGTTCAAGGTGATTTTGGACAGGTATATTTGGGTGATGATGAACCCTATTAAATTGTTAGAAAAGGAAAGATAAAAATCAAGTTGTAGAATGGAAATGAATGGTTGCTATGTAGGAGGTAAGGCATGTTCCAAATTTGAGAAGGAATTTAATCTCTGCAGGACAATTGGGTAGTGAAGGTTGCATAGTTACCTTTTTAGACAAAATCTGGAAGGTCACTAAAGGTGTATTAGTAGTAGCTAAAGGTGAAAAGGTAGGCACATTGTATTTGTGTACTAGTAATACTTATTCTACCATAGCTGCTACATAAATAGTTGCTACTAAGACAATTATAACACTTGCTACAGGAACAGAAATAGAATTGTGGCACCATAGACTTGGGCACATGAGTAAGAAAGGGATGAAGATCCTTCACTCTAGAAAGTTGCTACGAGGTATGAAGAAGATTGACTTGGAGTTCTGTGAAAATTGTGTTTATGGAAAATAGAAAAGAGTTTGATTTCTCAAAGTTGGGAAAGAGAAGAAGAGTGAGAAATTAGAGCTCGTACATTCAGATGTATGGGGACCAACTCTGGTATCGTCTCTTGGTGGCTCTTGCTATTATGTTACTTTTATTGATGATGCAACTAGGAAAACATGGGTGTATTTCCTAAAACAAAAATCAGAAGTATTTGAAACTTTTAAAAAGTGGAAGGCTTTGGTTGAGAATGAGACAGGAAAAAAGTTGAAGTGTCTCAGATCTGATAATGGAGGCGAGTATTGCAGCAGAGAATTTGAGAATTACTGTTCATATAATGGAATCCATAGGCAGAAAATGGTTCCTGGAACCCCACAAGAAAATGGTGTGTCTAAGAGGATGAATAGGACCATTATGGAGCATGCAAGGAGCATGTGATTGCATACTAGATTACCCTTACACTTTTGGGCAGATGTTGTACATACCGCTATTTATTTAATAAACAGGGGACCTTCAAATCCTTTGGATGGTGGTATTCCAGAGGAGGCATGGATGGGTAAAAAGCTAAACTATTCATTTCTAAAAACCTTTGGTTGTGCAGCTTTTTTCCATGTTGATATTGAAAATAGAACCAAGCTTGAGGCTAAGTCTAAAAAATGTACCTTCATTGGATATGGAGTAGATGAATTTGGTTATCAGTTATGGGATTATAAAAATCATAAAATTATTAGGAGAAAAGATGTTATATTCAATGAGAAGGTCATGTATAAGGATCAACTGCAAGAAAAGAAGCATGAATAGGCCAAAAAGGAATATGTGGTGCTAGATGAGATTCCAGAAAATAAAATACCAGTGGTACCTAATGCTCAACAACAACAAGTTATCCCACAAACTCTTGTAAGTGTTAGACAATCTACAAGGATAACTAGACCTCCAGAAAGATTTTCTCCATCATTATATTCTATATTATTAACTGATTCTGGTGAACCTGAAGGTTATGAAGAAGCAATGCAAGTAGATACCAAAAAGCAGTGGGAGCTAGGCATGAAAGAGGAAATGGACTCCTTATACTGCAGAATCAGACTTGGGACTTAGTCCAATTACCTATAGGTAAAAGAGCATTGCCAAATAAATGGGTTTATAGGTTGAAGGAAGAAGATGAAGGCAAGAAAAGATATAAGGCTAGACTCATGGTAAAAGGTTTTGCACAAAAAAAAGGTATCAATTTTGATGAAATATTTTCTCTGGTTGTAAAGTGACTTATATTAGAACTATTCTAAGTCTTGTGGCTGCAGAAGACTTGCATCTTGAACAACTAGATGTGAAAACAACATTTCTCCATGGGGATTTGGAAGAGGAAATATGTATGCAACAACCACAGGGATATGAGGTCAAGGGTAAGGAGGAATTTGTGTGCAGGTTAAAGAAGAGTTTGTATGGCCTGAAACAAGCACCTCAGCAATCGTATTTGAAATTTGATAGTTTTATGGTTGAACAAGGTTACAAAAGATGTCATTCTAATTATTGTGTTTATTTTAAGAAATTGGGTAATGGAAGCTATATTATCATGTTGCTTTATGTTGATGACATGCTTGTTGCTAGGTCTAACATGTAGCATATTAATGAACTTAAGAATAAATTAGAAAATTCATTTGCTATGAAGGATTTAGTGATAGCACGCTCCCTTAAAGCATGCACTAATACTCCATTCAACCACAAATGAGAACCAGGTCTCAGCATAAATAAAAGGGCTTTCACATACCTTCTGTCATTTGAATGACAGGAACTTGGATAGCAATATAAAGATTGTACAAAGTCATTCATGCAATAAGATTCACCACAATATTCCAAAGGCGACAAGATTAATGATAATACTAAATCAGCTCTAACATGCTACAGGAACAAACACCATTAAGCTATAGAATTATTATGAGCATAAATTAAACTTTTATTCCATACAGCCAAATCGGCCATCATTACAAGATAACCAAAACCTCATCCTTTCAATGGCTTATCCATATGTTGGTCTATCGGTTCCTATCTACTTTGTTCTTCTTTCTTTAGATTTTTAGACTATTCAATCTCCTCCGCATTTCTCTTCTATCACCAGGCTTATCATTCATGCTTGATTGCTCCTTTCTCTTGCTGTCTAAGAATCTACCACCTACTATCTTTTAATGCTCGGCCTGTCCCATTACTTATGCACGGCCTTTCTTATCCTGTCTGTCTTTTCTTATCCTCTAATGTCGGCCTCTTTCTACCATCGAACCCAATAACATATTCAGCCTCTTGCATTTGCTGTCACTGAGATTTCTGTCTATAGATGCCCTCCTTCTATCAGCCCCTTTCTCTTCTTGGGTGAGTTCGGCCTTCTTCCTCAGCATCGACCGCTTCTTATTCTTTCCTATCTGACCTCTCTATTCAAACATATTTGGCCTTCCACTTCCTTTCATTCATGTTGCCCCGCCTGATTATCTTCTGATATTCTTATCGGCCTGGTGGCCTCTTCCACTACCACTCTCTCTCTCTCTCTATTTGCCTATCGGCTTCCCCCTCAATACTTGCGGCCTCCTCAATATCTATGTGGCCTCTTCTTCCAGTCTCTCTCTTCTGCATATGAACTTCTCTTCCTAAAGCATTGACTCTGTGTCAGCCAACTATTCTCCTCCACAACTATTTATTAACTATTTTCTGACTTCTACCTATTTGGCATATGTGGTTGTTACCATTATCTATTCTTAGCCATGTGCCTTCTTGGCTTAATTGGCCTTTTCTTCTGCATGCGGCCTGTTTCTATTTTTCTTCTGTCGCTTTGTCTATTTTTGGTTCTTTCTGTCTTTTCTCTACTTTCAACTGTAAGTCACTAACCGTTCCTCTTTGGTTAAATATAGAATCTCTCTTTATGACTATTGTCATATTTTGCCTAGCCCCAAAATATTCTTGTTTCCCTCCTTCTATCAAAGAAATCCGATCAGAGAAAGCCTAAATGGAAGGAGAGAAATATCAAATTCTTTAATTATTCATGCTCTGCCTTGCAAAAAATCCCAAAATCTTGTCTGAAGATTCCTTGCAAAAAACCTAGAAAAACCCAGAATCCTTTTGTCCTCAAGTGCTTCCCATCACAGGGTTTCTCAGTTTCATACAAGAAAAAGATAGATGCATTTTTGAAAGTATATTTGCATATACATTCGTCAATGTATGTTGGAACATATATTCACGTTATGCAAAGGCCTAGATGCAATCGGCAAACATACAAGGTTGACATACAAGTGCTGATGTACATTGGCGGGCCAAAAAGAGTTACATCGGCCTTCAAGAAAGTGAAAAATGATTGTATGCATCTTTGTATGCACATCGGGTTTGTATGTGCATTTGGGGAATCTATCGCAGATTCCTAGAATACTTTGTGCTTGTATATTGGGATAGAATGTATATCGGGTTTGTATGTTTGCACATACAACGGGTATATACAATAAAAAATACACAAGAGGCCGACATGCATTCGCTATAGTGAAAGGGTCATCGGCTAGATCAGCCTCATCGGCAGCCAAGTTTAAAGTCTCCCCGATGGTTGATGCATATGCAAAGATCATTGTATGTTGGACATACAAGGCCGACATACAAAGCATAATGTACATCAGTCAATGTGCAATGGAAAAGATGCAAGTCAATATACATCGGGTCACTGTCGCATATGCAAAGATGAATGTATATTGAGTTGGTATGTTTGAATATACAATGCAGACATACAAGAGAGGGGCCCAACAAGATGCATCATCTACAGTTGTTTGTATATGCACATACATTTGCGATATACAGAGGGTCACATGCAAGGACAAAGATACAAGGCCGACATACATGCAAAAGATCACATGCAGGAGTGAATGTACATTGTCGATATGCAAAGAAGGTCACAAGCAAGGTTGACATACAAAGGCCGATGTACATTTGCAATGTACATCAGCAGAACATACAAAGGACTTTCGCTAAAGATACAAGGAGATATGCATGTGCGATATAGTAAGGTAGTTGTAACAGTGGCTTGTATATTTCACTTTGTGTGTTTGCATATACAAAGCCGATATACAAGGGGTTAAACATACAAGGAGGAGATGCAAAGGGTGGGGTCCACCAAATGTATATTTGCGATTGTATGTTTGGACATACAAGAAAAGCATGCATCGGGCACATACAAAGAAATGCATACAAAAAACCTTTGTATATCGACAACATACAAGGTCATATACAAATCAGTTTGTATATGCGGTACAAAGGAAGGACATACAAGACCTACATACAAGCAACAGATGCAAAGGAATATACAATGGAAAAGATGCAAGTCAATATACATCAGGTCACTGTCGCATATGCAAAGATGAATGTATATTGAGTTGGTATGTTTGAATATACAATGCAGACATACAAGAGAGGGGCCCAACAAGATGCATCAGCTGCAGTTGTTTGTATATGCACATACATTTGCAATATACATAGGGTCACATGCAATGGTGCAAAATGTTGTAGTTTTGTAGCCAAGCACACCTAATGTTGGGATTGTACAGCAAATAGAGCAGCCTTAGAATGATACTTGCCTTCCTAAATTGGTAGGAAAATGAGTTTTGTGGCATGAACAGAGATGACACTTCAATTGCAGCGAACACGAGAGCTAAAAAGAGGAGTTATGAGATAGATCAGGTAGCAAGCAAAGAAAAAGGACTTGCTGATCCTTCTACATCCCAGTTTCCCCATGTGTTGCAAAGGAATGCTCAAGCAACTGCCAGAGAATAGCCTCATTTGCAAGCTAATATTGCCGCTGCAAAGCCGCATCAGAAGGTAAGTGTTACTGCACCTTTCAATATCATTGAAAATATGAAGAAAGTGAACGTGACAATGTCTATGTGGGATTCCTTCGCAATCTTGGGTCAAAAGGACATGTTACAATCTGCTTTGTCTGGTTTAAAAGTGTCAAATGATACAACTGTTGACCTAGCTAGGGCCGTCCTTACCAATTCACCCCAGGATAGAAGCAAACAGCCAAGCAAGAGTGCTAAACCGCTTCCATTCTATGTGTCATTAATAATAGGAGACAAGTTAGTGCATAATTGCATGGTGGATAGCAGTGCAAGTAGTTCTGTAATGCCAAAATAGATTGTAGACCAACTGGGATTGAAATACCAGCCCCTAACAAAGGGTGTGCTCCAGCTAGATGGCACAGCTGTTAACACTGTAGGTGTGATAAAAGACCTAGGTCTCACTTTGCATACCTGCCCAAACATGTCCATTTCTCAAGAGGTGTTCGTCATAGATCTACCTCCTCATTTTGCCATGTGTTTGTCAAGGGAGTTCACGGCCAAGATAAGAGGGTATTTATCCTCAGATTGGTCCCACATGTTGTTTAGGACCCGATATGGCACAAAGGTGACCATAAAATCCAAGTTGTTTGCCAAATATCACATAGAGCCGTATGCCAAGTGCCGTTAATGCAAATTGCATTATTTCTGATGACCCTGAGCTTGTTGCTGCTCAGTAACTGCAAGCTGAAAGTATGCTAGAAGTGTTGTTAAAGGAGTGGGCCTTGGAAAATACTGTTGATGGTCCTAAAGAACACATTCAAGAAACTGGTATGGTAGTTCACATACTGGACGAACCTGAAGCATAAATTCCAAGCCTTGTAAAGAGTTCAGAACAACAGATAGAGCAACAAGATGAGGTATGAAAAATGTACTTTGATGGCTCTAGGAATAGGAATGGATCTGGTGGTGGTGCAATGCTTGTGTCTCCACAAGGTGAAAGATATTATTCTTCTTTTCATTTTTCCTTTTCATGTACAAATAACACTGCTGAATATGAGGGATTGATCTAAGGTTTGTAGTGGGCAAGAAAGAGGAAAATTGGTTGTTTGCAAGTGTTTGGGGACAGTGAACTTATTGTAAATCAGGTAAGAGGACTGCATGTTATGAAGAATGATACTTTGAAATGCTATAAGCATAGGGTATGGGACATGATTGAAGAGTTTGATGCTTTCAATCTGATCTCTATTCCAAGAAATCAGAATTATCATGCAGATAGGTTAGCTACAATTGGGGCTCAGTTTGATATCCCCAGTGATATTTAAAGAGAAAAGGTGCAGCCTCATGTGAAAATAGTTGATAGGCCTTCTATCCCTGACAATGACATTCATTGGCAGGTTTTTTAGAGTGATGAGTAGATCCTGTGGTTCCTGTTAGAAGAGGATGAGTTTTTCGTGATGAATCAGGATAAACTCAAACAACAGTATGGCAATGATCAAATTGTTCAGTTGAGAACAAACAAGCTACCCAAGGGATTGGTAACCTTGGAATCTATTTTTGGTATGGATGATCAGCTAAAGAAGAGCAAAGGAGTTGGAAATTTTCAAGGGTAAGCTTCTCAAAATAGGTAAAATCTGTTCACCTGAGGATAGGAAAGCTTTTATTGCCCTTTGTCAAGAATTTGAAGATGTGTTTGCTTGGGATTACTCAGACCTAAAATGGTTTGACCCTCATATTGCCCAGCATACTATAGAGTTAGAGCCAGGTGCAAAACCTGTAAGGCAGAAACAAAGACCTTTAAACCCAAATCTTGAGCCCCTGATGATTAAAGAATTGACCAAGCTGATCAAGGGAAAGATCATTTTTCTGATCAAGCATACTTCTTGGGTCTCCAACCTTGTCCCTGTGAGAAAAAAGAATGGAGAGATTAGGTTATGTGTCAACTTTAGAGACCTTAATAGAGCCTCTCTGAAGGACCACTACCTACTGCCCTCAATGGAGCAAATTCTGCAAGTAGTGGCTGGTTCAGAAAGATTGTCCTTACTTGACAGATTTTCCAGTTATAACCAAGTGTTAGTCAAGGAGGAAGATCGGTTTAAAACCACTTTTACTACCAAATGGGGCACCATGGCCTACAAAAGGATGCCTTTTGGTCTGTCAAATGTTGGCTCAACTTTTCAGAGGGCTATGGATATGTCTTTCAAGGGTTTGCTTTATAAATTGGTACTTGTGTACCTAGATGATATCACAGTTTTCTCTAAAGATGCATCTGAACATATTTTTCACTTGAAGCAAGTATTTGAGAGATGTAAAGAGTTTGGGATATCTCTCAACCCTAAGAAATGCATTTTCACTATGCATGAAGGCAAGCTTTTGGGGCACATTGTGTCAAAAGAGGGAATTACCATTGATGTTGAAAGAGTAAGGGCTATTTTGGAGCTACCTTTACCTAGTCACAAGAAAGGACTGCAAAGTTTTAATGGCAGAATCAATTTTCTATGAAGATTCATACCTAATATTATAAATCTTTTGAAGCCATTAACCTCTATGCTGAAGAAAAATATAGTTTTATGTAAATCCCAATTTCTCTAAAGAGTTTATTTTGTATGCTTATGGCGGTCTAGATACCATTTCTACGATTTTGGTACAGCAGCAGAGTGACAGCTTTGAACAACCAATCACTTTTTTAGCCAAGGATTGGAGGAGTATGAACAGAGGTATAGCTTCATTGAGACGCACGTCCTTGCATTGGTAAGGAGTCTAAAGAAATTCAGGCATCTTATTTCTAACAATAGGATACATTTGATGGTTGCTCACCATGGCGTGAAAGAGTTCCTATTAAGTAAGGATGTAAATGAGAAGAGAGCTGGTTGGATTACCAAAGTCATGGAGTATGACGTGGATATCAAAGTAACCAAGCTCGTCAGAGGCAGAGGACTCAGCGAACATCTTGCTGCTAGTTCTGAAAACGAAGTAGAGAAGGAAAAGAAAGTGCTTTTGGCTATTGAAGATGAGCATCAGGCTGATACAATAGCAGTGGGCACAGGTTGGGTTAATACCATGACCTATTTTTTGCAAACTGGTGAATGTCCAGCAAGACTAGATAGAGCCAAGAGGAGATATTTTTGATTGTAATCCATTCCATACGTTTTGATCAATGGCATTCTTTTCAGGAAAGATTTTAATGGTGTATTGTTAAGATGCATTGATGAAGCTTAGACTGACAAGGTGCTGCATGAATTTCATGATGGAACAGCAGGGGGTCATTTTTCCCCAAGGACTACTGCCTGGAAAATAATGAGAGCTGGATATTACTGGCCCAGCTTATTCAAGGATGCTCACACATGGGCTAGAAAGTGTGTGAAGTGTGCCATTTTTGTAGGCAAAGAAAGGCTACCAGCTTTACCCCTATAGCCAATTCAAGTAGAGCAGTCCTTCATGAGATGGGGCATCAATTTTATAGGTCCCATTAATCCACTGTCTAGTGTGGGCCACAGGTGGGTGCTTACAGCAACAGACTATTTCACAAGGTGGACTGAAGTGGTGGCTCTGAAGGAATCCAATGAGAGTGTTGTTTTGAACTTTTATGGTGATTTGATATCTAGATTTGGGGTACCTGAATCAATCATCTCAGACAATGCCTTAGCCTTTGTTGGATTAAAGATAACTGACTAGGCCGTGAAGAATGGGATCTATCTGGGCACTTCATCAAATTATTACCCATAGGGTAATGGTTTGGCTGAATCCACAAATAAAAATCTCATAAGAATTATCAAAAGGACAATGGAGGATAACCAGAGAGCCTGGCATACCAATTTGAAATCTGCTTTATGGGCAGATAGAATAACTCCCAAGAGGTCTATTGGGAACTCTCCATATATGCTAGTTTATGGAAAAGAGGCAAGATTGTCTGTATCTGTAGAGTTGCCAGCTCTTGATATCATGAATCAACTGGAGATGTTTGAAGAAGAGGATCCCATGGCTGTCAGATATGCTCAACTCATCGAGCTTGAAGAGGTCAGAGATAAAGCTAAGAAGGCTATGGAGTATCATCAGCTTCAGAAAAAAAGAGTTTTTGATAAGAAGGCCACTCCCAGAAATTTCAGGGAAGGTGATATGGTGCTCAAATGGGATGAATTAAAAAGTAGGCCAAGGAAGCACTCCAAGTTTGATAGCATGTGGAGTGGCCCATTTATCATTACTAAATGCAAGGAGCACAATGCATTTCAGTTATCGAATATGGATGGAGAAAATTTGCCTATCCCAGTCAATTGGATGCACCTAAAGAGGTGTTTTGATGTATGAGTTGCCTTGTAGATCAGTATATTAGGTTTCTTGCTCTTAATAAGTGCTGCTGCACAATAGTTTAGATGCCTCTTTGTTTTCCCTAACTGTTGCCTAGCACAGTTTGTGGGTTGCTTTCGGCTTTTTTTTTGTTTGGGCTTTGGTCTTCCTATGTTCTTCATTGCTGTCATGCTGAGGTACTGAGGTCAAGATGTTTATCAAAGGTATTTTCAATCTCTTTTTGACTCCATGCCCAATGGTTGCTATAAGGCCATTGATCATTTGTTTAGTAGGCAAACACCCCTGAGAGGTCGCCAAAGCTGTTGTCATATTTTGCCTAGCCCCAAAATATTCCTGTTTCCCTCCTTCTATCGAAGAAATCCGTTAGAGAAAGCCTAAATGGAAGGAGAGAAATCTCAAATTCTTCAATTACTCATGCTCTGCCTTGCCAAAAATCTCAAAATCTTGCCTGAAGATTCCTTGCAAAAAACCAAAAAAAACCTAGAAACCTTTTGTCCTCAAGTGCTTCGAATCGTAGGGTTTCTCAATTTCATACAAGGAAAAGATAGATGCATTTTTGAATGTATATTCGCATATACATTCACCAATATATGTTGGAACATTCGTGTTATGCAAAGGCCTAGATGCAATTGTGAGGACCGCCCTTTTTACTTCTGTTGTTATGACTATTTACATTACTGTTATTATTTTTTTATATTTGTGGGATAGCAGTTCCCGGAATTGTCAAACTATTAAACTTTATTATGATTTCGGAAAAACTAATTGGGTGATGTTTGGATAAGTTTACATTTCAGAAAAACATTAATTAGGTGATGATGGAAAATTGTAATATGATTTCATTTATGTTAATTAGTACTATGTCATGATAATGCATGTTTTTAGTTGCTTCGGCTATGATGATTTTATGTGGTTACTGATCTTGTAATTTAGTGTGCAGGAATTACTAATCGAACCACAGAATTCGGAGATCATTCCGCACCTTGTTATTTGTTATTCCCTGTTAAGCCGATCTGATTCCACGAGGAACCAAGATCTCTTTGTGTTTGATGTAATGATGTAATGTGGTCTTTCGTATGGTCGAGTGGGTTAGGTTACCCTCATGTAACATTATTTTATAATTTGTGTTGTAAAAAGGATTGAAATTGAATTTCCTTATTTAATTTAAATTTATGAGGCCTTTTCTTGTGCTTTACCTTGACCAGGGGTGTCTTGTATGGGTTAAAGTTGACCCTGGGTTATACCCCATGGGTCCAGGGGCCCATTTGGCATGGGTAACCCTTGAGTAACCTCCATCTAGTCATCTTAACTTCCCCCTGAAGTTAAGTGGCGAAAATTGGAGGTAGGAGGGGACATGATGGGTTGTACCAACACCCAACCCATCCCCTCTACATTCCCCAAGGTAAGAGATGCCATCCATTATTGAAGGATTGACTTAAAGTCACCCCTTCCATAGTGAGATTCCCCCATGTGCTGTGGGGACACCCATGTGAAGAAGGGAAGAAGGGGCATGGGTCACCTGTCTTCTTCCCCATTAACTCCTTTTATTTCTCCCATGCGTAAGAGGAATCACATGAGGAGAGGAATAAGGAGTACTCTTGGGAAGGGTGAGTGACATAAGCCACCAGGGCAGAATAGTGGTTTTGGGGGAGAGTGAGAAGGTGACAAGTGTCACCTCCCCATTCCTCAAAACTGAAAAGAATTTGGTTATTTGTTTCCAATTTTGGGATGGGAGGGAGTTAGTTGAATTTTGGGGAAACTTTCATTTTTTTGCCTTACCAAAAATAGAAAGGTTAGCTTGCAGGAGAGAGAAGGGAAAGGGAGTTGGTGGCTAAGGTTGGAAGAGAACTCTGTGGGCTCTGCAACAGCTTCATTCCAGGAGGGCTTTGTAAGGTTGGTTTAAATTTTACCCTTGCTTCGTATAGCTGAATGTGTATGTAAAGTGTGTGAATTTGTGTTTAGATTTGTTTTCTGCGGGGTTTGTTGTCGGGTTGTTTGACAGAGCTTCTCCCACTTGGGAGAAATGCTCATCAAGTTTGGGGTAGGGGAGGAGAGATCCTCCTCGGGTGCATACCTGTTTCCATCTTTTGGGATGTTGAAAGCCTGGAGGGCATGTATCTGTGTCTGTATCTTTGACTTGAGAGTCATATACAGTTTTCTTAAAAATTTGAGATCAAACTTGGTTTGAGACCAAGAGAAATGGTATTGGTTAACTTATCTGTCAGGGTGACACTCTGGAGTCGAGTGTGTCCACTCTCCTGCCCCTTATGAAACTCACTGTAGTTGAGTTTCCATGTTGTGTTAATGACCCACGGGTGTTTGTGTGCTTTGGGATTGTTGTTGTTACTGTTGTGAAGTGGAGTGCTTGAGTTACCCAGGTGTGAGTATGGTCTCCCTAGCTCGGGGGTGACCCACTTGCGGGTCTACGGAAGGGAGGAGAGCTAGATGAGTGGTGTTTTCTTCTTTGTTTGTCTTTGATACGCAGGTTTTCTCTTGGAGCTTCTGGTTGGATATTTATGAAGAAACAACTTATTCTTCTTTGTCATGAGAATTAGGCCTGGGTCATTTCATAAGAGTTGAGGAGGGAGCACCTCTCTTGTTATTGCTGTAATTTATTGTTACCCTGGGAGTGAAGGAAATCACCTCCCTGATCTTGTTATTGATGGACTTTTACTTGGTTGTCACAAGCTATCAGTTGTATATTGTTTGGGAGAAGGAAATTCATATCTGGGAAGTTAGTTGTTTGTATCCAGGGTTTAAAATAATCTCTTGCTTTATGTAGTGGAAGAGTTATCTTTTCTGGAATATGAATGTGGTTTTCAAGTTATGTTGTTTTGGAAACCTTTTTAAAAATAGTGTTTAATATGTTAATGAAAGGAAGAGTTCATCTCTTATTTGCAATCTAATCTGAGTTTGTTTACGTAATTGAAAGTTTGGAATTGCTTAACTAGTTGAAATGTTAGTTTTATGGTTCATTGTTCTAATGGAAAAGACAATTTTAAATGTTTAAGTTTATTCTTCATATATAGTGGTTTCAGTTAATTTGCAAAGATTAGAGGAAATCTAGCATGTATATATTTCTGTTCGTTAATTTAAGAAACTTAAATGTTTTATGAAAATGGAATATATATCGCTATATATAAATATATATATATATATATATATATATATATATATATATATATATATATATATATATATATTAGTTGTTATTTAATTACCATTTTTTTTTACCGAATATGAGAAACTAACTATTTAATTGTAATGGACAAATTTGAATGGTAATAAAATATATATACATTTGCATATATATAAATATATATATATATATATATACATATATATATATATATATATATATATATATTTAAATAGAATAATAGTAACTGAATAAATTGTGTAGTAAAACAAAAACAAGATTTACAGATTTAAAGAGACTTAAATAAATATATATATATATAGATATATATATATATATATATATATAAATATTATTGATGTTTTAGTATCATCGAATGCAATAAAAACGGATCTCATTTTAAGACTGGCGTCATTTGAGAACGCTATGTTGAAAACACAGTCGAAGCTTTGTGTATGTTGGGCGGTGGGGAGTAATCCCCACCGCAGTCCCTATATATTAAACACAAAGGTGTGGGGAGGGGCGGAGCCCCACCCACACCCCACATCGTGGGATGTGGGTGGGGCTCTGCCCCTCCCCACATCCCCCTGTCGTTTAAACCCCCGCAGAGCTCTTAACTCCGCCCACAGCAGCGCTTCGCCGCCGCTGTCTCTTGCGGCCTCCGTCCCTCTGTGCGGCCGACCCCTGCCGCCAGTCCCCTGCACAACAAAACATAAAATGTTAGGTAAAAAAAAAAATGTTAGGGCTATTTAGCCCTAACATACATGCAATGGATCATTTAAATAACAAAGCAAATATATATATATATATATATATATATATGTTGGCATAATAAATGTCATATATATATATATGCCTGATTCATTAAATAACAAAACAAATATATATATATATATGTCATATATATATATATATGTCATATATATATATATGTCATATATATATATATATATATTATGTTTTGAAGGGGAATTGTAAATAAATATAGATATAGTTAGTTATATAGTTCTATATGTATATATATATTACATATATATTACATATATATATTTATATATATGGTATATATATACATAGAAGAGGTGTCTTGGGCCATTTTATGAGGCCCTCTCTATCATTCATAACAAGGAGATGTGCAAAATTAATTAAAAATAAAATATATTTTCACAGTTAGGTTTATTTAAGTGTTGAACACAACAACCAAAGAAGTTATGTTTCCATGATCAGGTTTTTATAAAGAGGAGAGCCTCCTATATCTATTAACAATGGTATACAATTCACACTAAGAGTATTAATATTAATTAGTAGTAAGAATAACAACAGTAAGTATAAATAAGAGAAAATAAAATTATAATTTAAAGTGAGCGTAAAGGACTATTCCGTAATACTCTGGAAAGAGTTTCTCGGAAGTTTCCACTACCAACATAATGTCAATAACCAGGAAAATGAAGGAAAATGAAGAGGAAAATTACACGTCACCTTGCTTAAAAGATCACTGGAAATAAACTTAAGAAGCCATCACAGACATTCCATGTGGCCATTTTAATCCCAACTGTAGTAAACGACCTCATAAGTAAACCTGTAAGAGAGTTCGAAGAAGAAAAACTAACATTGGAAAACACAGAGGAGAAAATGCGCGACATTTCCCACATGGGATAAGAGAACTAAGTTGACGGACCCTTCTGCTAAATCTGCTTAGGAACAAGATTAATTAATACAAACAAAGAGGAGATACCGTGATCGGAGAAGACTAGGAGACCGAGTCCAGCGAAGTAGTAAACCAGTCTATGTGACCTAGACCATCCTGAAGTTAGGTTTAATATCAACAATAGAAACAGTGATAACCCTGATTGATGCCCAATATGAAGAAAGGAAAATGAAAGAGAGAGAGACCGAAATATAAACAAACTAAATTATCACAGAAATAGTTAAGGTGAGCGCGATAAAAATACAATCAAAATTAAGACCCAGAGAAAAGGGAAGAGAGAGCAAACAAACCGCCTTGTTGAGAATGCTAAGTCGTAGGAGGAGTATGTTTCAGGAAACAAGAGAGGAGACAGACAACCGTGCCTTGCTGAAAATTGACTAAATAGGGAGATCACTAGTCGGTTTAGTCAGAACAAGGCGTCGTGGGAAGTTGTTAATCTATCAGCGAACCACGTGCGTAAATGAGTGCTGCGTAATTCCCACTAACGCCGTAAGGCGTTATGCTGCCGGAGTTTGTCGAGATTTAGATTCAGGAACTATGGTAATCTCACTCTTGCAATGACGTTAATGGCGTCATAAAGACCCTCTTGTTGATCTGTATGCATCTGGTTGCAAGCAATTGTACTTAAATCCCACCGAAAATTGTAGTGTTTCGCCATGAGAGAACACTGCCGAGCATGCTTACGCATGCGAAGGGGTTTTTAGGACAGTGTGAGAAAAGTTTTTCATATCTAGTGTCATAGCCACATGACAGATGTGGCTATGACACGTGCGATGTGTGTTGTGACCACATGGAAAATGTGGGCATGACAACAATTGACAAACATACAAGGTTGACATACAAGTGCTGATGTACATTGGCGGGCCAAAAAGAGTTACATCGGCCTTCAAGAAAGTGAAAAATGATTGTATGCATCTTTGTATGCACATCGGGTTTGTATGTGCATTTGGGGAATCTATCACAGATTCCCAAAATATTCTGCACTTGTATATTAGGATAGAATGTATATTGGGTTTGTATGTTTGCACATACAACAGGTATATACAATAAAAAATACACAAGAGGCCGACATGCATTCGCTACAGTGAAAGGGTCATCGGCCAAATTAGCCTCATCGGTAACCAAGCTTAAAGTCTCCCTGATGGTCGATGCATATGCAAAGATCATTGTATGTTGGACATACAAGGCCAACATACAAAGCAGAATGTACATCAGTCAATGTGCAATGGAAAAGATGTAAGTCAATATACATCAGGTCATTGTCGTATATGCAAAGATGAATGTATATTGAGTTGGTATGTTTGAATATACAATGCAGACATACAAGAGAGGGGCCCAACAAGATGCATCGGCTACAGTTGTTTATATATGCACATATATTTGTGATATACAGAGGGTCACATGCAAGGGCAAAGATACAAGACCGACATACATGCAAAAGATCACATGCAAGAGTGAATGTACATTGCCGATATGCAAAGAAGGTCACAGGCAAGGTTGACATACAAATGCCGATGTACATTTGCAATGTACATCAGCAGAATATACAAAGGACTTTTGCCAAAGATACAAGGAGATATGCATGTGCGATATAGTAAGGTAGTTGTAACAGTGGCTTGTATATTTCACTTTGTGTGTTTGCATATACAAAGCCGATATGCAAGGGGTTAAACATACAAGGAGGAGATGTAAAGGGTGGGGTCCACCAAATGTATATTTGCGATTGTATGTTTGGACATACAAGCAAAACATGCATCAGGCACATACAAAGAAATGCATACAAAAAACCTTTGTATATCGACAACACACAAGGTCATATACAAATCAGTTTGTATATGCGATACAAAGGAAGGACATACAAGACCTACATACAAGCAAAAAATGCAAAGGAATATACAATGGAAAAGATGCAAGTCAATATACATTGGGTCACTGTCGCATATGCAAAGATGAATGTATATTGAGTTGGTATGTTTGAATATACAATGCAGACATACAAGAGAGGGACCCAACAAGATGCATCGGCTACAGTTGTTTGTATATGCACATACATTTGTGATATATAGAGGGTCACATGCAAGGGTGCAAATCTGGGAGATAACAATGAAACCATCAACATCATGGCCAGTACCTCCTCAAAATAGCATTCGAACTTCCTGCTACCAATTTCCTGAAAATAGCAATGTAACTGATTTTAATAATCACCTTCTCCATTATTCAGCTTTCTAGAAATAATAATTAATTATTAAGGCGACAGGAGCTTCCTTCCTCATGCTTTCTATCACTTGACCCATACATTAAAACCATAAATCAAATTCCATTGACAATTTTTGAATTTTAATAAGATGCCCCTGCATCAAACTCCCCAGGGGACAAAAATCATGTGCTCCAGCACATGTGTTCCTCTGCAAACTTAATCAAACCTTTTCTTCTGCCTTTTCCATAATTTCTATATCTCATATGCATTGATCCTTGAACATTTTCGTGCAACACTGTGAGCTTCTCTCACATGATTGTCTGTAACACTTATGATCCACCGCCAATATCGAATTCTCCTTTCATTAAACAAATCATAATCAAATGGAAAAATTATGACAACACCTATTTCATTATCCATACTTAGCATTCCTATATCATCATCAATATGTTCATTTGTCATATCTTCCAGCCATTCCTCTCTTATAATCATCTGCTGGAACACCAAATCATTTTCAGCTTCATCCTCTACCATCTTACTCTTTAAATCTGCAACATCTTGATTCTTCATTTATGCAACCACTTCTGCATCATTGCCTTCAATCTTCACTGCTGTCCTATTTATGCTCACACCCTTAATCTTCTCGTTCCATTCTTGCTCAATGGCTGCCAACTATTTCCACCAATCTTCTTCAGCATTTTCTATTGCTGCTCCATCTTCCTCTTCTTCCTCTATAGCTACTTGTTGGGTCAAATCTGCATCTTCAACACATACCTCTTCTATCTTCCTTTTCCATACAACTCTTCTATTCCACTTTTCCTCTTTCCTGTCACACCTGCATCTTTCAATTTGTCTTTGCCTACATTCTTGTCTTCTCAAATATCTATCTCTCCTTATCTCTTTTTCATCTAATAATCTTCTCATAATTTCCTCATCATTATGAATTTCATTCAGAGCTTTATCAACATAAAAATTAAATTTCTTTTCTCTTACCTTTCCTACACTTTGATTCTCTTGCTGCAGCTTGACTATATGCTCCTTCCCTTTCTTGCCATCTTCTACTGGATTCATCATGCTTCCAGTTTCTAGGAGTTTGTTCTCCTTTTCCCACCTCCAATTCTTTGTCTTTTCTGCAACACATTTGTTTGCTGCTGCTTGCTTTACCACACATACTCTATCACTGGACTGATGTCTTTTCCTTGCTACACTTGAGCTTCTCTTCACTTGCTTTGTCTTCATCCTCAACTCATTTTCTCTAGGCCTCTTTGTTGGCCAATTCAACCTTACATCATATTGCCACTTATTCATCTGCACATCTCTCTTTCTATGCACTTGCTTGTTAGCATAATCAAAGGCATTCACTTCTTTACAACTCAACTGTTGTTTTCATTATGAATTTCATTCAGAGCTTTATCAACATAAAAATCAGATTTCTTTTCTCTTACCTTTCCTACACTTTGATTATCTTGCTGCAGCTTGACTATATGCTCCTTCCCTTTCTTGCCATCTTCTACTGGATTCATCATGCTTCTAGTTTCTAGGAGTTTGTTCTCCTTTTCCCACCTCCAATTCTTTGTCTTTTCTGCAACACATTTGTTTGCTGCTGCTTGCTTTACCACACATACTCTATCACTGGACTGATGTCTTTTCCTTGCTACACTCGAGCTTCTCTTCACTTGCTTTGTCTTCATCCTCAACTCATTTTCTCTAGGCCTCTTTGTTGGCCAATTCAACCTTACATCATATTTCCACTTATTCATCTGCACATCTCTCTTTCTATGCACTTGCTTGTTGGCATAATCAAAGGCATTCACTTCTTTACAACTCAACTGTTGTTTTTCATCAATCTTTTTATTTTGCCAACATGGAACTACATATCCATGATCCTCAATCACATTTACATTTTCCAATTTCTTTTCCTTATCAACTGGTCTATCCATATTCTCATTTCTACATTCATGACCAAAAGTACCAATTTTACCTTCATTCCTTTGTGCAAGGACCCACTATCCCAAATTGCATCCATCTTCAACTTCTTGGCTTTTCAACTTTTCTTCTTTACAAGCATCTTGTGCTACTGCTGCAACATCTTCACATGCATCATGAAACTCTATGGTTTCCTCTTCATCTTCATCATCCAACTGAACTTCTTTAGCATCAATTTCCTCTTCATTTTCAGGTACTCTATAATGCACCTCTGCTACAAACTCTTCTTGGCATTCTGCTGCCATCAATCTTTCCTTGTTCACATCTTCCACTCTTTCTTCAGGAGCTATTCTTGCCCCACATTTCATCATTTTCAAGGTCTCATCCTCGACCTTCCTCCACACATTCTTCATACCTGCATACAAATCTACAAACATAACATTAGCAAATAAAATGAGAGACCATACTGTCTGCACCAATGCCCTAATAGACATTCTTCCTTCTTCGTTTCTCTTTTTCTCAAGTGCTACCTGTTGCACCTTTTCCTCTTTCTCTTTTCTCATGTTCTTGTCAATGAGAACTCTCTTGACCTCTTCCGATCCATGCTGCGCCAATGACAACTCTCTGTTGTCCCATCTTTTTGGGAACCCTCTCACCTTCCTATCTTTTCCTCTTAAGGCTTTTATACTCTACCTTTTCCTTTTCTCAACAATCTCCTTTATTGGCCATTTTACTTTCTTACTCATTGGCCAAACCCAATAACATTCTTGGTCTTGTTCTTCATACCATTGTTTCACCATCATCAGATCCCTTCTCAACTCTACCAATTCTTTTTTGAATTCTGCATCTGTCATCCGTTTGCCTTCTTTTCTTTTGTCTCTTTTTTTGAGACTCTCTTTCTTCCCTTGCTTCTGCACTATTCTATCTTTTTTCATCTTTCAGACACCTTACTAGGGCTTCCTTCTCTTTCCAATCTGCCCTGTCAATCAACCACAAAACCACTACCAATAACACATACAATATTCATATACTCAGATCATTCTGAGCTTTGATACCAATCTAATAGCATGCTCCCTTAAAGCATGCACTAATACTCCATTCAACCACAAGTGAGAACTAGGTCTCAGCATAAATAAAAGGGCTTTCACATACCTTTTGTCATTCAAATGACAGGAACTTGGACAGCAATATAAAGATTGTACAAAGTCATTCATTCAATAAGATTCACCACAATATTCCAAAGGCAACAGGATTAATGATAATACTAAATCATCTCTAACATGCTACAGGAACAAACACTATCAAGCTATAGAATTTTTATGAACATAAATTAAACTTTTATTCCATACAGCCAAATCAACCATCATTACAAGATAACCAAAACCTCATCCTTTCAATGGCTTATCCATATGTTGGTCTTTCGGTCTTTTTAGACTATTCAATCTCCTCCTCATAGGCTGGTTTATTCTCTTCTATCATGAGGCTTATCATTCATGCTTGATTGCTCCTTTCTCTCGCTGTCTAAGACTCTATTGCCTACTATCTTTTAATGCTCGGCCTGTCCCATTACTTCTACATGACCTTTCTTATTATGTCTGTCTTTTCTTATCCTCTGATGTTGGCCTCTTTCTACCATCGAACCCAATAACATATTCAACCTCATGCATTTGCTGTCACTAGGATTTCTGTCTATAGATGCCCTCCTTCTATCGGCCCCTTTCTCTTCTTGGGTGCATTTGGCCTTCTTCCTCAGTGTTTACCGCTTCTTATTCTTTCTCGTCCAGCCTCTCTATTCAAACGTATTCAGCCTTCCACTTCCTTTTGTTCATGTTGCCTCGTCTGATTATCTTCTGATATTCTTATCAGCCTGGCAGCCTCTTCCACTATCGCTCTCTCTCTCTATTGCCTATCAGCTTCCCCCTCAATACGTGCAGCCTCCTCTTCCACTCTCTCTTCTGCATACAACCTTCTCTTCCTAAAGCACCGACTCTATGTCGGCCCACTATTCTCCTCCACAACTATTTATTAACTATTTTCTACCTTCTACCTATTTGGCATGTGTGGCTGTTACCATTATCTATTCTTAGCTGTGTGCCTTCTTGGCTTAATCGGCCTTTTCTTCTACGTGTGGCCTATTTCTATTTTTCTTCTGTCGCTTTGTCTATTTTTGGTTCTTTCTGCCTTTTCTCGACCTTCCACTATCAATCACTAACTGTTCCTCTTTGGTTAAATATAGAATCTCTCTTTATGACACCATCAACATCATGGTCGGCACCTCCTCAAAATAGCATTTGAACTTCCTGTTGCCAATTTCTTGAAAATAGCAATGTAATTGATTTTAATAGTCACCACCTTCTCCATTATTTAGCTTTCTAGAAATAATAATTAATTATTGTTGTTCCTGTCACCTTGGTGACAGGAGCTTCCTTCCTCATGCTTTTTGTCACTTGACCCATACATTAAAACCATAAATCAAATGCCAATGACAATTTTCAAATTTTAATAAGATGCCCCTGCATCATTTGGGTGCAGCAAAACAAATCCTTGGTATGAGGATCACACGAGATAGGACAAACATAAAATTATTTTTGTCTCAAAGTGAGTATGTAGAGAAGGTGTTGAAAAGGTTTAACATGCAAAATGCAAAAGCAGTTAGTACACCTTTGCCTAGTCATTTTAAGTTGACTAAGGAGATGTGTCCAAAGACAAAAGAGGAGGAAGACAAAATGTCTAAGATACCATATGCATCAGCAGTTGGTAGCTTGATGTGCAATGGTATGCACAAGGCTAAATATTGCACATGTAGTGGGAGTTGTGAGCAGGTATATGAGCAATCCAAGAATGGAACATTGGAATGCATTAAAATAGATTCTCTGATATTTGAGAGGTACTACTTCAAAGAAACTATGTTTTGGAGGAACTAATTTTGCTCTAAAAGGATATGTTGACTCTGGTCTGGCAAGTGATATTGATAGCAGGAGGTGTAAAACAGGGTATGTTTTTACTATAGGAGGTACTGTAGTCAGTTGGATTTCAAGGATGCAAATGGTTGTTACACTTTCAACCACTAAAGCTAAGTATGTTGTTGCTACGAAAGCTAGCAAGGAGATGATTTGGTTACAAAATTTTCTAGAGGAATTGGGGAAACAACAAGAAGATAGCCCTTTGTACACTGATAGCCAGAGTGTCATTCATCTTGCTAAGAATTCAACTCTGCATTGAAAAACTAAGCACATACAACTCAGATACCACTTCATTTGGTCAGTTTTGGAGGATGGACAGTTGAAGCTAGAGAAAATTCACACAAGTGAGAATCCTACAGATATGTTCACAAAGGTGGTTACGTGGGAGAAACTGATTTCCTTATCAGTTTCTGTTGGCCTTCATGACTGATAATGGTGGATATAAGAAACCAGCCAGGCCTGTAATCCAGTGGGAGTTGCAAGTGCAGCAGTGTCGTCCAGGATCAGTCTCCAAGTGGGAGATTGTTTGGTGTGGAGCCTGATTAGTCTCCAAGTGGGAGATTGTTGGTATGTGGCTACTGATCATGCAAGTATTGTACACTCATAACGTATCCTTGCTGGGGTTCGGAGTCGATTGTTAATTTTTGTTAACCAACAAAAGAAAAATGACATTGTAAAATCCTAATTCTAGAAGATTCCAAAAATCTTTTTATAAGCGGCTGGGATGTATGTTGCAGATGTAGAATTCATGAGATTGTAATATGTTTTGTACTAGATAATAAAATCATTGGATGGCTGAGTTTCTATGAATGTAGCCCAAATTGGGTGAACCACGTTAAATTTTTGTGTTGATCTCTTTTGTGTTATTCTTCATTGTTATATTTGGGTTATTTAATCTGCATATAATTGTTAGTGTTTATTGCTTAGATCTACCTGAACCCTAACATGAGCATCCTCAAGCGGTTGAGAAACCTCAATAAATAACAAACGTGCAACCGATTGATTCCCACTAGTCTCCACGGAGGCAAGTGGTACAAAAGTAACATTGTGATTGTGGGGAGGTCTATTTTATGCACGAAGGTTGCCTCGTTATCCTTGTAGGGATGGTGGAGGGGGAACCTTAGCATATCTACTAGGTGCTCTGGGATGGGGAAGAACCTTTGATTTGAGCTTAGCTTCATTCACCACCTGCGGGACAGGAGGAACTATTATCATAGCCTCAGAAGATCAAGGAGTTTTAGGAACATCACAAGGAGGACTATTACTAAGCGATAACTCTGCTATTTTCTTTTCTTTGAACTTTTGATATGACAAGAATAATAAATCCTCTCTAGATTGAGTGACTCCAACTAGTTGTGGCCAGAAGCAGTCAAGTGTAAAATGTCCATTGCGTAGCAATGGGTCAATACTAACTATGATGTACAGCATGTACCTGTCCCTCAAATGAAAACTTTAATCACTTGTGAGCAATAGAGGGGATTGTTTTCATGGAGTGGAGCCATGGGTGACCCAACTTCACATGAAATAAGTCTGGTGTAGGAATGATAACATAATTAACATCAAAGGCTCTTGGTCCAACCTTGACATCAAGAGTTAAGGCACCAAGATTTGGAAGGATAGACCCATCATGTGCTCTAATCACCATCTCTGATACGTCATAGGTATCTCAATGTAAACCATGCATGTAGAGAAACTCTTTAGTTACTACTGTTGATAACTGAGAGGGGGGGGTGAATCAGTTATCCTAATTATTTCCTTTTTGAACTTTCTTATTAATTAATGCAGCATTGAATCAAACACGAAAACATTACCATGAAATATGACACAGTATTTTTGACGTGGAAACCCTGTTAAGGGAGAAAACCATGGGGTGATTAACCCAAAAATTATTCTCTGTTAGAAGAATAGGAAATTACAAAATGGCACTTGCCAATTAGGGCTCACTGCCCGAGCACACTGCTCACAAGAGGCCCACTGCCTACAAGAAGACACACTGTCTACAAAGTGATAAGAATCACAGTCTTGAACTGATTGGAAGCATCTGCATATGCTGGAGTTCAGTTCCGGTTAGGCTCAGTACACTGATCTGCTGCACTTCATCTTTTCTCTGTTCTTTATTCTGCTATCCTTTCACATACCGGATCTGTCTTGGTACTTCTGCTCTGTTCTGCTCTTCTTCGCATATATTCTTGATATCACCACACACTTCACAACTAAATCCATCCTCTATATATATCCGCACAAGTAATTTCATCACCTTTCTAGTCGGCATCCGAAACAGTCTAGTTTCTTACAAACTCTGTTCTGTCGGCTGAATCCTTGCTCACCAAGTAATGCGGATCAAGCATATACTTGTAGATATCATTAATCATGTCGGCCAAACATGATTCATGCCTTCACAACCTTTATCATCAATAGTAACACATCTGGAAAGTAGTCTGATACTCTGTCAGTCAGTTCTTCCTCTGTTTTCACTGTCTCTCAGGAATCCGGTACTCAACTATTCATATCTTTTTCCTTGTCCATCACCGGAGGCTAAATCCTTGGAATATACCACTCAAGGTAGTCCTCTTGACTTCCCCAAATCTGCACTGCACCAAGACACTTCCTCTGAGAGATCCGGACCAATCTGTCGGACCTTGCCACATGCTCTGTTCTTGTTCACCGGACCACAACAATCTTTATTCTGACTTCCGGTAGAGACACACCATGACTTGCGGATATGTGGGATGACCTTTGTTGCCATCAATGACAACAACCATGAATCCATATAGTGTCTCTTGCCAACAATCTCCCCCTTTGGCATTGATGGCAACACTTAGTGAAAAATGACTAAGTGTTTACGCTATGCTCCCCCTTTGCTGATGCTCTGTCTTTATATACAATTTCCAGAACTCCCCCTTAATTGGATTCCTCATTTTTCACTGCTCCTCACTCCCCCTTTGACATCAATGGCAAAGGGTAGGGTCCGCACATCAAAATTTTCAAAAATTTTCTATACATAGCCGCATATTTACATACTCACATATACTGAAGAATGTCTGCAAAGGATGTCTGCAATTGGATCATTTCTATAGCCCAACTTTGCTTCATTCTATCCAAAATTGAAATGTGACCACTCAACAAAAATTCAAAAGCTTCTGCCCGCTTGAGATCTGTCGGATCATTTGTTTGGGCGGTGGTCTGAGCATCACTGATGGCCTCATGCATAGTTTCCAACTTAGGGATTATAATCCTTCTAAGTTCTCCCATCCGGTTAGTGATATTCTTCCTTTCCTTCTCAAGATTCTTTATTTCATTCAAGACTGCAATAGTCTGACATTCTTGATTTATTATGGAGGAAGAGAGAGGATCAAAACTTTGAGATAAGCTTTGTAGCTTGTCCTGTTCCTCTTTTATTTTCTTATCAATTGCTGCTGTTGCCTTTGACCAGGATATACAAAATTTGTAAATGTCACCGCCATCCTTAAGAGCATTCTCTAAGCTCTTTATTCCAATACTCACAATCTTCCTATCTTTAGAGATTAATTCTAATACTTCTGAAAATCTTTTATCCAAAAATTCCTTCCGGACCTTTTCTTCAGCAGATTTTTCTAGAGATTCAAAATGTGTACTAACACTGCTGACTAAGGTTTTGAGATTACCGGAGGAGGAGGCTGTGGGATCCTTTTGAAAGGATGGCATGATCTTTTCTAGCACTCCAGATGCTACCTCCATAAGCTCACAGTCTTCCATGTGAGATTTCAGTAGCTTCTCTTTGACTTTCTCATTTGCAAATGAGGCTATTTTCATTGTTTGCACCGGTGACAAAGAGTCAAAATCTAATGGTCCTTTTAGCAGGTCCGGTTCATCAATTTCTATAGTGGCTTTGCTCAAAAATTGTTGAACAGTTTGTGCAGTGTCTCTTGCCGGAGACAGATGTTTCTTTTCTTCTGCAGTCTTGGAACTGTCAACCTCTTTATCTTCCACCCCTGCTTCCTTCTCCTGTAATTTCTCTTCTTCTTTGGATCCGGAGACTGTAGGGGAAACCGGAGGAGAGATGTTTGTCTGTTCAGGGCCCACTTCTTCCGGAACAGATGATTCCAAATCCGCAGCTGTTTCTGCACCTAAGTCCTCTACAACAGGAAGATTGAACCTTTTGAAGGCCTTCCGAAGGATCTCTTCTGTCTCTTGGGCCACTTTGTCAGTCTCACCAAGCATGAGTTGATTCATCCTGGCTTTACTTCTGAACTCATCTTTGCAGTCTTTGAAGATTATGTTCATTGTCTTGGGATCAATTTGAGGATATAGCTGAATAGCTATCTGCTCCCAGATCTCAAGATCTTTTGCATGAGCATTATTCTTTCTTATTTCTAATTCCTTTTCTAGGCTTTTAGGAATAAGAGATATGATCTCAATGAAAGCCTTATTGTATATGTTCAGATATTTGACTGTGGCTTCCTGCAGAATCTTTTGGTCAGCCTCACTGTAGTCATCATAAAATTCAGTCATTGGTTAAAGGTTTCCATCCACCGTGACCGACTTGATTACACTCTCTAGAGACAGAGTGGGCTTTTCAACAGATACCTCTGCCATTTCATCCTTGTCTTGGCCTGTGGAGGGTTTACCGGATCCTTTCTTCTTCTGCTTCTTTATTTCTTTTACTCCCTCATCTGACTCTGTTTCCTCTTCATCCTTTTGGCTTTCATAAGCCCTTGTGGCTTTTGTCTTGGATCTTTTACCGGATGCCTGGACTTCCGGTTTTGAACTTTTGGTTGTGGGAGGTGCAGATCTTTTTGATGATCTGGTCCGGGTGGGAGTTTCAACCGGAACACTTTCTTTACTTTTCTCTTCTTCCTCAGCCTTCCTCCTCTTTTCCCGGCTGGCATCAAGTGCCTCTTTTGAGATGCCTAGGCCTTGAGCAATATGCTCAACTTCTTTTCTTACCTTCCTCTTTATCTCCGGTTCCCTGAGTTCTACATGTATCTTTACACTCAGTTCCTCAAAGGTTCCAAACCTTTCTGCCTTAGGATCTTTGGGCTGGCTTAGCATGTGTTGAACATGCAGCTCTACTATCTATTCATCCACTTCATACCCCATGGGCATGATCCAAACAGTCCTTGGCTCCACTGCCTCCATTAGACACTGATCTGTTTCAACCATGAAGCATACTGTGTCTTTGTACTTTTCAACAAGGGATTGGGGTATTCTTTCTCTTGCATGCATCATGCTTTGGAAGTTCTTGAAGTATCCCCATAGAGCTGTATTTCTTGCTTTAGCATCCCCAAGTCCATGCAAATAGTCTCTGATTTGGATGGCAACCGGTCTGTCATTCTGCCATATCCATCCACTGGATCCGGGAAGCTCATTCATGTAGTAAAAGAAGAGACAAAGGATCAGATTGCCATACTTGAAGGAGTTTTTCTTGTCCTTCTTGATCTTCTGCAGATTTTCAAAGAGTTGGTTCACAAGAAGCTCACACAAGTCATAGTCTGCATTCTCCTTTAACATTTGATAAGCTGTGTAGATTGCAGTTCCCGGTACTGAATTTTCCCTACCGGAATGATAGATTTTGTAACCAATTATCATAGCTGCAAATTTGACATCCGGTTCAGTGATGTCATCAACTGTCATAGCTCTCTTGTCAAACTTGGATCCGGTTGCATCACTAACTGTCTGATTTTTGACAGACTTGAGAACAGGTAATCCACCGGATGAGTGCAGACCGGTTACAGCCCTAATTGCATCTTTGGTGATCTTGAAGGGCTGGTTCAACCATAGGAAGTTGTCATGTACTCTACTTAGTACATACCGGACCCATTCATCTTCTTCAAAACAGGGGAAATGAATGCACTGTGCAAAGTGTTTGTCCCGGATGGCTTTGTACTGAGGTTTGATCTCAAAGGAGTCATCTATCAATTGTTTGTGATAGATATCCATCAGCTTTGATTCTCCAAAGTCTTCAAGATTCGCATGGATGTAAACCCTAATATCTTCCGTATGCAATACACCATGAGGAACACTAGAGAAGGCTCCTAGTGGATCTACCTCTAATGATTTGTAAGGATGTTTCTTGAATGTGGGGTGAGGTCTATCAGAGATCTTAACTATATTTGGAGTAGCCATTCTTCAAAGATTTGCAGTGAGATAATGAAAAACAGAGAATACCTTATGCGCCTTCGGTTTGCACGGAGTGGTGGGATTGATTTCTTTATGCAATGACTTCGGCAGGAGATCTTTGGTGTGCTTGATGAATCTTGTTGCAGAGCTCCACTTTTCACTTCTTCTTGAGTGCAGAATGAGCAAATGATCTTTGAGAAATCCCTTATATTGCTCCGCAAACCCTAATATCTGTTTGCAATAAATGCTTCACCTATATTATTCTAGTTTGCCTTGTCTAGATAGCTTGGAGTATCCCAGATCAGTCCTGATCTGTGAACATCATCCGGATCTTTCAATCATGAATAAATGGAGGTGACACATTGAAAGAACATCCCAAACACTCTGTCCAATCCGCAGAATAAGATAGTGCACTTCCGGATCTCTCCGGACCTTTTTGTAATCCTCTGTCATACCGGAGCATCTCCCGGAACAGGTCTTACTTGATCGATCACAGCTTCTTTATAACTCCATGCGGACCTCTGAAATCTTATTTGGATCGTCTCAAGACTTATATCTTTAAGATTTTTACTCCGCATCTTGTGCCACATCAGGCACCACTTGATTGGCTGGGGGAACAGGATTTTCTTTGAGTCTCCCCCTAAGCCAGAGCTAACTTTTTAATTTCCGGAAGAAATATCAGCACCAGAGTCTGGTGCGGATCCAACCTCTACATTCTCTGAACTTTTCTTCACCCAAATCTTGCTCATCTGATTCCTAACTTCATCCGCATTCATCTTTTGTTTACCCTTGTCTTGATTCTGATTATACACCGGACCTCTTTTGTCCTGATTCTTGCTTCTACAGACTTTAGCATTATGACCGGACCTATTACAGATTTGGCAAATAACATTTCTTTGCATAATTGACTGATATCCTCTTGATCTGCATTGATTAGCCATATGACCCACTCTATTGCATGTAAAGCATCTACCTTTGAATGATTTGTTTACTTGCATATTTCTGCATTCATGGGATTTGTGTCCATACCTTTTGCAGTTGAAGCACTGTCCGGAGAAGGATGAATTAATCTGATTCATTCTCTTTCTGCACTGATTAGCTTTGTGACCAAAGTGGTTGCAGCTGTGGCAATATCCATTGAAAGATGAATATCTTTGAGCATTGGGCTGTCTTACCGGAGGTCTTCTAGGCCTGTTTCTTGGATTTTCTGATGCAAAATTCTTTTGACCAGATCCGGAGCTTTCTCCTTTCTCATATCCCAAACCATACTTGTCATCTGTCCCTTTTTGACTTCCAAGAAGAACTTCAAGTTGAGCAGAACTTATCTTGAATTTCTCTTTATATTCATTTGCTGTTTGAAGGTCTCTTTTGAGAGAGGCAATTTGATCCTCAAGTTTTTCTTCATTATCTTTGGCATCTTCAAGATCAGATTCAAGATGTGTGATAATCCTGTCCATCTGGTGGCATTCTTCTGATTTTTCTTTAAGAGATTGTTTTAGATTGTCTTCAGCCTTTCTTTTTTCTTCAATCTCTTGAGTAAACTTTATAGTTCCTGATTCCATTTCATGTCTTAACATAATGACTTCTTTTGATAACTTTTCACATAACTTGGTTTACTCAGTCAATTCTTCATTTGTATTGCTTTCTTCACTTTGTCTTGCCAACTGTTGGAGCAGCTCCTTTCTCTTTTTCATAGAGAGACTTAATTTGTCTTTTAATTCTCTCATGAATTCATCAGCCTGTTTGAGTCTTTCCTTTAATTCATTGACTTCAGAATTTGACTGTTCAAGATCCTCAAGGGCAGTCTTGAGTTGCTCCCTTAAACCATATGCATCCATTTGAACTCCCAGATCTTCCTCAAGCTATTAGGCTCTATTAGGAGGAACTTAGCTCTGATACCAATTGTTGATAACTGAGAGGGGGGGTGAATTAGTTATCCTAAATATTTCCTTTTTGAACTTTCTTATTAATTAAAGCAGCATTGAATCAAACACAAAAACATTACCATGAAATATGACACAGTATTTTTGATGTGGAAACCCTGTTAAGGGAGAAAACCATGGGGTGATTAACCCAAAAATTATTCTCTGTTAGAAGAATAGGAAATTACAAAATGGCACTTGCCAATTAGGGCTCACTGCCCGAGCACACTGCTCACAAGAGGCCCACTGCCTACAAGAAGACACACTGTCTACAAAGTGATAAGAATCACAGTCTTGAACTGATTGGAAGCATCTGCATATGCTGGAGTTCAGTTCCGGTTAGGCTCAGTACACTGATCTGCTGCACTTCATCTTTTCTCTGTTCTTTATTCTGCTATCCTTTCACATACCGGATTTGTCTTGGTACTTCTGCTCTATTCTGCTCTTCTTCGCATATATTCTTGATATCACCACACACTTCACAACTAAATCCATCCTCTATATATATCCGCACAAGTAATTTCATCACCTTTCTAGTCGGCATCCGGAACAGTCTAGTTTCTTACAAACTCTGTTCTGTCGGCTGAATCCTTGCTCACCAAGTAATGCGGATCAAGCATATACTTGTAGATATCATTAATCATGTCGGCCAAACATGATTCATGCCTTCACAACCTTTATCATCAACAGTAACACATCCGAAAAGTAGTCTGATACTCTGTCAGTCAGTTCTTCCTCTATTTTCACTGTCTCTCAGGAATCCGGTACTCAACTATTCATATCTTTTTCCTTGTCCATCACCGGAGGCTAAATCCTTGGAATATACCACTCAAGGTAGTCCTCTTGACTTCCCCAAATCCGCACTGCACCAATACACTTCCTCTGAGAGATCCGGACCAATCTGTCGGACCTTGCCACATGCTCTGTTCTTGTTCACCGGACCACAACAATCTTTATTCTGACTTCCGGTAGAGACACACCATGACTTGCGGATATGTGGGATGACCTTTGTTGCCATCAATTACAACAACCATGAATCCATATAGTGTCTCTTGCCAACAACTACATTCACCATGCATATAGGATCGATCATAGCACCTTGAATGGGTTTATCATTGATTCTAATAGTAATGTAAAGAGTTCCATCAGGAGCTTCAATAGTAGCGTCATGTGGAGTAAAAGATATAGCAGGTTCTAATTTCACTCACTCTTTGTGAGGGTGAGAATCCACCATGCAAATATCAATAACATTAGATTTGTGATGAGGTAAAGGATTAGTATATATTTGAAGATTTTGATTAGGAGAGGCCATTGATTTATTCCCTTTGTCATTCACACCAACGACTTGGATGACATTAGAGTCGATGAGGTCTTGAAATTCATGTTTAAGACACGTACATCTTTCAGTTTCATGGCCAACGAAGTGGTGAAATTGACAAAAGGCCTTCGAATCAAAGTAAGATGATTGCATCTTACTTGGATCGAGGGGTCTAATAGGTGGAAGCTTGATGAGATTGCTTAGCAAAAGTTGTGTCATGATAGGTTAGAGAGACTGTGATAATGGTGTGAAGTTTCTTGTTATCGGTTTTAATTTATATGTGGCGGGAGTAGTAGATGATGCTACCACCACATGTTTTCTTATGTTACTCATTGAAATTTCATTTATCTTAATGAAGTTTTTGTTTTATCTTTTGAAAGAATGATTTTGAGAGGCTTCAGATTGACCAACTGGAGCTGATGAGGGATTATGCTCATACCGACTAACCAAAAGTTAGTAATCATGGAGACCCATGCAAAGATGAGTAAAAGAATCATATCGCATCAACAATATCTTATCACAGATGTGAGGTTGTAAGTTTCCTATAAAGATTCCTTGCACATCAACATCTAGAATATAATATTAGACTTGTGAGAAGAGGGCTTGATAATGGCCGATAAAATCTATTATTTTCTCTTTTGTTCCTTGTTTGCTATGAACCAAGTCCATCAAAGAGACTTGAGGTCCAATGTTCTCTTGAAAATGCTTGAGGAACTTATTGACTAATTCTGAGAAAGAAGTTATAGAATTAGGAGGTAGCGAGAAAAACCAATCCAAGGTTGTATCTTTGAGTGACCTAGGAATTGTTTTTGCTAAGATTGCCTCCTCGAAGAAGAAATCACTACACATAGTGGTAAATGCTACCACATAATTGTTAGGGTCTCCCTTCCCATTATACTTCTCAAAGCGAGCAGTCTCAAAATTCTCGGGCATTTGAGTTCTTAGGATGGAATAGGACAAAGGGCTACATATATAATGTGTTGTCATATTAGGTTTAGGAGGACTATTGCTTATGTTGGCCAATTATTGTTGGATGGAGGTCATATTTTTCAACAATTAGTTTATGATAGGGTCGAAAGCTGAATCAGGTAGAGATTGGAATGAATTGGAAGGACTAGGTGATGGTGTATGAGTAGCCTTTTGGAATGTGATAGGAGGTGTTAGCACTTATTTTGACCTGGGGCTGATTTGTCATGATGAGGAGGTTTCTTCATCTGAAGCCTTCATCTTCTTGCCCAATTTTTCTAAGTGTTGGACCCCCTCAGCGTTTTTCAGCCGCAGCATCATATTTTTCTGAGGAGGAGGTCGTCATCATCATCTTGTCTTCGATGATGATCTTCATCAGCATGTTCTTCGTCGACTTGTTTTTCTCATCGTCATCATCATATTTCAACTATCGGGTGATGTTTGCTTATTATCCTGATGATACTGGTGAGCTACAGTGCGCCCTTAGTTGCTTGCGGGGGTGATTTTTCAAGTATCTGGTGATCTTCCGAATATCACCTTGCTCAAACATGATGACGATGTTGCCCCGATATCTTGAAGGGGTTATTCTCTAAGTTGTCGACCTGACTTGTTTTTTCCTAAGGGTCGTCATCATCATGATATTTCCAGTTATCATCCTGCTGCTTGTGGAGGTCATCATATTTTCTGCCTTCATGATATTTCGCCGGGGTGATATTTTTATCATCGGGTGATCTTGGTTATGATAATCCTGATGATGATGTTGAAGAGTTCTAAGTGCAACCCGATATTCACTAGGGTCATCATATTTTGGAACGTCAGGATGATCTTAGTCAATATCATCCTGATGATGTTGTATCACTTCTTGTTCTTTGTTTCTCATCCTGATGATGCTGACGTCATCCGTATATCAGGGTGATATTTTTCTTTCTGCCTATCTGCATCATGATATTTCCGAAGGAGGGGGTGATATTTTCATATCACCCGGATATATGTTTGCTCGAGCATCATGATGATGCTAATATCAAGGAGATATCCGCCTGTTGGCTTCGCGCATTATCTCCGGGGGGTGATCTTTTCAAGCATCATCATCATATTCAGTTATCGCCCCGATCTTATAGAGGAGCTACAGTGCAACCTGATGTTTGAACGTCAGGAGGATATTTCCAAATATCCGGTTGTCTTCCGAATATCATGATGAAGTTAATATGATGATGACGTCATCAAGGTCCGCGGGGGTCATATTTCTAACAACTGATCATCTTGAAGAGACCTCCTGATATTTGCAAACATGATGATGACGTCATCCGGATATGAGGAGGTGCGCAGTAGGCAGATATGATGATGACGTCAGCAAGATATGATGATGACGTCATCAGGATGTTCATCGGCCAGACTTTTGTTATAAGCTCAGCAGGAGGATGTTCCTCCGAAGGATCAGGTTGTGCCGATTATCATGAAGGTTATATTTCAAATATCATGATGACGTCAGGGTGATATTTCGAACAACAGGATATCATGCTGCTGGAGGATGATGATGATGAGGTCTATACTAGTGTCGTCAGGAGCAAAAGCACCGACATGATATATGCTCATGACCTAGTATATAAAGTGTTATTGAGGTCATCGCGGGGTGCATGTGGGATATTGATATCCTGCATTTTCAAACATCATGATGATGAGTCTCGGCGGGAAATGGTTGCGATTGCAGATTTGATGATCTTCCCAAGGCCGCGGGTTGGTGCGCCATTAATGGCGATTGTTGCAGAGGTATGGGCGATGGCGTGGGTCGATCCTGTACCCGACTGAAGATGTACATCAGCGGATGGTGGCGCAGGGCTCGAGAAATCTTCCTGTCTCCTCTCCTACCTGCTGCATTCAAGTTTGGGCGCCAATCTGGTTGTGTTTGAGCGCCATTTTCCTGATACTGTGTATCTGGTGAAATTTTGGTCAACCATTGTAATTAATTGCTGAGCACCTACCTGGCTGTTATAAGCAGGTGGTCTTGCTCATTTGAAAGGTTGTTGAAAGTTGATGATTTTGGCTCTGTAATGCATAACAAGCTGATCTGGTTGCTCTGTACAGCTTACCTGTGAGTTTATGTATCTCTTGTTGTTTGTTTTTGGCATGAACCCACTGATTTCATGATTAAACTTATATGAGAAATGCTGTTTAGCATGTGTTGTGTTAATTCTGTCTCCAGTATTGGATGTACTCTTCTTCTGAATCTGGATGTTTGGTAATGTTTAGATTCTAGAGCATAGAATTCCTATGTTGACTGTCTGATCTTCTAACTTCTACTCAAGGGGTAGATTAAACTGTTTTCAGGTTGAACATTGGGAAGGGTATACTGCAGTAGGGATACCATAAGTAGAGATAACCTAACACTTTGTATTGGGAGATGCCTGTAAGGCAGGTATCACACATATCCCCTTGAAATCCAGTTTTAGTTGTTCATGCTGATCATTCACAGGTGTATGTCTACTGACTCCAGGCCCTGGATAGGCACCAATCATGCTTTGTTTTGTGTTATAACCATATCCAGCTTTGCATCCACACTTAAACTCCAAAGCAAAATCTAAAACCAACATTAGGACATTAGAGTTAGTTTTAGGAACCTCAGTCCTCTGTCTACAACTGCAAATAGGCCCAAAGCTAGCCCCTTTGCCCTTATCTTTCAGTTTTGGTCTACTTACAGGAGGACTCATCTGCTTTCTGTCAACATCCCAGCCTTGCATGCATATCCTCATGGATGTTGAGTAGGGAATACCCCCCTAGGTCTTGCAGAGCCTGAAGAAGAAGAGGAGATAAAATATAGAGTCTATCTCCTACACTGTTGACCCCCTGGCCCAGAGATCCTATTGATCACTGATGGCTACCTTGTAGGGATATCTGGGAATAAGCATCCAGTCTGGGAAAAAGTCAACAGGAGGTTTAGATGTATGTTGGGTAACATTAGGTGTGGAGTTTATGTAACTATATGGAATGATACTATAATGGCGAACATGATTCCCAGTAGACAACCCAACACATGTTGTAGCACTATTACTTGGTTGTGTAGTAGTGGTGAGAATAGTAGAAGTATAAGTAGGAATAGGGAGTTTTGGTATGGGTGCTGACACTTGAGTCCCTATTTGATTAGAAGAAGTGACATTGGTGACGATTTCAGCACAACTAGAAGTAGATAGAATGTTGTTATGCACTATATGAGCAAGGCCACACAAGACTTCCAATCCTTCTTGACCTTCAAGAAAAAGACTTAGACTCTCAACAACAGGGACAGCCTCTTCGGCTACGTGTTCCAAGATTACAAATTGCTAGAAATTAGCCAACTATGTGTCTAATCTTTGAATTTGAGCTTCAGGAACATGAACCACAAGGTCATCAATGTTGATGGATTCATGGAAGTTTGATGCTTCAAGAAGATGCGAAGTAGGGATATCAGGAAGAAGTGTTTGACCTTCTTATGGGATAAGACTAGGAATTTGGGGTTCCAATATATTGGTATCATCATTATGAAAAGAATAAGAACCCATAATTTGAAGACTTCTTCACACAAGAATGTTAGAATTGTGGCACCAATTCAAAAAGCTCATAAAGTGTCTACAAGATTTAGTAACACACAAGATGCACAAATAGAAGAAATGAGTGATGAAGCAAAAGGATTTGAGTTTTTGTTTAAGTGAAGCAATGTTTTGTTCAAATGTAAACCAACATAATGCACATAATATATCCTTTGATCAAAATGCAACAATTCAAAATTGTTCCTATCTTCAATCTTCAATGAAAAATGACAAATTTAATGTTATAGAAAAATTTAAAATCAGATTTGGAATGCAAATGAAAACAGCAAAATCTGAAACTAAATATCAATCATAAACCCTAGATTGCAACATTAACTAGGTTTTCACAAAATGCAATTTTTTTGACAATTTCTAGCAATGTAAAAGATTCCAATGCACAATGTAACAATATGAAATGAATAACTACTGTAATACCAATTAGATCTAATGCAAAAATCAGAAATTTTATTCATGTTATGATGATGTATCCTTATGAGATGCAAACAAAGTGACAAATATGTTTTTTTTCAAGTCTAGAATGAAGTTTTTTTTTCCAAAATTTCAAATGCAAGGATGCAAGAATAATTTAACTAGCAATAATGATAAGGTACAACAAATGTAAACAATATTTCAATGCAACAAGATTTGAAACAACCCTCAAATCTAGAAAACCTAGGTTCAAAACTAGCTAGATTTTCTAAAAAAGTAAGGTTTTCACAAACCCTAGTTTTGAAACTATGCAAAATTAACTATGTATGCATGCAAAATGATTAATGAACTCAATCCCAATCAGATCTAGAGAAGAAAACAAATCATATCTGAAAGAAGAAGGATGCAAAAGTGCAATACAAGACGGGTTCACCAAAATGCTGTGTTGAAAGAGTGATCTAGCCTAAAGAGTTCAACTAGGTCAAACCCTCTTCTACAAACATTAGGACACAAACTGAGCTTGGATTCTACCCAAGAAGGAGAGACAAACTATAGGGGTTTTTCCCTTTTGTTGTATATAGATGAGTTGAACCAAATTCAACCAAGATCGAGCAAGAAAGCTAAGTCAAATGGCCAAACCCTAGATGACAAAGATCCGCTTATAACTAACTATCAGAAATAGATATTAGAAAACCACAAGAACAACAAAGATCAAGGAGAAGACCAGAACCTAGATTTGAGAGAAGAAATACCAAAGACTAGGGCGCTTGGGTGCCCTAGACCCTAATTAGGAATTTGTATAATCTTAGGATATCACCAGACCTGTACCTGCAAGCTCTGTCTTCTTCCCAGAAATTACCTTCAAAAACCTATTTCGCTGACCTCACACAAGGAAAGAGGAAAATGTTGTGCTGTGTATAAGGGCTTGCCTCAGTCAAACCCTGTGTTGGTGTTTCCACCTCCACTTCAATGATGATTAGATCCAAAAGTGTGTGCCCTAGGAGGGTAGAGGCCATATATGTAATAATATGATAGAAATATGAATGAAAATGATGATGATTACCATAAGAGGTAAAACCCTAGTTGATGAAGATAACTCAAGATCATACACCAACAAGGAGAGTGATGGAGAAGGCTTCAAACTCCCTTCAAGACCTACAAACAAATTTCAATAGCATGCACAAGTAGATAACACTTCCAAGCATGAAGAACACTTTATCGTAGAACACAAAAGCAAAAGATAATTCCTTCTCATAAATAAGCTCTAGGTGTAAAATGAATTACAAAACTCCTTTATATATGTGTTCCCACTCACAAATGATGAATAAAACATAATGGAGTGGACATGTACAAACTACGGAGGTGTTCTAAGTCAACACTACAAGAGAGGGGCTAAAGATCCCAATTGGGACCAGGGCGCTCGGGCACCTTGGGCCTTTTGCCCCACAAAATCTGAGGAGCCCCACAAAATCTAGTCCTAAGTTTATTCTGTCAGGTTTATTTGTCGGGATCAAGATTTTATCGTTTTATGCTAAAAAATGTGTTAAAATAGGTCCTAATTAACAAAGGTAACATTTTAGGTCCAACTAGGTGCTAAAATAGGTGTAAAATGCTAGTGTACACATTTTACGACGTAACAAGTACATCAACATTGTCATTCTGAAGAATGATGAATATTATACTTGAGTGAAACCCTAAGATCAATCCTATTCTTTCACTTCTTTATGATTGGGTCAAAGGGCTAAATGTAACTCTTTCTTTCTAGATGGATTCTTATCATAATAGATATTTCATCGTATGCTCTCACCTTGCCATTAAGGATCTTGGTGATCAAAAAAAGGTGTCTATTTCTGATAAGAATATATTCCAAATATAACTTTGGAAAACTAATGATTGTTCTTAAAATGAAGAGATCAAAATCTTCTGTCATATGCTCTCACCTCGCCAACAAGGATCTTAGTGATCAGAAAATAGTGGATGTTGTCTTGAAAACTAAAACAAGACTTTTAGTCCGAGTGAATGAGTAATCAATCTTGGACAAGCGTATGCATAGGTAAACCTTTACACTCCTTGAAGATTCAACCTAAGCATCAAACACCCCTTTTAGGTGTTTGCTAATTATAGCTGTAATTCTATCTCTATTTCACTTGAGTGGGTGGCAGTCGATGAAGAACTATTTGGGAAAACTAGACCCTAGAAAGGGTTGCATACCCTCTCATGTAGTTACATAAACATAGTACAACCAGAACTACATATTACACATGATGAATCCTCATGTACCTTGATCCCATGGATATAGGGTATGTAGGCAGTTTGGGAAACAAAGAATGTTTCTAATACTTAGGGACATATGATTATGTGAGGTTTATCTCAAATTCTTAACATAACTTAGTCTCTAAATCTTGGAAGAATCCCCGGGGTGCATTAGCCTTGTATTCGAAATCCGAGGGAGGATGCAAGGTTTTGTTCTTATAGAGATCCTTAGTACAGTAGTGGGCTTACTATATATTTATGTAAGTGACTCAAAACCCGTATTGGTTCCAATGGGCCGAAGTCTCTGGCCAGAGCATATTGTTAATCCATATGGCCAATAACTATCCTATTTGGATAGTAAATGGTCTACAATGACTTGTTTAAATTCTTGTCCCGAATAGATGAGTAAGCCTGTACTAAGGGTAAAAGTTCAAAGTTGTGTCACATTTTTATAAAGGAAACAACCAACACTGATCTAACTTTTTAAATTGAATCACTACAAAGTGACGTATATGTTTTGAATTTTAAAATGATGTAAACTAATAAAATGTAGATTTTTTAGCGTATTTTATGTTTTTTATTTTAAAAAAGCTAAAAAATTATTTAAATGTAGTATTTTATAAAATTGACACTTTAATTTAGTTGCTTATAAAATTCTGAAAAATAAGGTTGAATGGGACGTTGCACTTTGTGATAGGTAAAAAATCAAGTTAATAAGATCAAGCATAGCCATGAAAACCTAACCCTACCATCATCAAAGAATCTAATCCAAATGAAACCAGAAGTATGCAAATTAAGCACAATATCACCTAGATTATATGATTCCTTGTTTATGATGTGGATTGCTTCTTCAACAATGAACAATTATGAAGATAAAAGCTGCCATGATGGATGAATGATAATGATAATAAGCTCAATGGATGCTATGGATACTCAAGTGCTCAATATGCTCAGGATGATAATGTAGATGCTATATGAATGCTGGATTGATCTAGTATGGAATGAGAGGGTGTTTATATAGAACTCAACCAAAATCAATCAACGGTGGAGATTCAGTGGCTATGTGAATGGCTAAGATTGGATGATAGACATAGGTGAATGTGAAGATGACAAGTGGAGATAAGATAGGGCTTATGTGTGCTTGTGTACATAAAAAGTACATGTGAAAGATATTAAATAAAAGATGTAGTACCATTTATCTTTTTTTAAAATAAAAGAGGCACACATGTCAACTCATGAGATAAATGATAAGATAAATTAATTAAATAAACAAAATTTATTTAATTAAAAATAGATAAAAAGAAGATAATTAAATAATTAAAGATTGTTTAATTATAGCTTAGAGGAAATAGCTAATGAATTAATTAAATAAATATAAATTTATTTAATTAGTAGAAGAAATAGATATGTTAGGGATATTGCTCAAGTGTGTTAGACAAATGCAGATGATGTGTAATGCGTTGTTTGAATGCTAATGATGATGAGTCAATTTTGGGTGTCTACATTTTGCCCCTCTTTGATACAATGTTTGATAGAGCATTGTGTCAAAGAAGATACAATATTCATTTGATAAACAAAGTTATGCCCTAGTGTAACTGGCAAGTGATGCCCCCTCGAGAGGTAAGCCAGGCTAACCAGGAAGGGCTAGGTTGGCTCATGATAGAAGAAAAGCTAGGACGCCAGGTTGACACGAAGAAAAAGGGGGTTGGGTGGGAACAAATAGGATGAGGCAGAAGAAAAGAGGCTTTGGCATAGAAGAATTAGGGTTTGGATAGGGCTATAAGTAGGTTCCTCAAAGGCAAATAGGTTCATTTGTGCTCAGTTGTGTTCAGAAATCTATAGAGATCTAGAGCTCCTTGGAGTTGGTGTGCAATGAGAATTGGAGAGCTATCAGGATGGTGATCCCACGTAGAGATCATTGTGCCGAGTGAGTGAGGACACATGGATGACTAGAGGGATCAGATGTACCGGTATATATCAAAACTTTTGCTAAAAGCATGATTTTGATAGGCTAGAAGCGTCATAAATGCACACATGTCACCATAAGCGACTAGGTCTTAGGATAGGTAGTTCAGGTCGCTTACAGTAGTTAAGGTCGCTTTTAGGCGCGGCTTGGTCGCATATAGAAAGAATAGGTCACTTCCAGTTAGCTAGGTAAACAGAGGCAAAATGTGCATATAGATAAAATCAAGTGGCTTATGGGCTAAAAATAGGAGCATGCATAGGTTCAGCTCGCTTAGAAAGAAAAAATGCTCGCTTATAGGATATAGCTCGCTTATAGGCTAAAAGTAGATGCATGTAGAAATACAGCTTGCACTTAGTCAAGAAGCGGTCACAAGGGTAAAATAGGTCGCATATGAGAGAGAGGTAACCGCATGTAGGAAAATAGGTCACTTTTGAGCAGCAAATAGGCGCATATGGAAAAATAAACCGCTTATGGTAGATAAAAGCTAGGATAGCAATAAAGGATCAAATTGGATAGTAGTTGTATGTAGCGGAAGAGACTGACATCATGAATGAAATGATGCAGGATATACTACCACCTTTGTTATCACGAGAGCCACATCCTAGGGATTTGAGGTTGGTGAGATTGCTGGATGCAGAGGAGCGGCCAGTGTTAGAGATCCTCAAGTTAGAGCATGTGTCAAGATTGGAGCCAGTGCAGGCACATCAAGGACTGATGACAGCGATGGTGGAGTGATGGATGAGTGAGCATAGTTCTTTCTTGTTACCGATAGGAGAGGCTACGATCACACTAGACGATGTGTTTCAGATTCTACAGATTCCTATTGATGGGGACCGAGTATATTATGATCTTGATATGGGTCCAGCTGCGTTCAGGAGACTGTTTGAGACACCAAACATTGAAGTAGAGGGCTCAGAGATTCCTATGGTGAGGATGGAGGAGTTATGTGATAGACTGCAGCGAATGGTAGTGGCTATTATCAGATGGCTGGTAGGAGATAGACGAGTGAGAGGTTTTCTGGTAGGATGGGGGAGAGTGATGGAGGGGATGTTCTATGGTATGAGATATACATGGGCGGAGTGTGTGCTTGGACATCTCTATCATTTCCTGCATGATTGTGCATATATGTTCAGGGTGAGTATGTTTGCAGGAGTTATAGTGTTGCATGTATGGGCATATGAGCATATTCCAGTGACAAGACCAGAGGGATGGGTGGCTAGAGTAGTAGGAGAGCCTTATGCTAGGATGTATAGAGGAGCTTTGACATATCAACAGCACAGAGGAGTAGTGTATTAGCGGAGGAGGTTGGATGAGGTAGATACCTTTATATGGAGGTCATGGCTGGGATGTGAGAGATGGGATGAGGAGGATATTAAGCTTGTCTATGCTAGGCAGGCGAGATATATTTTTAGACGCGGCATATACATTATAGAGCGTTATTTTCCAGAGAGGGTTTTGAGGCAGTTCGGGTTACCACAGGCACTACCAGGTGGTGATGCCATTTTTGGGAGGACTAGACAGGAGGTGTTTGATTGGGGGCCGGAGGTTGTGGTTGACACAGCTTTGGCAGAGAGAGAGGGGCTACAACCAGTTGTATGGCAGTGGGGACAGGGTCCTGCAGATCTAGGCATGCTACCAGACTATGATACATACTGGGTGATAGCGAGACCGACGCGACTGACATGGGTTGGAGAGATAGGAGAGATAGGGATGGAGAGACAAGTTAGGAGGAGGTGACGACGAGCTCCACCAGTGCAGGCTATTGTACTAGTAGCGCCAGGGATAGGTGCCAGGACAGCCTCAGATACTGGCACAGCCTCAGGGGCAGATATTAGTAGGTGATGATGTTAGGATTCAGTAGCTGCGGAGGAGGTTAGAGAGGACAGGAGATGGAGGTAGCGGGCTCAAATGAGATTAAGGAAGGTGGAGTTGGATAGACACCAGGCGGTGATTGGCTTGCGGCATGCTAGGGCTCAGGCTTAGACATACCAGGCTCAGTTATAGATGAGAGTGCAGGTTGGGGATGGACATGATGATGGTGCACTTGCTAGAGTGATAGGGAGAGAGATACAGCTAGACAGAGTGAGACAATGATGAGGTTAGAGAGAGATACTGCTATACAGCAGGTGCAGGCGATGAGAGAAGAGAGAGATGGTCTGTAGGCAGAGAGGGATACGACTGTGCAGTAGCTACAGGGGATGACTAGTGAGCTGGATAGAGCAGTGACTACATTAGGTACAGATGGGGCTATGATGTATTTGGCCACATAGTTGACACAGGTACAGGCAGAGCTGCGGAGAGTACAGGGTGAGGTGGAGTATTATAGAGGCTTATACTATGGGGTTGTGCCAGCAGAGCAGAGGTAGCCTAGCTTCAGGTGTAGGTCAGGGGCTTCAGGTTCACGGAGGTTAGGTGGATCTCGATCTATAGCCTCAGTGATGGGGCCACTGAGAGATAGGGGAACAGGTGCAGGACCCAGTGGTGGTGGTCAGGGCGAGGGAGTTGCTAGTAGTCACTAGGGCTACATTGTTTATGTTGTATCATGATGAGGCCTAGAGCCAATTGTACATACATTCTTTATGGCTCATCTTGTATATGTAGACACTTTTATATTGACACATGTACATATATATGATGGAGTATTTCTGATCTACATGATGATGTAATGGATGCATTGTTGGTATTATGATGGTTATGCATGTTGTATTTGTATTTTCATGGATTATGTATGGATGTTTATGCAAACGATATGAATGAAAATGTATGGTAAGGCAAATATGTAAATGGACTTATGCATATAAATGGATGGTAATGAGATGATATGTGATGGACTTATATATATGTCTAACACACTTGTTTTGCAGGATAAGAGATGTGAAAGAAGGACGATGAAAATGATTGATCTTGGTTGAGGATGATATAGACAAATAATAGGATAAATAGATGGTACAATGGGCAGCTTCTTAAGTAATTGCTCAAAATGAAAAGAAATGCAATCCTTATGTTTGATATAGCATGTGGATGTTATGCACCAGGGTATGGAAGACCAAGGTGTCGAAATATCCAATGCAGAACTAGCATGCTACAATCTTGTCTGAACACATGAGGTCAAGATGTTGAGCCAACATGCATAAGATATGAATAACAACTAGTGTTTCAAGATGGACTTTGATGCTACAAGCAATGGTTTGAGCTTATCTCCACTATGCATAGTGACACCTTGCTGGTTATATGTATAGAGCTAGTCTTAACATAGAATAGTCTCAAATGCATAAGAGACTGTTTAGCTTCTCAGATGCTAGAGATATTGATATGTAAGATGCTAATCCCAACACGTACAAGATACCAATACGCTTAGGAAGAGAATAAGATCATCCTACAAACACGACATACGAAAGCAATATGACCATGCCCCATTCTTTACTTCATCTCAACATACCAAGATATAGATAGATCAATGCAGTCTTGATTAGGCATAGAAAAGGGACAAAAGATGTTGTCATCACGTTCTCTTGCCAAATTTAGGTTCTCTTAGATGGATTAAGTTGGTGCCTTGTTAAGAGGAAAGTTGCATCCTATTGAAGGCTAAAGATGTTGATAAACTGCTATAGAAAATGTTGGCTTAAGGCATGCAGACAAATAGCTTCTGGCTTACTCTTGACGGGTTAAAGTACTTGAGCTTTCAGTATACATATAGTTTGCTTCCTTCTTGAGCTGATCAATGGAAGAAGATGGAAGATGAGAGAAGATGAATAAAATGGGGTGGGTCATCTGTGCTTGAGTACTGGAAACTTCCTTTGTATTCCACACTGCCTACATACCTTGTATCCACGGGATCAAAGCACATTTACGATGAAGATGAGACATGATGAATATGTAGTTCTAGGTTTTATTGATGATGTGTGTGATGAAAGATAGAAGAATGTGAGATGAAAGATTGGGGGATGATTAGAAGAAAAATGAAAGATGGATGATGAAAAAAGAAGGGGCTATCATCTTAGCCTGAATCAGAGTGCTGCCTTCGCATCTCAGATTGCCTGCATACCCTGTATCCACGGGATCAAGGCTTTAACGATAGAGCTGGGATGTAGTTCTTGTTTATTACATTGGTAAGTGATGTTGAAAGAATCAACTTTATGGCTTGGATATTTGCGTTGATGATGTTTGGCAATTTTTTGATGTCGGATGAGCGCGAATTGATTGCAAAGATATGAATCCTGGTTGTAAATTGTTTGCCACGTTTGTCGTTGGATGAACCCTATGGTTGAAGTTGAAATTTTTCTGTGTTGTGAGCTAAAGTGTTTGATGTGTTATGAGCTAGAGATAGCGGTATCCACTTCCAAATAAGACTCAACAAATGCCCCCAGTTGGGGATGAGGTTTATTATGAAGGAACGATGATGAAGAAAGTGTGCGGTCAAGATGCTAAGGTGCCAAAAGATAGTTATCACAACAATGTCTCAAGTATGATAGCTAGCATTGACATAGTCGAAGATGGAAAAGCGGTTTATTGCGATGACATGTGGATTGTGATATGGATTATGTGGGATAAAATGGCAAAATATGGTAGGAAGAGTGCTGATCAAACAAACCAAGAAGATAATGGAAGCTAGTCACTACACATAGCACCTGTTTGCCAGGTTTTCACTATGGTACTTATCCAAGGCGCCTGTTTACTAGGTTTTCACCAGAGAATGGATTATTTATCTTATTCTATTATTTTTTTGTTATCCAAAGCACCACAAAGTGGTTTTCACTGTTGGATGGATTTTTTATTTTTTTTGGGATAGCTGAGATTCAAGGATAAAACTTCTTGAGATGAATGTTGTTGACTAGTTCATCCAATGGAATGCATTCAGGTGTTGAAAGAGTATATGCACCTGATCCATAAACTGCAATGATGATGAAAGGACCAAGCCAATTTGGTTCAAACTTGCTCTGTTTCTCACGATGTTGCTGATTCCTTTGATTCTCTTTAAGGACACGATCTCCAACTTAAAATCTGCATTCTCTAATTTTTTTGTTGTAGCTGCAGCGTAGATGGTTTTGATAGACTTGGAGATGGTTAAGTGTTGTAAGACACCATTCATCTAGGAGCTCAAGGTCATGGAGTCTGGATACTCGATATTCTTCCTCTGAAATGGTATGCTGTAGAGATATTCGCAGTGAGGGGATCTCAACCTCAATAGGTAAAATAGCTTCAGTACCATACACAAGAGCATAAGGTGTGGCTCCAGTGGGAGTTTGATACTTGTTCTATATGCCCATAATGTAGGATGGAGTTGTAAATGCTAATCACGACCAGCTTCATTGACTGTCTTTTTGAGGATCTTGATGATTGTTTTATTAGAAGCTTCAGCTTGGCCTTTGCTCTGAGGATAGTAAGGGGTAGAGAATCGATGTTGGATATGGAACTTGTTGCAAAGATCTCTGACTTCTTGATTCTTGAAGGGACGACCATTATCTATGACAATAGATTGAGGGACCCCATAACAGCAAATGATATAGTGTAGAATAAACTTAGATATTTGCTTGTCTGTGATATAAGTCATTGGTATGGCTTCCACCAACTTTGTGAAATATTTAGTGGTGGTAATAACGAACTTATGACCATTTGACGAAGTAGGATGGATTTTACCTATGAGATCAAGTCCCCACTGCGAAAAAGGCCATGGAGTAATGATAGGCTGAAGCTCATGTGCTGGTGCATGTATTAAATCTCCATGTTTCTGACATTGTAGACATCTCTTTGCAAATTGTTGTGCATCTTTTTCCATGGTTGGTCAATAGTATCCTACTTGTAGAAGTTTCTTAACAAGGCCCAGGCCAGCAGAATGCGAGCCGCAGACACCTTCATGTACATCACGTAAGGCCACTTTTGCTTCCTCAAAATCAAGACATCTAAGAAGGATACCATCAAGACCGGTGATAAAGGGTGTCTCCAAGATAGTGTAACGAGAGGCTCGACGGATAAAGGTTTTGCATTGGGTGTTAGATAGTTGAAATGGAAAGGTTTGATTGTGAAGATACTCGTATAAATCCTCGTACCATGGCGAATTGGGACCAACAATGTCACATATAAGCTCAGACTGTGGAACTTCAAATGCTGGAATCAAAAGTTGTTCGACCAAAAACTCACATTTATGTGTATTAGATGACATGTCTAAAAGAGACCCAATCATAGCCATGACATCTGCTGCTTTGTTCTGTAGTCTTGGAATTTGTTCAAAAGTGATATTATCAAAATAATTTTTAAAATCATCAACCATTAGCTTGTATGGAAGAAGCTTCTCATCTTTTGTCTAATATTCATCTAAGACCTGTTTGATAACTAGTTGAGAATCACCAAAGACTTGTAACTATTTGATAGCCCATTGTACTGCCATGCGCAATCCTATGATTAAAGAATCATACTCTGCTATATTATTGGTACATGGAAATGCAATTCTGTATGATTTGGGTATACAATCTCCTTGAGGGGTAACAAACAATATCCCTACTCCTGATCCATGTTGTGTGTAAGATCCATTGAAATATAGCTGCCACCATGCTGGGGAAGTTAAATTGAACAATCCTTCATCAGGGAATTTTGGATACATTGGATGAATATCTGTGATGGGTGCTACAGCTAATTGATCAACGATGACTTATCCTTTGATGGATTTTCGATCCACATATTGTATGTCAAATTCACTTAAGATCATGACCCATTTTGCTAATCTTGCCGTGAGGATTGCTTTAGAAAGAAGATATTTAAGTGGATCCACATTAGATATGAGCTTTGTTGTTTGGTTCAGCATATTGTGTCGCAATGTTTGGGAAGCAAACACTAATGCTAAACATGCTTTTTCCATAGATGAATAATTGAGTTCATATCCCACAAGAGTTCTGCTGATGTAGTAGATGGCTTGTTCTTTTCCTGAATCATCATGTTGAGCTAGAAGGGTACCCAATGCTGTTGTTGTTGATGATATATAGTGCAATAATGGGCGGTTAAGCACATGAGGTACTAACACAGGAGATGTTGCCAGATATTCCTTTATTTTATCAAAGGCCTGTTGACACTTTTCATCCCACTTAAAAGGTTCACCCTTACGAAGAAGATGCTAAAAAGGATGACATTTATCTGCTAGTTGTGAGATAAATTTGTGGATGGACTGTAACCTTCCTTGTAGACTGTGGAGCTGCTTGAGATTTGTTGGGGGAGGCATTTCCATGATAGCTTTTAGCTTAGCTGGATCGACTTCTATCCCTCATCGAGACACAATGTATCCCAACAGTTTTCCGGATGTTACACCAAATACACATTTCTTTCGGTTTAGTTTGACTTGATACTTTTCTAATCGATCAAAGATTTGTGCTAATACTTATAGATGTCCTTCTCTTGTCATCAACATAGTCTTCCATGATAGTATGAAAAAGGTCATGAAAAATAACTGTCATGGCTCGTTGATAAGTAGCTCTAGCATTCTTGAGACCAAAAGGCATTACAACCTAGCAGTACGTGCCCCATGGACAAATAAATGATGTTTTATCTTGATCTTCCTCTGCTATTCTGATTTGATTATACCCTGAAAATCTATCCATCAAAGATAGCATTTCATGTCTAGCTATAAGATCTACAATGTTGTCTATGCTTGGTAGTGGAAAGTCATCCTTAGGACATGCTTTATTAAGATCTCTAAAGTCTGCGCAATAGCGACCTCGTCCATTAGGTTTTGCTACAGGTACTAAGTTTGAAACCCATTCTAGATAATCAATAGGCTTTATGAACTTTTCTTCTAACAATTTCTAAATTTCTGCCTTGACCAATAAAGCTACCTGCGGATGCATTTTGCTCAATTTTGTTTAGCAGGTTTTGCATTAGGAGATACTGCTAGATGATGTACCACAAGTGATGGATCTACACCCGACATGTCAGCATAAGTCCATGTAAAATTTATAGCTCTTTTCATAAAAAATGTTGTTAAGTCTCTTCTTTCTTGCTTTGATAGTGATGCTGCCAAAAAAGTGATCTTTGGATCTCCTCTGTACCCAAGTTCATGTCTTGTGATTGTTCAACTAGCATAGTTGATTTCTCATGATAATCAATGGCAATAGGAAGATCAAATCCCCCATCCTCAGGCACCTCGGAGAGGTTTTCACCTTCGGATACATCCTTTATTTTTACTTTTTCACGGTCAAGAGGCGCCTTTCAGTTTTCACCTAGTGACCTATTTTGTTTGATTTTGTTTATTTCACTTTTGCGACTGAAGGATTTGATACTTCCACCAAATATGCTAGTTTAGGTAGATCCATCATGAAACCTGCTTTGTGATCACCCAATGGAATACCTTGTCGTAAGCTCATAAATTTTGCAATAGCTTCATCATTTTCAAATGTATCTAATGTCGGTGCCCCCTGTTGGTCCCAATCAACGAGGTTAGGATATACGAGTGAAAGGGTAATGGAGGAATGGTTGTGGCTAGAGGAGGCTGTGGAGATCATGAAGATGGAGTTTTCTTGGAAAAGGTCAATAATATGAAGGGAGGAGTCATCAATAGTATCCAAACTAGAAGTCTCTCCTGCCAAGGAAGGTCCAGCATCAGTATCAGAAATACACTTAATGTCTCTGAGTCACGGTACCTCCGGCTGATAACCAAGGCCTTGCTTATTAAACTTCTTAGACACAATAATGGGTTCGATAGGTTCTTGTTCCTGTGATCCCAATCCACCATGTCCTTTGTATCCCATGTTCTTTATGATACAGAACCCATTGTTGTATCTCTCCACCTCCAGTTGGACTTGGTCATTTTCATCAAAGAATATCCAAGAGTCTATATCATCAATGTCTTCATCATCCAAGAATCTACCTTTAATGAATACTGTGGGTGGGGCTTTGATGACAACAGAGGATGAAGTTGGTTTGGATGTAGAAGGTTTACCATAAGATTTAGGAGATAAGGGAAGGGTGCCAACACAACAAGATTCTTGTAGTGTGTATTCACCAGGGCCATGTTCGGTGTATTTGATACAGAGGTTGGAAGCAGTTTTTCTAGATGATGGCTTGAGTAGGTCAGATGGGTCTATATAGGATGAAGACGGATATGCCTCGATGTTGATAGGAATGTGGTTTGAACTTTGATATTTAGCTTGAAAGGCCCGACAAAACTCAAAGGGATTGGGATCAGCATGGATAGTAATCTCAACACCGTTGTGTGGAAATTTAAGACATCGATGGTATGTGGAAGGAACTGCCTTGAGGGCATGTATCCATGGATGACCAAGGATGATGTTATAAGGAAGGTCAATATCAAGAACCTAAAAACAGGTTTCTGTGGTGACTGGCCCAACTTGGATAGGTAAGAAAATAATTCCTTCAGTTTCACCTTGGAGGTGTCAACATCTTTCTCAGAATATCCCAATTGTTTTATTAAGTTCAAAGAACATATATTAAGACCATCTCCACCATCTACCAAGATTCATTTGATGCGGCATTGTTTAACAAACACTTCAATGTGGAGGGCTGAAGATCTTTGTCAGAGAAGGTTAAATGACAAGGGGCTGCAATGCTAGTGACCATAGATTGGAATTGTGTGATATCAATATCATTGGGCACCAAAGATTCTTGTAAGGCTTTGTCAAGGATAGATTTGTGAGCAGGGGATATGCGGAGCAACTCAAGAATAGATATGTGCACAGGTGTTTTTCCAAGGTGATCCAGGATATTATAGTTAGAGAATGGTCGAGGAGGGTGAATAGGTGCTCCTTGAATGGTGACTCGACCTCTTCAAGTGGTTACAACGCAATCAGGTGCTTTGCCTTGGATAGTAATGGTAGAAATGTGAACATGGTCAATGCGGCCAATGGTAGATGATTCATAATTGTACTGAATGGCATTTCCAACATGAGGGTTACTTGATTTGTCATGAGATGGAAGTGGATTCTTGAAAGCCTCTAGATCATAGTTCGATGTTGATTGTTGTGTAGGTTGAGTTGTTGATGGTGTAATTTTGATTAAACCTTGATCGATGCAATCTTGGATAACATGTTTTAAGCACATACAACCATTTGTTTTGTGTCCTTTAACTCTATGGTAATCGTAATACTCATTTTCTTTGTACCAAGGAGATTTGAAGAGCAGTTCACCATTGGGTGGTGCATCCGGTAACATAATATCACCCGCTTGGAGAAGCTTTCTAAAGACAACTTCCATAGGTTCCGCTAATGGTGTAAATTGTCGGTGCGGATTGGAAGTTTGTCGTTGTCACATTTGTTGAAAAGGTTGTGTTGTTGTAGAAGCAGCTTGAATGTTGATGTGAGCTTTCATAGTTTGTATGTTCTTTGCATCCACAACACCATCATTGACAACCTGCTTATTTTTTTTCCAAAAGCGAGACTTATCATTGGAGTTTTGAGGATAGTCTTTGTTATCATGAAAGATATTGATAGTTCTTTAGCAATTAAAGCTCATTCAATGATGCTTCCTTTGGAAACAAGTTCATCAAAGGTGCTAGCACTTTGCAATTGTAATTGGAATAACAGCTTGGGATGAAGATTTTGAACAAAGATATCGAGCTGTTGCTTCTCAGGTATTTCCCATGATAGTTTGCTAGCCATATTACGCCATCGTTGAGTAAATGAAGAAAAGGCTTCACCATTGCGCTGTTTATTGTTGACAAGGTCATTCATGTTCACCTCATGTTCAATGTTAAAAGCAAAGTGTGATTGAAACTTATTTGCTAATTCCAAAAAAGACTTAATTCCCAGAGGTAAATGAGAGAACCATTCAAGAGCTTGTCCTGCTAAGCTTCGATGAAATAGCCTCAAAAGATATGTATCATCATGAGCAACATCGAGACATGCCACAAAGAATGCTCTAAGATGGTCTTCTGGATTGCCTTTTCCTTTATACTTGTCAAATTGTGGAATTTTAAAGTGTGGCAGAAAAGGTGTCATATGAAGAGACTTGTCAAATGGATAAGCGCATATGTTTTCTAGAGAAAATGTCTTCTTGCCTTGTCCTACCGCTTGGTTGATCATTTGCTGGACATCCGCTAGAGATAATTGCTGTTGTTGCAAAGGGGGTGAAACATGGTATAATGTATATTGAGGTTGTTGTTGTGGGATATATGAAACCATGACCATTTGTTGAGGTTGTGTACTCACAATGTATGTCAAAGGATTGGAATGTGACACATATGTGGTTGAGGAGTGCTGTCCTTGAGCCACAAGCGGTGGTTGGGTATATTGTGATGAATTGGCACCAAGATTTCACATCACATGAGAAGTGGAAGATAGATTGACACTAATTAATGGTTGGGAAGTAGGAGTTGGGTTTGTGACATGGTAAGTGATGGAAGGATTGGTAGATGCGAAAGAAGGATGGACACTTGGGTTTATATTTTGGACAACATGGGGATTGATGTGTGTCATGTGCTGGGTGACAATAGGCAAGCCTTGGGCAGCATAAGATGGATTGATGGTTTGTGAAGGATTGGAAGAATATGATGGAATGGATACAAGTTTCTCAACATAAGTGACCATAGTGCTAGGATTGGCTTGAGAAACGATAGGAGGGTCACTCATGTCAATAAGACTAACATTGGGATTATATGGTGTAATGGAGGGATTAGTGGAGATAGTGGAAAGCGTATTAGCAGTTGGTATATGAGATGTGGTATTCATATGGGATATAGCGAGTTGTGATGGTCGTGAAGCTTGGACTATTGGTGTTGTTGGGATAGTTTGGGAAGCTTGCACACTATGGGATATGGGGATAGATTATGATGTTTGGGCTATTTGCGCTTGGGCCACATGAACAACTTGTGTTACTTGAGGCATGCAAATGGTCATGGTAGGAGGAGGAGTATGTTGAGGAACATGAAAAGGTGGAATGTTCAAATTTTGTGAAACTAAAGGGAGCACATTGGTTGGTGTTATCAAAGGTTCTAGAGTGTACTCCGAGCATGGTGGATCAAATGAAGTAACAATAGGCAACGAAAGAGAGGTGGTGGAAGATAGAGCTTGTGATATGATGGGGGATGGTGTGACTATAGTGGATGGTCCCTTTGCAACAACAGCGGGAGTGTTTGGATCGTGCTCTCTAATAGCGGATATGTCAAAATCTCTTGGCAATTTAGCACCTGTGCAAGCAAGTTGCAAGAAGTAGTGATTAGGCTCGGATAAAACAAGTCTCTCAACTTGATCCCACACATGTGCATCCTAAAATTTTGATAAGTCTTCTTGGGATTGTTCTTCAAAAGTCTCAAAAAATGTTTGAGGTTGCATTTGTTGTGAAGATGACTCTCCAATGGTATACCCATGAGGTGTAAACATATGAGGAGGCATACCAGTCGTAAATTGAGTTGCGTCTTTAAGAGGTGTTGATCTAGATTGTTGCATCTTAGCTCTCATCTCAACTTGCAATTTGGCTTCCATTTCAACTCACAGTTTGGCTTCCATTTTAGCTCTATATTGACTCCTAGTTTGAGGCATGATGTTGATGTTGAAAACTGAAGTTTAGCTTGTCAAAGTTTTGAGACCAAAAAGAAAGGTGATAGTTTGCTGGTTTGGTTGGTTGGTGGTTTCTTTGTTATTTTGCTTGGTTGTTGATTTGTTTGTTTGGTTGGTTTGCTTTGTTGATTTGGTTTGTTTTGTTGATTTGGTTTGTTTTGTTGTTGGCTGGTTTTCCCTAGAGAATAGCTCACACACTCAAGGGAAAAGTTGTTTGCTAAGGGGTTGCTATGTTGCTGATGTTGTTGAAGCTAAAGCTAGGAGATGATGTGTTGCTGATTGATCGAGTTGATTGGTTTGATGTTTGGTTTGCTAGTTTGGGATCTCAAAAAGATGAAAAGCTCATGAAATTTGATTGATTGGTAAGCTCAAAACAGGAGACAAAGTTTAGATATCTACTAATGATCAAAGACAGGTCTGAAAGCTAATGCTGAGGCTAAGCAAACTAGATTTATGGCTAATTTGACTGAGTCACTAGGATTTGCTGGTATCAACCCACAGGCGACAAGTAATAGCTCAAATGTGACTTAGAAAAAGCCAAAGGTGACTGGTAATAGCTTAAATGTGAGCTAGTTTAGGTTCTGACAGCAGGTTACAGTGTTAACCAGAGGTGAGCCAATTTTTCACAGGTGATTAATGTTGACTCAAAAGTGATTTACTGTTGATCAGAAGTGAGGCTGGTTAGGCCAAAGGCGACAGACTGTTGTTTAAAGGCGATGCAATTTAGGCAGAAAGTGGCTTCTTGTTGTTTAAAAGCGACTTTGTTTAGGCAAAAAGTGGTTAACTGTTGTTTAAAAGTGATTCAATTATCTGTATACGGGCAGTTTAAGCCCAAAAGTGACTATGTCTGTTAGGAAATATGTCTAATTTGTGATTTTTTGACAAGAAAATAGCAATTGCAGTCAATCACACTCACAACAATCACAAACGTGTACAACCTAGGCTAGGAAATGACTGTATTTGTTGAATCCCTTGGCCGTGCTTATTCAAAGCAGATAGCTTCAGGATCTTGGTAGCACCAGCTCCCCTCCACGGCACACACTTCTCACGCATACCAAGATCTGGGCTTCCCGAAAGGCCTATCCCTCACCAAACCTTAGGATTGTCCTTGCTATCTCTTCTAAGAACCACGTGAATCAGGGCGGCTTCAAAGGTCCTACCTTTTGCATCAACAAATAGAAGGTTTTTTGCTACTACACAAAGTTGCTAATAAGGGCATCCGTTCGGGTGGCTATACATGCGGTAGCGCTGCCTACTATCCGTTATGGAGTCTCCCAGCCTTCAAGGGTTACACCTTGGAGGGTTTTGGGGGAGGTTGGCTGTTGGTATAATACAACAACACCCGTTGTTTGTGGCTTTCGACACAAACACTTTTCTTATATAGCGGTTCGGAAGGACTTGGCTTTAGCCTGCTACCGCTTGGGTCATATCCCTTCTCACACCGAGAAGGCAGGCCCTCTAAAGATAATAACAAGTTCTCATACACCCAAGATCCATTTGATAGGCAAGGGGAGAGGATACTTTTGTTATTAAATTTGGGTTATAATCAATCACATGCAAGCAATCAAAAAAAGATAAATCTAGCACGGAGCAAGCAATGATTCATTTTAAGTACCAAGCCCAAATGTTCCTAATTTAGTGAAAAACCACAAGTCTTGGACCGATCAAAACTGCAACAGATATGTTAGTAGTTTGATAACCTCCTTTTCTTGGACAATCGATAAGATGCTGCACAAATACCCAATTAGTAGCCAAGAAAAACAAACTGCAAATGATACAAACTGAAAGTGACACAGTTTACCAGAGGTGATTCACTGTCGGTCAAAAGCGATCTATATTCTGTCATAGGTGAAATGTTACAGATCATAAGCGATGCCGAGATCTCCAGATGCAGATTGTTAAAGCTCACAAGCGATGTGAAAAAGTAGGAAGTGACTGATTATGGCTCATAAGCGACTCGGATCTGCAAAAAAAAATAGAATAAAAAAAACCCTAGTTTTGCAATAAGCGATTTGATTAGCTAAAGGCGGTCACTGTCAGATTAAAAGTGAATTAGATGAATGCATAAGCAACCACTATTAGTGTAAAAGCGATGCAAAATAGATAGAAAGCAACCCCTGTTTGCTTATAAGTGATCCATAAAATGCTAAAGGCGACAGGTTTCAGCTCAGAAGTGATGCACGTATTCAGACAATGACGGATTTTTGCTCAAAAGTGACTGGAACTTGCTGTAAGCACTCAGAAAATTTGATGTTGATAAAAATAACTTCAAACAACAAAGTTAATCAAGGACGTGAGTCCCACCAGGCATGCCAAAATGTGATCGGTAAAAAATCAGTTAATAAGATCAAGCATAGCCATGAAAACCTAACCCTACCATCATCAAAGAATCTAATCCAAATGAAACCAAAAGTATGCAAATTAAGCACAATATCACCTAGATTATATGATTCCTTGTTTATGATGTGGATTGCTTCTTCAATAATGAATAATTATGAAGATAAAAGCTTCCACGATGGATGAATGATAATGATAATAAGCTCAATGGATGCTATGGATACTCAAGTGCTCAATATGCTCAGGATGATAATGTAGACGCTATATGAATGCTGGATAGATCTGGTATGGAATGAGAGGGTGTTTATATAGAACTCAACCAAAATCAATCAACAGTGGAGATTCGGTGGCTATGTGAATGGCTAAGATTGAATGATAGACATAGGTGAATGTGAAGATGACAAGTGGAGAGAAGATAGTGCTTATGTGTGCTTGTGTACATAAAAAGTACTACATGTGAAAGATATTAAATAAAAGATGTAGTACCATTTATCTTTTTTTTTTAAAATAAAAGAGGCACACATGTCAGCTCATGAGATAAATGTAAAGATAAATTAATTAAATAAATAAAATTTATTTAATTAAAAATAGATAAAAAGAAGATAATTAAATAATTAAAGATTGTTTAATTATAGCTTAGATGAAATAGCTAATGAATTAATTAAATAAATATAAATTTATTTAATCAATAGAAGAAATAGATATGTTTGAAGGGATATTGCTCAAGTGTGTTAGACAAATGCAGATGATGTGTAATGCGATGTTTGAATGCGAATGATGATGAGTCAATTTTGGGTGTCTACACACTTTATATAGTAAATTTCATTTATTTTCCATCTATTTTTTTTCTGTAATCATAACTTGAAACTTTAGTGCATGGATTAATTTTTTCCCCACTTTGATAAATATATATATTTTTAAATAAATATTGGAAGTTGTGTGTAATGAAAACACAATTGTTTCAATGGGACGCCAACTTTTGTCTTAAATATTCATCTAAAATAGGAAATAAATTTTACCATCTCGACATGGAATCTCTACTTTAGTGCATCATATTTTTTCAAAAAATTTTGATAAATTTTACTATTTTTCCTTGAGAGGACAATCAACATCATATTTTGTTGCTGATGACCTATTTTTAGTAAAAATAAAAAATAAAATATAAACTCTAATTGAAATGTTTAAAAATTATATTTTTACAAACTAGACTTATAGATCTACAAAAGGATATTTTTAGATCCTTTTAAAATGATTATTTGCATGAGTAAGAGTTAGAACATCAAGTTTTTAAAATAATTTTATTTTTTTGGTAAATTAGCCCCAAAGTGACGCTACATATGTTTTTAGTGAATGGTTCCAATTGGAAAAGTTGTGGCCTAGATCTAATTTAGCTAGAATGAATCTAGATAGAACATATGTTTCACCAAAATTGACATTTAGTTGGAAATACTTAAATTCATTTATGCTGATAAGTTGGCAAAAAATGTGACACAACTTTGAACTTTTACATTTAATCAAATGAATTATTCCAGTAGTTAAAAGAAAATTAATTTAAATATTTTTACTAGTTTTATTTGTTTGTTTAATCTTAAGGATCAGTTGGGTCCTTATAAGGGGTTCTGTCTCACATAATGAAGTTCTCAAACCAAGGGTCCATGGTGGAAATGACAAAGGATAACAAGGTTTCTGGATGCAACTATGAGCTAGGATGCAGTTGGATTTGATATGATTGGCATGAGACTATGATTAGGAAAATGGATTCAACTCAAGATATGTATGAAACTATGATTTAGACAAATATGCTTGAAATGATTTCAACCTTTTTGCAAGAGGATTCAGCTATGGTCTCTTCAAAGTGGATTGTTTTGGTTTGATTGTGAGTTTAAGGTTTGGATGTTCAAGAACTTGTTTACAAGACTGGTTAACAAACACACAAACACTTTGGTTTGAGAGATTAATGCAAAAGATATTTATTGGTTTCACACAAGAAAACACATCAGATACATCAACAACCTATTTTATTTAGGTGGTGTATCAATTTCTATGGGCCCACAAGTATGTAATCTACTAAGTTGTGGATAGCTAGTGAATGCAAGGTCATGTACCACCTATACACCCCTTACCATGGAGGACAAAGCCTTGCCCACAGTGAGCTCTATCTTAATTGTGAGTAACTTCCTGAGGCTAACTACTTACTGATGCACCACAAAAAAAGTTGGTTGAAAGGATCCTAGTCTAGGTTAAACAGGCATTTAAGGGATATCCTTGTTATACACTTGGTACGTGAGGCCTAAACCCATGAAAAAGTGTGTTGTCTAAGGCGTGTGATTGCTCACTTTGTCGAGTCCCACAGGCTTGACATTGGCCAAAAATGATAGCTCCACTATTGGGGTACAACTTTCATTCTCCCCCATTTTTATACCCTGTCGGAACATGTGGTTGAGGTCATCCCCTAGGGTGATGAAATCTCTACGCAATCCTCCTAAAGGGAAATAAATCTAAGTGCTTTTGATCTCCAATATCACTTTTTTGTGTGAGGAGAGAGCATACACACTTAGACTCTTGGGATAAACACAAAAAAGAACTAGAAAGTGCTTTTGATCTCCAAGATCACCTTTCAATGCAAGGAGAGAGCATACACACTTACAAGCCCTCAAAAGAACAACAATGTTCATTCCCATTTAAGCATAAAATAATTGTGCAATTAAACTAGTGAGTAAAAATATGGTCTTCGATAAACATAGTTGCACAAAATGAGTTAGTAGTTTTAGAGATAGTCTTGAACAAGTAGTTTTGTTGCAAGATATACATTCAAAATAATAATAAAATCCCCCAAAAAATGAAAAAATAATGTTATAATACATCAAAATAGAGATATGTAAAATATATGCTCATCACAAGATTGAATAGCCCATTGAAACTGCAGTTTCTAGATTTTTACCACATAGTAAACTTAAATCTGATTATTTTAGAATGTTTTTGGACTCAAAAATAAAAGTACAAAGAATATACCCCTAATAAATTTCGGAGATATTTTCAAAAATGTAAAGATAATAGAAAAATTCATTAATTTGTGGTCTGGAAAGCATACTTATGAAAAAACATAAAATTGGCATAACTCACTCAATATTAATTATCTGAATCTAATGTTTGGATAGAAGCCTCCTTAGATGATCCTACAACTTTAGTTAAAAAAATATAGAAAAATTCCTAGCTATTTGAAAGATATAAGAAATCTTTTAAAATTCATAAAACTAAAACAATGCACTTAATATCAATGATATAAACCTAATTCTTGGAATGTAGGCTCCTTAGATGATCCTCAAACTTTAATTAAAAAATTATATAAAAATTCACAACCATTTGAAAGATATAAGTGAATCTTTAAAAACTAGGACTTCTATCTTCAACTTTACCAAAATCGTGGCTCCCTGTAAAAATTCATCCTCAAAATTTGTTGGCATCTTGATAAAATTAGTTGTCATTGATGTCAAAAGTATGTGCTCCAAAGATAGTTAATATGTAGTATCCGTTGGTACAAGTCAGTAGTATGAGGAAGAATGGTAATCAACCTGATGTCTAAGTATGATACAGAGGAGTGTACATGTGTTCTAACATGTTTCCTATATGTCTACATTGATATCTTATTAGTTTGGTGTACCACACTTAGAGACAAGTTGCAGAAGTTTTGCTAAGGCATTTATAGTGTATACCCTAAGGCAGAGTCATAGTGTTTTGGTCCGTATTCCTTCAAAGAGCAAGATTTAGTCTTGCTGTTTTAAAGACAAGTTAATTGGCATATGAATGTGTTATATCCAAGAGCGTAAGAATTTATACCCTCAGTAGTGAAAGTTATAAGTGATAAAGTTCCAGTCTCTGATTTGACAGAGTAAAGTAATGGTACAGACTTGTTGGAATACTCTACATTCCTCCGGAAGTGAATATTTGTTCATGTGGTTTTGAGGACATGCTTAGAGATGGTTAATGCATACTTCTTTGCAGTATCAAGTGATTTAGTGGTACGCAAGTTTAGTTTTCAAATGACAGAAGTGCTATAGTTGAATCTGGATGCCTAACTGGTCTTAGAATACATGTTTGAGTACTTGTGCCAAATGGAGAATATATAGATAAGAAATTTGAAGTTATGTGAACATTCTACATGTCTTAATACTTCTCAGGTTTGAAGCACATACAAATATTTCTTGTTTCCAGTACCACATGAAGTGTTCAAGTCACCTTAAATTTTATATATATTTATATATATATGAATGATGATTACAAAGTAACTGAGTTAAATGTCTCTGAATTCATCTGGAAGTGATAGATATTCTTGTGTGGTCTTGGAGATATGTTTAGAATGATGCATGAGTTCATTCATAAGAGTTCTAGATGTTTTAGTGGTCTGCAATGCAAAATCCTAAGTTTTGATGTGTTATAGTCAGCCCAGAATGCTCTATTTTCATCAGTTCAACATGTTTTTTCTTTTGCAGATGCACATAATGATCAGATATTTCAGGTGAATGGTGTGAAGACAATGTTGATAAGGTATATTTCTCATATCTTGGTCCGCATGATGTTTTTGGTGTCTCCCAGGTGATGCAAAGATGGACAGTTAGAAGTATTAGTGTTGTTTGGGCTGGCAGTCTAGTTTCTTTCATTTGTGGTTGATCCTAATTAGTTAAATTGACTTTGAAGGCTATGTTGTGATACATTTTGGACCCTGTCATGAGGTGTGGTGATCCACAACTTATTTCATTTTCATTATGTATATGTTTGAAGTCAACCCATGGAGGATCACATGTTTCATCTAAAGGTATTTTTGATGCCGACCTAATTGAGGATTTGAGTTGTTGCAGATGGTTTTGTTCACCATTGGGAGAATGATGGGATTGTGGTGGAACATCTTGGAGAGCTTGTAGGGATCTTATCTCTCCTCAATTTTTATATCTTGATTTATTGTAATTTGTCATATTTGTGAAACTTTTGATATATGGTTATTGGTGAACTTTTACTAAGGCATGGAAAAGTGATAATTGTATATGTTCATAATTTTTGTATTATAATGTGACCCATTCATGTTTGGGATGTGATATCTCCTTTGTAACCATGTAAAGTTTGTGATTTAATGAGAAACTAAATCTTGTTTTGGAATGAAATATCATGATTGTATGTAAATCCTAATGTGTACTTGTGAAGGAAAATTGATGGACTAATCATCTTTTGTTACATTTTAGATGTTGTGAATAAATGGAAATCAATAATATATTGTTATATCCTTAATGCTTAAATTTGGAAGTTGCACATTTTTGCATGTCTTATTGTCTCATTTTGAGATGTATACTTGCATGACAATAAATAGTGCATTTTTTGAGTATGGAAATTTTGTGAGTTTAAGGATGTCATAATGTGGCTTAAGATATTTTAAGTTGGTTGTTTCAAACCATTCTTTAGCATCTTGTAAATTGAGAGTTATGCCATGTCTTGTGTGGGATTCCTTAGGCTTACCTAGGCCTAGCCCTTCACTTGTTTTGGGGATTTGTGCCTCATTCATGGCTTGTTTTTCAGGATGTTTGAGCACTTGAATGTGTTGGAGATGAACTTTAGTATGGGATTAAATTTCTTTCCATTCTTTCCCATCATTCGTGTCAAGAGTACTCTTTTGTTAGTTGTGAGGGGGTTCTATCTCCTTCATTTCTTATCATGTTGACATCATTCCATGATGTTTGTGTAAGTATTTTTCTTGTGTTTCTATGTTGATGCGCATTGACCTCATGTCATCATGCACTTCATGGTGTCATCATGTGCATTGGTCACAATGTTGTTTAGTTTTGACAACATCATGTATGCGAGAGTAAGGTTGTGAGATGTGTTGGTTGCAATTGTAACATAAAAAATTATTCATCCCTATTTTGTCTACTAATGTCCTAATGTAAAAGTTGGGGCATTACGTGCACCCAATTGGAGGGTGCATATTATATCACTAACATTCATTTGATATTTATAGTTATAGTGACTATTTCATGGTTGATGATGGATCCTATGCAACTATGTTTATCAGTGTTTTAACAGGCTCCTTCATAGGCCCTATCACTTTGCAGGCTTCTACACAACCATATCACTCTTTTAACATTAATGTTTTTATCATTGACATTGTTAAGTAGTTGTTAATTCCTATTTCACTTTTTTAAAATGTTACTCATGAAAGTTTGTGCTTATAGGTTCCAAGATGAATGTTCATTATAAGGAGCACATGCAAAATCATCATTCATATATGTATCCTTTTAAATGAGTACTTGTTATTTAATTTCATGTTGACTACTTGTTTTAATTTGACATGCATGATTCATAGTAGTGCACATGCAAGTCAAAGTTGGGGGAAAATTTAGAGGTGAAAATTGCATACATAGCACTTTCCCCTTCATTTTGGACTTGCTTTTACCTATTTATCTCATGTGCAATAACTATTATACAAATATATCATGTTTCTACATAAAAGTTGGCAATTAACCAAAATCTTGCCTGAAACTAACTCTAATCATCCCAAGCTTCTAGATTCAATCTATAGATTTAACCTTCCCTATCCTCAGTTGATTTATAGGTGTAGATTTGACCCCAAATTTTTAAATTCAAAATTTCAAATGGCCGAAAGTTGACTCCCTTTCTAGTAGCTATTAATTTTCAACTTGAGCATGAAATGTGTGATTTGCATGCTAGGGTGTTGTATAAAAAGATAAACTCTAATTTACTTTAATTATCACCTAGATGAATTTTGATCCAATTTGATCTATCAAGAACCTATTTCATTACATCATCAACTTGCATCAACATCTACATAACTAGGATAGACTAGGCATATTGCATGATTGCTTGGCATGTCATTTATCCTTGTTCAAAACTATTAAATTAGATCGAAGAGATTGACTATGGAGAATAACCCTTGCACAATAAACTCCCACGATATCTATAAATACCACTATTTCATATAGTAGGGTTAAGTAGGTTCTTGTAGGTCACACGTGCACAAGTCATTTCCACAGATTTGGGTTGAACCCACACTTGTGAGGATCAATACTACAACTGTGAAAATGAACCGAAGCATAGAGCAAGTCAACTTGTAGTCTATCAAAGAAGCATAATTCCAAATTTGATCGTGGAACACTGGATGGATTTCTAAATACAGTCTTCAACAAAATACCCTATTATTGCTTATGAAGCTAAATCCATACTCTATCCTTTATCATTTTGAAAAATTCATTTTATATTGTAATTTATTGCTTTATCCCTAAATAACTTGTATGATGTGTGTTTTATTCCCATACACCTACTAGATACTAGAGATAAGAGGAAAGGAACTCACATGCACACACTCTATAGCCTTTCATGTGACGAGTAAACCAAAGTGCAAAACCTTATAACATAATCAAAAGGTGGCATTTTTCACAATTCATCAGATTGTAATGTTTTATTCCCATACACCCACTAGATACTAGAGACAAGAGGAAAGGAATTCACATGCACACACTCTATAACCTTTCATGTGACAAGTAAACCAAAGTGCAAAACCTTCTAACATAATCAAATAGGTGGCATTTTTCACAATGCATCAAATTGTAATGTTATATTCCCATACATCCACTACATACTAGAGACAAGAGGAAAGAAACTCACATGCACTCTATAGCCTTTCGTGTGACGAGTAAACCAAAGTGCAAAACCTTGTAACATAATCAAATGTAGGTGGCATTTGTCACAATGCATCAAATTGTAATGCTTTATCAAAATTCAACTATGGTAAACAACTATCAATTTTATCTCTATCTTTATCTACTTTCAAAGAAATGTGAATAGTTAAAAATACATTAAAAAAAGCAAATGACACTCAATCTTGTCTCCTACTTTATCTATAACCTAGTAAAAATACATAAAAGAGGTAATGACCGTCACTTTTCTCTCTCTCTCTCTCTTTATCTATTTTGGAAGAAATTTGAATAACCTCATTCATAAAGCCAAAGCTGTGGGTCTATGATTTGTTTACAGTCCACCACTACACACATCAACACCACCGAATGTTTGTCGCCATTGTTTGTGTTGGCGTTCTGTATCAGTCACAGTACAAACCTATTTACACTTCACGCCAACATTTGCATGTGCCTGTAAAAGATCAAGTCCCCACATACTAAAGTATACGACGCTTTTCTTTCTTACGTTTCGAACTTGGGTAGGAAATCTGTTTGATCTTTGTCGATTTTAAAATCGCCAAATCAACTTTACAGAAGAGCCAAAACGAATCCTCAGAACAATTTTTTTGTATTTGTCCAAATCAAAAAGCTAAGCCGACTATTTTTTCCCCACCCAACAAAAATGCGGGGCACATGTTATCAGTGTCGTATTCAACTAGTTTTTCCAAAGTTGAATTTGATGTACGATACTAATAAGACGTGGTCCTGCTACAATCTTAGTCTTTTTATATCACAACAGCAGTGGAAAAATACGGTGTTTGCATGGCGGACAACGGACAAATTCAGTGTTCTGAATGACAACCAACGTTTAAATTAGATCTTCGTCACATTTTACTTTTCAGTTGTCAATTCGACGACTTCAGAATCTTACTGTAGAAAGAAGCATTCTCACCTGTCTTTAAATCTTTACACAGTGGATTGATGTGCAATAATAGAAGTTAAGAACATTCCTAATGTTGGGACTCTCATTGATTGAATGGACACCCACCATGGACTTGTAATGACAGTCCACCTAAATGCTGCATTGCTCAACGTACAAAGCATTGAATGGTGTGAGTCCAGGTACTCAACTCTTAGTCTCAGATTTGCTTTAGATATGATAAGGATATGCATGAAAAATCTAGGATAGTTTGGTGTGGAAAGTCTTGATTGTGCAACTTCACTGTAAATCATTCTTCTATTTGAGCTGTTTTAAAATGTCCCCACTAGAGAAATGGGTGCAAGTGCATCTTTTGACATTTTTTGTTCTGTGAAAAGTGAGTTGCTTTGAGTGGCATTTCTTTATTTGTGAATTGGATGAATGTTTGTTTGATAGCAACACTTTCTTGAAGAGGTTTCCTTCTGGTGAAGGTTTGATGATGATTTTTCAACTCTCGCTTCAATCAATTTTATGTACAGAAGCCAATGGCGGGATATGTCTTTGACGTGGTCATATAAAACTAAATGTTGGCAATGGTCATACATCAATGAAATGAGAGATACAATGTATCAAGTTTCTATTGTAGATTTGAAGTGTAGTGGAGGTAATGTAGTGTGGAAGACGTGTTATTTTTAATGTCACGAGTAAATTTGACATATTTGTAGATATGAAGTATAGTGTCGGCAATATAATGTGGTGGAAGGTGTTATTTTCAATGTCACGACCAAATTTCAATTGTGAGATTTGGTATACCAGTTTTTAAGTTTTGAAATACTAAAAACAGTCAACTTTACATATAAAAAGACAATGGAGGGATATGTCTTCACATGACCATATAATATATGGAGAAAAAATAAATGTTGTCAACAATCATACATCAGTCAATCTCCATATTAAAGCTAGTGACATAATGTATCAAGTTACTATTGTAGATTTAAAATATAGTGCAAATAATATATATATGGGAGATGTGTTATTTTCAATGTCACAAACAATTTGTCATAGTTTTAGATATAAAACATAGTCTAGGGAATATAATGTGGAAGATCTGTTATTTTTAATGTCAACCGAATTTATTGTGAAATTTGGTGTGCCAGTTTTAAAATTTTGAAATGCTTAAACAGTCAATTTTACATATAAAAAGACAATGGAGGGATATCTCTTAGCATGCCCATATAATATATGGAGTAAAAATTAAATGTTATCAATAGTCATACATCAACCAATCTCCACAATAAAACAAGGGACACAATGTATCAAGTTTCCATTGTAGATTTGAAATATAGTGCAAGTCATATATAGTGTGTGTGTTGTCATTTTCCATGTCACAACCAAATTTATTGTGAAATCTAGCATGCCATGAAATGTTAAACTAGTCAATTTGAAGTATAAAAAAACAATGGAGGGATATGTCTGAACGTGTCCATATAATAAATGGAGTAACAATTAAATGTTGTCAATGGTCATACATCAATGATCTCCACATTAAAGCAAGGGACATAATGTATCAAGTACTTGTTGTAGATTTGAAATATAGTGCAAGTAATATAGTCTGTATGAGATGTGTTATTTTCAATGTCAGAGTGAAATTTACCAAATGTAAATTTGAAGTATAGCATGCTGGTGCAAATAATATAGAAGGTGAGATATGTTATTTTCAATGTCATAGTTGAATTTACTATAAAATTTGGTGTGCTAGTTTTAAAATTTTGAAATGTTGAACTAGTCAAATTTAGGTATACTAGCACTTGCACCTTAAGGAGATAACATGGTTACGTTGATAGTAAATTTATTATAAGTAATATGATAGTGTACAAATGCAAGAATGCAGTAGAAGATATATTATTTCATTTACCAATTTTACTTACATAAAATAACATCTAAAATATGGTGCAACGAAATTACAATATTTTTGTTGTTGATGAGAAACAAAGGTGGATATGTATTATATAATTTACAATTTTGATATATAAAGAATATAGTCTATAAATAGATGCATTAGCTATGTATAATATTTTTGTATTATATATTTATTTATAATCCTTTGAAGGATTATTTTGTAATGCCATCAATTTTTTTTTGAAATCAACCACCATTTACCTTTATTATTTTTAGCTAATCTTGACCTTTTGTTAGATTAGCCTAGCCTGGTCTTCTTCTTTGTAATTATTTTTGTTCCTATGCATTGGAATGAAATGCTATTCAACTAAAACCATAAATGTATATAACTACTTTTATTCTAAATTTATATAGTGTAAACACTGAGAAGTTAGTTTATTTTACATAATGTAAATAAAGTAAAGAAAATTTAATTTGGATAAGGAGGACAAATCTCTTGTTATGTTGGTTTATAATTGTTAAGTATTCACATGTACATCACATAGGTTTTAACAAATTAGTTAATGGATGTTTGGTAAATCATATATTATGAAGAGGAGAATGAAGAGAATAAACTGAAAGGTTATTTAGAAGAGGTTGGATGGAAATTTGCATACCTCAATTCGTTATAATGAGAGTAATTGAAGGTGATCTTCTTCTTCTTTTTGATAATTGTGAAGAGATTGATTTGCATTCTAGAGTTGCGACCAAAGGAGATTGTTGGTTCCATACAAAGGCCATTATTTATTCAACTCTATATATAGTTTTAAATGTTAAGCCTTGTCTTTCTGTTTCACTAATATTGATTCTTCCTTTATTTAGTGTTAGGCCTTGGGATTTATGTCTAGTAGTTGTCCATGCCATGGATAGTGGTATTTATCTATGGTTACCTAGTGATCATATAGGAATAATAGGTATAGTTTTTGGATAATTTTGGTTTCATGGTGGACCATTTTGGTTATCAATCCTTACTATGATAGACAAATGTAAATTTAGTTGTTTAGAGCCAAATTTGTAAACATTAACTATGACCTCTCCAAGAGATCCATTTACAAGGCCTTCTTGAGTCCATAAATTTGTTGTTAACATGAGTCATTGGCCTCTACATAGTAGGAATTCATGTGGAAGTTGGTCATCATTAATATCAATATTTATTTTTCTTTGTGTTTACTGCAATACTTAGTGCAACTAGAAGATTTAGTAGCTTGAGCATTTTTCTATTGTGTAGTCTCACTAGATCATTTGTAGCAAAAAGGTGCATTGAATTGTCAAATTCTTCTTGTTTAGTTGTTGTTAGTAATTTTTTGTATAATTCATTAACAATTCCCAATCATGCTATGTTGATTCTCAATTAAAATTGTTTTGTAATGTTTTAGGAAAGTGGATTTGAGTTGGAGTGTCACCTTATTGACAAAACATTATCTGTAATGTAACAATTCTAATAAATTATTTCCATAGAATTTTGACATTTGAGTGTGATGCATAGATAGGTTTGTACATAATAGGTGGTAGTTGGGTTAGGTCACCTATAATAATTGTAGATATGCCATTGAAGTAGAGTTTTTGTCAGTGGGGAAATGCCTCACATAGTCTATTATCTATCTTTAGTAGTATTGTTGGCCATATGAAGTTCATCTCATTAATGAGGATGTATGTGTTTCATGTCTTCTTGAAATGTTGTTAGTGACTATCCTATAATAGTTGCATTTATTTTATTGGAATATTGAGGGCCAAATGTATTGTTGAGTTTTGTTTTTGGTGAGGGTTGATAATGGCTTTTCAACTCTATCTCTAGTCAATTTTAAGTATAAAAGATATTGTGTAACTTGATATGTATTTAACATGGTCATATAATATATGACATAAAAATTAAATGTCATCAGTCATCATACATCCATCAATCTCCATATTAAAAGAGCGATATAATGTATTAAGTTTCTATTGTATATTTGCAAGATGTGTTATTTTTAATGTCACAACCAAATTTATTGTGAAATTTGATATATTTGTAAACTTTCAAAGCATAGTGCAGGTAATATAGCCTAGGTGATATGTTATTTTCAATATCACAACCAAAGTTATTGTGAAATTTGGTGTGACAATTTTAAATTTTTGAAATGCTAAACCAATCAATTTTAAGTATAAAAAGACAATGGATGGATATGTCTTAACATGTCCATATAATATATGGAGTAAAAATTTAATGTTTTCAATGGTCATACATCAGTCAATCTCCACATTAGAGTGAGGTAAATAATATATCAAGTTTCTATTATAGATTTCATGTATAGTGAAAGTAATATATAGTTTGGGAGATATGATACTAGTTTCAATGTCACAACCAAATTTATTGTGAAATTTAGCATGTCAATGAAATGCTAAACTAGACAATTTTAAGTATAAAAAGACAATGGAGGTATATTGCTTAACAAGTCCATATAATATCTTGGTCTTGTTGAAATTAGGGCAGACAACTGGGGGGGTGAATCAGTTGTCACAAAATTTTTAACTTCTACTGCATTTAATCTTCTTTACCACTTATTGACAGATTAAAGATATAACCATGAAAGCATGAATAAACAACACAAGAGCAGAAACATAATCAACACACATAACACCAGGATTTTTACATGGAAACCTGGTTAAAGGAAAAACCACGGTGGGAGTTAACCCACAAGATTTATTCTCTCCTAAAAGAATATAAAATGGGAAGACACTTGCCTTCAGGCGCACTGCCCATAGCTCACTACTCAAAGAGGCTCACTACCTATAGAAACATTCACAAGTTTAACACAAAGAAATTGAATTGAGAAACAACGTCTTCTTCATGCCAAGATCAGTTCCATTGAAGTGCACAACACCTCTGCTGTGCCCCTACTCACTTCCTCACTACATCCACATCTTCGCTCCCTTCACCACATTTCCATGACTACACAACACTTATTTATACATGTCATCGACTTTGGAATGAACATCAAAGTCATCCAAACAATCATCTATCTGGAACATTCTCCAAGATAGGCATTACAAGAAATTACAATTACAAGACTTAAAATACTACATGTGAATCTTTACACTGTCAGCCAAACATAGCTAGGACTCAAATCTTCCTCGATCAACATACCATGCTCCATAGAACTCTTCTTAGATCATCCGCAACATGCACCAAGCATTCGGTCAGCTAAGATTGGGAAGAATAGCAACACCCAAGGAGAAATCTTCATCCACGAGCTCAATCCTCAATGCGGACCATCAACACAACAAGCACCCAATTCAGAGACCACCACAAGCACAATGAAATCAACAAGAACAACCGCACTACCTCAGATCACCAGAACCACTTGCACCTTCATCCAGGAACTCACGAACTCCAACTGTCATGACTGTCACACTAGAAAGATTGCTTGCGGACCTCCAAACCACAAACCACTTGAGTTGAGGATACACACCGACATCCCAAACACACCTCTAGATCCGCAGATCATAATATTCCAATGTGGATCAATTCAGACTAGATTTCTGTCACTCTGTCACCTCTGAACAACTGCAAAACCTAGTTTTACTTAGATGGCCATAACTTCACAAATTCTTCATATGAACCTCTCAAATCTTAACTGGAACAACTTCAGACAATTCTCTACAAACCCTTTAATCCATAGACTCTGATCATCATCTCATTGGGAATGCGGGGAAATCTACTTCACTGAACTGTACTGTCTTCACTGTCTCTGACAAAGAGATATGTAACTCACTTGTTTCTTCTGGAGAGGCTAATTTTCAAAAATATCCTCAACATACAAGTCTTCTAAACAAGTGAAAGAATAAGATACAGCTCAAACCAATGACAACAAGGATATGTTGACATCAATGACAACACCAATTAGGCACATATTTGCAACAATCTCCCCCTTTGTCATTGATGGCAACATATGATGTGAAAAATTGTTTCAACCATCAAGACAAGAACTTCTCCCCCTTTCTCTTATCACACCTGCAACCACTTTCTTCATTGCTCCTCCTTTCATCAGCAACTACTTACTTCCAAGTTTTTCACATGACTTCTCTCCCCCTTTGACATCAATGGCAAAGGGCACATATTTGCAATCATCTCTCACCCTTTTTGCTTCTTAGATAAAACCAAACTAAACTCAGAACATACTAACTACTCCTCCTGAGTAGTATCCCCTTTACACCAATCCGGATCACAAGATATGACTATGAATTCCATCAGACTGATGCAGACTAGTGCACCTTAGTTCTGAATAGGAGGGGTAATTACCCCTAGCTTCTCTCTGAGATACTCAAAAGTGTCCTTAGGTATAGGCTTAGTGAAGATATCCACAATCTGATCCTTTGAAGGGACAAACTCTAATCTGACTTCATTCTCATTAACCTTCTCTCTCAAAAAGTGAAACTTGATGGATATGTGCTTTATCTTTGAATGCAACACCGGATTCTTTGAAATGTTTATTACACTTGAATTATCACAAAAGATTGTAATAGGCTCTTCAAACACAACTCTGATATCCTTCAACATTTGCTTCATCCACAAAACTTGGGTACAATTGCTTGCTGCTGCTATATACTCTGCCTCTACAGTAGATAGAGCTATTGCCTCCTACTTTTTGCTCAACCAAGAAACCAATTTATTTCCCAAGAAAAATGCACCACCACTAGTGTTTTTCCTGTCATCCACATCTCATGCTCAATCAGCATTTGTATATGCATGAAGAATGAAATCATCGTCCTTAGGATACCATAAGCCATTATCAGATGTTCCTTTTAGATATCTAAAAATTCTTTTGATTGCTACAACATGAGATTCTCTAGGATCAGCTTGAAATCTAGCAAAAAGGCCCACTGCATTCATAATATCAGGTCTGGTATGAGTCAGATAAAGTAGTCCTCCAATCATTGATCTATACCTTTTCTAATTTGCCTTAGGGGAATCATCATCTTTACTCAACTTGCATTTGATTATCATAGGAGTGCTCACTGGTTTTGAATCCTCCATTCCAAACTTTTTCAACAACTCTTTTACATACTTGGACTAAGATATGAAGATACCTTTATCTGACTGAATGATTTGCAAATCCAAGAAGTTCATTTCACCAAGCATGGACATCTCAAATTCACTTTGCATCTGATTAACAAATTTATTATACATGCTCTCATTTCCACCAAAGATGATATCATCAACAAATACCTCAACAATCAGGACGTGTTCATGATCAATTTTGAAATAAAGATTATTGTCAGCAGTGCCTTTGCTAAATCCTAACTTTAGCAGATACTTATATAATCTTGCATATTAGGCTCTTGGGGCTTGTTTAAGCCCATACAATGCTTGCAGACTGTATCTCCTTGATTAGACAACTGGAATCCTTCTGGTTGCTCAATGTAGACTTCTTCTTCCAACTCTCCATTCAAAAATGTTGAATTGACATCCATCTAGTAAACTTTGAAATTTTTATATGCAGCAAAGGCAAGAAATAATCTGACTGCTTCGATTCTTGCCACCGGAGCAAAAGTTTCTTCAAAATCAATTCCCTCTACTTGAGAATATCCTTTGCATACCAATCTTGCTTTGTTTCTCACAACTTCACCATCTTCATTCAATTTATTCCTGAAGACCCATTTAGTTCCAATTACATTTTTATTTTTAGGTCAAGGAACAAGATTCCAAGTATGATTCTTTTCAATTTGTGTTAATTCTTCTTCGATTGCTTTTACCCAACTTTCATCATTACAAGCTTCATTCACTGATTTTGGTTCAACCTTTGAAATTAAACAATACTATTCTTGTTCTTCAACAATTTTTCTTCTACTTTGAACACCTTTATTTCTATTTCATATGATCTGATCTTCAGAATGATTTAGCCTCACATACCTGGGAGTTTTAAGATTTTCTTCGACTTCCTCAACATTTGCACTAGTCTCTTGAGTCACTGGATTCTCTGGAGCAATCTAAATTTGAGTTTGAGGACTTTCATTTTGATCATCTGATTCATATCCACAGAACTTGGAAGGTCTCTCCTTGCTTTCATCAACCTTGACATTAACACTTTCAACAATCTTTTTCAATCTCTTATTAAAACACCGGTATGCCTTTCTTTGGTTAAAATAACCCAGAAATATTCCTTCATCACACCTTGCATCAAACTTGCCTAGATCTTCATCTCTTTTGATATAGCATTTACTACCAAAAACTCTGAAGTATTTCACAGTAGGAGCATTACCAAACCATAGTTCAGAAGGGGTTTTACCAGTATTACCTTTGATCAGCACCCGGTTAAGAGTGTAGACAACAATACTCACAACCTCTCTCCAATAGACATGTGGAACATTTTCTTCCATCATCATGGTTCTAGCAGCCTCTTGAATAGTTTGGTTCTTCCTTTCCACAACTCCATTCTACTGAGGAGTCCTAGGAGCAGATAACTATCTTCTTATTCCATGCTCTTCACAAAATGCATTAAACTCACTGGAGGTAAACTCTCCACCTCTGTTAGATCTCAGACACTTTATCTTCACACTAATCTTATTCTCTACCTTAGCCTTGAACACCTTGAATTTGTCAAGAGCCTCTGATTTCTCTCTCAAGAAAGTGACCCAAATCATTCGGGAGTAATCATCAATCAGCAACATAAAGTATTTGTCTCTTTGCAAACTCCTAACTCTGGCAAGACCACACAAATTAGTGTGCACAAGTTCCAACAATCCACTTGAAAATTGTTCTTTACTTTTGAATGTAGTTCTGCTCTGTTTGCCCAACTGACATTCCTTACACATGCTATTAGCAAGTTTTACAAGATTTGGAAGATCTCTCATGTACCCTGAGTAGTACTTATCTTGACAATACTATCAAAGTTTACATGACACATTCTCCTATGCCATAACCAACTCTGATCAATCTGAGCAATCGAACAACTTTTACCAGTACCACTTTAAAATATATTACCTCTAGTTTGTGTACCAGATGCAATCTCAGTTTTGGAGCTTTCCAAGTTTCTACATTTTCCATCCTTGAATCGAAGATCATACCCTTTGTCAACCAACTGTCCAACACTGAGAAGATTATGCTTCAACCCTTCTACATACAAGACATCATTAGTGTTATTCTTACCATCAAAAGAGATGGATCCTCTGCCATGGATTCTACTAACTAAATTATCTCCAAACTTCACAATTCCACCTTCATACCTTTCCATAATTACAAACTTACTCTTATCACCTGTCATATCATGAGAGCATCCACTGTCAATCACCCATTCATCCTTTTCTTCAACCTGAGCAGCTAAGGCACTTTCCACATTCACATAGCTAGCAGATTCAGTAGGTCCTGGATCTTCTTCTTTGATAGCAATGAACACCCATTCATTTCCAGAGGAACTTCCCTTATCAGATTCATCATCTGTAACTCCTTCATCAACAACTTCTTGGACATAGTAGCATTTCTTCTAAAACCTAAGTCTGTTAGGGTTTGGCTTTGAAACCCTCTCCAGACATATTGAAGCAAAATGACCAATCTTATTGCAAGCAAAACATTTGAAAGGCAATTTTCCTTCATACTTACCAGATCCTCTTGGTAATCTTTTGGCAAAAAGGGCTTCAAGTTCTTTAAGATCTGTTTCATCTTCTTCAAGTTCCTTCCTTGCCTTCTCATGACTGGTCATTCTTCTTGAAGAGCTTTCACCTGGATCAAATCTTTGCTTCCCAGAAACACTGGCCTTAAAAGTAGATTTTGATTTAGGAAGGGAATCACCAAACTCACTCATTTCAAATGTTGAAATCTTGCCAACCAACTGATCCCTTGTAACAGTTGTCACAATCCTGATTTCCTCAATGGCAGCAACTCCATGCTTGTATGAAGTAGGTAAGGATCTTAGCACCTTGCCAAAAATCTCTAATTCTTCCAATTTTCCACCAACACACCTAATACTGCACACAAGTTCATTCACCTTCTACATGTAGGAAGTGATGTTTTCATCTTCACTCATTCTCAAATTTTCGTATCTACCTTTCAGGCTTTGTAACTTAACACATTTGACATATTCATCACCTTCATACAGAGTTTCCAATTTCTTCCAAATTTCATGAGCAGTTTTCAATTCCATCACATTTGTCATTTCTGTATCAGTCAATGCACTTAACAATGCTTCTTTAGCCCAAATATTGTTTTCAACATCTTTGAGTTCATATGGAGTTGAAGGACCTTTCTCCAGAGGCCTATACTCATCTTTTCTTAGCAGCCAATAAGCATCACCCATGCATTGCAAATGGCACTCCATGTGACTCTTCTAAAGAGAATAATTTGTTCCATCAAATCTCAGACTATCCTTCTTGTAAGTTGACATCCTGGATCTCCTCAAGCGGTCAAGCTTCTTTTAGAGGAACCAGATCTAATACCAATTGTTAAAATTAGGGCAGACAACTGAGAGGGGGGTGAATCAGTTGTCACAAAATTTTTAACTTCTACTACATTTAATCTTCTTTACCACTTATTGACAGATTAAAGATATAACCATGAAAACATGAATAAACAACACAAGAGCAAAAACATAATCAACACACATAACATTAGGATTTTTACGTGGAAACCCGGTTAAGGGATAAACCATGATGGGGGTTAACCCACAAGATGCACTACCTAGACCTCACTACTCAAAGAGGCTCACTGCCTACATAAACATTCACAAGTTTAACACATAGAAATTGAACTGAGAAACACCATCTTCTTCATGCCAAGATCAGTTACATTAAAGCGCACAACACCTCTACTCTGCCCCTACTCACTTCCTCACTACATCCACATCTTTGCTCCCTTCACCACATTTTCATGACTTAACAACACTTATTTATACATGTCATCGACTTTGGAATGAACATCAAAGTTGGCCAAACAATCATCTATCTAGAACATTCTCCAAGATAGGCATTACAAGCAATTACAATTACAAGACTTAAAATACTAAATGTGAATCTTTACACTATCAGCCAAACATAGCTGGGACTCAAATCTTCCTCGATCAACATGCCACACTTAGAACTCTTCTTAGATCATCTATAACATGCACCAAGCATCCGATCGGCCAAGACTAGGAAGAACAACAACACCCAAGGAGAAATCTTCATCCACGAGCTCAATCCTCAATGCGAACCATCAATACAAAAGGGACCAAATTTAGAGACCACCACAAGCACAATGAAATCAACAGGAACAACCACACTACCTCAGATCACTAGAACCACTTGCACCTTCATCTAGGAACTCAAGAACTCTAACTGTCATGACTGTCACACTAGAAAGATTGCTTGCGGACCTCTAAATCACAAACCACTTGAGTTGAGGATATACACCAACATCCCAAACACACCTCTAGATCCACAGATCATAATATTCCAATGTGGATCAATCCAGACAAGATTTCTGTCACTCTCTCACCTCTGAACAACTACAAAACCTGGTTTTACTCAGATGGCCATAACTTCACAAATTCTTCATGCGGACCTCTCAAATCTTAATTGGAGCAACTTTAGACAATCCTCTACAAGCCCTTTAATCCACAGACTCTAATCATCATTTCATTGGGAATGCGGAGCAATCTACTTCACTGAACTGCACTGTCCTCACTGTCTCTGACAGAGAGATATGTAACTCACTTGTTTCTTCTGGAGAGGCTAATTTTCTCAATATCCTCAACATACAAGTCTTCTAAACAAGTGAAAGAATAAGATACAATTGACACCAATGACAACAAGGATATGTTGACATCAATGACAACACCAATTAGGCACATATTTGCAACAGGTCTCCTCCTAGTTCAAACTAGTTTGAGCTAAACTTTGATAGAGTGGCTAAGGGTAATCTAGGACTAGTGGGTGGAGGTGGGGTTTTAAGAGACGCTAAGGGTAATTTGATCACTACCTTTGCTATAAACCTTAGGGTCCAAACTAGCCATGCTATGTAGAAGCAACATTGACCTATAATGCTCTAAAGATGGCGCATCAAGAGGAGGTGCAAAATTTAATTATGGAAGGGGATTCTCCAAACATTATAACCCACCTTCTTAAGGAGACCCCCCTACTTGGTCTATTGAGAACATCATAAATAATTCTTTGGACATTATAAATAAGTTGAAATTAGTAAGAATCAAACATGTGTTTAGAGAAGCTAATCAAGTGGCCAATTGCTTAGCAAATTGGGGTGTGACTAGGCAAGGGAACTCCCTTTGGTCAAGGAACCCCTTTCTTTAAGGATCTTGAAATTTTGTGCCTAAATGATATCAATAATCATTTAAGCAAAGGGGCTCGCGAAGGGTAGGATAGTCATACCATTGAATCATGATGGATATAGTTAACGTTAGGTGTAATGTCATTGATATGATGAGAAGTCATGTCGAAGTGAATGCTGAAGATTGGGAGGATACTTCTCACTTTTTTATCGATGTTGATTTGGAGAGATATTCAAATGGAACTACTAAGATTTGGTGGGGCTAGATTATTGTTCTAACCCAATAGAACATTCAAGAAAGGGAGATAAATCTTTCTAATATGGGTGGTGATAGGAGCAGGGTAGAACCTGTTAGTTGTGGGAAGTGGAGGAATGATGCAAGGGTCTAAAAGATTATAAAGAGAGGGGGGTTTTCTACCTTCATGGAATGGTTGAAAGGATACAACATGGATCTAATAGCTAAATTTGTTAAGAACTGGGATAACAAAAAGGTGGTGGTAAAGGGTTTGGAATTTGTGGTTTTTGAAGAACTAGTGGTAGAGGCTATTAGTCTCTCATTGGAGGGTGCTAAAGTCTTCAAAGATATAAGAATGGGAGAGGAGGATATGTTGACCTTTCTAAACAAAGACAAAGAGACAAACAAGCTATTTTGAATAATCCCATATTCTTCGAAAATATTAGTTATCTTGAATATAATTATAATAAATATAGGTCGTAGGTTATTATTTGAGTATCCTTGAATTGTATTGTATTAGACTTTGATCTAGGAGATTGCCCCTCAAAGAGGCCCACAACTTATTAATGAAAATCTATTAATTTATTACAATATAATTCTTATGTTAATTATATGCAATCTATATTTTTTGTATTTTCATTATTGGTATAATCTTTTGTAGGAAGGATTGTAACATCTAGTATCAAAGATCTTTCTAGGTTTGAATCTACTGTAGATAAAAAATATATTTTTCCTATGAATGCTTATACAAATGTTTGTTGTATGCTCTCACCTCACCCTTTTGGGGATCTTGGTGACTAGAAAGTGATTATAATAGTATCAACATTGAGTTTTTCCCTAATTTTATCATAGATTTTTTTTAGGTTAGAAACCCTATACCGATGGTTTTTAAATAAGCACAAAAGAGTTGTCATTCCAAGCATAGCTAGATTCCCCATATAGGTTCCAATGAAGGACAGAAGGGTTTCCTTCCAAAGCCACACCATCAAATCACCTCTATATATGGTCTTATGCTTACATGTACCCTTGGGTATATTGAAATGTCCCTTAGGATTTTTTGAAACCTATCCCTAAGAAGCCATCAATTGTCTATCACCTGTAATGCACTGGTAAGCAGTTATCCTTGTGAAGTTACTCGCACCATACTAGATCTACTACATCTATATATGGGTGGGCTTATAGACCAGACACATCTTATAGAAACCTTTCTTTTTTCACCTCTTGCATCATTTCCATCATGGTATATTTAGAAAGCAGAAGAATCCAACACCAGTGGTTGTTTCCTTCAAATCTAGTAGATCATAAGATCTAGTAGTGCATGTAGTAGGGTTAAACAAATCTAGCAAAGGATACTAGTTTTAGATCAAACAAAATACAAGGAAAATTGTGCCTTACAAAGAGTTTGAACAACAAAACCTATAAATAGCTAATGGATTTTGATATGAGCACCCTAAAGGAATTTTGGAAGATGTTTGGCCCCACAAGAATCTAAAATTTTTGAGAAACCCTAAATCAAAAAAATCTCTTTTTACCATTTCTAGGAAAATGTCTTGTTGGAACCATATCATCATATGATCATTTTGAAACATATTTCTAGAAACATTTTTCTTACACCACCCACCTCATGATGGTTATATCTACTCACTCTAGCAACCATGAAATGGGCTAGAAATTTACATTATTGGAGACTCAAGTTTTAGAAATGACTGAGATGGTTCATGGCCTTCTACCCAAAACCACTTCCATAATGAGAAGCCATATGATGGTAGAATTCCATTTGGTTCTATGCCCCATGGCCCAAAATTGGACTTCCCTAGATTTGATGAGACTAATCCTACCAGTTGGCAATATAGAGCTAAACAATACTTTTCTACATAACAGTCCTCCAGTGAATAAGGTCCCTATTGCATCCTTCCATTTTAAAAAGGAATTTTTCCAATGGTATTAGTAGAGTCCAAGGCTAATGATGAACCTAATTGGGAAACCTTTGTCAAGCAATTGTTGGTTCAATTTGGTCCTAGTGTCTATGAGGATATTACTAATGCTCTTATAAATCTCCACCAAATGCACATCATTAAGGAATATCAAACTAAATTTGAGTGACTAGTCAATTACACTGAAGGCTTGTCTGACTCTTTTTTCACTAGTTGCTTCGTCAATGGCCTTAAGTATTCAATCTAATCTGAGGTCAAAATGATCAAACAAAAAGACATGATGGAATCTTTGGGCATGGCCAAAATACTCAACATCATTTTTCAAATCTTGCTCCATTCAAGAACACTACACCACCACACCCTATTTTCATAGTCTTCAAAATTCACTCCCATTAAATGCCTCACTAAGGCTTCAATGTTATCTTGACAAGAAAAGATGTTATGCTATTGATGTGATGAAAAATTCACAAGGGGTAAAAAATGTGATGAATAAAAACTATATCTCCTATATGTTGAGTCTCCTCTTGAAGATGAAGAATGGGAATATGCTCCAAAACCCAATAGGAAGAACTCTTTATTGTTGATTTTGTTCCTATAGACAACCATCTAGAAATTTCTATCCATACCTAATAGGGTTCACTGCTCCTCAAACTATGAAAGTCAAAGGGTATTTCAAGAAAATTCCCCTCACCAATTTCATTGACTTTGGTAGCATGCATAATTTCATTGAACCATGACTTGCCAAAAAAATTGATTTCTTTATGTATCCCTACTCTAACTTTGAAGTTATGATCATCAATGGTGGAACCTTGCCTTGTAACTTAGGCAAATGCTGAAATGTTCAAATTGATGTGGAAGACTAGACAATCTCTATTTAGATATGTATGTCTTATCCTTGTTTGGATATGATGTAGTCCTTGGGGCTCAATGGTTTTGTACCCTAGGCACTATCTTGTGGGATTTATGTAAACTTTGGATGTATTTCTCTAATAATGGGAAGAACATTGATAGCACCTTGACCTAGCATAACAAATTCTTGTAGATAATCAATTATGTGCCAAGCACTCCAAGTGCTTCTTTGGTCAAAAGGAAATTGAGTACCTTGGCCATATTGTTTCCTCAGCAAGTGTTAGAGTTTATCCTAATAAAATTTATGCCTTGCAAACTTGGCCACAACCTAAGACACATATAAGGCTCTATGGAATTTTGTGTCTCACTAGCTAGTATAAAAATTTTATCAAGAATTAATACAAAAATCCTCCTCCATTGTCCAACTTGCTAAAAAATGATGCCTTCTCATTGACCCCTATAGTAGAACATGCTTTTGAGGTCCTCAAACAAGCTATATGTATAATACTAGTTCCTGTCATGCCTGATTCCTCCAAACTATTTATCATTGAAAGTGATGCTTTTGTAAATGGTATTGGTGTTGTTCTCATACAAGATGGCCACCCCATCACCTTCACTAGCAAGGTACTATCAAGGAAAATTTGGTATGCTCCACTAAAGAGAAGGAAATGATGGCCATCTTACATTTGGTTAACAAATGGAGGTAATTTTTGGTAGGATGAAATCATTTTATAAAAATGGATCATCATAGTTCTAATATTTTTTGAAATGCAATGGGTATCCTCCCTATCTTAACAAAAATGGGTCATTAAACTCAAGGGGTATGACTATGAGATCACTTACAGGAAGGGAAAGGAGAATGTGGTTGTTGATGCTCTCTCTTTCAAATATGATGACCATGTCACCCTCTTTGCAATATTTATTCCCCTTTACGATTAGCTACAAGATCTCTAGCAAGAATGGCTCTGGGACCAACCCACATAATATCTCATCCACCAACTTTTTGTTGAATCTGCTTCATCCCCCAACCACTCTCAGGATGACCAATATTTAAAATATAAAAGAGGCATGTTTATAATTCCCAACTCTACTTTGCATGCTAATTTTTTTCATGAATCGCATGCCTCTTCCTTAGCTAGTCATTCCAAGTTTTTGAAAACCTATGAGAGAGTGTGTTGCAATTTATTTTGGCATGGACTTAAGGAGGATATTATGTAATTCATTGCTAAATGTGATAAATGCCAACATCACAAGGGTGAAATTATGACAACTCTAGACTTGCTCCAACCCTTGCCCATTCCTACTTAGATTTAGATAGATATTTCCATGGATCTCATTGAAGGATTTCCCAAGTCTACCAAAACATTAGTCATACTAGTGGTGGTTGATTGTCTCTATGAATATGCCCACTTATGTTCCTTGGACCAGTTGGTTCCTAAATCTGCATACATAAAATCCTAAAGATTTGCCACTTCTTATACACAGATTCAATGAGAGGTTCGGCCAACAGAGTGGGAGATTACCTCCTATCTCCCATGCACTTCAGGTTATGCTGCACCTAGGCGGGTATTCCTTCATTCATCACCAAAAGATTTATCTTTGACTAACTCTAGTAGAATGCTCTCATGTATGCACCAAGATTTATAGGATTAACCCATATTGGCAATGTTCTTGGATTATCTAACTTATTCATATCAGAGAACATGCAAGACCTAAACTTAAACTAAGACAAAACATAAAATGAAATGATTTTGAAAGAGTTATCATTAAGCTTCATTATCTTCTAGACCATTGGGCAAATAGACTCTAGACCGGTACTTCATTACGGCAACAGAATCAGACCCATCAATGTAAATGTTCCCTCATCACAACAAAACTTCATATCCAGAGGACCCAAAATAAAAGCATTATTGCCTTACAGTAACATGTCCAAGAAAGGTATTATCTGTGACTTCTTCACTAATCCCTTGATACAACACATTTCCCCTTATATCTGACCTAAAGCAATTTAATCCATTCCTTGAATAGATGCAACAAATCAGATATATCACATAGGAAATATACATGAATGAGTTTAGAAACCCTTAGCACCCAAGGAGACAATCACAGATAACACACACAGGAAGTGTTATTCATATAACTCAATTTGGAAAGAACATTGTCATTCAGAAATTTATTCATCTACAAAACAAAAAAATACCTTTACACCCAGACAAAATGAACCAAGTCTGCAACAAAAATTACTCCCCAAAGTGTGGATACCTTGTATCCAAAGCCCAGAATCCCCCAAGATATCTTTTTTCCTGGATCCCCCATAACAAAAAAGACTAGCCCTTTTATAGAATAGAAGAGCTAAGTCGTACTACATATTAGTTGGCTACATTTTCATATTACATTAAAGATTGGGGGCCACTGGCACCCATTACAATGAAAATTCCTCATGAGGACTATGGTAGCTACTGAAGAATTTATTGTGCATGAGTCAGCTCCATTAATTTACCTTCCACGAACAACCTGGGATTTGAATTCTTTTGAAAATATGTTCACCATTTTCCTGTTGAATTTAAAATTCCAAGTATTCTTCATTGAAAAGTCAGTAAACCAATAGGATCGAGCCATGTCAGATGTACTCCCTCTGTTGACTCCATCTTTTGTTCGATGTGGACACATGGCATCATTTCACAGTGTTGCAGCAGAAAATGGCCCACCGTCAACTTTCTCTGCATGGGTGTGCTAAAGCCTTCACACGTCCTTATTTATATAGTCCTTCATTCCTTTCTCAAGAGGAGGCCACGTGTCACTATTTCGCAATCGCACGGTGGATCTTTACCTCTACCAGGATTCTTCTGTGCGCTTGTGCTACCGTTAGATCTTAACTTTTCTGTAGATCACTTCTTACCTTGACACCTGGCATCACATGGTTCCTTGATTTAGAATCTTCAATTAAGGGGTTGTAAGCCCAAATTCCTTAACAGATGTCCCCATTTCACCATCCCACATAAGGATGATGACATCATCTTCAAGGATGTGCTACACTACGAAAAACCAACACATGGTACTCCTGACCTTTATGAAGACTTAGGAACTTCCTTTTTATAAAGGGACAATATAGTTACGAACCATAAAGGGTAAAAGCTAGGACCTAGGGCCAGTCATTTCATGATCTTAAAGGCTTTGAGTTGTAACTCAAATGACCGGGAACCTAGAGTTAGTGGTCAATGACAGAACAAAACATAAAGTGAAAAGGGACCGTGGGACTTAGGGTTTTAGGAAATAAAGATGAAGACTTGTAGACCTAACTTAAAACCCTAGACCTAGGCAGGTACCACCATTGGCTCTTGTTTGGGGACGCATGCCTCTTGCAGGTATGGCGAGGATCTAGAAGTCTTCAGGATGCAGACCATGTGCCTTATACATTGGGTTGTCTATGAATGCTCCATCCTGCATCACAATTCACATCTTCAAATTTCATTTGGTGGCCCTAGGCCACCAAAAATGAAAAACTAGTATTCTCCTCTATCAAATACCCTATTTTCATCTGACTGCTTCAGGTTCAAATTAGAAGCACCATGCTGACTATAGCTATGATGAAAGCATTTCATCTCACTGTTAGTCGTGCCTTTGCTAATTTCATCTTTCACTTCCTTAGCAATCTACAGTAATCTTGATCTACTTCTAATGTCCATAGTTGTAGATTATAGATATCATAACCAGCTAGCTGAAGGAGCTCACTCTTAGTAACATCCTCATCATTTTTCTTGACACATACATCATTACATTCCTCCTGGGATGCTTTAGAAAAAGGCTTGAAAGGTTCAGAGTAAATCTCATTATCAAAATTTTCATCCTTATGGATATCAATATTGTCCTCTGTTGTATCAATACAAATATCTGAAACTTGTTTATCCTCAACAGAGTACATACTTTTATCAAAATTAAACACTTCTATTTCCATCTTGTGGTCATGATCAATATAAAGGGATGAGTCAACAAATTCATCATCTATACAAACCTGTTCATCTTTAGATAAGTGAGTATCCTGTTGATGTAAGATAAAAACTTCCATCTTTGCTTCATGTGTGGATACAACACTAAGTGCATGCTTAGCTATTTCATCCTCATCTATGGCTTCAAAAGGCTCTTCCTTTGCTTGCTCAACCTCCATGCATTTTTCCTTTGGAAGAAATAAAGATCTAAGGTATAGCTCCCTTTGTTGCCTCTCATGATCTAGATGGTTGACACATTCCTTGACTTGTTGTAAGTGTTGTCTTGCCTGTGCAGCCAACAACTTTGCTTTTCTAACCCTTTGTAATAGTCCATCACACATATCTTGTGTCTTCTTAACATCTTGCACCTCATTCTCCGCAAATGAAGCAATTGCTATCTCTGCCATATTCTCATGAATATCTTGTTCATGCAAAACATAAACCTCCATCTCTTCTTCATATACATTATCATGAACAACTAGGACATACTCACTTATGAATGCATCATACCTGGTATCTGTGTATTCTTTGGATTCTTTAACAACAACACTGCTGCAAGATACATCTTCACATATATCTTTTATTTCACCATGTATGCAATTTGCATCTGCATATCTCTCTTCTATAAGCTGATTGCAATCTTCATCTTCATCATTGCAGGATGTGCCTTCATTTTTTGCCACAATTTCTTCATCTTTATGCAATATACCATGGCTACTTTTTATGTTCTGAAATATAACTCTTTCTGCATAATCACCCTTAGCACTTTCCATAATCCCAATCCAATCGAATATTTGATCAAGATCTTCAGGCTTCAGTTCTTGAGGCAAAGTGCTTGGACCTGATTCATAAACTTCACAAAATAAGTCAATACACAAAGAATCCTCAGGTCTGTAATACTCTAGGATTTCTAAAAAAGTATTCATGAATCATGTAAACAAAGCATAGGGTGAATATCCTTTTTGTCTCTTCAAGTCAAACAATGATTGAACAAAAAATTTAGGATCAGCAGTACTTGCAACTTGTTCACTAATGACTTGAAACTCTACATGATTCACGTGAGGTGATGATGAACAAACTGGAACAACAGAAATACATTCACTTTGAAAACTACTCTAATTCTTGGTTTTACATTGTTGATCTGCATAAGATACTTTCCAATAACGAACACTTGTAGACATGTATCCTATTGACATCTCATACTTCTAATTATTTTCAATATCCATTGCAATTGCAAAGGCTTGATGAAGTGTAGCAGGTTCCTTATCTCTTAGCAAATAACACATTTCTTCATAAAATGTAGGAAGATAAACTACCAAGCATAATGTATCATTTGGTCTCATATATTTAGGAATATGTTTGAGCAGTTTTGAAAATCTTAAATTAAAGGCTGGAACCAATTCATCATCTTCCTTTTCAATGTTCATGAATTGCATAATTAATGAAATCACATCAGTCCGTCCACCAAACTGTTCTAGAAATGCAACTTTGAACTCAACCCATGAATAAATATAACATTCAGGCAGGAATGAAATCTAGTCCCTAGCATCATTTTGCAAAGTTTGAACAAAAAGGCTCATAACAACATCTTCATGTCCAACCTCAAAATCATCCATTAAATCATAGAAAACTTGCATATGTTTGTTTGCTGATTCAGAATTCTATCCATTATATTTTGGCAAACATTTTTTGATCTCACTAGGGATAGCATTTGGGTAACCAAGTTAATACCATTGAAATTCAGGGCTTTGTACCTTTCAACAGAGAATAACCTTTTTTGAGGACATGACCATGATTGTTGTTCTAATCTAATCATTTTGAATGTAAGAGATGAAATACCTAGGAATGTACTACAACTTCAAATAGGTTCAACAACAAAGTCACCACCTCTCCAAAGAGGACAAAACATTGAGAAGGCAATTATATTTCTAGATTCACATCACCAGCAGAGCACCATACATTTTTCCTTTGATTAAGCTACAAGAATAGTAAGCAGAGATGCCACCCTCCAAAGGGAATGATAAAACATCATTCATGTACTAACTCTACACGCACATGACAGAGGTTAGCACTGGTTCTTCAAAGACTCCATGGCAAGATTTGACAACATCCCCAGTAGAGTCGCTAGTTTTGTTGGTTCCCAAATCTGCATACATCAAGTCCTAAAGATTTGTCACTTCTTATACGCAAATTCAATGAGAGATTCGGCCAACAAAGTGGGAGATTACCGCCTATCTCCCCTACACTTCAGGTTCTACCACACCTAGGGGGTATTCCCTCATTCATAACCAAAAGATTTATCTTTGACTAACTCAGGCAGAATGCTCTCATGTATGCACCAAGATTTATAAGATTAACCCCAGATTGGTAATGTTCTTGGATTATTTAACTTATTCATATAAGAGAACATGAAAGACCTAAACCTAAACTAAGACAAAACATAAAATGAAATGATTTTGAAAGAGTTATCATTAATCTTCATTATCTCCTGGACCATTGGGCAAATAGACCCTAGACCGGTGCTTCATCAGGACAACATAATCAAACCCATCAATGTAAATGTTCCCTCATGACAACAAAACTTTATATCCATATGACCCAAAATAAAAGCATTACTGCCTTACAGTAACATGTCCAAGAAAAGGTATTATCTGTGACTCTTCTTCACTAATCCCTTGATACAACACATTTCCCCTTATATCTGACCTAAAGCAATTTAATCCATTCCTTTAACAGATGCAACAAATCAGATATATCACATAGAAAATATACATGAATGAATTTAGAAACCCTTAGCAACTTCACTCAAAATAAAAATGCTCATACCCAAGGAGACAATCACATATAACACACACAAAAAGTGTTTTTCATATAACTCAATCTGGAAAGAACATTGTCATTTAGAAATTTATTCATCTACAAAACAGAAAATACCTCTGGGCCCAGACAAAATGAACCAAGTCTGCAACACAAATTACTCCCCAAAGTGTGGATACCTTGTATCCAAAGCCCAAAATCACCTAGGATATCTTTTTTCTAGGATCCCCCATAATGAAAAAGACTAGCCCTTTTATAGAACAGAAGAGCTGAGTCGTACTACATATTAGTTGGCTACATTTTCATATTACATTAAAGATTGGGGACCACTGGCACCCATTACAATGAAAATTCCTCGTGAAGACTGTGGTAGCCACGAAAGTATTTATTGTACATGAGTTAGCTCCATTAATTTACCTGCCACAAACAACCCAAGATTTGAATTCTATTAAAAAGATGTTCACCATTTTCCCGCTGGATTTGAAATTCCAAGTATCCTTCATTGAAAAGTCAATCAACCAATAGGATTGAGCCATGTCAGATGTACTCCCTCTACCGACTCCTTCATCTTTTGTCTGATGTGGACACGTGGCGTCATTTCGCAACGTCACAGTAGGAAATAGCCCACCATCAACTTACTCTACGTGGGTGCACTAAAGCCTCCACATGTCCTTCTTTATATATGCCTTCATTCCTTTCTCAAGAGGAGGCCACGTGTCGCCATTTTGCAATTGTGCAACGAATCTTTACCTCTTCCAGGATTCTTCTGTGTGCTTGCGCTATCATTAGATCTTAACTTTTCTGTAGATCACTTCTTACCTTGACACCTGGCATCACACGGTTCCTTGATTTAGAATCTTTGATTAAGGGGCTGTAAGCCCAAATTCCTTGACAGATGTCCCCATTTCACAGCCCCACTGAAGGATGATGATGTCATCTTCAAGGCTCTGCGACACTGCAAAAAACTAACACATGGTACTCCTGACCTTTACGAAGACTTAGGAACTTCCTTTTTATAAAGGGACAATATAGTTACGGGCTGTAAAGGGTAAAAGCTAGGACCTAGGGCTGGTCATTTTATGATCTTAAAGGCTTCAAGTTGTAACTCAAATGACTAGGAAGCTAGAGTGATTGGTCAATGACAGAACAAAACATAAAGTGAAAAGGAACTGTGGGACTTAGGGTTTTAGGAAATAAAGATGAAGACTTGTAGACCTGACTTAAAACCCTAGACCTAGGTAGGTACCACCAGGACCATCTATACACCTCTTCTATTATAGCCCAAACCTTCCAAGACCAAAATTTTCATCTCTATGGCATTCCCTCTTCTATAGTCTTTCATTGTGATGTTCAATTTACAAGCCATTTTTAGAAAGAATTATTTAGCAATGTAGAAACAACATTGAAGATGAGATTTGGATTATCATCATTAAATAGGTGGTCAAATGGAGATAGTCCACAAATGCTTGAAAATATATCTTCAATATTTTTCCTCTCAACAACATTGTTAAGTATGAAAAAGGAGAATGATGACAACTAGGATGCACACTAGATCAAACCCTTTTCCATATAGCATTCAAGGACAATACCGAGACAAATCACTACCAAATGGAGGAGGACTTAGCTACTGATCTTGTACTCAGGTATGTTATAGATGGATCATATTCAACTTAGCCTTTTTACCAAACCCTAGGTTAATAATGCATGAAACCCTAGTTCTACAATGATCTGCTCATAATAGAGAAAATATAATAGTAATCTAGAAACCAATTGCACAGGGATGATCAGGAAGATGATAGAACCTACCTCCTAAAAGTAGAGGTGTCAGAGGACCAATTTGGGACCATCCAGGTCCTAATTGAAGGAATCTGTAGAAACTATAAACTAGAAAGATGTTGTAAATGTTTTCCAAATGCCAGATCTGAACTCAGAAAGGGTAGGAGGACATAGGCAGTACCACCTAGGTTCTTGATGAGCGAATTCTTTGAAACTATTTTTTGATCCTAAAACCCTGATCTTCACATAGTCTTCATGTAGCTCTGTATTTTCTAGATCTCACTCCTATAACCTGTACACAAGAAGATAAGAAGAGGTTTGGGGGTTATGGTGTTTAGGGACTTGCCTCAGTCAAATCCCAGGATAGCATTCAAGCTTCCCAACACCATTGATTGATAAAGAGTGTGTGCCCTCATGGGGGCAGAGGCTAAAAAACAATAAGAATGAGATGATTCGACTGATGATAAACAAACAATGATATCACCTATGTGATGATCCCTTAGAATGATGAAGATCCTTCAAATCCTAAGGAGGATAGATGATAGCTCCATGCCTACAACAAGCACACAAATCTACTCTAGAATCACAATGAATGTTCTTGCTTGCTTTTCTTCAATATCTCAAGTTAGCTCTTTCCAATATTTTTTCAACCTAGTTACAAATGAATCGAAAAACACACTTATATATGCTTTCCCTCTCATAATCATGAAATTAAATCAAAAGAACCGACAAGCAAAAAGATTTTGAAAGGTCCCAGGTCAACATGTATTCAAATTAGGCTAGACATTTTGAATGTATAATGCAATCACGAGGACCTAAGAGCTAAACAAGGAGGTAAAAAGATATGTGGATACTTTTTACTCCATAACATTTAGCCCCCATTTTAATGTGTGTATGATCTTACAATCAGTACATGCATTAAAGTACGATCAAAACACATCAAGTATGTCAAACACTAGATCCAAAAACACACCCCAAGTTTTGAAGACCATTTCTAGCCCCCAAACTTAGGAAAACATAAGAAGACACATGATAAACATGCAAAACATGAAGAAGACAGTAAAGATGCACTCAATACATGGAAAATATAGTAAAGAAGCATGCAATACATGGAGAAGACATGAGCGCAGTCATGCAATACACCAAGTATACACGAGAAGAAGACATGATTAAACCATTATACTATACTAGCGAGTGATGGGGGAGCTCATTGATACACACTAACATCAAAAGCATGCAAAACACACAGCATGGAGGGAGCTCATTGCTACATGCCTCCACAAAACACTCAAGACACACAGTGTGGGCACTAGTAGAAATATGACAAATAAATGACCAGGTGACTAAAACTTTGTCACATGACCAAACTTTTAGTCATGTGACCAAAATTTTTTGCAACATAGCTATAAATGACTAATTTGGTCATCAGGGAAAAAACACAACTAAATAATTAGTCAAACAAATAAAAATGACTAAATAATTAGTCACACAAATAAAAATTAGACAATATGATATTAAAATGGATAATTTAAAAAAATATTTTGAATTGAGGGAGTGGGTTGTATTATAATATAATATAATATAATATAATAATAATATATTATATTACAATACAATATAATTTAATATTAATAATATAATATTATATATATTATATAATATTTATATTATAATATAATATAAAATTATAAAATATTATATTATAATATTTATATTATAAAATATTATAATATTATAATATTATATAATATTATATTTATATTCTATTATATATTATATTATTAATATTATATAATTATATTATAATATAATATAATATTTATAATATTATATAATATAATATTATATTATATTATAATATAAATATTATATTATATTATTATAATATTATAAAATATTATATTATAATATTTATATTATATAATAATATAATATAATATAATATTTATATTATATTATTAATATTATAATATATTTAATATTATATAATATTATAATATATTTAATTAAATGCGTGCCAAATTTAATTTTCACCCTAACCTATCATATGGGCACCAAATTTAACTTGGGCTTATTTGACTTTTACACTTCACTCTTGTTGGCTCTGCACTTTGCATCACCATGCTTAGGGTTTGGACTCTGTTGAACTCTCTGAGCTACTACAGGAAGCTATCCTCTTTCACTAGTAACACACTCAAACTACCTTATATTCTACATTGTCTGCACTGTTTGTTACCTCTGCGCTGCTTTTTGGATTGCAATAGTCACTATCCCAAAAAAACAAAAACTGTAATCAGTCCACAACCACAGAGAAAATATCTAAAATGTATTTGTCTGGAATGTATTTATTACAAAAACCCTCAACAGAATCACCAGAAATTATCAGGTCTTTTGTTCGTTATGTAGTAATGTTCGTAAACACTTTGATGTGTATCATCATTTTTTGAATATCTGGTTAATTATTATGTGTGCACTCAAAGATTATGGTATGCGTCTACTTAAACCCCTAAAAATTACAGATGAACAGAAGAAATTGTTTTTTTTAATAATTTGTCTGGGCTTCTCGTTATGAATATGTAAGCTTGTCTTTTTAGTATTCTTTACTTCTATGACTTGGTTTCTAAGATTTTTATGCCTTTTTGTTTATCAAATTTTAAATTTCAATTTGTGGTCATCTTTAATATTTTCTCTAGTGATGTGGAAATTAAATCTTTGAATCAATGTTTTGTGGATTGTTTACCCTGAATTATTGAGAGTCAAAAATTTTCATACGGTGTACATTATTATAGTGTAAGCCTATTTTTTAGATTGCTTCATTTAGCATCATCAATAATCTCCACAAGAACATTGTCCCTGTTTAAAATGATGGAAAGGGTTCACATCTCACAACAATTTCTCTTGTGACAATCTTGGAGAAAAATTTTGTTGCAGTATGGCAATCAACACATACTTGAAGGTTCTTAGCAACTCTAATAGTTGTTCCATTTGGCATGTTTAACAAACCAAATGCAATTGCCAAATTTTCACCATGGTGGCAAAGAAATAATTCCTTTTTCCATCCTTCCACAGCATTAAGTAAATTCTTGAATCTGGAAAATACCTCACCGCCTTCATCTTCCAAGTGAATTTATCCAACTTTGCATAGGTCTCCTTTGTCTATGGACGTGATCTGTCTCCTACACAAAAATCATGTACCATTTTATGCCCTTCAATCAAACTGCATCTGGGGATTTTTTTAATTCCTCTATCTTTCATCAATCTCCTTACCTCACCACCCCTGCCCACTTTTGGATAGATGTTTGAGAGAAGAACATAAGTAGTGCAGCATTTTTAGGATCCAAATCAAAAAGTAGTGTTGATGTAAATACTCCTAAGCCCATATTCATATGTGATCTACAGGCACCAAGAAAACACATCCATACAACTAGCACAGATTTAACAGGTATCTCAATGATAAAGTTTAGGGTGTCTTCAAGATAGCTAGCACGGGCAAGGAGGTCAATCATGCACACATAATGATCAACTGTAGGTGTAATGTAATAAGGGTTACAAATGTGATTGAAGTATGTACAGCTCTCATCCACTAAACTTGCATGGATGCATGCACCTAGAATACAAGCAAAGCTTACAATGTTAGGATATGTTCCAGAGTGCTTAATTAATTCAAAAATTTTGAGAGCGTCCTTGCAAAATCCATTTTGTACATATCCTGCAATCATTGCATTCCATGAGATGACATCTCTTTGAGGAATTATGTCAAATAGTTCACGTTTTTTTGTCTATGATTCCATATTTTGCATACATGTCTATGAGAGCATTTCAAACTATAATATCTCACAAGAATCCCCCTACCATTATGCTTTGAAGGATGTCCATACCCTATTCCAAAGCTCCCATTTGGGCACAGGCAAGGAGGATGTTGGCAAAGGTTGTAGAATTTGGATTTACAGTTGATAAATACATTTGCTTAAAAGTTTCTAAAGCCTGTTCAACAAATCCATTTTGTGCAATCTTGCAATCATTACATTCCATGAGATGACATCTCTTTGAGGCATTCTATCAAATAGTTTGTGTGCCTTGTTTGTGCTTCCACATTTTTCATATTTGTCTATCAGAGCATTTCCAACTATAATATCTGACAAAAATCTGCCTTCTATTATGCCTTGATGGATGTCCATACCCTGTTCCAAAGCTTACCATTTTGATATAGGCAGAGAGGTTACTGGCAAAGGTTGTGGAATCTAGTTTTACACCTGCCAATTTCATTTGCATGAAAGTTTCTAAAGCCTTTTCAACAAATCCATTTTGTGCATATCATGCAATCATTGCAGTCTATTAGACCACATTTCTTTCAGGGATTTTGTCAAACAGTTCACATGCCTTGTCTATGCTTCCACATACATCTCTCTCTCTGTATATTTATATTCAATTGCATTTTCTTGAAAGTTTTTATTGCCTTAACATGTCTAACAGGGCAGTTGCAACTACAACATCTGACAAAATTCCTCTATCCTTTATGTTTTGATGGATGTCCATGCCCTATTCCAAAGCTCCCATTGTGACACAAGCAGGGAGGATACTGACAAAGGTTGTGGAGTTTGGCTTTGCACCAGCCAATTGCATTTTCTTTAAAAAATTTAAAGCCTTTTCAACAAATCTATTTTATGCATATCTTGCAATCATTGCAGTCCATGAGACCACATTTCTTTGAGGCATTCTATCAAACAATTCATGTGCCTTGTCAATGCTTCCACATTTTGCGTACATGTCTAACAAGGTAGTTGCAACTACAACATCTGAAAAAATTCCTCTATCCTTTATGTTTTCATGCTTGTCCATACCCTATTCCAAAGCTCCCATTTTTGATTGGTTATATCTTTTTGTAGGTAAATACTATTACATTTTACCTTGTGCAAAGATTGGTAATTTTCTTTTCTGAATTGTTAAATTTATTTTGTGATTCTTTTTTTTTTCTGATTAGTAGTATTAAATTTTGTAGGAGGAAGAAGATGAAGAGGGTGAATATGAAATGTACAATGTTCAAGGAACTTTAAGAGAATGGGTGACTAGAGATGAAGTTCAACGTTTCATAGCCAAAAAGTTCAGACAATTTCTAAACAGCTACATGAATTAGAAGAGTGGAAATGGTGAACTAGAGTACATTTAGCTAATCAATGAGATGGTTGCTAGTCAATTTATACTGTCTTCTTAGTTTCACAACATTTATTGTTTTCTTTCTTTTCACGCATGCCAGTTTTTGTGATTATTTATACCGTTACTTCAATAATCATTTTTAGTGATTTGTTGTCTCTGTTATTTTCTGTGCACTTACAATTTCTTTATATTTTGTGGTATTGACTTCAACAAATAAATGTATCTTGGAGATTGAATATAAACAATTCATCTTTACACATCCAAATATTGCCATATGGCTAGTTGATGTCCCTCAATCTATGCTTGAAGTGATGGAAGAAGTAGCTCAAAATGTTGTATGGAGACTACATCCAAATTATAAAAACATTCATGATAAAATATATGTTAGAATCACAAATTTGACTGTATATGAACAAATTCGAAATATAAGGTGTGTTTATTTTGGCACTTAATAAAAAATTCTTAGTTTAATTCATATTGGATTCAGTTAATTCAATGTTATTTAGTTCTCAAAGATAACATGTTGTCTTTCCTTGAACAAGCAGGTTCATTTAAATACTATGATCCACATTGGAGAGGTAGTGACTAGGAGGTCTGGGTTTTTAAATTCTTCTCCATGTGAGCATAGATTATTAAATCTATAGCTCCATCTATTTATGGGCATGAAGACATTAAGACTGCAATAGCTCTTGCTATGTTCGGAGGGCAAGAAAAGAATGTTAAGGGAAAGCATCGTTAAAGAGGAGATATAAAGTGTCTCCTCCTTGGTGACCTGGGAACAACAAAATCTCAATTCCTTATGTAAGAACATGTGTAGTTAGTCTATGTATGCTACAAAATTAAATGTATAATCTGATAGAACCTAATTAGTGTCTTCTTTTATGCACAAACTTTTGGAATGAACATGCAATTTCTCATAAAAGCTTGTCAACTCAGATATGTGGAAAAAATTGCTCAGAGGGCTGTATATATGATAGGAAAGGGTGCCTCAGCAGGTGTCAATAAGACATTGAATGTATTTGATTTGCCAGTGAGGCTTGATGAAGTAATTTTTTTTCAAAGTGATCAATCATATTTGTTCAAGCATTTTAGTCTTCATTTCATGGTGCTTCTCTCAACATTTTGAAGTGTATATGCATAAATTTGTGAGGATTAATTAAGTTAGATTTGATTTGTAACTTGAATCATTGATTCACCCAAATAAATGACTATAATGACTAAATAAATGACTACCATGACTAAATTATAAATGATTACCATGACTAAATAAATGACTACAATGACTAAATAAATGACTACCATGAATAAATAAATGACTAAATAAATAAACAAATATACTAAATAAATAAATGACTAAATATACTACCAATTGATGGCAATTAATGATTACAATGACTAAATAAATGACCAGTTAACAACAATCAATGACTAAATATACTACCAAATTGATGACTAAATATACTACCAAATTACCAAATATACTACCAAATTGATGACTAAATATACTACCAAATTGATGACTAAATATACTACCAAATTAATGACTAAATATACTACCAAATTAATGACTAAAATTTGTTTAGTCATAAATTTGGTTGCGAGATAAATGACCGGAAATAAACTACCAATGGTCATGTGACCAAACTAATGGTCACATGACCAATTTTTGGTAGTTTTTTAGTCATTTATTTCTATTTTTCTACTAGTGGGGGGAGCTCATCGCTATGTACCTCCACAAAACATGCAAAACACACAGAATACATGAGTGTTGTATAGTGTGTCATGGACCCACTATACGTCTTATACAAAGCAAACACAGGTGATGGGGAGGAGCTCATCACTACACTTCACCATCTAAGACATGCTACACACACCTGACAATCAAGCTACACTACCACAACCGCCAAAGACATGCTTAAGGTAGAGTAACTCAAGACCAACCCCACCTCCTCAGAGGACTTTTTCAAAAAGGATGTGCAACCACTCAAGGGAATACACAATCTTGCCTTCCACAGAAGGTCTTTCAAAAGCATACAACGCCACCTGCATCACGGAGATGCTTTACAATGAAAAGGAAGCATGCACACAAAGTATACAACCCCACCTGCATTGTGGAGGTGTCTTACAGTGAAAAGGAAGTATACACATACACACAACAAAGTATACAACCCCACCTACATTACGGAGATGCCTTACCGTGAAAAGGTAGTATACACAAACACATTTTATCACAATATCTAAGATATCCATGCATGTACCACAATACATGCCCCCACCTTAAAGTAGTTGCTCCCACTTTCCGGCAACAATCATGTTTAAGGTAAGGTTAAAAATATGCGAGGGAACAAGAGATTTCGCAAAGCCCATGCCCCAAAGTGACATGTGCTTACAATTGCCGAATTGTTCCCAATAATCACAATAGAAACACATCAATATATTTTTTAGCAAACATTTATCACTAATAAGCTTTGGTTAGAAAATCTAAGCTAAGATAATAACCAAATCATTTCATGAAATTGATACAAAAATAAGGCAACATGCCGTTCAAACAAACCAAGGCTATACTTATGGATTTGAAACCAAGTATAGCCGTGAGGTTATACTTTAGGTATCTCAAAATTGAGTGTAGCTAAAAGGTGAGACAAAAGCAATTCAACATGCATAGAAGTAAATTTAGAGTATTGCAAAGGTTTTTTACAACAATTTTACGATACGATATATGATCATATCATAACAAAAAGTGATTCTACTAGTCAAATGTTAGTAATAAATTACCACCGTCTTCATATATGGACTAGTTTCATTTTTATTTCTTGTTTAGGGATGCATAGTCCTTATCAGAAGTGTATATTTGTTGTCATCATCCACCGACTAGTAGAGCCACAAGTACAATGAAAGAATAAAATCATGAAAAATGAGAGAGGATACAAAAATGACTTAGGGTCACAACGTGAGAAGATGCCCCCAAGACATCTCCCACAACGTTATGCCCCCAAGGCACTAGACACAACAATTGAAACAAGAGAAGTGTAGAAGAATAGAGAAACAAATACAAGGAATGTCACAACGGAGGTGGTCTCCTTGTATCCTTGACCTTACAAGAGTATCAAGGGTCATCCAAGGAGACCTAAACAAACATTTAACAATATACGGGGGAACACAACACAACACTTAGAGGAGGCCACCTGTGAGAGAAACTCAAAGAGGTGCTACATCAAAGGTGGTTGAATGATTTAGAAATACTTACCTAAAATAAAGTACAACCGTACTAGCAGTTGTCCTTGATCAAATCATCTTCTTCCCAATCTAGATCTTCATATGACATAGGTGGCACATAGGGCACTATAGCCCAACTTGAAACTTCTTCCTTTAGTTCTTATTTTGATTCCATTTCTTTTAGTGGGATATTTTCTTCTTACGATGACATTTTTGAGCTAAGGCTTGTCACTTTATTCTCCTTTCCCTTGCATTTCTATTTCTTCTAGTCTTGTTAGTTATATTTCCCAAGGGAATTTCTTTGTCAACCATCAAGGGTTCATGACTTTCCACAATCTTTATTATTTCTGAAGAGGAAGCCGATACAAAAGTGATTTTATGATTTTGTGATGGATAACTTCACTCTTGAAGGTTTTCTCCCGATCCTTGTAAGGATGGTGGAGGAGGAACCTTAGAAAAAATTCCCTTTCCTTTCGGTCAAGGTGAATCCTTGAACTCAGCTGCTTTTCACTCTTTATTTGTTGGATAGGAGGAATTGTAGCCTCGGAGGACCGAGAGGGTCCAGGAGTATTCTTGCCATATGATATCTCAACTATTTTCTTTACTTTATACTTTTGATATGCCAAGAATAATTGATCTTGTCTTGGTTAATTTGCTTCAGTAGGTTGTGGCCAAAAATAATCCAAATTGAAATTTCCACGAGTGGCTAATGGTTTCCATCCACTATGCTGGATAACATGCACTCGACCTTTTATGAGGGAACTTTAAGCACTTGTGAATAGTAGAAGGAACTGCTTTCATGGATTTTAGCCAAGGGTGTCCTAACTTCACATGAAAGAGATCTGAGGTGGGAATGATAATGAATGATGCTTCTAGGGATTTTTCAACCACCTTAATTACAAATGTTATCTTTCCAATTACCAGAATAAAGTAACCATTATATGCTTTTATCATTATATCCATTGGATCATAAGTATCATGTGCTAGATCATTCATGTATAAAAATTCTTCTGCGATAACATTTGTCATGAAATTAGGATCAATAAGAACTCCTCTTGTAGGATTTCCACTTATTCTTGTTGTTATGTAAAGAGGACCATCGATGTCTCTAATAGTGACCTCATGTGGTTGAAGGATATGATGAGTTTAGGGTCCTTCCTTTTCTTGTTAGATCGGGTAGGATCCATACCACTATTAGGGTTCAGGCAGATCAAAGCAATAAATAATAACAATTATATGCAGATTAAATAACCCAAATATAACAATGAAGAACAACACAAAAAGTTTAACATGGTTCACCCAAAATGGGCTACATCCACGTAAACTCATTCATTCAATGATTTTATTATCCAGTGCAAAATAAATTACAATCACGTGAATTCCACACCTCAACATACATCCCAACTGCTGATAACAATCACTTGTGTGAATTTTCTCTAGCTTCAACTATCCATCCTCCAAAACTGACTAGATGAAGTGGTATCTGTGCTATATGTGCTTAGTTTTTGAATGCAGAGCTGAATTCTACTCTAGCTATTAGTGTACAAAGGGCTATCTTCTTGTCAGTGCCCCAATTCCTCTAGAAAATGTTGTAACCAAATCATCTCCTTGCTAGATTCTGTAGTAGCAATATACTCAGCTTCAGTGGTTGAAAGCGTAACAACCTTTTGCAGCCTTGAAATCCAATTGACTACAGTACCTCCTATAGTAAAAACATACCCTGTAGTAATTCTCCCACTATCAATATCACCTACCAGATCAGAGTCAACATATCCTTGTAGAGAAGAATTTGTTCCTCCAAAACATAGTTTCTTTGAAGTAGTACCTCTCAAATATCAGAGAATCTATTTTACCGCATTACAATGTTCCATTCCCAAATTGCTCATATACCTACTCACAACTCCCACTACATGTGCAATATCTGGCCTCAAGTGTATACCATTGCATACATCAAGCTGCCAACTACTGATGCATATGGTATCTTAGACATTTTGTCTTCCTCCTCTTGTGTCTTTGGACACATCTCCTTAGTCAACTTAAAATGACTAGGCAAAGGTGTACTAACTGCTTTTGCATTTTGCATGTTAAACATTTTAAACACCTTCTCTACATACTCACTTTAAGACAAAAATAATTTTTTGTTTGTCCTGTCCCGTGTGATCCTCATACCAAGGATTTGTTTTGCTGCACCCAAATCCTTCATAGCAAATTAATATGCTACATGTTAGACCCGACAACAAGCATGTCATCAACATAAAGCAACATGATAATATAGCTATCATTACCCAATTTCTTAAAATAAACACAATAATTAAAATGACATCTTTTGCAACCTTGTTCAGCCATAAAACTATCAAATTTCAAATACCATTGCCGAGGTGCTTGCTGCAGGCCATACAAACTTTTCTTTAACCTGCACACAAATTCCTCCTTGCCCTTGACCTCATATCCCTGTGGTTGCTGCATGTATATTTCCTCTTCCAAATCCCCATGGAGAAATGTTGATTTCACATCTAGTTGTTCAAGATGCAAGTCAAGTCATCTTTACAACCGGAGAAAATATTTCATCAAAATCTATACCTTTTTCTGTGCAAAACCTTTTACCACAAGTTTGGCCTTGTATCTTTTCGTACCTCCATCTTCTTCCTTCAACCTGTATACCCATTTATTTGGCAATGCTCTTTTACCTACAGGAAATTGGACTAAGTCCCAAGTTTGATTCTACAGCAAAGAATCTATTTCCTCTTTCATGCCTAGCTCCCATTGCTTTTTGGTATCTACCTGCGTTGCTTCTTCATAACATTTAGGTTCACCAGAATCAGTTAATAATATAGAATATAATGATGGAGAAAATCTTTCTGGAGGTCTAGTTATCCTTGTAGAATGTCTAACACTTGCAGGAGCCTGTGGGATAACTTGTTATTGCTGAGCATCAGGTACCACTAGTATTTTATTTTCTGGAATCTCATCCAACACCACATATTCCTTTTTGGCTTGTTCATACTTCTTTTCCTATAGCTGATCCTTATACATGAACTTCTCATTGAATATAACATCTCTGCTCCTAATGATTTTATGATTTTCATAATCCCATAACCGATATCCAATGAAGGTACATTTTTTAGACTTAGCCTCAAGCTTGGTTCTATTTTCAATATCAATATGGACAAAAGCTTCACAACCAAAGGTTTTAAAAAATAAATAGTTTACCTTTTTCCCGTCCATGCCTCCTCTGGAATGCCACCATCTAAAGGATTTGAAGGTCCCCTATTTATTAAATAAACAACGGTATGTACATCATCTGCCTAGAAGTGTAAGCGTAGTCCAACATGCAATCTCATGCTTCTTGCATGCTCCATAATGGTCCTATTCATCCTCTCAGACACACCATTTTCTTGTGGGGTTCCAATAACCATTTTCTGCCTACGGATTCCATCATATGAACAGTAATTTTCAAATTCTCTATTGCAATACTCGCCTCCATTATCAGATCTAAGACACTTCAACTTTTTCCTATCTAATTCTCAACCAAATCTTTCAAATTTTAAAAATTTTCAAATACTTCTGATTTTTATTTTAGGAAACACCCATGTTTTCCTAGTTGCATCATCAATAAAAGAAACATAATAGCAAGAGCCACCAAGAGACGATACCTAAGCTGGTCCCCATACATCTAAATGCACAAGCTCTAATTTCTCACTCTTCTTCTCTTTCCCAACTTTGAGAAATTGGACTCTTTTATGTTTTCCATAAACACAATTTTCACAGAACTCCAAGTCAATATTCTTCAGACCAGGTAGCAACTTTCTAGAGTGAAGTATCTTCATCCCTTTCTCACTCATGTGCCCAAGTCTATGGTGCCACAGTTCTATTTCTGTCCCTGTATCAAGTGCTATAACTGTCTCAGTAGCAATTATTTATGTAGCGCCTAAGGTAGAATAAGTATTACCAGTACACAAATATAATGTGCCTACCTTTTCACCTTTAGCTACTACTAATACACCTTTAGTGACCTTCCAAACTTTGTCTGAAAAGGTAACTATGCAGCCTTCACTACCCAATTGTCCTGCAGAGATTAAATTCCTTCTCAAATTTGGAACATGCCTTACCTCCTGTAGCAACCATTCATTTCCACTCTACAACTTGATTTTTATCTTTCCTTTTCCAACAATCTGATAGGGTTCATCATCATGCAAATATATCTATCCAAAATCACCTTAAACATAATCTACAAAATATTTCCTATGGGGTGTGGCATGAAATGAAGCCCCTGAATCTATTACTCGGAAATCATTAGCATTATCTAAACATAGAACTAAAGCATCCTATAATTTATTACTTACAACATTAGCTTCCTTACTATCATCATGTTGTTTGTCTCCTTATTTGCCCTTTCAAGACCAACAATCCTTCTTCAAGTGTCCTGGCTTTGCATAGTACTAGCAATTCATTCTTCCTCTAGATTTAGATCTTCCTTTCTTCGACTTCCCTTGTGACTTCCCATGATTTGTTGGGCTTTTTCCTCTCTCCTTTATTCTTCCCCTATTCTCTACAGTCAAAGCATTACCTAATGTTGAATTCTCACCTGTACTTTTCCATCACATTTCCTCACTAAGGATAACACCAACAACATCATCAAATTTCAAAGTATTTGAACCAGAGACGGAGTTACTTACAACCATTACCAAGCTATTCTATTTTTCTGGCAAAGAACATAAAACCAAGAGAGCCCTCACCTCTTCATCAAATTTTACTTTTACATAAGTTAACTGACTGCTAATCGTATTAAACTCATTTAAATGATCTGGCACAGATCCACCTTCAATCATTTTCATATTAAACAAATGCTTCATGAGAAATACCTTATTTGAGGCTAAGGGTTTTTCATATAATTTAGCCTAAGATTTCATCAGTTCATCTATTGTCTTCGCTTCTGTTATATTGAATGCCACAGATGGTGCCAGGCACAATCGAATGGTTCCCAGTGCCTTTCTGTCCAGAAGTTCCCAATCCTCATCAGTCATTGCTACTGGTTTCTTGGCTTTTCCTTCCAACGGCCTCCATAAATCCTTCTAATAGAGATAATCCTCCATCTGCATCTTCCATATCTAATAGTTCTGCCCATTGAATTTATCTGCCTTCAATTTACCCTCGTTTGCCATTGCTCCCACTTAACCGTGAGACTCCCACTCAACCGTGAGACCTTCCTACAGATGATAATCAAACACAACCCACTCTGATACCAATTATTAGGGTTTAGGCATATCAAAGAAATAAACACTAACTATTATATGCAGATTAAATAACCCAAATATAACAATGAAGAACAATACAAAAGAGACCAACACAGAAATTTAACGTGGTTCACCCAAAATGGGCTACATCCATAGAAACTCATCCATTCAATGATTTCATTATCTAGTGCAAAACATATTACAATCTCGTGAATTCCACACCACAACATACATCCCAACCGCTTATAACAAGCTTTTTGGAAGCTTCTTGAATTAGGGTTTTACAATGTCATTTTTCTTTTATCGGTTAACAAAAATTAACAACCAACTCCAAATGGGCAACAAAGAGGGAAAAACCTCGGCGAGGATACGTTACGTGTATATAGTACTTGCATGATCAATCACCACATATGAACAACCACCCTTGTTGTGATTGGATGCCATATGTGAGACTTTTGTACACCAAGACACCAGTTTGAGGAAACCAGGTTTTTGAAACTTTTGCAAAGATCAAAAACACACTAGTGTCACTACAAACTGGGTGATCCCAATGTTAAAGTGTTGCACAAAAAAACAATATAGAGTACTTTAAGATTTCTTGCAAAGACATGTGAGAGAGATGTTGAAATACATAATGTGTAATTATGAAATTATGAATTTTCAAAACAAGGATATGAAATGATGTAATATTTTCAAACGAATATTGATAAATATACAATAAATCAATGCAAGATCTGATTTAAACAATCAGCAAGATGCAAATTCTCAAAGCTATGGATTCACCAAAATGTTAAGTACGAAAAAGGAGAATGGTGACACCTAGGATGCACACTAGATCAAACCCTTTTCCATCTAACATTCAAGGACAAGACTGAGCCAAATCACTACCAAATGGAGGAGGACTTAGCTATTGATCTTGTACTCAGGTATGTTATAGATTGATTAGATTCATCCTAGCCTTTTTACCAAACCCTAGGTTAACAATGCATGAAACCCTAGTTCTATAATGATCTACTCATAATAGAGAAAATATAATAGTAATCCAGAAACCAATTGCACAAGGATGATTAGGAAGGTGATAGAACCTGCCTCCCAAAAGAAGAGGCGTCAGAGGACCAATTTGGGACTGCCCAAGTCCTGATTGAAGGAATCTGTAGAAATTGTAAACTAGATAGATGTTGTAAATGTTGTCCAAATTCTAGATCTAAACTCAGAAAGGGCAGAAGGACATGGGTGATACCACCCAGGTCCTTGATGAGTGAATTCTCTAAAATTGTTTCCAGATCCTAAAATTTTGATCTTCACATAGTCTTCTTGTAGTTATGTATTTTCCAGGTCTCACTCCTGTAACCTGTACACAAGAAGATAAGAAGGGTTTTGGGGGTTATGGTGTTTAGGGACTTGCCTTAGGCAAATCCCAAGATAGCATTCAAGCTTCCCAACACTGTTGATTGATAAAGAGTGTGTGCCCTCATGAGGGCAGAGGCTGAAAACAATGATAATGAGATGATTCAAATGATGTTAAACAAACAATGATATCACCTATGTGATGATCCCTTAGAATGATGAAGATCCTTCAAATATTAAGGAGGATAAATGATACCTTAATGCCTGCAACAAACACACAATAACAACACACAAATCTATTGTAGAATCATAATGAATTCTCTTGCTTGCTTTTCTTCAATATCTCAAGTTAGCTCTTTCCAATATTTTTTCAACCTAGTTACAAATGAATCCAAAAACACACTTATATATGCTTTCCCAATCATAGTTGTGAAATTAAACCGAAAGAGTCAATAAGAAGAAACCATTTGAAAGGTCCCAAGATAACATGCATTCAAATTAGGACAGACCTAAAAGGGGAAGAATGGGTTGTACCACCCAGGTCCATCAACCCTTTTTGGGTCCGGGGTAAGGTAAGTGAAGGGGCCCATATTACCATTTTGCATTGGTGTCGGGCAATTTTATGTCAAGATAAACATTTTAAATGTATAATGCAATCATAGGGACCTAGGAGCTAAACAAGGAGGTAAAAAGGCATGTGGATACTTTTTACTCCACAAAAAACACCATTAGGTCAAGTGGTTACCTTTTACAGAATGGTGGTACAATATCTCATATCACACCACCACAAAAATGACAGATGAAGTAGTTTATGGGTTGAAACCACCATCCCTTCTCTCTTACATTCATTGTTATTCTCTAGTAAATGTCAGCTTGGGACCCTTCAAAAGGTATCTCATATATCATGGGATAGAATTCTTTAGATCCTTCATCACAACCTCCACATGGCTCAAAATCAGGTGGAGTAACAAGCTAATCAACATTACTCTAATCGTGTCTTTTAGACCAACGATATGGTTTTCCTCTAGTTACAACCTTATAAATAATCATCCTTTCATATGAAAGGTCATTAGAAGCTTGCTCCTTTGTTCTATGGTCCTTACAAAGTTCTTCAATGGACTGGTCCCTTTTGGCAAGATAGAATCATGCCACTCCCATTAGGTTGAAAACATGGAATGATGTCCTAATTGACACCAATGGTGAAAACTTACAAGGGCGCCAAAGGCTAGAAACATAAGAACACATACCAAGTAGGATATAGTAGCACAAAGAGTGATGCAAGTCAAGTGCAACACACATAGTTGACCTATGTCACATACAAAGAGGTGTACCAAGGAGCAGGACATGTCCCTATACTTATTCATACACATATATGTACCACATATATGATATGTAGAATGTATGAGGGAAAAATAGAGGTAAGAGATATGAGAAGAAAATATGTGTGAGAGAGAGAAATACAGTAAATTATGATATATGATATGTAATTAAGAAGATAAGTGAGAGCTCTATTAAGAGTGAAGATGTATTGAAAGACTAACTTTTGTATATCACAAGTTGATCTAATTAATATAAAATGGTTTATACTATATGATATGTCTATGAGATGAATGTGCATATGTTTAAATTTTTATTTATTTGTTTTGTACTCTATCACACTATTCTATAATCAACTACGTGAGTTCTAATCCTTTTCTTATACTGTACACTATAGTATAAATGCATTATGAAAGAGCATAGGCCTAGAACTTTGGTCTACACCCTCTCTTTATCAACATTTTGATTTTGTTGTTGGGACTCTGGTAAGAGGGAAGAGAAGGATAGAACTAGAGAAATTGTTTGTGGTAAGAAAAGATCTAGCAATAAAAGATTATAGATAGGAAAAAAACAATTGTAATGTACAAAAGGATACACTAGTGTAACATCAAAAATTGCATACCCTTGCAATTTCATGCTATGTTTGACAACCACCTTAGAGTTTACATCTTCTTTTTGCATTATAGGCTAAAGTTTGCTTCATTCTAGTTCCTTTCTCATAACTTTCATCAAAATAGTTTCAATGCTTTGCATGTCACATTGTCCTAAGGTGTTATGTGTAACTAGGAACTTAAAACACCTAGACTCAAGCACTACGCATGGACATCTGCACAACACGCTAGCATCTCACGTCCATTTGGCGCCAGGTGACTACTCTTAGGCATTACCAGATGCTTTTAGTGATGATGAGACTATCGTGTAATGCCCTTCTGAGGTTCATAACATCTCCTTGCATGTTATTTTGAGGATTCCTTCCTTTTGGTGGGGATTCCTAGATTTTGAATTGATTTATTATCAAACTCTCACAATTTCTCTCATACACCCATACTCTGCAACTTTTCTTGGTGATATTGCTTGTGAGTTTATTCTCTACAATATCTATTGGATATTTCTTTTGTATTCTTGATCTAGAGATCAATTCCACTAGTTCTTGGAGATTGTTGCTTGCATAGTGTTCATTTGAAGGCTCTTCCTTTGAGGGTTTTGAAGTTGTTTGTACTAGATTTTAGCCCTTGAGGAGCTACAGCCTATTTCCACTTTCCAACCTGGTAATATTTTTTCATTTATGTTGTTTGATGCTTTTCATTTAATTTTTATATCTCATAGTTTAGTTGCTTTATTTCCTTTTATGGTGTAGACCACCACCTATTTGTATTACATTGGATGCATGCTCAAGGATTTCTTCCTCGTAGACCAAGGAATTAAATCTCTTTAGTTTTCTTGCTTTTTTATTGCTCTCAATTCCTAGACACACATAGGATAGGAGCACACACATTTTCTTTCTTTCCAATCATCTATATCAACCTGCTACTCATGGAGGTAGAAATACCAAAACCAAGGCTTGACTGAGGCAAGCTCCTTAGTAGCACAACCCCTCTCTTCTCTCTTTTTTGCATATATTCTTGGAGTGAAGGCTTGCCAACCACACAGAGGTTTTGTTGGCCTTTTTCTCTTCCTTATTTTATTTCATTTCCATAGTTCAATTAATTTATTTTGATAGCTTGTGTTACCTGGAAACTATTAGGTATTTTCTTTGTCTGTCATTGTGTTGTACATGTGTCCTAGGTTTATATAGACCTAGACATTTTTATTTTTGCACTGCACTTCCCCACAGTGCGCTGTCATCCAAGGTAGTGAGCTCCTCCCTTCGATGACAGGTTCATCTTTTCCCTCTCTTTCATCTTTTGCAACTTATTTTTCATAATTCTATATACAATATTTTATTTCTAGCATTTTGTTCTTCTTTCCTTCATTGTCAAGCATCTAGTCTAGTTGTTTGCTTTGATTTAAATGCATAGTGGTTATATTAAGACCTAGAGTAGGTTTTTATACATCTAAACACTAGATAGAAGAACATGAGTGTAGTGTGAGTGAAGAACCCCCTTGATTGAAGATATTTGATTAAGGAGTAATGTCCTATAGTACAACTAGGTCCTAGCCTATGAGAGGGATTAGTTACTGTAGACACCTAAAATCAGCCATTCACTACTTCAACCCCAATCAAGACATCACTAAACCACTTTCTTCCATAATTAATTGGATAAACAACTATTTAGATAGTTAATTGAATCAATCCCCCTTTGGATAGTAATTAAATAATATTTAATTATTAAATCACTATTCATCTACACCATCCCCTAGCATTAATTGAATACTTTTATTCATTTGTTCAATTAATCAATCTTCTTCCATAGTCCAACATTAGCTAAATATTCATTTATTTAATATTCCTATCCCCATCCAAAAATTAAATAAATATTTATATTTATTTAATTCCCTATTTTGTGCACTTTTGAGTAAGTTGATTAATCCACTTAATCAACTTAATCACTTGCTTGCACATTTGAAATCCCTTATTAACCTAGTCAAACCTCTCACATCCTCCAACATGCACAAAGGCATGGGCTTTTGTTCAAGACCACATGGGTCTCTTACAAAGGGATGGGCAAGTCCTTTCTACATCTTGTCCTCCTTTGATCCTCTCAGTCCACTTTATCTAACTTAGACCATCCTCCACCCTTGATCTTTCTTTGATCCAAGGACTGTATTTATCCTCCAATCCTATCATGCCACTTGGTGGCCTCTCATTGAAATTCAATCCTCTCAACAATCCTCAACCCTTGATCTTCCAAATCAATCCTATCTATCTAATCCCTCATCCAAAAATCTATAAATATCCATCAACCCAAGCCATTTTAAAGTCTTCATGTAATGCAAGGTTATATTGTCAATTTGAGGAGCAATCAACATATCCAACATCAAGGATCACATCCAAAGAACAAGGTTTGCACGTGTTGTTTATAGTTTAGCTTCATATGTTTGTATACATTCCTTATTAGCTCAATCATGAGGTTGCATTTGATCATGAGTATAATAGGTTAATATTGAATTAGCTTGTTATATTTTATGCTCATTTTCTTAGGTACACATTTTGGCATGCCCGGTTGGACCTTTGGGTCCTTATCTAATCATCTTTTGGTGTTTTTAGCCTCTTCCTAGCTTGAAGGTCCTAGACAAGTGTTTCTATGGAAGATGAACACCTCCATGAATTTTTTTAGTGTCTCCACATCTCCTTGGGGATCTCTATAATCCTTAAGCATTTCATATCATACGGGGGTGTTTTTATGTGAACCTAGGCAGTCGACAAAAAAATTTCAATTTTCGTTTTAGGCTTAAAAATTATCATTTTTAAGGTCTAACAAGTGGGTAGGTTTTTATCATGCTAACATGTTTATCATCATGCTAACCCTTGATTTTGACCCCTAACAATCATTTTTGCATCCCAAAATCATGTTTTTTTGGCCCTGTTCATGGATGAGTGTTTTTGTAAAAAATGAAGCATTTTTATATCATGGATGAGCGCCTCTGTATCTATGAGGTATAAATCTTATTTTTAGAAAATTTGGGGAATCTAACTCTCAATTTTTTGATAGGGGACACTTTTACACAAGAGGTTATGTGAAACTTTTCCAAAAATTGAGTTCTAACTCCCTATTTTCATCAAAAATCACATGTTTTGTGCTTGTCTTCATACACAAGTGCCTCTGTAATGGATGAGCACCTTTGTATCTAGATAAGTGCCTTTGTAACTAGTTAAAAAATCATTCATTTATCCTGGGATTTGAACCATCTAACCTTTGAATTTGATCAATTTATGCATGTGCCATGTCATAAAACACCATTTTGTGCAGTTATCATTAGTCCAAGACAAAAAAATCAACTACTAACTTATGTTTTGTAGAATGCTTGTCAAAGGCCTTATCTTTTTACATTGAGCTTAGGAACATTTCATTTCTAAGGGGTTAATGAATCTTGTTTACTTTTTTTGAGATCAATTCACAAGTGTATGCTCCCTCCTTACACCATTTGGTGATCTTGGAGATCAAAAAATTTGACTTGATCTAATATTATTATCATTGTCAATCCCAACAACCTAGTGTGTGTATGCTCTCCCTTTGGATCAAAAGGTGATCTTATGGATCAAAAGCACCTAGGCTTCTTTTCTCTAATGGGTCTACCCAAGGATTTGATCACCTTGGGGGATGACCCAAACCCACGTGTTCTGGTGGGGTATACAAATTTGGGAGAGAATGAAAAGATTCTTCCATTGGGAGACATTTGTCATTTTGGGCTAAGATTGCAAGAACTTTATACCTTGCAAAGTGAAGGAGAGTGGGTTACTCTCTCGTACCATACCTTAGACATACCCCTCATCACATGTACATTGGCCTCACACACCTTGAGTGTATTGAGGATGCCCTTAGAATCCTTGTTCATCCTATTATAAGACCTTTTGACCATCTTTTCTTGCGGTGCATTAGATGTCAATTATGCCCAAGAAGCTACTCACGTCATACTTTCATAGTGGGGAGATAGAACTCACTTTGGGCAAGACCTTGGCCTCCAAGGTAAGGGATGCATAGGTGGTACATGACCTTGTTAGATTTAGGGAAGACAACTGAGAGGGGGGGTGAATCAATTGTCCAAAACTTTCTTCCAATTAAACACTTAAATCCACTTTGTAATTCAGCAGCATAATGATAAATCAATCATGAAAACATAATGTATTAAATCAAGAGCAGAAACACATTAACACATGGGACACCAAGATTTTGGCGTGGAAAACCTGGTTAAGGGAAAAACCACTGGGTGATTAAAACAAGATTGTATTCTCTATTAGAAGAATAGAAAGAACAAAATGGCACATGCCAATTAGGGCTCACTGCCCAAGCACACTGTTCACAAGAGGCCCACTACCTACAAGAGACACACTGTCTACAAAATAATAAGTATTACATACATGAACTAGAGAATAGCATCTTCACCATGCTTGAATCAGTTTCATTTAAGTCCAATACTTCTGCTCTGCCTTTTGCTTTCCTCCTCACTACCACACTCACATCTCCACAAGACACACTTTGAAATGACTTTACAATTCCATATATATACAAGACATCGACTTAGGAATAATCATCTAAGTCGGTAGACATCTACAAGAACATCCGCAAGATGTGTAACTCATCCGGTTAGCTAGTCTTAGGAAGAACACCATCATCCAAAAGTTATTCTTCAAATGTGAGCTCCAACTCCAATGCGGACCACCAACACAAACTGGACACGATCCAAAGACCTCCACAAGATTGCCTGAATCACCACGAACATCCACACTTCATTTGCTTACTGGAATCCTTCTCTCCTTCATCTAGAACCTTAAGAACACAGTCTGTCATCACTATCACAAAGGAATAGATGCTTGTAGACCTTTAAACCATGAACCAATTGAGTTGACACTTTACAAAGACTTCCTCAACACTCCCTCAAATCCGCAGAATAGGATGTAGACACCTAAAAATGTCTTCTACCATCGAACTGACTCCTGACATCCCTAAACATGTCAATTTCCCTCCTAACCAATTAATTAAATTTTTATTTAATTAATTATCCCTTCATTACCCTATTTTCTATCATATTATCCCCAAAATTGAATTAATTTCATTAATTCAATAGTCTAAAACCTTAGCCAATTGATTTAATAAATATGCAATATTTATTATTTCAATTTCCCTCTATCCTAAGTCCTAAATCCACCTCACAAAATCCACCTCATCAATCCACCTCATCTCTTCCACCTCACCATGTGGCACATATAATTAAATATTCTTAATATTTAATTAGCTAATATCCTCCATTATCCAAAAATTAAATTTTTAATTCAATTGTCCTCCACTAATTGAATTTTTAATTCAATTATCCTCCAATCTTCCACTAATTGAATTTTTAATTCAATTGTCATCCACTAAATGAATTTTTAATTCAATTGTCCTCCACTAATTAAATTTTTAATTCAATTGTCATCCACTAAATAAATTTTTAATTCATCCACTATGAATAAAAGATTCACTTTTATTCCTAGCCCTTGATCTCAACTCTTGATCCTCACCCTCCATTCCTTTTTCAAAAATCTATAAATGAAATCCTCACCCAAGCCATTCATAACAACTTCTTCTTGCATCAAAACCATGCTCAAATTTCTTTCAAATCTCTAATCTATCTATCCTCTAATCCTTCATCTATAGTTGTGTTGAAAGCAAGAGCAATCCACATTTGAATCAAATAGGGTTATCTAATCTAGGAGCTCTTGGGTGCAAGCTTCCTCCTCCCTTAATGAGATTGGGTCTTCATGTGAGGTATAACTTTGTTGTTTTTATGCAATTAGTTTATGTTTTCACTTCATTTTGTTTTCCTAATCTACATAGGATAATGCATTTCCGGATCTCACAATACCTATATGTATCACTCTGTCACCTTTGAACACCTGTCGGAACCGGTTTTACTTAAGCGGCCACAAATTCTTCAGATCTTCATGCGGACCTCTAAAATCTTTACTAGATCACCTTAAGACGCATATCTACAAACCCTTTAAACTGCATCCTTTGATCCTCATCTTATCTTGGACTTTTACCTTACTATCTTCATTGTTCTTCACTGTTCCTGATATGACCAATTTTCTCAATATCCTCAGCAAACAGTTCATCCAATCCTTATCATTAATGCAACAGGAGTATGTTGAAATCAATGACAACATTGGTTAGGCCCATACTTGCAACAATCTCCCCCTTTTTCATTGATGGCAACATATGATGTGAAAAATTGTTATGACCATCAAGACAAGAACTTCTCCTTACTGTCAGAACCATTCACATGTCTTCTCTTCCTTTCCTACTCCCCCTTTGATTAGCAAACACTTGTTTTTCACATGTCTTCTCTGGCCCTTTGACATCAATGGCAAAGGGAACATACTTACAATTCCACCATTTCAGAATCATATCAGCTGCTCCCCCTGAGTAGCAACTCTCCATCATCAATCCGGATCACAAGATATGACTGTGATATCCACTGGACTGATGCACATCAGTGCACCTTAGTTCATCATCGGAGGGGAAATAACCCCTAACTTCTCCCTAAGATACTCAAAAGAGTCCTTAGGTAGAGGTTTAGTAAAGATGTCTACAATTTGATACTTGGAAGGCACAAACTCCAATCTAACTTCATTCTTGTTCACTTGTTCTCTCAAAAAGTGAAACTTGATGGATATATGTTTAGTCTTTGAATGCAACACCAGATTCTTAGATATATTTATTGCACTTGAATTATCACAGAAGATTGTGATAAGCTCCTCATACTCCACTCTTATGTCTCTTAGCATTTGCTTCATCCACAAAACTTGAGTGCAACTACCTGCTGCTGCAATATATTCTACTTTGTAGTGGATAGAGATATTGCCTCTTGTTTCTTGCTTAGCCAAGAAACCAATCTCTTCCCTAAAAAGAATGCTCCACCACTGGTACTCTTCTGGTCATCCACATCTCCTGCCCAATCCGCATCTGTGTATGCATGAAGAGAGAAATCATGATCTCTGGGATACCACAATCCATACTAAATTGTTCCTTTTAGATATCTAAAAATCTTTTTTCTTGCCATGACATGAGATTCTCTAGGATCAGCTTGAAATCTAGCAACAAGACCCACAACATTCATAATGGCAGGTCTAGTTTGAGTGAGATACAACAATCCTCCAATCATTGACCTATACTTTTTCTGATCAGCCTTAGGAGAGTCATCATCTTTGCCCAATTTACATCCAGTTGCCATGGGAGTATTCATTGGTTTTGAGTCTTCCATCCCAAATTTCTTTAAAAAATATTTCACATATTTGTTTTGAGAAATGAAGATTCCTTTCTTTGTTTGAGTGATTTGTAGACCCAAGAAGAAATTCATTTCCCCAAGCATGGACATCTCAAATTCACTTTTCATTTGATTTGTAAAAGTTTTACACATACTATCTCTTCCTCCAAAAATGATATCATCAACAAACACTTCAACAATCAAGATGTTTTCATGATCGATTTTGAAATACAAATTACTATCAGCAGTACCTTTGTTGAAACCAATCTTCAAAAGATGTTTATCCAATCTTTCATACTAGGCTCTTGGGGCTTGCTTCATTCCATACAGTGCTTTCTTCAACTTGCAGACCATATCACCATGATCAGACAATTGAAATCCATCCAGTTGCTCAATGTATACTTCTTCTTCCAAGTCACCATTTAGGAAGGCAAACTTGACATCCATCTGATATACGTTGAAATCCTTAAAAGCAGTAAAAGCAAGAAATAGTCTAATTGCTTCAATTCTTGCCACCGGAGAAAAAGTTTCTTCAAAATCAACTCCTTCTATTTGAGAGTAACCCTTGTAGACCAATCTGGCTTTATTTCTGATTACTTCACCAACTTCATTTAGTTTGTTCTGGAAGCCCCATTTGGTTCCAATCACATTCTTGTTTCTAGGTCTAGGAATAAGATCCCAAGTGTGATTTTTCTCAATTTGCATTAGCTCTTCCTCCATTGCTTTAGTCCAGTTTTCATCATTGCAAGCTTCATTCACTGTCTTAGGTTCAATCTTTGAAATTAGACAATACTCTTCTGAATCTTGAGCAATCCTTCTTCTTGTCTGTACACCTTTGCTTTTATCACCTATGATCTGATCTTCAGAGTGGTTTAGTCTTACATACCTGGGAACTTTGGGAGTTTCTTGCACTTCTGATTCTTCTTCCTGATTTACCGGATCAGTTTGAATCTAAATTTTAGAAGGAACTTGGGCTTCTTGAAACAGAGCACCATTCTGATCATCTTCATCATATTCATAAAACCTTGAGGGTTTTTCAATTCCTTAATCAACCTTCACATTTGTACTTTCTATAATCTTTCTCAGTCTCTTGTTATAACATCGGTATGCTTTGCTTTGTGTAGAGTAACCCAAGACTATTCCTTTATCACTTCTAGCATCAAACTTGCCTAGATCTTCATCTCTCTTAATGTCAAAAACTCTAAAATACCTCACAGTAGGAGTGATGCCAAACCAAAGTTCATAAGGAGTCTTACTGGTATTTCTTCTGATTTGAACTCGATTGAGAGTATAGATTGCAATGTTGATAGCTTCTCTCCAATAGATCTGAGGAACATTTGCTTCCATCATCATGGTCCTAGATGCTTCTTGGATGATCTGGTTCTTTCTCTCCACTACTCCATTCTATTATGGAGTCCTTGGAGAAGATAACTATCTCTTTATCCCATGTTCCTCACAGATTGATATGAACTCACTGGATGTGAATTTTCCACCTCTATCAAACCTGAGGCATTTTATGTTTATGCCAGTTTCATTTTCTACCATAGCCTTGAATATTTTGATAGATTCAGAGGGCATTGGTTCTTCTTCCTTGATGGAAATAAACACCCAATCACTTTCAGATTTGTTTCCTGTCTCTGATTCATCATCTGTTACTCCTTCATTATCATCTTCTTCATGCACATAGTAACAATTCTTTTGGAACCTTGATCTATTAGGATTTGGCCTTGAAAATCTTTCTAGACATCTTGAGGCAAAATGACCAATCTTATTGCAGTTAAAACACTTAAAAGGCAATTTTCCTTCATACTTCCTGGATCCTCTTGGCAGTCTTTTTGCAATAAGGGCTTCAAGTTGAGCAGTTTCTGCTTCTTCTTCTTCCAGGTCTTTTCTTGCTTTTTCATACCATGATAGTTTCCTTGAAGAGTTATCTCCCAGATCAAACCTTTGTTTACCTTTTATAGAGGCACTGGCTTTGAATGCAGATTCAATCTTGGGAGGGGCTTCTCCAAACTCAGTCATTTCAAATGCAGCCAATTTACCAACCAATTGATCTCTTATGACAGCTATATGGGCTCTGAATTCTTCAATGGCAGCAACCTTGATTTTATAAGAAGCAGGAAGGGATCTGAGAATTTTGCCAACAATTTCATCTTCATCCAAGACTTCACCAGCACATCTAATTCCACAAACAAGCTCATTTACTCTTGGCATAAAAGTAGTGATATTTTCATCTTCTCTCATCTTCAAATTTTCAAATTTCCCTTTCAGACTCTGTAGCCTTGCACATTTAACATACTTGTCTCCTTCATGTAGAATTTCCAGTTTTTCCCAAATCTCAAAAGCAGTTGGTAGGTCAAAAACATTTGAAAGCTCTAAATCAGATAATGTACTTAGAAGAGCTTCTATAGTCCGCAGATTATTTTCAGCATCTATGATTTCATTTGGGGCTTCCAGGCCACCCTATGGAGGAGTATACTTTGTTGAAGCCATGGTCCAGTACTGCATTCCCATACATTGCAAGTGACATTTCATGCGACTTTTCCAAAGATTAAAATTGGTTCCATCAAACTTCGGACTATCCTTCTTGTAGGACAACATCATGGATCTCCTCAAGTGGTTAATCTCTTTTAGAGGAACTTAGCTCTGATACCAATTGTTAGATTTAGGGTAGACAACTAAGAGGGGGGAGGTGAATTAGTTGTCCAAAACTTTCTTCCAATTAAACACTTAAATCCACCTTGTAATTCAACAACATAATGATAAATCAATCATGAAAACATAATGCATTAAATCAAGAGTAGAAACACATTAACACACAGGACACCAAGATTTTGACGTGGAAAACTCGGTTAAGGGAAAAACCAAAGGGTGATTAACCCAAGATTGTATTCTCTGTTAGAAGAATAGAAAGAACAAAATGGCACATGCCAATTAGGGTTCACTATCCGAGCACACTGCTCACAAGAGGCCCACTACCTACAAGAGACACACTGTCTACAAAATAATAAGTATTACATACATGAGCTGGAGAATAGCATCTTCACCATGCTTGAATCAGTTCCATTTAAGTCAAATACTTCTGCTCTACCTTTCACTCTCCTCCTCGCTACCACACTCACATCTCCACAAGACACACTTTGAAATGACTTTACAACTCCATATATATACAAGACATTGACTTAGGAATAATCATCTAAGTTGGCAAACATCTACAAGAACATCCGCAAGATGTGTAACTCATCCGGTTGACCAGTCTCAGGAAGAACACCATCATCTGGAAGTTATTCTTCAATTGCAAGCTCCAACTCCAATGCGGACCACCAACATGAACTGGACATGATCCAAAGACCTCCACAAGATTTCCTGAATCACCAAGAACATCCACACTTCATCTGCTTACTAGAATCCTTCTCTCCTTCATTCGGAACCTCAAGAACACAGTCTATCATCACTGTCACAAAGGAATAGATGCTTGTGGACCTTCAAACCATGAACCAATCGATTTGACACTTCACAAAGACTTCCTCAACACTCCCTCAAATCCACAGAATAGGATAATGCATTTCTGGATCTCACCGAACCTATCTGTATCACTCTATCACCTCTGAACACCTGTCGGAACCAGTTTTACTTAAGCAGCCACAAATTCTTTAGATCTTCATGCGGACCTCTAAAATCTTTACTGGATCACCTTAAGACACATATCTACAAACCCTTTTAACCGCATCCTCTGATCCTCATCTTATCTTGGACTTTTACCTTACTATGTTCACTGTTCTTCACTATTCCTGATATGACCAATTTTCTCAATATCCTCAGCAAACAGTTCATCCAATCCTTATCATTAATGCAACAGGAGTATGTTGACATCAATGACAACACCGGTTAGGCCCATACTTGCAACAGACCTTGTATTCCCTAGTTATCCATCACTTGATGAATATTATATTATGGGCCCACAAGGATTGACACTCCCACTTGACTAATCTAGGATGTTATTGTGCTTGGTGTGTCTTCATTGTCAAAACCTGTGCACTCCCTTAATCCAAAATCAAATCCAAATCCTTTACAAACTTGTGCATGTTTTTTTAAATTTATTATTTGAAAAGTTGCCTAAGGTCAAGCATCAAGTCATCCATCTGTTTAAGGTGAAAAATGATGAAGAGGATTTTTGTTTAATTTAAGGTTGATTTTGCTAGTTTGTATGAATCCTCCTTTCACCTCTAAACATTCAAGGACTTCAGTCGATTAGGAAGTCTACTATAGGCCTTCGGTCACTCAGAATATAGGGGAACATTGGAATTGTGTGATTTTGTTATTCAATTAAGTCCACTTATGCTCAAAACCCTAATTATGCAAATTCAGAAGAAAACAAACAAATTACAGAAAATGCACGCACACAGTGATATCAAATGACAATCAAATGCATACCAAATTTTGAAGTTTGAAAAATAGAAAAGTTAAGGACTAATGAGTGGGCACCCTAGTCCAGTGCCATACTTTTTTTTGAGATCTAGGAATCTTATCTGCAACCTGTTCCTGTTGTTCCAGAGATTCTTCAGTTGCAGGATCCGGAGGACTAATGAATGGGCACCTAAGTCTAGGTCCCTATTTTCTCTTCTGATCTACAATTCTGATAGTCTGCACTACTCTACTGCAACCTGTTACCTACAATCATAGAAAAATGGGTTGGGGTTGTGGTGTTTAGAGGCTTGCCTCAGTCAAGCCCCAGAGAGACATTCAAGTCTTCTAAACACTGTTGTCAGATAAAGAGTGTGTATCCCAGTAGGATAGAAGCAAAATCCAAATGATAAATTATTGAAAACACAATTGACATCACCTTGTAGTGAAGATCTCATGGAAGGAAGATGCTATTCATGCCATGAGGAGATGGATGCCAAATCTGTAAATAAAAACACAATAACAATGCTCTACTCTGCAACACAATGAATATTTTGAATGCTCTAATCACAAGAATGCCTAAAGTTCACAATTGCCATCTAGTTTACAAATGAATCACTAATCATGCTTATATATGCAACTACAAACATTCCTGCCAATAATTTTGTAATTGAAACTTACGGTGTCGGCATAGGACCTAAATAACGGTCATAAACCAACACTCTAAAATTGGTCCTAACCTAAAATAGGGTAGGATTAGGGTGTGGGAGCCCAAGTCCTCCCTCATATTTTGGGTAGGACTTATGTCAAGTGCATCCCCTGAGTCCAAATTGCCATGAAACTTCAGGGTTTTCTCATCAGGATGTCAGATTAACATGAAAAATGCCCTAAATGCATAAACAGGACCCAGGAGCTAAACCTTAAGAGGGAAAAGCCCCCAAGGGGACATTTGCTGACATAACATTTGGCCCCCACTTTAATGTATGTATAAATGCAAGGCCAATATATGCATTAAAGTATGGTCAATAAGCACAGCAAACACGCCAAGCATGGAGAAGACATGCTAATCACAGAGAAGACGGTAACAAGCTCGCAAAACATGGAGAAGACAACATTGAAGACACGCAAAACATAATGAAGACAGTGAATGTAGTGAAGACAGTATTGATTTTCTTTTTCTTTTTCTTTTACATATGAAATGTAGATGCAAGTACAGGAAAGTAAACACACCACCCATAATGTAGGAGGGACTCATCGCCACTAGTCTTTAAGACTGCATATGGGGCAATAGAAACGCCAAATAAATCAAGCACGCCATACAAATCAAACATGCCATACAAATCCCAAAGCATAGGAGGGACTCAATGCCATCAGTCTTTAAGACTATGCTTGGGAACAAACACGCAATACACATAAACTTGGAAGACAGGGAGAAAACACAATAGACAAGTGATGGAGTGTTCCTATTTCTAGGTTCATCATCATCTTAGGCACATTACAGGCACACACCAATGATTGGGCTTCGCCACAACAATCACCGAAGACACACGTAAGGGTTGAGTTAGTCATAGAACCACTTCCTGCCTCTGTAGAGGACTTTTGAAAATGACAGGATGTGCATTCTCCATGAGAAATACACCATCCCCGCCTCTACAGAGGGCTTAAGAAAAGGATTTGATATCCCACCTCTATAGAGGGCTTAAATGATTGCAAACAAATGTTAGAGTGTAGGATGGACTCATCGCCACCAATCTTTAAGACTACACCTGAGAACAAGCACATTACTAACATCTACAACAGATAGCTTACCTTATATATGCCGCCACCTTAAGGTGGTTGATATCGTGTACTGATATCAAGCACATTAAGGTAGGAAGAAAACACACAAGGGAACATGAGCTCTCACAAGGCCCATGCCCCCCAGAGGTGACATGTACTTTACGATCGCCAAATGTTCCCACAAACACATTCCTACAAGAAAAGTGTTAGTGTCCATATAATCATGATAAACAACATCAATGCATATGATCAATTACATAAAGAAGCAAGATTTAAGATAGACAAAGTGCATGAAGCAGTAGTATTGTTATATTTTGTAAGTGCGATAAGACACCATCAAGATCACATGGAGTGATTCTACTAGCCAAGTGTCAGATACTATATAACAACCCCATCGTCATATAGGAACTAAGTCCAATTTTTTATTTCTCACTAAAGGGACACTAGGTCTGCATCAGTATAAAATGTTTTTCGTCATCCTCCCACTAGATAGAAACACTAGAGGAAGGGAAACAATAAATCAAGAGAGGAGAAACAAGTGTCTAAGGGATAATCACGTAGGAGGGTACCCCCAAGTCACCTACCGCAATGCTATGTTAGTAAGATACAACGCATAATAGTGAAAATAGAGGAGAAGCAATATAGAAGAATGATTGTACAATAGAAGAAGGGTCACAACAAAGGCAGTCTCCTGGTATCCTGGACCTTACAAGAGTGTCAAGGGTCATCCCATGAGGCCTAAAAAACACATAACACATCACAGGCAAAACACATCATGGGAGATAAAGGGTTAGAGATACTTACCTATAAATACCATCATACTAAATTTTAGAACTTACAAACCTCTTGGAGAGGTATTTGATCAAGTTTTATGTGAAGGTCGAGTGGTTCTTATAAGAGTCTTGTTTGTTGTCAAAAAATCCATGTAATGCTTGTTTCTCAGAGTCTTGTGTAAGTGAGACCTTTTGTTGCTTATAAGGAGAAGAACCACTATTATTTCCAACTGATGATAATCGTCTTTCTCTTTTTCAATTTTTAGCTAGCTTTCTTTGTTGATTTCCTCTACCATAGTGACAAGAATCATCTTGTACTATCTCACTCTTTTCTTTTGTTATAGACTCTTGCTTCAATTGTTGGATTTGTTTTTCTGATGTATTTTGGTTATCTCTTGATCCTTGTAAGCATAACGGAGGAGGAACCTCAGCATAAATTCCTTTTCCGCACGGACGAGGTGGGTTATCCAATTTTTCCTTATCCACTTCTATTATACCCACGATATTATCATATTCCAAGTAATCATCATCGTCTACTTCCACTAAACCTTGTTCCATCATATTATTATCAGTATGCTTAAGGAAAGGATTAGTGAAGATTTGTAAATTCTGATTCGGCATAGCAACTGACTTATTTCCATTGTCATTCACACCTGATACCTATATCACATTCAAGTCGATGAGGTCTTGTATTTCATGTTTAAGATGCATACATCATTCAGTATCATGTCCTTGTGTCCAATGATAATGACAAAGGCATCAACATCAAAGTAAGGTCTTTGAGGTTTGTTAGGAGCCAAAGGCTTAATTGGGGGAAGCTTCATAAGATCATTACTCATAGCTTGATTCATGATAGAATGGTAAGACTCAGATATTAGAGTAAACTTTCTTTGCTGATACGATGCCTTCTTCAGATTAGTGATAGCAAAAACTTGAGATAAGTTATTCGAATTCAGTCCATTAATCTTAATGAAACTCCTATTGTTATTCTTCTTAAAGTTGTTTTGTGACGGTCCACCCATGGATTGACCAACTTGAGCAGATGAGTTTTGGTTTTCATACTAACTAGACGAAAGTTGATAATCACGAAGGGCGGTGCATAAATGTTGAAAGGAGTTATACTTCATTAAGAGAATCTTATCATGGATGTTAGGTTGTAGATTTGTAATAAACACCTTCTGAACATCCTCGTCATTCATTTGATATTGAATTTGTGCATAGAGAGATTGATATCGACTAATAAACTCATTTAACTTTTCTTTTGGACCTTGCTTGCAATGAACTAAATCAATCAAGGAAACTTGAGGTCCGATATTTGCTTGAAAATGTCGTAAAAATTGATCAACTAGTTGCAAAAAGGAGTGTATTGAATTTAGATGTAAAAAGAGCAAAATCATTCTAAAGCAGTATCTTTGAGAGATCGTGGGAAAAGTTATGCTAACAAGTCCTCTTCAAAGTAGAAATCACTACACATAGTCATGGATGCTGCCACATGAGTATTAGCATCACCTTTTCCACCATATTTTTCAAAGCGAGGAGTCTCAAACCTCTCAGGCATAGGAGTTCTCAAGATTGCATAGATAGAGAATTACGGGCATGATAAGTTGGTATATTAGGTCATGAATAATTTGTCAAGTTTGTCACTTTTTGTTGTAAAGAGGTCATGCCTTGCAAAAGTTGGTTTAAGAGGGCATCATTGGGAGATTTAGTTTGCTATGAGGAATTAGAACCAAAGTGAGGAGGTGATTGAGCATGAGTTGTGATAGGTGGAGGTTGTGACTAGTTCAATGGTGATTGGACATAGTGATAGGTGGAGGGTGGTTGCGAATAATTATATGAAATGGGTGGCTGAGAATAGGTGGAATGGAGAGGTGGTTGAGAATAAGTATTCAAAGAAGAGGTCCCCTTAGAAACAAAGTTCTGATAGTTAAATCCCACAGCTTTGTAATTTTGTGAACTAGTTCCATTAGATAGTCCAATACTAGTGGTAGCATTACTACAAGCATTTGCCTTAGTCGTTAAAATTGTCAATGTAAATGTAGACATTCCAGTTGTCGGTATAGGTGTTGATACTTGCGTATGAGACGGTGACGATATGTTTTTGATAACATTCACACATTTAGTCACCATCATGACATTATTGTGTACAATATGTGTTAAACCTTGGATAACATTAATACCATCTTGTCCTTCCTTTATCAATTCTCTTATGTGGTGGATCACGGGGACAACTTCTTCCGCTATCCTTTTAGTTTCCATAAATGCTTGAAAATCGGCTAACTCTTTATCAAGTTTGTTTATTTGCTCATCAGGTACATGTGCGACCACCTCAATAGTGTTGTCGACATCATGGAATGTTTGATCCTCCATAGTGGTTGTAGGAGGTATAATATCTTGCAAAATTTGTCTCTCCTTTTGTAAAGAAGGTATTCAATGGATTTTCAGAGGTAGGGATGTCAAATTCTTCAAGAGCACTAGATCACATGTGCCTTATACTTCTTCTTAAAGGGATATTTATATTAGGGAAGAGAGTTATAATACTCATATAGAGGCATGTAACACTCAATGCACAAACTAATAGAACAAACCCTAAGAGAAGGATATTTTTGAGATCCAAAAATGCTTGGTTTTTTCAACTTTTTTCAATGCAAATAAGTGAAAGAAAGGGTGTTGTAAGGAAATGGATTAAGTAAAGCAAGTAATATGTATGATATCAGTCAAATAAATCAATAATATCCTTTACAACACAATTTTGGTGCAAACCTAGAATGATGACAAGTCAAAACCTAGTGAAAAATATACTAAAATATGTGCTTTTTCACAAATTTTCAATGCAAAGACCCAACAAAAGGGATTTTGGAAAGAATTTTAGGAGGTACAGAAGATTATAGCAGTAATATCAATCACCTAAATCCATAAAATATTTCACAACACACTTGGAGTGCAAATCTAGGTCAAACCCTAGGTCAAATATAGCCAAAATATGCAATTTTTCACCAAATTTCAATGCAAAAGAGTATGACAAAGGGTGTTGTGAGGAAAATGATGATAGACATAAAATTATAACAGTAATAACAGCCACCCAATGCCAAAAAATATGTCACAACATGCTTATAGTGCCACTCAAGGTCAAACCCTAGGGAAAATATAGCCAAAATATGCAATTTTTCACCAAATTTCCACTGTAAGAGCCCAATAAAAAGGTGTTGTAAAGAATTTTAGGAGGGGAAAAATATAATAACCCTGATAACATCCAATTAGTGTAGAAAAATCTTTTACAACATGCCCATGATGCAAATCTAGAGAGTCGATAAGGCCAAATCTAGTGAAAAATCAAGATTTTCAAACACTAGGCATGAAATTTTGCAAGAAAACCACTATGATGCAACACTACAGTTAGAAATCAGTCCTAATGAGTGTTTTAAAATGGTATTAAAATCTAAAATAAGATTTTGACTACAAACCCTAGCTAATGCAAAACTAGGTTATATGAAAAAAAATGCAAAATTTCAAGCAATTTTCAACAATTTAAGCATGAAAATGCAATCTAAATGAATGTTGAATGAAAAATTTATGTATTTTAAATCATATATGATGATAATGACATAAATTTAATGAAATTAAATGCAACTAATTAAAATTATATGAAAATGCAAGCTAAAAATGCCAATTTTTTTCAAATTTTTCAAATTTTTCATTTTTTTTTGTAATTTTTCAAATGCAATAAGATGAACAATGATATAAATGAATAAAAAGAATACAAATTTGAAGAAAAAAACTTAGAAAGGTGCAAAATTCATTAAAAACATGGGTTCACCAAAATGTTTTAGGTGAAAAATGATGGAGGAATTTTGTTTAATTTAAGGTTGATTTTGCTAGTTTGTATGAATCCTCCTTTCACCTCTAAGCATTCAAGGACTTCAGCCACTACAGGCCTTCAGTCACTCAAAATATAGGGGAAAATTGGAATTGTGTGATTTTGTTATTCAATTAAGTCCACTTATGCTCAAAACCCTAATTATGCAAATTCAGAAGCAAATGGACAAATTACAGAAAATTCTCACACAGAGATACCAAATGACAATCAAATGCGTATGAGAATTAGAAGTTTGAAAAAAGGAAAATTTGAGGACTAATGAGCGGGCACCCTAGTCTAGTGCCATACTTTTTGTCGAGATCTAGGAATCTTGTCTACAACCTATTCCTATTGTTCTAGAGATTCTTCAGTTGCGGGATCCGAAGGACTAATGAGTAGGTGCCCGAGTCCAGGTCCCTATTTTCTCTTCTGATTTGCAATTTTGACATAATGCACTACTCTCCTGTAACTCCACTTTTTTTTCTCCTACAATCACGAAAAAATGGGTTGGGGGTTGTGGTGTTTATAGGCTTGCCTTAGTCAAGCCCCAAAGAGACATTCAAGTCTTCCGAACACCATTGTTAGATAAAGAGAGTGTATCCCTATGGGATAGAGGCAAAATCCAAATGATAAATGATTGAAAACATAATTGATATCTCCTTGTAGTGAAGATCTCATGGAAGGAAGATGTTCTTCAAGCCATGAGGAGATGGATGCCAAATCTGCAAATGCAAACACAATAACAATGCTTTGCTATGCAACACAATGAATATTTTGAATGCGCTAATCACAAGAATGCCTAAAGTTCATAATTGCTATCTAGTTTACAAATGAATCATTAATCATGCATGTGTGTGCAACTACAAACATTCCCGCCAAGAATTTCGTAATTGAAACTTACTGTGTCAGCATAAGACCTAAATAATGGTCATAAACTGGCACTCCAAAATTGGTCCTGACCTAAAATAGGGTAGGACTAGGGTGTGGGCACAGGCACTCAAGTCCTCCCCCCTATTTCAAAAAGGACTTATGTCAAGTGCATCCCCTGAGTCCAAATTTCTATGAAACTTCAGGGTTTTCTCATCGGGATATTAGATTAACATGAAAAATGCTCTAAATGCATAAACAAGACCCGAGAGCTAAACCTTAAGAGGGAAAAGCCCCCAAGGGGACATTTTCTGACATAACACCATCCTCATCCAAATCCAAATTATCCACCTTATCTTAATCATCCCAATCCAACCCCTACTAATACAAAATCCAAAATCTAAGGTCCTTTTGATATCAAGGGAAATCTTAAGTCCCAAACCTTAGAAAATCAAATTCATCAAGTTATCCAAAATCACATCACCCCAAAATCCAAGCCCAATCATGAATTCATTTTAAAATTCTAATGATGATGATAGTCTTGTTGACCAAGATGAAATTGACAACCTTGATGAAATAATTGTAAGCAAACCTATCATAAACTACCCTCACCTAGATCTAGACATATGAAAACACCTCATGACCATGCATTGGCTAGCACAAGCTATGCCCTCACACCTAATTGCCTACTTTATGGTCATCCTTAAGCTACCCTTGACAAGGGAAATCCATTCTATACCCCATCCATATCCCAACATCCATTCTTCTATGAGGTCCCCATCACCTCCACCTCTTATTCACATCCTTCATCCCCTCATCAAGCACATCCTTCATCTCCTTATCCCGCTTATCCAAATCCTTCATATCCTTATTCACCAACCCCACTATCCACTTCATAATCCAATCCACCATCCAATTCTCCTACTACATCCAAATCATTATTCTCAAGCTCCCTCCAAGGATTCTTAGCTAAGGATATTGAGAAAAATCATGAAATCAAACTTGTGGAGTCATGCCACCCACTAATCCAATCCATCCAAATGTGTTGTTGATGACACCCTCACCCATCTAACAACTATCAAAACCACACCATCTCCTTCCTCCTTCCTATCCAAAATCATATCCCAAACATCTCCCATTCCTCCATCTACCCAATCCGAGGAGTTTATCCAAATACCAAATGAAGTTAAACACTCTTCCCCCACCACACCATCAATGAAAATCTTGCTATGTCAAGAGCCTAGCCCAAAGCATGTCAAAACAATTAACCCCTATCCTAATCATGATCCAAACATCCCATCAATTCCCTTTCTTGATCCCACACCATCTCCTATTGATCGCCCATCATCCCCTATTGATCCTTTACCATATCCCATCGACCCCTCCCCATCATCTATTAACCCCATCCTAAATCCATCACTCTATCCCCCTGCTCCCAACACTTTCATCCATGGTAGTTCTCTCATAGGAAAGGAACAACTTATATCCACCACCCATCTGTCATGTTTCCAAAACAAATACATCCCATTGCCCATCTCATGCTCCAAAACATGAACTATCAGGGAAAAGGCTTAGGCCTTCATGAACAAGGAATATTGGAGCCCATCCATGATATCAAAATCCATCCACTATTACATGGCCTTGGTTATATAACTCAAGGTAAAAATCCAAAAATGTTGGTACCACATTCATGCCTCCTAAGGGAACTCCTTCCAATCCCAATGTAGGTGCCTCTCATCACACCTCCAAATCATTTGTTTCCATCCCTCCTCCCTCATCATACAAATCCAAAAAGCATGACACTATTCCTCCTCCACCTTATTCCATTTATAAATCCAAATTTCCTCCCATCCCTAAATCCACTCTTCCTCCCATCCTTAAATTCCCTCATCCCATCATCCTTAACTCCCCTAATCCTCCCATCCTCAACACCCCCATTCATAAATCCCATATCCTTAAACACCCCAATCCCCTAAAATCCCTAATCATGACCAACAAGCACATACATCATCTAAAAATGGAGCTATCACAAAACCCACCGGATTCAAAAATAATAATTTGGATGCCTCCCACATAACACAAAAAATCCACAAAATCCTAAGAGTTATCATGTCGTAGGGCATCGATACACAAAATCCAAGCCAAGTCAAAAATCCAAAAGGCTATAAATTCCCACACCTCCAAAAGAAAAAACAAAAACAATGTGGGTCCCCAAGAAAAAATCAATAAATCCAAGTGAAGCATCCAAATCCCACTCCATCCCCAAATCCCCAAATCCCTATCCCCCATCTTGCACCCAATCAAAAATTATAAAACTCCTAAGTTCATTTGGGTCCCCAAATTAGTGATCCCACAATCACCCATCATGATCCCATAATAAAAAATCCACTATGAATCCCAAATCCCCATTATTTCCCACACCTCATCAAAATCAAAAGCTTCAAAATCCATCATGGTATGTGCAAATATTGGTCTTGGTTCCCCTCAACCCCACGACATTCCCCCATGTGTCTATCCTACCATCCTATCCCCACCATCCACTATATCTCCCCCATCCCATCCTATTATCCATGCTCTTGCATAATCCCTTCATCCTTCATCTACACCATCCATTCCATCTTCCTCCGCACAATCACCTTAACCATCTACCAACATCCATGTGCACAATAGCAATCAGCATAGTCCATGTGCGAGAACTATCTAGAATGGGACACTATCACCTTGATAATAAAATAGTAGCTTGAGTCCCCATCCCCCTTCACCCTATCCAAATCCCCTTTCTCCACCTATCCCTCCCATCTCCTCCAAATATCAAAAAATCCAAAAAAAAAGAAATAAATCAAGAAATAAAAAAAATAAAGAGAATAAATCATCCAATGGTTTAAACCATTTCTATGGCACCTTGGGCAAGTACCATGATGAAAACCCCTCATGGGAATCATGTTTAATCCCCCATCCATTTGCACCCTAAATTTGGGGGCAAGTCTCACCTAGCCTCTCACTCCTATCCATCCTATCCCCTATATCTCCCTATCTATCCTATTGTCATCACATCCTCCCTTCCCACTTTCAATCTTGATAAGGATAGGGTAAAAATATCCAAAACATGTTTTGGACACATCTTGGCATACATCCATTTCCAAGCATATCCTACAAATATCCATCCCCCACTCATGCACCCCAACGCCTCATCATCAGAGACACACATCTAGAGTGGGGCATATTATTCCTATGCAACATAGTCCTTAGAGATCACACCCAAACCTCCTCCATCCTCAATCCTCTATCAATCATCTTATCCCCATTTCATTATCCTCCCCTTAGATGTTGTTTTTATATCCATAAGTATGGTCTAAGCCCTCCATTCCCCCGTCTATCACCCAATCACTCCATGACCCCATCCAAATAATCCCATCATCCTATTAACCCTTATCATTAGACTTGATTTTACCTTGTCATTGGTATCTAGATAAAGGATACCCCAATGCAATCCAATGCAATATCTCCCAATGATCCAAATCTCCCAAACATCCAAATATCACAAGAACATCCTAATAAATGCACATCTCAAGCTAGCAATCTACACAAAATCATCCAATCACATTCATGGTCTTGTTCCCAGCCTTGCTGCAAACCTTTATCAAACATCCATCATCATCATCATGATATATCATTCCCAATCCTAATGTTGTTCTTATCATCAACACTATCCAACATCATCATTACATTAATCTTTGGCTTTTTAGCTTGACTAGGGGCAACATTGTGTTTGCCTTTGTATCATTTTGTGCATGTGTGCTTTCTTGTGTGTGTGCATTATCACTTTATCTTGCATTTACATCAGTCCCTATAATCTACCTACCATAGAGGTATCATGGTCTTCCATATCATGGTGCTATACAACATAGGCTTTCTTGTGACCTGTTAATCATCTCATCATAGTACCCATCCATGTCATCAAATGCTTTGTGATGTGTTGGGGAATCCTTTTACACATGGGACACATTTTCACCTTGGTTCCTCATACCCCAATGCATAACATCTCATGCCATATCAAATAAGATTTATCCCATCTAGTGCAACATAACACATAACTCCATCCATCCCTATCCATCTATGCCCACCTTATTTATCCTCCATCATCCCTTTCTTCCAATCCCATGCATCATGTCTCTTCTATCCGCCTAATCCATTTTTCTTTAAATCCCACTCTCATCTTTCTAATCCATCTTCCTTTATCCTTTCGAGAGCACACCCATGTTCTTCAAACCTGCTTTCACTTTTGAGGGGGCATCATCCCTACCAATATTCCTCCCCATCACTCTCCCTTCGAGTGGCTGGGACATCATCATCCCTAATCCAACCATATTCTTCTAATCCAACCAAGTGTTATGTTTTATCATTCTTTGAAATTGTGTTGCTTCACAACACTATCTCAAAAAGGGGCGAAATGTAGACACCTAAAATCAACCACTCACCACTTCAACCCTAATCAAGACATCACTAAACCACTTTCTTCCACAATTAACTAGATAAACACCTATTTGGATAGTCAATTGATCAATCCCCTTCCAATAGTGATTAAATAATATTTTATTATTAAATCACTATTCATTTGCACCATCCCCTAGCATTAATTAAATAAATTTAATCATTTGTTTAATTAATCAATCCTTTTCCATAGTCCAACATTAGATAAATATTCATTTATCTAATATTCCTATCCCCATCCAAAAATTAAATAAATATTTCTATTTATTTAATCCCTTATTTTGTGCACTTTTGATTAAGTTGACTAATCCACTTAACCAACTTATTCACATGCTTGCACATTCCAAATCACTCATTAAAACATTCAAATTTCTCACATCCTCCAACATCTACAAAAGCATGGGCTTTTGTACAAGACCACATGGGTCTCTTACAAAGGGATGGGAAAGTCCTTTGTACAAAAGGTCTTTTTGTCCTCCTTTGATCCTCTCCATCCACTTTATCTAAGACCATCCTCCACCCTTGAAATCTCCTTTATCCAAGGACCATATTTATCCTCCAATCCTATCATGCCACTTGATAGCCTCTCATCAATCCAATCCTCTCAACAATCCTCAACCTTTTATATTCCAAATCAATCCTATCCATCCAATCCCTCATCCAAAAATCTATAAATAGCCATCAGCCCAAGCCATTTTCAAGTCTCCATGCAATACATGGTTATTCTATCTATTTGAGGAGAAATCAAAATATCCAACATCAAGGAGCACATCCAAAGAACAAGGTTTACACATGTGTTATTTATAATTTACCTTCATTGTTTCTATTCATTCCTTATTAGCTCAATCATGAGGTTGCGTTTGATCATGAGTAGAATAGGTTAATATTGCATTAGCTTGTTCTCTTTTATTCTCATTTTCTTATGTGCATAGGTACCTAGTAGATTATGAATGGAAAGGGGGATCCTAAAAAGGATTTCAAATAAATGTGACCACAATATTAGGTGTTATAACCCTACAAGGCCACCATGTTAGAGAATGACTAATCCTACAAGACTGAAATGTGTCAGTTCAAAATTAAAGTAATAAGCGAAGAAATTCTAAAATGGTGAGAAGAATGATATGAAGAGAAAATAAATCAAAAGAAATGAGGGTGAATGTATGCCCCCTTGTGTTTGTGCCTATTAATTAAGAGGAAGAAATAGGAAGGAAATTTCACTATCTTTGAATTTAAAAGACAATTGCTAAAAATACCTTTGGTAGGGTTATTTCATGAAATAACATTGGGTTGAAGGTCATATGAAAAGAAATGGGGCAGATCCAAAATTCCAATGCAATAGATGGCACCAAAAATTGAGTTTGCATGCCCATTTATGGAGTTTTCCGTGAAAGAGGTGCTTCAAAAAGTTTGAAAATGTTTGAAAATTTACTATAAATAGTAAAAAAATCAAATTTACTATTCATTTGATTTACCTAATTGAGAATTTTTTTAGTACCTCGAGCACTTTAGAGTTCCAAAATGTCACACAATCAAGATTTTAGACTATTAAGGCTAGATGCACTAAGGCTTCATGTCATGTAGAGTCTCGCCATGCATGAGGTGGGTGAAAATTTTGAATTTTAATGTAGTTTTTTTTCTCATTTTTCACATTTGATGGGGCCCACATAGAGTGGTGGCATCCCATCATCATGCTAGCATCCTTAGGACACACTATCATCTTCAAGATGCACTAGCATCCATAAAAGGTGCTAGCATTTGAAAGGTGTATTGGTGTCTAGAGGCACTAACATCCTTAGAGACTTAGAATGTGTTTACATTTTGAGGTTTGGGGATTGATGTTTTATGATGTAGTACTAATATGATGTTTTTACGATTGTAGTATCCTCTGATGATGCGGGAGCACACAGGAGGCTAGATCTTCACATTGCTATGAGGTCATTTGAGCGCATTAACAGTGGAGGATGTTACACTCTTACAGAGAGTGGATGTATACTAGGTATTCACCATGTTGGAGATGTAATTCCATGATCACATTCTCATGGAATTTATGGAGAGGTGGGATGTGGATGCCTCTATCTTCCATCTTTCAGTGGGAAAGATGATGGTCACACTTGAGGATGTGTACTAGATACTAAGACTTCTCATTTGAGGTCGCACAGTGTTGATCATCGAGTAGTGATTGCTCACCTACATGCAGGAGGGATATAGGTATGAAATTGGTTGGATTATAGCACATGATGTTACCGAGAACATTCACTTGTGATGGTTGGAGAAAGGAGGAGTTGTGATCCCTTTGGTCTATTGCATGTTTATTGAGACTATTACCTTGTGCATTACACCATACATGAAAGACACACCTTCACAATGGACTTGTCCATACCATTAGGGTGATGGAGGAGCATGAGATAATGTTCACATAGGGAAAAATCATGCTCACCCACTTATATTACGATCTAGGCCAGTGTTTGCACTACGAGGGCCATAGTTTGATGACCTACACACTCCTACAAGTGTATGCATTCAAACACATTAGATGCACGCAGTCATTGGGCATCCCAAAGTTATCATATGGATTACACCACAAGCACATGCCTACACCTTAAGGAGGCCATGGTAGTTTGGTGATCTACTCTACTAGTAGTAGACTTTTGATAGGATGTAGAGTACATACGTTTTATGGAGGCCTTATCGATAGATGTAACCATGGGTTGGTTAGTCTCATCAAATGATGCAAATGTAGAGGGACTAATTCTTTATTAGTCACCTTGATCATATCATCTTGTCATTCTACTACTGATAGGTGATATGATAGTTCAGACATGTGTAGGGTATTCATGTGGTTGTACCAACTTATGTGCACTCTCATCGCAGCACAATGAGGTCAGGGGATCAACCCCATCTGATATTAGTAGATGTCAAGTTTTGAATGGCTTTGACGATAAGGATTAGGATGTATCTTTCATGTCTGATGCTGATGATGTGGGGGTTACCCCAATGTTCACAACATAGTGGGCCACATCTAGGATGGCTTTGATTTTCACTAGACATGCCAACAGTAGATCTAAGACAATTGGAGGAGCAAGGGGAGGATGAAGAGAGAAGATAGGAGTCCTCCAACAAGGATGATGGAGAGGAGGAGGAGGAGTCCATGCTAGTATAGGTAGTGGGAAAATGATGAAGAGATGAGGGCCCAGTCACTATAGAGGAGAAGCTTAAATCCCAACCATGAGCAACTCATGCTCCACCATCAACCAATGGTGTCTAGAGTCAAATAGAGTGAGAGGAGTCGAGAATTGTTGCTGGTGTGAGGCTTTCCCTAGTACCATTGATAATGATGGTGACTACATCTAAGGGCACACCGAACATCATGCCTCCTTCACAGGTAGCTCCTATTAGCAGGTCAAGGGAAGGAACAAAGCATACCAGAGAGTACCGATAGAGGACCACAGTACCGAGATGAGACATGAGGTGCTAGTAAGGGTTATGACACTTTAAATAAACACATGTATATATACCATATGTAATAAGAGAATGTAAGATAAGATAAGATAATATGAACTGGTATCAAAGTAGAGACTAGACCTACCCTTTTGTATCTATTATAACAAGAGATATAGGAAAGGAGTTATAAGGAAATATGTGTGCTATGGATTAATGAGTATTTTTTTTGTTAATATTGTACTGTATGTCAAGTATGCTTTATTGAATCCTACCACATGTGCTTAGTTCTATTGTTGTGTCCTTTGGGGTATAAATAGACCACTCAAGAAGTATTGGGGTACAGATCTCCAAATTATATCGGCCCCATTTCTCTTACCAACATTTGTTCTATTATCAGGACCCTGGAGAGAACAGTAAAGAAATTAGGAGCCTAAAATAAGTAGGAAAGTTGGCAGGACAAACTCCAAATTCTTTGGCAAACCCTAAGGTTACCTCTGTGAGAGGGGGGTAGGCCATTAGGGGATGATGAATGGAAAGGGGGAGGATCCCAGAGGTCCTTGAAAAGATGTGATTGTTCAAAAGATTCCTTCAGAGCCATGATATAGAGGAAAAGATATCTAGACCAAGGATATACGTGGGAATAGGGAAAACTAAAAAGAAGAGATAAATATCTAAAATCATCAAATTAGGAATAGAAATGGATGCGAAAGAAAGAAAACTAAAACAAGCCTAGGAAAGGGAAGAAAGGTACCAGAAAAGGGAAATGGAAAGAAGGGAGATAGAACAAGTAGGGAGAATGACAGAGGAGATCCTAAGAAAGCGAGGGGAGCGTACCAAGAAGGGTGTTGCTGAGCGCGCCAATGTGGGTGTAGCCAAGAATAGGAGAAAAGGAGGACAAGAATTAGAAGCCAAAGATACTGCAAACAAACAAGGAGAAGAAACAACATGACCTAATCTTGAGGATTTGTTAGTTAAACATAAGATAAGTTTGATCACCAATGAAAAGACGTAATCACAATTGAAAAGGTATGAATAATAGGCATCACCCTTGGACCAAAAGTCACCCCTTAAGCCAAATATAACACATATAGAGACAGACAAAGAAAGAGAAGAGGGTAAGAAACCTGAACTATGGATGACCTACACAGTGAATTGGGACATCATAGACGATAGCGATCAATCAATTGAGTGGAAAACTATAGAAGGACAAAGCGACTACAGAAGGATAGAAAGTGATACCAAATACAGTTCCATCTTTAGAAATCAGAGAAGCAGTACCCAAGCTCAGAAGAAGATTCATCGGAAGAAGACATGGGCATAATGAAGAAGATGCCAGTCTTTGAGAGGGATACTAGTAACACTACGAAACATATCTTCTTGTTAGAAACTATATGGCAGAGTCAGAACGAACAAAGAGATAGTATGAAGTTATTTAATTTCATCAGTTCCCTAAGAGAAGAACCACTAAAATGGTACTGAAAAGCATACCCCCAAAACAATAAATCCTAGGATGAAGTAAAGTAGGCCTTTCTAGAAAACTTTGACAGTCCGGAACTCCCAATGGAAGGAGTGAGTAAGTTGAGAGAATTATCTCAAAAGGATGATGAATCTATCTTGAAATGTGATAAAAGGTTCAAGGAAGTAGTCCGGTGACTGGATGAACCACTAAATGATGAATAGAAAAGATAATGGTTCCTTTCAGCTATAACTCCAAAACTAAGAGTAGCCTTGGACGATAGGAATTTTGGCTCATATTTAGAACTAGTTGAGTTAGCACGCCAGATAGAAGGACAATCCTAGAGAAGAATAGAGGGAAAAAGAAAATAGTGTTAGAAATAAAGACTCAACTACCCAATGGAAATTTTATTCAAATATGTTTAATGATCTTTAACAGTGTTTTAGAGAATGGAGATTGTAAGAGAATATAAAATATGCAACACAGAAGCCATAAATCTGAAAAGTGAACACACAATGATAGTGTTTACGTGGAGAAAACCCTATTAGGTAAACAAACTCCACCATGAAAGAGGCACAAGTTTGTATTAATCTACAAAAGTGATACAATACATCAACTACACAACTCTCTCCACTAGTCTTTAATTTGACAGCATTCCTGTAGCACCTGAGTACTTGTAAATCTGTATGCTACAACAAATACATGAAAAATACTTTAGAAGTGCTATCACACTAATCTAGGTGTCCACATTCTCTCTCTAGAGAATCTCCAACATGCAAGCATTGAATGCCTCCTTACAAGCTCCTACCACTTGTCCAAAGTCAACCATGCAAGGTTGGGTGCCTAAGACTAAATCCAACCTCTTATAGCATCTTATGACACATCATAACCATCATAGATTCCACCAAAATGTATCTTCCCAAGATGGGTCCATGGGCTAAACATAGCAACTTACAACTAATAAATATATGTCATATGTGTCTTAGTGTCATAGAATCTTATGACAACTTACAGTTGTCATATATTTTTTACATGCACCCACCAAACATTATGACATGTGTCATACCTACTAAAAATAGAAGATTCTCCCAAGCTAGCTTCTACACTCATTTACTCATGATTTTTACAAGTGCCAACCGTAAATGTATCTCCATAATTTCCTCCATTGACTCTCGAATTACCACTATTGGTGAAACTACCTCATTTCCTTATAGGTAAATACAAATTACAATGGAATAAATACAATATTGGGATTTACAAGGTTAATGGCACCTTATCCCAACATTCTCCCACTTGACATTATACATTGTAAATCAACACATAGTAAAACAAATGAAAATAATCAGGCACTAGAAACAAGGCACATGGCCTCTCTGCACCACACAAATTTCTCTCTGCTCATAGGTTTGGTCAATGAATCTACAACATTCTCCTAAGTGTCTATCTTTGCAGCTCAATATGTCCACTTGCAACCAATTATCAAATTAAGCGATACTAAACATCAACATGCTTAGTCTGAGCATGATACATAGGATTCTTGGCCAAACAAATAACACTCTAGCTATCACAACCAATTTGAATGACCCTACAATCAAAACCAATACCTATACACTGTCTCCTCAACCAAACTACCTCCTTAGAGACATGAGTAGAGGTCATATACTCTACTTCAGTGGTGGACAAAGCAACTATGGGTTGCCTCATACTCATCCAACTCACTGCTCCTCCAAATAGAGTAAACACATAGCCACTAGTGGACCTTCGACTATCCAAGTCACCTGCCCAATCTCCATCAACAAATCCCTGTATGTCCAAAGTTTTATCAGCACTATTAGTACCAAAATAAACCAAACAATAATTAGGAGTACCTACAAGATATTTAAGCACCCTCTTTGCATAATTCTAATGTTGTCTACCAGGGTTAGACATAAATCTGCTCAAAACTCCCACTACTTGGGCAATATCTAGCCTAGTGCAAACCATTGCATACATCAAACTCCTTACAGCACTAGCATATGGCACATTAGACATATCCTCAAAATCATCCTCATTATTTGGATTCATATCTAATGAAAGCTTAGTACCAATGGGTAAATGGACTCTAATTGGGTTACAGTCTTGCAAACTAAACCTTTGCAAAATGGTATTCACATTCTTTGTGACAACCAAAGCTTTCTATTATCTCTGTCCCTCTTGATCTCCATACCCAAAATATACCTGGCAACTCCAAGATCCTTCATATCAAATGCATCTGAAAGTTGGGCTTTCATCTCACTGATCATACCCTTAGTATTGCGGAAAAATAACATGTCATCAACATACAATGCAATGATCAATATAGAATCATCAATACAGTGAATGTAAAAATAGTGATCCTCCTCGCTTCTAACAAAACCCAATTTCAACACAAATGAATCAATCTTCTGATACCACATTCTAGGTGATTGTTTCAAACTATAGAGAGACCTCTTTAACCTGCAAACCCAATGTTCTTTTCCTTTTACCTCAAAACCTATAGAATGTTACATATAAATTTCTTCCTCAAGATCTCCATGCAAGAACACAATCTTAACATCCATTTGCTCAATCTTCCAATCAAAAGTTGTAGCAATGGATAAAATAAATCTAATAGAATTTAACTTAGCAACAGGAGAGAAAATTTCACTGAAATCAACTCCCTCTCTCTGGGAGTAGCCCTTGGCTACCAGTCTAGCCTTGTACTTCTCCAATGAACCATATGCTCCAAACTTCTTCTTCAAGACCCACTTATAACCTATGGCCTTTCTTCCTTTGGGCAAACAAACAAGATCCCAGGTGTTAAAAGAGTCTAAAGCCATAATCTCCTCTTGCATGGCTAACTGCCAAGACTCACTATCATATGTATGAATAGCTTCCCTGTATGATCTAGGCTCATCATCAGTACTCAATAAAGAAAATACACAATGGAAATTTGGTGGTCTATACCTATCAACTGGGTTCCATTATCTTGTGGATCTCCTCAAGGGTGGAGTAAGAGACTCTACTTGTTCTTTTGGATGATCATTTGTACCAACTTCTTCTGTAACAATAGATTCTTCTTCATCAGAACTACTCAAATCTTCTTCTTCTTCTTCACCCTCCTATCCATCATTGTGTTCTTTCCTGAGGTGCATCTTCCTGCTCTAAGTCAAAGTGCACTATCTTGACCTTTTCTTTCTCTTTTGGTTGCTCAGGTTCAGAAATAGCTCTAAGTTCCCTGAAAATAACATCTCTAGAGAAAACATTTTTTCTGGTTAGAGGATCCCAAAGCTTATAACCCTTAACATTATCACCATATCCAATGAAGATGCATTTATGTGCTTTTGGATCCAACTTACATCACTTTTTTAGGTAGATGAACAAAAGCCTCACAGTCAAAAAGCCTTAAATGTAAAACAAAAGGTTTCTTACCTATCCACACTTCATAAGGTGTCAAATCAAGAGCCTTACAAGGAGATTTGTTAATCAAGTAACAAGTGGTACACACAGCCTCTGCCTGAAAGCATTTATCCAACTATGAATCACTCAACATACTTCTTGCTCTTTCCATGATTGTTTAGTTCATCCTTTCTGCAACACCATTCTATTGTGGTGTATACGGAGTTGTCTTTTGTTTGATTATACCTACATGCTTGCAAAACTCATCAAATTCCTTAGAGTAATACCCCCCTCCATTGTCAAATCTTAATATTTTTATCTTTAATCTCAATTGGTTTTCAACTAAGACTTTAAAATCCTTAAACTTAGTGAAAACTTCATATTTATGTTTCATAAAATAAATCCATGTAAATATGGATACATCATCAATGGAGGTGACAAAATAACGAGATTTTTAGATGGATTCATTATCCATAGGTCCAAACACATATGTATGAAAAATCTCTAACTTCTCTTTTTCTCAATTGCTTCCTAAAGAAAATGATTTTTCTATTTTGTTTACCAAACACAAAATGCTCACAGAAATCAAAGTGCTCATCAAAATAGGAGAAACCATCCAACAAATCTTTATTCTTAATAGTTTTCAAAACATTATTACTTGTGTGACCCAATCTACAGTGCCACAACATACAAGTGTTTTTAAAAGCCTCAGAAACATAAGAGGAATTACAAACTATAGTGGCATCTAACCTAAACATGGTTCCCATTCTCTTCCCTTTCTCTACCACCAAGTTTCCTCTCACCAATCTGCAACCATGCTTATCAAATGTTACATGCATTCCCAAATCATTCAACTTTGAAACTGAAATCAGATTTCTAGCTATTCTAGGAACATGCAAAAAACAAGGCAGGATTTTAATCCTCCCATCATTGAAACACAACAATACCTTGCCTTTCCCAACTATTGGATATGTATATTTGTCCCCAAGGTACACTTTACCTCCATCATACTATTTGTATGTGGAAAACCATTCGTTATGCGAGGTCATATGAAACAAGCATCCTGAGTCAACCAACCAGTGATCATTAGAAACAAAATTACATGCAGAAAGTAAAACATCTTCACCTGCATTCAAGGATTTATCAGAAGCACTCTCCCATTATTTCTTTAGGTTTCTACACTCCTTCTTCACATGTCCCCTTTTACCGTAGTTCCAACACTTAACTTTGTTCTTCTTCCCAGGGGTCTTAGATCAGCCCTTAGACTTGTCCTTAGCCCCTTTCTAATCTCCTTTCGGTCCTCTTTCCCTAGACTTTCCCCTAACACTAAGAGCATCCCCTGAACTATCTAAACTCTTCTTCCTCAACTCCTATGCTAGTAAAATTGCAACAAGTGCATCCAACTTTGGATCCATGAGGTTAGCAATGATAGGAAGGATAACATTCTCCCAAGACTTAGGTAAAGAACAAAGAAGTACGATACATTTATATTCCTCATTAACTTCAACATGTCTACAAATGATAGCTGACTCAACAACAAATTAAATGACTTTAAATGCTCTGCAACCGAATCACCCTCTTTCATTTTCATAGAAAATAGTTTACGCTTTAAGTAAAGTTTATTTGCCATACTCTTGGCATGGTAGATCTCACCCAAATGCTTCCACAAGCTATGTGCAGTCTCTTCCCTTACAACATTCAACAGGATAGAATCTATAAGACACAATCTGACTGTACCTCATGCCTTCTTATCCAGTCTATCCCACTCATCTTGAGAGACATCATTGGGTTTCTTCTGTTTTAGAACAACTAACCACTAGTTTCTTTCTTCTAGCAAATCCTCCATTTTCAACTTCCATAGCTCATACCCCGTACCATTGAACTTATCAATGTCCAAACGAGAGGTTGATGCAACGGTGGATGCAACCATAATATCAACTCAAGATCCACAAAACACATACAACCAAATCTCCTAATGCAGCTACACAGCCTTCACACTACCACCCAAGAGTCAAAGCTGGCCAAGCTCTGATACCAAATGTTAGAAATTAAGACTCAACTACTCAATAGAAATATGATTCAAATATGTTTAATGATCTTTAATAGTGTATTAGAGAATGGAGATTACAATAGAATATAAAATATGCAACACAGAAGCCACAAATCTAAAAACTAAACACATAATGACACAATGTTTACATGGAGAAAACCCTTTCGGGTAAAAAAAACTCCACCAGGAAACAAGCACAAGTTTGTATTAATATGCAAAAGTGATACAATACATCAACTACACAACTCTCTCCACTAGTCTTCAATCTGACAACATTTCTACATCACCTAAGTACTTGTAAATCTATATGCTACAACAAATACATAGTAAAATACTTATAGAAGTGCTCTTGAACACCAATCTAGGCATCTGCTTTATCTCTCTAGAGAATCTCCAACATGCAAGCATTGAATGCCTCCTTACAAGCTCCTACCACTTTTCCAAAGTCAGCCATGCAAGGTTGAGCACCCAAGACTAAATCTAGCCTCTTACAACATCTTATGACGCATCATAACCGTTATAGATTCAACCAAAGAATATCTTCCCAAGATGGATGCCTTGGGCTAAACATAGCAACTTACAACTAATAAATATCCGTCATATGTGTCATAGTGTCATAGAATCTTATGACAACTTACAATTGTCATAGATTCTTTACATGCACCCACCAAACATTACAACATGTGTCATACATGCTAAAAAAAGTAGATTCTCCCAAGGTGGTGCCTACATTCATTTACTTGTGATTTTTACAATTGCCAACCGTAAATGTATCTCCATAATTACCTCCGATGACTCTGAAATTATTACTGCCAGTGAAACTACCTCATTCCCTTATGGGTAATTACAAATTACAATAAATAAAATGGAATAAATACAATATTGGGATTTACAAGGTTAGTCGCACCTTATCCCAACAAATATGAAGATGGAAAATTACAGTTAGAGATGGATCAGTTACGATTAAGACAAGAGCTCATGAAATGATAAATAGGTCTACAAAGGCCTAATATTTGGTATTCCTATTGCAGCAGAGAAGGCAACCTCCAAAAAAAATGTCTTATGGAAATAGGAGAAAAGCAGGGAAATGCTCTAAGGGTGGATCTCCACACCATTAGAAAACCAAATTTGGTCTATTGCGGGGTGTGCGGAGAATGGGATAGCCACGAAACCGTAAAATGCCCATCCAACAAGTTCTAGATAAACAAAGAACTAGATGACCAAGAAATGGCATACGTAAAAGGGCTAGCAGAAAGACCGTTATATGTATTGGAGCACAGATATAGGATCCCACCATGGAAAAATCAAAATAATGCTAATGTCATCCAAGGACCAGGAGTTTACAATGATAACGACCCATACCAGGGGAAGAGGCCATGTACAAGGAAGAGGAAGAAGAGCGGATGCTACTTGCTTCAATTGTGATAAGCCAGGGCACTTTGCTATAGAGTGCTAGGGAGAAAAGAGGAAACAATGCGGATTTTGTGGTGAAGAAGATCATGATGCATTCAACTGTGAGAATGCATGCCTACATTACAACAAAGTACAAAATCAAAAAGACCAGCACCAATATTCAAATACCATAAGAGGGGCCAGACTCCTTCGCAAAACACCCAAAGACCTAGAAGGAGGCACCAAATAATGCCAGAAGGCAGGAAAGGGCAATGGATATATAACAGGAGAAGATAGTATCGGAGAAGAATACTACATAGAGGCTAGACCCAAGAAAAATGGAAAGGTTGCTGTGGTAACTAAGAAAGGCACAGATACTGCAAGAATGGACCTGGTGACTTTAGAAGAAGAGGACAACTCTGGAGAAGAAGGGGAATTCCATCCCATGAAAGAACAACATGACCGGATAGTGAAACAAACTAAAATAATTCTAGAGCAAGAACAAGATAAATAAAAAATGGAGAACAACTATTTCACAGAACAAGAAGTAAAAGTCCTTAAACAAATCACAAAACTAGCAGGGCAACAGGACCTACTTACCAAATTAACACATCTTAACAAATACTAGAACAAGAGAACCATATCCCAAGTTAGAACTATGGGGAAACATTGGAAATTGAGACCAATTATGATCGAACTATAGATTCTCTAGAAGAAGATCCCCAAGGTCATGGTCGATCTATGGTTAGATGTCAACTTAATCCCTAAAAGAATATGGGAATATCTAGGTAGACCGGCACTAGAACCAACTACCTACAACAACAGCTTGGTGGATGGTACTGGAATGAAAACAATGGGTACCTGGAAAAGTGTGGAAGTGAATATAAAGGGAGTGAAACAAAGAGTGTGAAAGACACTGAAGGAAATACTGATAGCAAAGCAATGTTAGAAGCATGGACACAAGATAATCAAGAGGTGTATTCTCAGAGACTTTTTGGCTCCTGGCGAATATTCATGATAAGAAAAACACAAACGATATAGAGTAGTGTAGCACAAGACATGTGTGGTACCACCAGAAAGGAAGAAAGAAGCAATAAAGGGGACTCTCGTACAATCTATCTTATTTCTCAAAGCACCCAGGTTAAGCTACCCAAATACTTCAGGATAGGCAAACTACTACCCTATATAAATCAAATTGAGAGAACCATCCCCATTGAAGCAGATAGGCTGGCTAGTCTACTACATACCCTTACCTGCACTATAGCATGATGGTATAACATGCACAAACAAACTATAAAGAAATGGGACACATTTAAGACCCTGATAAAAGAAAGATTTCTACTAGAGGTAGGGAACTACGAAGACATTCCTCCCTATGAAGGCAATATTCCTCTATAGAAACACCTAGAAATATGCAACTATCACTGGGAAGGGAACTATGAATATGATGATCGACTATGTATTCAATTTCTATACTAGACCTTGTGCCCAGTGGTAGGAACTTGGTATATTGATTGGGAGAGAAGAGCAAGAACTAGAACATGGATAGAACTAACCACAAACTTCATCCAGGCTTTTACATTTTTAGCAAAAACTTCCAAATACAAGTTGCACTCGGGAGAGCAAAAGGCAATTATCTTCAGCCCAATAGAGGAGGATGAAATACTAGTACCACAAACCCATTCCACACCATTAGAGGAAGAATAAATATATAAACACAAGGATTGGATGGAATAGGAGGACTCTGGATTAGAAAAACACTGTTGCATGATACAGGACGATGAGGAAGACCAAATACTGGATATAGAAATCGGTTAGGGGGAAAGAGAAATAGAAGAAATTACTACTAAAAAGAAAAAATACTACAATGAACCAATTAAACTAATAGAAACAAACATTCCAACTGAAGGGGATCCTAAACTAGCTTGCATAGAAGACTACTGGGATGAAAAAGTGGTTGCACAAATGATTGAAACACTAACCGACTTACAAGATCTATTCCCCTAGAACTTTACCGAAATGAAAGGAAGAAGTGGGAGTGATAAAAATACAACTCAAAGAAGGTACCAAACCAGTCCAGAAGAGACCATATAGAATAAATCTAAACATGAAGAAGAAAGTAAAAACTGAAATAGATAAGATGTTGGTTGTCGGAATAATCAAACCAATAGAAGATGTAGAGTGGATAATCCTAATGGTGGTACAAAACAAGAAGATTGGATAAATAAGGGTGTGCGTCGACTTCCGGGAACTAAACAAAGCATGTATACACGACCCATTTTCCACACCATTCATGGGGAAATATTAGAATCAGTAGCTAGAAGGGAGATTTACTTATTCACTAACGAGTTCTCCGGATACCACCAAGTAAACATCAGGGAAGAGGATCAACCCAAAACAACCTTTTCTATGGAATGGGGATCATATATGTACATGGTCATGCCATTCAGATTAAAGAATGCCCTAGCCATATTTAGCTAGATAATGATCAATACCTTCAAAGACTTTATTCATGATTTCCTTGAAGTTTACTTAGACAATTGGAAGGTCTAGGCCTAGTGAAGGATCATATTCAGGTTCTTCGGATGATGCTAAACTGGTGTAGAAGCATGTAGATTTCACTAAACCTAAAGAAACACACATTTGTGGTACCATATGGGACAATCCTAGGCCATATCATATGCAAGGAAGGACTAATGGTAGACTCGATGAAAATAGCCCTAATCTGGAATCTGCCATCACCAAAGAATGCTTTGGAAGTTAAGACATTTTTGGGATACATTGGGTACCATAGCAAATTCATCAAAGGGTATGATGAAATCACAGCACCATTGGAAGATCTTCTGAAGAAGACAAGGTGAAGTATTGAATGGAATGAGGAAGTCCAAAAAGCTTTTGATACGTTGAAACAAAAAATTGCAGAAGCACCAATCCTCATCTTTTTGGATTGGAACAACCTGTTCCATGTTCATGTTGATGCCTCCAGAATAGATATAGGAGCAGTACTCACTTAGCCAAAAGGGAATAAAGATCATCCTATAGCCTTTTCTAGTAGGAAATTATCAATAGCAGAGAGGAATTATACCACCATAGAGAGAGAAGCATTAGCGATGGTATACGCCCTACAAAAGTAACAACATTACTTACTATCCACCCTGTTCACCTTCTTCACAAATCATGAACCCCTCAAATACCTACTCAACAAACCAGTAACTCATGGTTGGATATCAAGATGGTCGCCCTTATTCCAAGAGTTTGATTTTAAAATAATGGTGAAACCTGGAAAGAACAACCAAGGATGGGATTACCTATCACGGATCAAAATCGATGAAGACCCAGACATATACAGAGAAGAAGTATCTGGTACACACTTGTTTTGGATTACAACAGTACCAGAAGAATTAGAGGATATTGCAATTCTATTATCAACCGAAAAATTCCCAAAAGACTTAACCCCACAAGATAAACAGTCACCTAGCACAAAGAGAAGCACCATATACATTAATAGAAGGGCAACTACACCATAGAGGGAATGACTACATCTTACAAAGAGATATCTATAACCATGAAAGAAAATCCATCCTGCATGAAGCACATAACGGGACTGTCGGAGGACATAACTCAGAAGAATCTACCACAAGAAAGATAAAACTAGTTTTCCTATGGTGGCCAACACTATATAAAGATGCTAAGGACTACACAAAAAGATGTGATATCTATCAAAGAGTAGGAAAACCCACCAACCAAGATGAGATGCCCCTAAGACTAGTACTAGCCCAAAATCCTTTCAAGAAATGGGTGATAGATTTCATTGGGCCTATCAACCCTCTAGCAAAACACTCAAGAGCTCAATTCATTATCACCATCATGGAGTATCTAACCAAGTGGGCAGAAGCAGAATTGACCAAAGACTATACCGCAAGAACTACTACCAAGTTTTTATATGAAAACATCATTCCAAGATATGGGTGCCCATTAAGCATAGTCAGTGACCAAGGAAAGCACTTCATAAACTAAATGATAAAGAAATTATTGCAGAATTTTATGATAACACGAAAAAATCTCTCCATATCATCCATAAGCAAATGGGGCCAACAAAGCCTTAAAAAAAATAATTGGGAAAGCACTAACAAAAATGTGCAATGGCAACCAGATAAATTGGGACATTAAGATACCGGTAGTATTTTGGGCATACCAGACATCCTACAAGAGAGCTAGCAAGTTCACACCATTTCAATTGGTGTATGGTTTGGATGCAACGGTACCCATGAATTTCAAAATCCCCAACATATGCACATCCCTAACCTTACGGTTGGAAGAAGATGAATCCTTAAAGGCAAGAGTGGAAGAATTAGAAAAACTAGAGGAATTCTAGTAGATTGCTAGATATAACCAACAATTGGAATGGCAAAGGTAGAAGGCATGGCATGATCGGAAGCTATGCTTGAAAACATTCAAAATAGGGAACTTAGTACTATTATATACAACAAATTAAAGAAACAAGGGAAGTTAAAGGTTTGATGGTTAGGACCCTATTACATTCAACACATTGGCAAATCTGGAGTAGTCAAACTCCAACAACTAGATAACACACTTGTTGATGGTGATAAGTTGTCATTTGATGTCAAAAGTATGTTCATATCAGGAGGTGATGGTACAGTGAGATCTTGCTTTATGATATGTTTTCATGATGCTTGTTGATGGTTAAGGTTCATGTTTTTCAATGTCTCCATGTTGCATGAACAAGTTACAAAATGTAGGTTGTGCTTCTGTCATATTCATAAGTTGATATGTCTAATGCATAAAATCAGATGTCATGATATGTTTGGTGTAAAGCTCTATTCACTCATATCAAATAATGATCAGGATTGAGAAGTTGATCTTCATATCAGGTTGTCATGGATGTTGGACATCAAGATAGTCAGGAGTTATGAAGAATAATGTTAGTTCATGTTTTGATAAGATCATCATCATATGCAGGGTTGACTTGATAAGTGTTAGCTCATTGATAACATTCATGTATCAATCATACTCACTTTATTGGTGTTTCAAGTGCTTACAGGATCACAAGAATACATTGATGACACTATGTCTGCAGTAGTTGCCTTCCTTGTTGGATGATCAGTTAGATGAAATCATGTTGTTAATTGATTGATACTTCTAATAGTTCATATGGTCTGAGTTGGTTGATGATAGCTCATGGCATAGAATAATAAGTTGCAAGGCATTTGATGTGATCTCAGTTAAGAAATCAATGTCATGATCCTTCAGTGGAAATCACATATTCTTGGTAGGAAAGTTTCAAAAGAAATGAAATATCATTCTTGGTTCTAGAAGTGACATTCTCTGCTTAGTTCATCAGTGACATTCACCACATACTATGCGGATCTGGTTGTCTCAGGACATAGCAATGACAACAGAGATGGACAAGTTACAAAGTTGTTTTAACACATGATGATCAAATGGATAATAGTTTATGTCATGATGCTCTCTATTGATTCAATGCTTTCTCTAGCCTCTAAACTCAAAATCTTGATCTAAGTCTTCAAAGCTTCATACCTTCACATACCTTCACATATCTTCATACCTTGTTTCTTCTTGTCATTTGTATAAAGTTTGGATAATGAGCAATAGCATGTTCTTAATATGCTCTAAGCCCTGATAAACCTTTCTCTGCCCATTACAAAAGAAGTTACTTTTTGTTATAAAAGTATGTTGACCTTTCTAACAGGGCACGGGCCACTTAATTGGATGTTCAAAGGGTCTGAGCATCGTCAACCACCGGCCCCTTCAACTGTGCTTACCGATTACACCGGTCATTACCTTTTATGCGGGGCGCCAAAACTAAATCGGTGGCTATGTTTAAACTCTTGATGGGTGCGAAATTTCAAATCAATGGTCCTCATTGAATTTTGGACTCTTCCTCTCGACAATGCACATTGACGTGCATATGAACGTCAATGCTCCATGTTGATTGCAGTTTGAAGTGTTTCTTGGCAGTTTATAGAAGTTTTTTTTTGCCCGATTAGAAAGGCAATTTCTGAGATTTCTATAGTTGGGTTTAGAAGTTTTTTTTGTGAAGGACCACTTTCTAATATTTTTATGTCGTGGAAAAAAGACATTAAGAAGATTTGTTAAGGAAATATTTTTTTTAAGAATAGCAAATTAAGGAGAGGTTTTGGGCAGAATTGTTAATGATTTCTTTTGTTCTCATTATGAATAATGGCCTAATGGATTTAAGTCCATTGAAGTTTTGTTTGCAGGAACAAGAAAATAGAAAAATGGATATGAGGGCAGATTTATAAATTGATATGAAAGATGAAAGGATTTTTTTTTAAGAGAAAATAAAATGGGCAAATTTGATTGAAGTTTTTAAAGAATATGAAAAGTTTTTTGATGCAGAGATGGAAGATGAAGTTGCTCAGATATTTTATTTACAGGGCATTGAAAAAGAAGATCAAGATTTTTAGAAATGTTTTTCTTTGCAGAGAAGATCAAGAGGTTTTTGCAAAAATTGTTTTGTGACTATGTAGAATGTGAAAGGTTATCTACTATTTAAAGTCATCACGGGTGCTTTGATAAGTGAGTTGAAGTGCAGAGCAACAATTGATTATGAAGATAACTTCATGAAAATGCTTTTAAAAAGAAAATATAGAAGAATGTGTGTATGAGCTAATTTGCACTGAGATATGTCTTCCTGATCAGGTGAATTAGATGATTCAAGGATAGAATATCAGAGGATTGGAATGATGGAATGTATGTTGCAGATGAGTTGATTTGAATGGTGCAAATCAGATTGAGCAGCAATCACTTCTTGCACATGAGATTTAGAGTTCTGATTGATTAAGAAATGCTAGTGAGGCACAACAGTATGCCAGTGAGGCTTGTAGATCGGTAAGACCATTTGTCAATGAGACACTTACATCAGCCAGTGAGGCTTGTAAAGATATTTTTAAGGTTAAGCCAGTGAGGCAGTTTTGGAGTAGTTTTTATACCCTAGGAGGGTTTTCCACTCATGCAAATTTGTGTTATGTCTCATATTGATTTCATCTGTATATGTGTATGTTAATACATTGCTTATAAGGTTTTGTTCTCTTTCTTCATTCTCAGTTTTGCGCATATGTGTTTGATAAATCAATGATATCTTTCTCTCCTTGAGTTTTGAAAGCTAAAGTTTGTATAAAGATTTGAAAATTTACACAACACTGATTCACCCCCCCTCTCAATGTTGTCCTGGACTCCTACACTTGTATCTAGACATGTCAATGGGGCACACCTAAAAACACTACTATTTGCTGGCAGAATAAACATACTAAAAACCACAATATAAATAATGTACCATAGTTAAATAAAAATATCAAAGCACACACGCCACCGTCAAATCACTCCAACGGCTCAGAAAACCCATGAACTAGACACAACATTAAATACCCAATGACCACTCTAAGGCACTATAGCTCACACCCCACTACCTCTATAAAAACCTAAAGCCCCCACCCCATTCCTCAGAAAAACAATTGCAAACTGCTAAGTATTTGCTAACTAAGTGAGAAATCCTTCAACAAAAAGCCCTCCATAGCATCCTCCCTACACTAAAATGGCCACTCCACATCTATCCACATCTCGAAGAAACCTAGACTAGCATTCAAAAGGCTTCCATTCAAAGAAATAGTCAACGACAAAGAAGGGGCATTCTCATTAGTACCACACAATGTGGTTTACCTAGAGGATGTCAGGAAATACATCCACAATTGTAGAAATAAATCACACCAAATTAGAAGATCTCCGCCACCAATTACTAGAGAATGATGACAAAACTTATAAGCCAGAGTACATAGAGATTGGTCAGAAAAGTCTAGATGTATGGAAGGATTACCCAAACTTTTGCAACAAAGAAGAGTGGGTGTGAATCATCCTATGTCAGGTACACAGTGATTTTATATACCTAGACAAGCCACATAGAATCACAAAGGAAGCCATCCACACCATCACTAGGCTAAGAATGGTAGGAGGGATTCTAGCCAAAAAGGCCATCAAAAATAGTGAAGTGGAGAAATTGACCAAGGCTATGTTTAACGGTTGGATCTTGAGCCTCAAAACAATTACCAACGCTAGAGTTTGATATGCCGCAATGGGCATAGCATATAAAATCTACTACGCCAACCAGGAAGACTCCACAACTACCACCACCATCCACACAACATACCAGATGGTGGTTGAGGGCAAAGACTTCGATCTATTCAAGGTGATGCCGAAGCAACTGTTGGAGAACCTGCGCAAGATCAAAATGTCCAGGTACCATTTCTAGTATGGGACACTACTCATTTGCATAATGTTTTATTTCTTGAATGAACTACCCAACTTCAAGGGCAAAGTTTGGCACATCCACCAGACTATAGCAACTCAAATCAAACATCACACCTGGCAATATAAAAATTTCAATGCTCGGTAAGCAACAAACTGGGGGTTTTTTTAAACCTTACAAGAACAAATGCAGGAAAGGGATAGGGTCCCCTACCTATCACCTTAGAAAGATGAAAAAACCATTACATTCCTAGTAGACAAAGACTTCACATATATGGAGGCGGTTGAACCTCATACAGTATGGGTTCTAGGACTACCATATGAAGTCACTGCTCAAGAAATAGGTGCATACGTGGCAACTTTACTCTAGAACCCTAAGGACCCAAAAGTAGAAAGGCTTGGGACATGTTGGTTGTTTTAAAATCCCAACCTGATATCAAAAGGGAAATCTAAAGAATAGCCACTTCTTATGCTTGGTTTGCCTTGAGGGATTGGACAACGAATAGGAAAATGTGTGTTAAATCCTTTTCCTCTGTACTTCAGGCTCTTCAAAACCTAGGAGGGTGATCCTGACAGTATTTTATTTTGGATCTTTTACCATTTCTCTTAAAATACTGCTTTCAACATATGTGTTCTCCTTAAGATGCTTAAAGAATAACTTATATAGCAGACTAATGGGTTGGTTTCTCAAGTTTTAACATAATTCTTTGTAGAAGAACACTGGAATAACTTCATATTCATAACTTATAACAGAAATAGATATTCATCATTGATTTTTAATATGGATGATTAGGGAGTTGTATCGAGTCCCTGTTGTTGATGAGGATTGCACCCTTATGCAAAGCTATGACACTATGTAATCCTTCAAAACATAGGAATAAACTCAGGCTATGGGTGACCTATAATGAGTTTGGACCTCCAGATTATGGGTTGATTCCCTTAAAATATTCTATTGGAATGTATGATTTTTTGTTTTGGAAAAGGGTAGAAGGAAACTATAAGGAAATGAAACTATAAAATTTAGTGATGCACCTAATATGGATAGAAAAATATGCAATCTAGTTCACAATATAACTCAGAAACCTGACTAACCCAATCCAATCTTGGCACAAATATCACAAAAAGTGTTTCTAAGGAAGGCTTGAAAATAGACTTTTAATAAAGGAAAAGGATTTCTCACAACACAAAAAGGATTATTTTCAAAAAAACAACCTAAGACCTATAATATCACTATGCTTAATACTACAAGTAAGAGTGAGACAATAATTTTAAAGGTTTCAATGATTAAACACAGTAAAACTTCATCAAATCACTTCATACAATTAACATCAAATGGAAAGGCAACTACTTGATTTCAAAGAACAAAGGAAATATTGCAAGAGAGACAAAAATGGAACTTGTAACTTGTTGATCTCTATAAAACTGTAAGAAATTGAGCTACAAAACCTTCTCCTCTCTCAAAGTGTATAAGAGCAAACAGGCAAGAACTAGCAAAAACAAGTTTCGCTTTACAATATATAGCTTTGCTCTCACTAAGAGGCATGCAAAAAATGAACTGCAACTAGCTGCCTCTAAAAATAAGTCCTCCAAAGTGATCCACGAGAAAACTAAAAAATCCCCAAAAATAAGGGCTCAAACTGCCACAAATCGAGCAAAAATAGCTCCAATTTGGTCTTCTCCATATGCTTGACCAAGAAGTTGACCAAGATCCCTCAAATCACTCCTCAAATCATGCAAGAAACCCCTAGATGGCCTAGTTAACTCAACTTATCAATTTGTATGATTTTTCTTTTGCAAAATTGATTGTGAGTAAATAATAAAGTAATTAAAATAATTACTCTATTATTGGTTACAACTTGTACTACTTTTGATTTTACATTTTGTGAAAAATAATAAAGTAATTTGAAGAATATTAATTTATTATTTATTTACATTTGATTTGTTTTGTAAAATCATGCATGAAAAGAAAAAAGATCTCCTTATCTCTCTAATTTACATATGCCTAATTTGCATGATTTGAGCAAAAATAGGACTTAGAGAAAAATACAATCTCCTTATAGCTCCTTGTGAGAAAATATATCTAATTGCATGCTAGTATGCCTTAAGGGAAAAATATACCCTTATCACTCCATATTTGTATCAAAAGAAAACAAACATCTAACTTTCCTCTATCACTCCATTTACCATGAAAAAATTATCTCACTGCCACACATATATATCATGCAAAATAAAAGCCCTAAGTCTCCTTATTACTCTACCATATGTATTCACCATGTCAAAATACCTTACTCTCTCCATACCACCTTCACGCAAAAAACATTCTCTTTGTCGCCTTATTTGCCACTTTACATATATCTTGTCTTCATATACTTCTTGCTTTGACTTTTTGAGGATAATATTATAAGGCATAAAATCATATTCTCTTTGACCATGTTTGGTCATCCTGCATGTGAAGGGAATCTTGTCCCATGACTGTGTTGTCAAATGACAAGGCATTTTTGACTATGCAATGTATGAGTATCTCAACCACATGCTAGTTGACCATAAGGAGAAAAAGAATCATAAGGCATGAAGCCTTGCCCTCTCATAATACCGACCCTTTTGACTTTAGAAACAAAGGGAAGAAACATATCTATCGGCCATTCTTGACAATGATCACTAGGAATCCCAACCTTAAGTTTTAACCTCGTCGGCATTAGATAAGGTAATTATTTCTTTTACAAAGTCAAAAAAAAAAGGCAAAGAAGCTTCAAACAAAAGAAAAGAAGGAACCCTAATCTTAAGTCATTTCATTTGTCTCTGCTTCTCAGTTGCCGCTCTGCAACTCTCCAAGGTACTACTTAGGGTTTGACTGGTTTTTATGGTTTCCTCTCAGCTATTTGTGTCAAACCTCAGGGTGTCTTTGTCATTTCTGAGTAAAATGAGGCTCCAAATGACAGTGAGTGTTGTATTTTGACTTTTGTCTGGTATTTGTTATCATCTCTGTGGCTTCTTATGGTAATGGTCATAGCCATCTCTACTTTGCTTGCTCCTTCTGTAACATTTCTTTGACAATGCTCTTTTGCTCTCTATGTTTTCTTTATGCAACTATGATAAAAACTGGAAGAAACCTCTCCATGAGGTCATAGCCATGGCATTTATCATCATCTCTATATTTAGAAGGTAAATTCTTTACTCTTCTTTATTGTAAGTACTTGAAAATCTTTGCATACTTCAAAAGAAATAAGGGTTTCAATTCTTATCATCTGGGCATAGTTAATACTCTTCTCTTTCTGTATGGTCATGGCCATTATCATTTTCTGTAGCATACTTACTAGTTTTCTTGTCATGAAACTTGAAGTCTTCAGATTTTGTCATGAGGGTCTCTTAAAAAATGCACATAATTGCATTATATACATACAGCTATACCAGGAAATGCATGTTCTGAGCTTACTTTGACTGTTTTGTAGAAGATAATGAAGGGTTTCAAAACTTGTAGCAAGGGTTTTCACTGTGATGATGATAAATGCTTTCTCTATGCATGTCCATGATAAAAGATATACTGTAGAACCATTCCTTTCTTGTAATGGCAAAAACTAGGTTTGGGTTTTAAGATAAACCCATATGGGTATCAAGGAAAACCACTCTATCAGGCACGACTATGATATGCAAATTCTTCTCTGTAACCTTTCTTTTTACTGTGCACAAAGAACTATATTTTCATGAAAATGAGGGTTTTAAACTTTGGACAGATCGGTGTCTTCATTTAGGCACAAACTCTACTCCCTAGTCACGACCATGACAGAATAAATACATTACAACTATTTGTTTTCTCTATATGCATAAATACATGTTAGGGTTTTATGCTTCTCCATGGTTGCAAAAAGGTTCCACTGTAATAGTCATGATTCATCCTCTCTTCTAAGTATTCTCTTTTATTTATGTGCATAAAAACAAGACTCTATTCAAAAAATTAGCACTAGGGTTTCAATATTTTTATCCTTGAGATTTCAACCCTATAATTTTGTAACTTTCTCTCTGATAGGCTGTCTCTGGACATTTTGAGTAATAACATATGCTATATTTTTCTGCAAAAGGATATTGAAACAATCTTCATTTATGAATATTTTCTAAGCATGATATTTTATTCTTTTGGTCCTTCACTTTGCATTAGCTGGTAGCTAAAAGATGGTGTTCATCATGTTGTTCCTCATTTAGTTTGGCCTTTTGATCCTTATCTAGCATACTAAACCTGTCACTAATCACTTCCTGTCCTTTATTATGGCATATGACTGCCAAAACTATATCAATCAGAAATAATGATAACTTGTATCTCCTTCAGTAGTATTAATGTAGCATATAGTATATCATGAATCTTCTAAAGTTGCACTTCTTGTATCAGTTTAAATTAATCACATGACATATGCTTGGTATCACTATATCTATTTATCAGTCATTTGATCTTTTCTTGATGTATCTTCTTCAATTATCACTGATGACTGATGTCAGATGCTCTTTATGATATTTGTTTGGTTCTATATTTCTAGAGGCATGGACTATATCACTTGTTTCAGTTGTACCTGATCCTTATGAACACCTGCACATGACCTTTTGCTCACTATCCTTTGATTATAATAAGATAATACCTTTGATATTTGTATCCTGTAACTCATGTCCACAAATCTGTCTCATGTAAGCATTATTCTGTAAATTATTTCTCATCAGTTAACAATGGAAATACTTATATGACTGATAAATAAAATGACATGAATCAATTCGACTTTGTCATTTTCCTTCAACTGCAACATCATATGCATGAATAATGAAAGCTTCTGTACATAATCATTTTATTTGATATGTAATTGAGACTTGATTGGCATATATGTCTTTCTGCCCTTGTTTGTTCTTTCAGTATTGTTCTTTGTGTATCCATTGATGGCATAAGACTGTTATGAAGAATCACACATCATAAATGATAAAGAAAGTAGAACAGTACCTTGTTTCTTGCATATCATTTGGAATTTTGATCACTGATGAGCTATTAGATATAGCATAACATGTAATGGTATCACTTGAGCATGCTGGGCTCAACCCTTGTGGGAGCCACATTTTCTCCACATGCTTTAAATGTCTTCAAATCAGCAACATTAGTTTTCCTATATTTGTATAGTGAACAAACAAGTTAACATGAAAAATATAGCTGATGGTATTGATTGATCTTCTTTATGATATCTGACTTGTAGCACATGTCTGATTTGATCTTCCATATGAAATGCATGATGTGACAAGTTGATAAGTCTGCATGATAAAGCATATGATAACTTTAAACATCAGGAGCTCTTACAGGACTTTCCCTAATTTTTTGCAGGTTCAACTGATGATAGGAATTGAAGCTGAAGACTGAATATCAACATCAACAAAACAACCTTCAAAGACTGAAGATCATCATCAACAAAACAACCTTCTTGCTCGGGCAATGATGGATGTTTAATTTTATCATGTGTTTCTTATTTCTTTTATCATCAGATGTATAGCTTGCATGTCTGCATTGCTCAGTCTAGTTACACCCACGGCTTGTGTGGGACACATTTGAACACTTCTTTTAAACATAATTATTTAATCTATCTTATACACTTGATGTATGTGTATTTATTTTTCAATCAATACATAGGGTAGAGTAACAGATGATGAATTATATGTTCCAAATATGACACGAAATAACAGTTCAAATAAATATCTTTCCTTCTTCCTTTCAAATCTGATTAACTGAATAATCAATCTGACTTATAACTCCTGAAAGATAACACTATGTTAGCTCCATTGTGTTTCTTGAATGATTGATACCTTGACAACTTTATTCGCTTGTCATGATGATTCATTAGTCTTGATTGGACTGATGGGTTATCCTGTCAACTGAATTCCATCTCTGCTCTGTCAATACATCAACTTTTGATTAAATGCATAACTTCAAAGTTTTCTTTTATTCCTTTTGAACAACTGCACTTAGGTCTAACTAAATTTAGTGTGAACATAAATTTAGTAACATTTCTAGCGACCTCTCAGGGGTGTTTGCCCGCTAAACAACTTAGGACCAGTAGCGTTTGCAACTCCATTGGGCATAGAATCCTTTCTGCCCTAAACTTTGAAAAATTTCTGCAACTCAAAACTGACTGAAACACTAAAGCAGCAACAAAACTAAAAACTAGAACTAAACTAACTTGCTTAAAACAAAGCCAGAAACATGTGCAAAAGCACTTCTTGGAAAACAAAATAATAATTGAACTAAATGTGCAAAAGCACTTATTTGCAGCATAAGGCTGCATCTCTAATAGCATAACTTGAGGTGAATCCCATTAACTGGGATTGGCAACACCTCACCATCTAACTTAGCAAGCTAGAATGCATTGTGTTGCTTGCATCCTGTTATTATGTATGGTCCATCCCACATTGCATCAAACCTTTTATGCTGACTTAGTCTACTCTTCAACTCATTCCACTTGAAAACTAGATCACCTTCTTTATAAACTCTAGGGATTGCTCTTTTATCAAATATCCTCTTCATTTGGGCCTGGTGTATTTCCAATGTTTTCAAGGCCTCTTTTCTGATTTCTTCAAGTTCAATTAGCTATGCAAGCCTGATTTCCATTGGATGTTCTTCAAGTAACTCTAGTTCTTTTATGTAACTAAGAGTTGGCAACTCCACTGTTATTGGTAACTTGGCTTCTTTTCCATATGTAAGTACATAGGGTGAATTACCTGTTGCTCTTTTAGGTGTAATTCTATCAGCCCATAAGGCTAACTTTAACTTATCATGCCAAGATCTCTGATTTTCATCAACTGTTTTCTTTATGATTTTAATCAGATTTTTATTAGTTGATTCAGCCTATCCATTACCTTGAGGGTAATAATTTGATGAAGTATTCAGAAATATGTTATTTTTGATAGACCAATCAGATACTCTTAATCCAATTAATGGTAAAGCATTATCTAAAATAATAGAGTTAGGAATTCCAAACCTGGACACTAGATCTTGATAAAAATTCAGGACTGATGTTTCATTGACATCTTTCAAAGCAACTACTTCAGTCCATTTAGTAAAATAATCAGTAGCAGTCAAAATCCACTTGTGTCCTTGGCTTGAAGGTGGATTAATAGGACCAATGAAGTCCAATCCCCACTTGCCAAATGGCTACTCCACTTGAATTGGATGTAAGGGCATGGCTGCAAGTCTTTGTTTGCCTGCAAAAACTAAACACTTTAAACATTTCTTTACGCATTCATGAGCATCCTTGAACATGTCAAGCCAATAGTAACCAGCTCTCATAATTTTTAGAGATGTTCTAGCTGCAAAATGACCTCCAGAAGGTCCATCATGAAATTCTTCTAGAATCTTTTGGGTCTGATTTAGCTGTACACACCTCAATAAAACATTGTTAAAATATCTTTTGTACAGAATCCCATCAATTATAGCATAGGGAATTGCCTGCAATCTGTAATATCTTCTTTTAGATCTGTCTAGGCCTTGTGGACAATCACTAGTGCGTAGATAATGGATCATATCATGCACCCAACTTGTAGGGGAATCTGGGATAGAAGCTACTTCACCATTCTGTGGCACTATCTCAGATTCTCCTTCAAGTTCCTTGTATTTTTCATTGCTGTATTTTTCATTTTCTGCAAGTTGTTCACACAGTCCTTTGCCTCAGACCAGCTTGGTGACTTTAATTTGGATGTCATACTCCATAACCTTAGTTATCTACCCTGCTCTCTTATCACTTAAATCCTTACTAAGCAAGAATTCTTTCACTATAGGATGGGCAACCATTAACTAAATTCTATTATTTGAAAGCATATGTTTAAACTTCTTTAGGCTCCTTATAACATCCAATACATGCTTTTCAACAAAAGAATATCTTACTTCATAGTCATGCAAAACTTGGATTAAAAATGCCACAAGTTGTTCCATTCCTTCATCATTTTACTGATAAAGCATAGCTGATATAGTATCCACACTGCCAAATGCATATAAAATGAAATCTTTATCAAAATTTGTATTTATCAAAGTGGGAGCAGCAGCAAGTGCCTCCTTTATCTCTTCAAAGCTCTGCTTTCCTTCTTTGGCCCAGCTGAAAGGAATATTATTCTTCAGCATTGTTGTCAGAGGTTGTAAAAGTGTTGCTATGTTAGGAATAAACCTTCTTACAAAGTTAATTCTTCCTAGAAAACTTTGTAAGCCTTTCTTGTGTGCAGGAAGAGGTAATGCCAATATTGCAGTGATCCTTTTAGGATCACTTGATATTCCATCTTTACACACTATGTTTCCTAATAGTTTACCTTCATGAATAGAAAAGATACTCTTCTTTGGGTTAAGTGATACCCCAAATTCTCTACATCTTTCAAAAATTAGTCTTAAATGATGAAAATGATCTTTATCTTTTTTAGAAAAAATAGTCACATCATCTAAGTATACAAGCACAAATTTATTAATCAGACCTTGAAAGGCCATGTCCATTGCTCTCTGAAATGTTACACCTCCATTTGATAAGCTAAATAGCATTTTTCTATATGCTAGTGTGCCCCATTTTGTGGTAAAAACTGTCTTGTATTGATCTTCCTCCTTTACAAGAATTTGGTTATAACCTAAATAACCATCCAACAAAGAGAATCTTTCTGATCCAGAAACAACCTGCAATATCTGGTCCATAGATGGTAAAGGATAATGATCCTTTAAAGATGCTCTATTTAAATCACAGAAATCAACACATAATCTGATTTCTCCATTCTTTTTTCTGACAGGAACCAAGTTAGAGACCCATGAAGTATGTTTGATAGGAAAAATGATATTACCTTCAATGAGCTTATTGAGTTCAGTCTTCATAAGCACTTCCAACTTAGAATTTAGTGGCCTTTGCTTCTGTCTGACAGGTTTTGCCTTGGGTTCAAGCTCTATTGTATGCTAAGCCAACTCTGGGTTTAAACCAAGTTCAGATCTCCATATTCCCATGCAAATATGTCACTAAACTCCTGACAAAGCTAGATGAATGGTTGTTGCTCTTCTTTTGTACATATCCTTCCAAGCTTAAGTAACTTCCCTTTAAAGATCTCAATAGGCTCATAGTGCTCCTGTTTCACTAACAAGCTGGCATTATCCTTTCTTACTTGATCATCAATATTAAAGATTGATTCTAAGGTCACTAAGCCCTTAGGTAGCTTGTTTGATCTTAATTGAAGTATTTGATCATCATATTGTTGCATAAATTTCTGTTGATTACCTGTAGAAAATTCAGCCTCTTCCATTAAGAAATTTACAATCTGTTCATCACTGTCAAACACTTGCCAGCTGATATTATTATCTGGGACCGATGGTCTAACAACAACCTTGACATACAAAGGAGAATGAATATTCTTCATTTCTATAGGAATATCATATTCAGCACCTATAGTAGCTAGTTTGTCAGCCTGTTTATTATCAATTCTAGGTACATATATCAAATTAAATGCATCAAATTCTTCTATCATGTCCCAGACTCTATGCTTATATAATTTCAGCAAGTCATTTTTTGTAGCAGCAAGGTTTCTGACTTGTTTGACAACTAATTCACTGTCTCCAAAAACCTTTAAACATTTGATTTTTCTTTTTCTAGCCCATTCTAGTCCATGAACTAAAGCTTCATACTCATCTGTGTTATTAGAACAGCTGAAAGCAAACCTGAAAGATGAATAGTATTTCTCACCTGTGAGAGAAACTAAAACAGTCCTTCCTCCAGCACCAATCTTGCTTCTAGAACCATCAAAATAAAGTTCCCAAACATCATTTTCAGCTTTAATAGCTTGCTATTTTTCTCCTTTAATCAGATTTGGAATGACTGTATTTTTCTCCTAAATCATATACACACCAAGGCCTATCTCATCCATCTTCTCAAATGGATCTGTTTCATGGTTCTCTTCTACCCACTGGTCTAAAACCAGATTGGGAATTCCCTCTAAAGGTGTACTTGGGTCTTGAATAGGAATCAGATCTTCTTGATCAAAAATGGAAAGGTTGGCATTTATTGAACTGGGTGTATAAGGTTCAACGTGATCTTTGGCTAATAGCTCAGATTTGATTGTAACCTTGGTTCCATATCTAGTTCTGAAGAACAAATGCGTCCAATCAGAAGACAAATAACCTCCTAACCTTGCTATAAAATCTCTGGATAAGAAAATAGAAAAGGTAGGTGGCAGATCAATGACATAAATATCCTGATAGATAACAAAGTTTGGACAGGCATACAAAGTAAGGCCTAAATTTTTTAACATTCCAACTATATTAACCTTAGTTCCATCCATTTGTACAACACCCCTAACAATAGGTTCATATTTCAGGCCTAACTTATCAGCTAGTTGTTTTGGCATAACTGAGTTGTTGGCTCCTGAGTCTATCATGCAATTATGTACTAAATAGTCACCTACAATCAAAGTGACATAAAATGGTGGAGGTTTGCCTACTAGTTTAGGCTATTCTACTCTTTTTTCTGCCTCATTTGCAAACATAACTTGAGGTTGATGTGCTTTTTGTACTTCATTTGACAAAGATAACTGAGATAATGCATCTTGTAATAAATCTTTTTTTTCTAGAATATGTAAAGCATCTAAAATAGACATGCTTACTATTGTCTTTTTCATATGATCCAAAATATTGAAAACAGGACCTCTAACCTTTTGTTGTACTTTTGGGACAACCACCTCTGGTTGGTCTCTAGCTAGCTGTTTATTTGCTTCTAGCTATCTTTTTTCTACAGTTGACTAACCTCTTGACAAGATATGCAGATCACTAGATGTAGAAGCTTGATTCTGCCCTTGTTAACTTGTAGAAACTATACTTTTACCTTTATTAGCTTGCTGTTGTACATTTCCAACTTGTTGTTTACCAGTATTAGCTTGTTGATTTGCAGTTCCAGCTTGTTGTTGCAAGTCAACAACTCTCTTTTTTAATCTTGTGTTTGCTGCAATATTAGTAAAAGACTGCTTTTGTCCTAGTAACTGATTTACACCACAAAATTCATTAGCCTGCCAATTCATCAAAGCTACATCAATATTAATATACTGAGTTTGAGTATCCAACTGGTTATTCACATCACCTGCTGAATTTTCAGCAGCAGCATAGTTATTATGTACCATTAAAGCTTGATTTACTATCCCATTTAGGCAAGTGGCCTGGTTATGAGGTTGATTACATGGGTAACACCATGCATAATCCTAAACCATGTTATTTTTTATAGGCACTATTTCTTTTGATGTACTAATCGCATTTGGATTATATTACTAATTTGGCCTATTGTTGTAATTTCTTCTTTGATCCTGATAATCTACCTGATAACCGGGTCTATCTGCTTGGTATGAGTCTTGGTAAGGTTTGTTATTCTGGTTTACTTGAATTTTCAGACTTACTAAATCATTGCTTACAGTCTGCAATATTTTCACTATACTTTTCTGGTTTTCTTTCAACTCCTAAAACTAAGAATGAATGGGATCTGCACTATTTTTTGCATTTGTTTGATAGCGAAAAGATGGTATTGGTGAAATATGTGGGGCTGAAATTAGAATTAAAGGCTGTATATCTAGAAAAATTGGCATTGGTGGCCTAGGTGTTATTTTACCAGCCTGTATTAAATTATTTTTTGCTCTTATTGCAATATCAAAAGTAGCTAGTAAAGTTACCCCACCCATAGATTGTATCATAACAGCAATATCAAAATTTAATGCCCTCAAATAATACAAAAAAACATGTTTTGGTGAGGGTTTCACTGTTCCAGGAATTCTATTCCATGTTTTATGAAATTTGAAATTAAAATCTAACATTTGCTCTTATGGAGCTCTCTTAATAGTGGTCATTTGTTCAACTAATGATAAATGATCAGATTTATCCTGAAATTACCTATTCAAAGCAGAACCTAAATCATCCCAAGATCTAATTTGAATTGACTCTCAAGCATGTAAACCATTGAAGAGCTTTACCTTTTATTAATGCTCCCAATACCCTGATTGCTATGTTCTCCGTGGTAATGTGATGAATAGAACACAAAGAGGCCACATCTCTGATATGCTCAATGGGTGTAGTCCCATCTTCTCTTGTGAAACTTGGTAAACTCTTCAATGCAGCCATCGATATGTCATCATGTTGATTTAGATTCAAGGGGATGCCTCCATTAAATGTAACAAAAGGTTGATTTGGATGTGGTGGTGGATTTCTTTGACCTCCTCCACCTCCACCACCTCCAGGAGGCGGTATTCCTCCTATTCCACCTCCACCAGGTAGAATAGGCCCTCCACCTCCTCCTCCTCCTATTAGAGACATTGGAGTAGATGGTATTTGAGCTGGCACTTGGACTAAAACTACTTGAGGCATTTCTTGTAACACAGGTTCTTCCTCTACAAGCTCTAAAAGAAGAAGTTCCTCTTGGAAAATAGGAATCTACTCTCTTGGGCTTGCTAGTGGAGAACTATGAAAATCTGATGCTGAACTTGCAAATAATGGATTCTGGTGAGAAGCAAACTCTGGATGTGTACTTGGCAGATTTGAAACAACTGTTGAATCTGCTAATTTGATTACTTTATCTACTTTTATTCTCCTCTTTGGTGGAGATAACTTGATGTGCTTCTTCTCAGAATCTTTATTTGACCTTGTTTAATATTTTTTCATAAGCTGCAAGATCTGATCTATAAAACCAAAGTATTAGAGTCACTAGGTACTTGAAAATGAGCCTCTAAAAGGCTGAAAATTCTATTGTTCATACCAAAACAGTAAAAAAAATTTGTTCTATTGAACTGAGAATTAGTTCAAAGGTCCCACCGGGCGTGCCAAAAATTGTTGTCGATGAGGCTTGCACCCTTATGCAAAGCTGTGACACTCTGCAATCCTTTGAAATATGGGAACAAACTTAGGCTATGGATGACCTATAATGAGTTTGAACCTCTAGATTATGGGTTGGTTCCCTTAAAATATTCTATTGGAATGTATCAATTTCTGTTTTGGAAAAGAGTAGGAAGGAAACTATAAGGAAATGAAACTGTAAAATTTGGTGATGCACCTAATATGGATAGAAAAATATGCAATCTAGTTCACAATATAACTTAGAAATCTGACTCACCCAATCCAATCTTGGCACAAATATCACAAAAAGTGTTTCTAAGGAAGGCTTAAAAATAGACTTTTAATGAAGGAAAAGGATTTCTCACAACACAAAATGGATTATTTTCACTAACACAACCTAAGACCTATAATATCACTATGCTTAATACTACAAGTAAGAGTGAGACAATAATTTTATAGGTTTTAATTATTAAACACAGTAAAACTTCATCAGATCACTTCATACAATTAGCATCAAATGGAGAGGCAACTACTTGATATCAAAGAACAAAGGAAATATTGCAAGAGAGACAAAAATGGAACTTGTAACCTGCTAATCTCTATAAAACTGTAAAAAATTGAGCTACAAAACCTTCTCCTCTCTCAAAGTGTATAAGAGCATAAAGGCAAGAACTAGAAAAAATAAGTTTTTCTTTACAATAAATAGCTTTGCTCTCACTAAGAGGCATGCAAAAAATGAATTGCAGCTAGCTACCTCTAAAAATAAGTCCTCCAAAGTGATCCATGAGCAAACTCAAAAATCCCCAAAAGTAAGGGCTCAAATTGCAACAAATCGAGCAAAAATAACTCCAATTTGGTCCTCTCCATATGCTTGACCAAGATCCCTCAAATCATGCAAGAAACCCCTAGATGGCCTAGTTAACTCAACTTATCAATTTGTATGATTTTACTTTTACAAAATTGATTGTGAGTAAATAATAAAGTAATTAAAATAATTACTCTATTATTGGTTACAACTTGTACTACTTTTGATTTTACATTTTGTGAAAAATAATAAAGTAATTTGAAGAATATTACTTTATTATTTATTTACATTTGATTTGTTTTGTAAAATCATGCATGAAAAGAAAAAAGATCTCCTTATCTCTCTAATTTACATATGTCTAATTTACATGATTTGAGCAAAAATAGGACTTAGAGGAAGATACAATCTCCTTATAGCTCCTTGTAAGAAAATATATCTAATTGCACACCAATATGCCTTAAGGGAAAAAATATACCCTTATCACTCCATATTTGTATCAAAAGAAAACAAACATCTAACTCTGCTCTATCACTCCATTTACCATGAAAAAATTATCTCACTGCCACACATATATATCACGCAAAATAAAAGCCATAAGTCTCCTTGTTACTCTGCCATATGTATTCACCATGTCAAAATACCTTATTCTCTCCATACCATCTTCATGGAAAAAACATTCTCTTTGTCACCTTATTTGCCACTTTACATATATCTTGTCTTCATATACTTCTTGCTTTGACTTTTTGAGGATAATATTATAAGGCATAAAATCATATTCTCTTTGACCATGTTCGGTCATCCTACATGTGAAGGGAATCTTGTCCCATGACTGTGTTGCAAAATGACAAGGCATTTTTGACTATGCAATGTATGAGTATCTTGACCACATGCTAGTTGACCATAAGGAGAAAAAAATCATAAGGCATGAAGCCTTGCCCTCTCATAATACCAACCCTTTTGACTTTAGAAACAAAGGGAAGAAACATATCTATTGGCCATTCTTGACAATGATCACTAGGAATCTCCACCTTAAGTTTTGACCCCGTCGGCATTAGATAAGGTAATTATTTCTTTTGTAAAGTCAAAAAAACAAAAGAAGGCAAAGAAGCTTCAAACAAAAGCAAAGAAGGAACCCTAATCTTAAGTCATTTCATTTGTCTCTGCTTCTTGGTCGCCGCTCTGCAACTCTCCAAGGCACTGCTTAGGGTTTAACTAGTTTTAATGGCTTCCTCTTGGCTATCTATGTGAAACCTCAAGGTTTCTTTGTCATTTCTAAGTGAAATGAGGCTGCAAATGACAGTGAGTGTTGTATTTTGACTTTTGACTAGTATTTGTTATCATCTCTGTGGCTTCTTATGGTAATGGTCGCGGCCATCTCTGCTTTGCTTCCTCCTTCTGTAACATTTCTTTGACAATGCTCTTTTGTTCTCTGTGTTTTCATTATGCAACTATGATAAAAACTGGAAGAAACCTCTCCATGAGGTCACAGCCATGGTATTTATCATCATCTCTATATTTAGAAGGTAAAATCTTTACTCTTCTTTATTGTAAGTACTTGAAAATTTTTGCATACTTCAAAAGAAACAAGGGTTTCAATTTTTATCATCTGGGCATTGTTAATACTCTTCTCTTTCTGTATGGTCGTGGCCATTATCATTTTCTGTAGCATACTTACTAGTTTTCTTGTCATGAAACTTGAAGTCTTCAGATTTTGTCATGAGGGTCTCTTAAAAAATGCACATAATTGCACTATATACATACGACCATACTAGGAAATACATGTTCTGAGCTTACTTTGATTGTTTTGTAGAAGATAATGAAGGGTTTCAAAATCTATAGCAAGGGTTTTCACTGTGATGATGATAAATGCTTTCTCTATGCATGGCCATGATAAAAGATATACCGTAGAACCATTCCTTTCTTGTAATGCCAAAACTGTGTTTGGGTTTTAAGATAAACCCATATGAGTATCAAGGAAAACCACTCTGTCAGGCACGACTATGATATAGAAATTCTTCTCTGTAACCTTTCTTTTTACTATGCACAAAGAACTAGGTTTTCGTGAAAATGAGGATTCTAAACTTTAGACAAATGGGTATCTTCATTTAGGTACAAACTCTACTCCCTGGTCACGGCCATGATAGAATAAATACATTGCAACTATTTGTTTTCTCTGTATGCATAAATATATGTTAGGGTTTTATGCTTCTCCATGGTTGCAAAAAGGCTCCACTATAACAGTCATGATTCATCCTCTCTTCTGAGCATTCTCTTTTATTCTTGTGCATAAAACAAGACTCTATTCATAAAATTAGCACTAGGGTTTCGATATTTTCATCCTTGAGATTTCAACCCTATAATTCTGTAACTTTCTCTCTGATAGGCTATCTCTGGACATTCTGAGTAATAACATATGCTATTCTTTTCTGCAAAAGGATATTGAAACAATCTTCATCCATGAATATTTTCTAAGCATGATATTTAATTCTTTTGGTCCTTCACTTTGCATTAGCTGGTAGCTAAAAGATGGTGTTCATCATGTTGTTCTTCCTCATTTAGTTTCACCATTTGATCCTTATCTGTAGCATACTAAACCTGTCACTGATCACTTCCTATCCTTTATTATGGCATATGACTATCAAAACTATATCAATCAAAAATAATAATAACTTGTATCTCCTTTAGCAGTATTAATGTAGCATATAGTATATCATGAATCTTCTATTGTTTCACTTCTTGTATTAGTTTAATTTGATCACGTGACATGTGCTTGGTATCACTGTATCTATTTATCAGTCATTTGATCTTTTCTTGATGTATCTTCTTCAATTATCACTGATGATTGCTGTCAGATGCTCTTTATGATATTTGTTTGGTTCTGTCTTTCTAGAGGCATGGACTATATCACTTGTTTCAACTGTACCTGATCCTTATGAACACCTACACATGACATTTGCTGCCTATCCTTTGATTATAATCAAATAATACCTTTGATATTTGTATCCTATAACTCATGTGCACAAATCTGTCTCCTGTAAGCATTATTCTGTAAATTCTTTCTCATCAGGTAACGATGGGAACACTTATATGACTGATAAATAAAATGACATGTATCAGTTTGATTGTCATTTGCCTTCAACTGCAACATCATATGCATGAATAATGAAATCTTCTATACCTAATCATTTTATTTGATATGTAATTGAGACTTGATTGGCATATGTGTCTTTCTGCCCTTGTTTGTTCTTTCAGTACTGTTCTTTGTGTGTCCATTGATGGCATAGGACTATTATGAAGAATCACACATCATAAATGATAAAGAAAGTAGAACAATACCTTGTTTCTTGCATATTATTTGGAATTTTGATCACTGATGAGCTATTGGATATAGCATAACATGTAATGGTATCACTGGAGCATGCTGGGCTCGACCCTTGTGGAAGCCACATTTTCTCCACATGCTTTAAATGTCTTCAAATTAGAAACATTGCTTTTCATATACCTACACAGTCAACAAACAAGTTAGCATGAAAAATATACTTGATGGTATTGATTGATCTTCTTTATGATATCTGACTTGTAGCACATGTCTGATTTGATCTTCCATATGAAATGCATGATGTGACAAGTTGATAAGTCTGCATGATAAAGCATATGATAACTTTAAACATCAGGAGCTCTTACAGGACTTTCCCTAATTTTTTGCAGGTTCAACTGATGATAGGAGTTGAAGCTGAAGACCGAAGATCAACATCAACAAAACAACCTTCAAAGACTGAAGATCATCATCAACAAAACAACCTTCTTGCTCAGGCAATGATGGATGTTTAATTTTATCATGTGTTTCTTAGTTCTTTTATCATCAGATGTATAGCTTGCATGTTTGCATTGCTCAGTCTAGTTACTCCCACGGCTTGTGTGGGACACATTTGAACACTTCTTTTAAACATAATAAATTAATCTATCTTATGCACTTGATGTTTGTGTATTTCTTTTTCAATCAATGCATAGGGTAGAGTAACAGATGTTGAATTATATGTTCCAAATATGACATGAAATAACATTTCAAATAAATATCTTTCCTTCTTTCAATGAATGCATAGGGTAGAGTAATAGATGTTGAATTATATGTTCCAAATATGACATGAAATAACAGTTCAAATAAATATCTTTCCTTCTTTCTTTCAAATCTAATTAACTAAATAATCAATCTAACTTATAACTCCTGAAAGATAACACTATGTTAGCGCCACTGTGTTTCTTGAATGATTGATACCTTGACAACTTTATTCTCTTGTCATGATGATTCATCAGTCCTGATTGGACTAATGGGTTATCCTGTCAACTAAATTCCATCTCTGCTCTGTCAAGACATCAATTGTTCATTAAATGCATAACTTCAAAGTTTTCTTTTATTCCTTTTGAACAACTGCACTTAGGTCTAACTAAATTTAGTGTGAACAAAAATTTAGTAACAGTAACACTTTGAAAAAAGATCGATGCCTAAATCCTTGGTTACAGAGTCAAAACATATGTAAATGAAAACTTGTTATAAGAATATTCTCTCAGCTCATGTAAACTATAAAATAATGTGTTGCATTATTATGTTTTAATTAGTTTCTAGACCAACTCTACTTAAGAATCCTTATAAACACTCGAAACACTCAATATCCTCTTAAAGCATTAAATTTACTCTTTAAGTAAAAGCTATAAGTTAAATATTCATGCACAGGAAAGACTATGAAGATGAATAGAATGATTCTTGATCGAACTTCATTCATAAATACAATGAGGAATATAAAAGTAGGAGACAGTATAGTCTGAAACTTTGACAATATTTTCAAATTACAAACTTGTATTGCTCATACAAGATTTTGCAAGTACATAAAATTCTACTCTAGCAACCTAAACTTAGGGAAACCAATTGTATTTCTATGTGTACAGTGATACAAATTCTCCAAGATACTTTTTCAAAGGCCTTGAATTCCCTTTTATAGGACAAGGGAGAAGAACAAGGTTCGGGCCATTTGACATGTCTCATATATTCATTTGACAAAGGTTACATCAAAGGGTCACAAATATAACCACCTTTAAATAGTTAGGTCTTCCTTTGTAACAAATTATCTCCTCCAGTAGGTATAGATACTTGTTTTTTGTCTTTTATGCTTTCTAATCTTGGTGCAGGGGCTGGCAATGATATCAAAAAAAGGTAGTTTGCTAGATGCTCTTTCGGTTCTGCCACCTTTGATTTCTAGATACTTGTCAATAAGACAAGAATCCTCTACTTTGCTTCCTCATCTTCATGCGTAAACATGGGAATCCCTGCCAGGACCAAATATTTAAGGAAACCAACATTGCCTTCATTCTCTCATGCTCTGGGCACAAGGAAGTGACTCATCAACTTCTGAGGGGGAGTCTTCAACCATTTCAACCCTCAAGAAACCTGAGGCAACCACATATAGTGGGTGCTGGAAGTGTCAAAATCCTAGTCAAGGAGGAAGAAGCAAAAAGTGTTTAAGTTAGACAAAGAACTAATAGTTCTTGTCAACTTAATTTTCCTCCCCCACTTCCACTTATTTCATCTAGAGGGGCAATACTCCAATAGAAGCTAAGCCTCTGTTAGAACCCATCATGCAAAGGGAGGGGAAGAGGGAAAAATAGGTCCCTATTTCTTCCAATCCCAATCTGGAAACTCATAGTAATAGGGAGTTAATGCAGTCGGCAGACTAGGATTCAAATCCCTCACCAAGATGAAATCAAGGGAGATCTAGGGTCTGACAAAAGTTTAATGCTTCTTGCTTCGCTCCCTAAATTTTTCCACCACCTCCTATTCCTTAAAAAGATATCCCCAGCTCCTTTATTCTGTAAGAACACAATGCTAACCAGGAGAAAAGAGAGAAACCTCTTAAAGAAAGGGGTGGCAAAGACAACATATTACATAGAACAGTATCTATTTCATCCGCATTGAGAGAAAGATAGACACAAATAGAAAAATAGATGACTACTTATAGCCAAATTACAATTATTTCCACACTCTAGTACCTCCTTGATCAATTCAATTCAGTCATGTGCAAGACATACTTGTCATAAATGGAAATCCTTTCATGATGTACCAATGCTACCAGAAGTAGAAAAAAGAGATAGCACTTCGTCACTACATTTATGTCACACAACCCATGGCACTTGTGAATCTCATTTACACAATGGTGGTTGCTAGACTCAGTTCCTCGATCTTAGGATTTTATTCATTTTCAAAAAAATGAACTTTAGTAGATTATGCCACGACGTCCAACATAACATCCCATCAAGCCAACACACGAGTCTCAAGAACTAATTATGTACACTATAATTTCTATTTGAACTCATTCCTTGTAAAAATGGTAGCAAGGGTAGCTCAGCACACACTTGAAAGAGCCATGACTGCACAGAGTCATTGTTTATTACGTGTCATCATTCTACCTTTTTTCCTTTGAAAATGAACTGTCGATTGCAGAATATATCACCCAAATCAATGGTATAGATATGCTTACTAGAATGAGAATCCTTGTCACTTGTAAAGAAAAACCATGAACCAATAAGAAATTACCACCTAGACTACCACCTCAGATACACTGCTGAAATGAGAAGCCCAAAGTGTCCACATAGTCTACAGCTCATCTACAGAGCCTTCATGGCAGTCTCTCGCACTTCCATAAGCAAGAAACAAAATTATAGATGAATATTCGTGGGATGGTAGGAAGCACCCATATCACACTACATAGCATTGGATGAACCTCCCCTTAAAAAACTTTGTACTATAATAAATACATCATAGATACAATCCACCTTAGTCACCAACAGACCCCATAACATAGCATAGTAGAACAATGCATACAACTGACACGTCGCACATTCCGCAACTTCTTCATACATTGTAGAAACAAAACATACCTTTTATAGATAGAAAATGGGTTGGGACACATGGAGCAAGGGTGCACATCTGAAAGAGTCTTGCTCTTGCTTTTGTTTAGAGTTTGCGCTAGGCTGACACGTGGCTTGATGGCGCATTTTTGGAAGAGTCTTGCTTTAGTTTTTTGCTAGGGGTTGCACCAAGCCAACATGTGGAGAGATCCGCTACTTATTGAGGGATATAAAATGAAGAGGCGCATGCTTTTAAAACAACCTTCACTTTACTAGGTAAGGAGGGGCCATGACTTTATAAAGGGGTTCAACAACACTTAGGCACGCAAATTAAAAGCACATGCACACAGGGAATAAGTGGTGATGCTAAGGAAGGGGCTAGTAAAAAGGATGATGTCCTAGGCATCAAATTGTGACTTAAAGGATCTATATGGGAAATAGGTGGTTAACTCAAAATTAGAGTAAAAGTATTTCGGCGCTTTGTATAAGACTCTAGGGTTTAGGGTTTTAGACCTTAGGGACAAGATTTTTTTAGCATTTGAATGCTAAACCCTAATCAAGGACCTATAGTTTTTGATGCTTGGAACAAGGCTAAAGGTATGAATAAGGAAATTTTATCAGAGTCCCATTAGGACCTGCCAGGAGGTAATGGAACAGAAAATGGAAAAAGAGATTCAGGAGGATATGGAGAAGAACAAAAATAAAGCTAAAAACCAAGAGGCCAAACTAGAAAAGGGAATAAAATCAGAAGTGGCCTCTCTGACACAATCTGAGCCTTCTGGCACAAGGGCTATGAGGTCCTAGTCCACCGCAGTAGGAGCTGCAGAAGGACCTGTGACATCAGTACCTACAGTCTCTCAACTAGGGAAACCACCACAAGCCCCAAAAAGAAATTGGCAGGCAAGGAAATAATAGAAGCTGCAACGACCAAAAGGGAAGGTTGTGGAAGTAGAGATCAAAGAGATCTCAGAAGGCAAGGAGGAGGTCCAACAACCCCCCTAGAAAAAGAAACAAATGTAGAAGACCCTGGGTACCCCTCCACTCAAACCGAAGTAGCAAAAGGAAGGCTCGAAGGAGAAAACCTCTGAATAACAATCTCTGGTACCCTCAGGTGAGCCAATAGACATGCTCGAAACATTCAATGCAATTGCTCACCATGGGATGCTACCACAGATCCTACAAACATATAAGGATTATGATGAGGGAAATAAAGATAGAATAATTCAAAGCTTGGCCTGGTGTGTAAACTATCTAAATAAAGGCCTAGAAGAAGCAATGAAAGAGTTTTCAGAGGAAATTACAACAACAATAAGGGAAAAAAGAGCTAAAGCCTTGGCCCAAGATGAAGAAATAAAGGAGAAAGTGTTGCAAGTATTTGCTAACTAGTGTTTTCATTGATGTCACCATGTGTGTGTTGTCATTGGTGCTAACCATGTCTTCTGATATTACTGTTTGTTGATTAATTGAGTTGTCATGTTAAGGACGTGCTGTCTGAGTTTTTACTCTGCATTTCCTCTGTATTAAAGACTAGACTATGAGATTTGGATATGTTTTAGAGAAGTGTTTGAAGATGCTAAATCTATAATTTGATGGTCCAGATCATTGTGTAGAAAAATTTCTATTCACCAGTTTGGAGACTGTGTCTGACATCATTTGCAGTGTGACATGGAGAAAGTATTGTTCTCCACATTTCTACGCAGTTTGGATTTTTGTCTTGCAGTTCTGGACTTAAGTTTATAAAGACCTAAGCTATCTTCATTCTAAAGTATTTGTGCTTTGGTGCTCTGGAAAGCAAGTTATTGATTAGAAGAGTTCAACAGTGTTTGTTGTAAGCAGACTGTAATCTATCCTCAAGTGATATTTGTTGTCCTTAAGTGAGATCTATTGCAGTTGGATTTGTTGCCTCCCAGGTGATTCTATGTTGTTTATGGATGTCTCTAGAATGTATTGAAGGCATGTGCTTAATCCGAAAGCTATAATGAAGTTCTTGGAAGCATGTATTTAAGTATTCTTGATGTTTGCACTAGTTCTGGCCGACTTGGTTATTTACACTTGTTGCGGAGGTGATTCGTGGATTGTGGAAATATGTTGAAGTGTGTAAGGATGTGTTTGGGTCTAAGCTAAAATGTGAAGTGCTCTTCCTTCATTCATTTGCTCTACAAGTTTGTTTAGGTCTAGACCTAATTTGAATTATGTATGTATGCCGACCTTCGAGATAGTTCCAATGGTTGTAAATTATATTGCCGACCTTGCTGATTGTTCCAAGGTTGATGATTAGTATAAATATATGTAATGAATCCATGAGTGATGTGAGAGTGAGCGAAAATGTGAAGATAAAGTGTGTGGGTTGTAAAGGAAGAAGAAGAGATATGTTGCACTTTAATGGAACTGAACTCAGGCATGTTGTAGATGCTATTATATCAGTTCATGGAAGTGAGCCACCCATCCTGGTAGTGAGCCACCCTTTGGCAATGAGCCTCTTTGTTATTCGGTATTGTTATTACATTATATTGTGAGCAAACACTAACTGTGGTTTTTACCTTTTTAGGGTTTTCCACGTAAAAATCTAGTCTTCATGTGTGTATGATGTTGATGTGTTTATGTTTTGATTCTGCAATTCATGTTCAAGTTTCATAATAGATTAAGGAGTTAAAGTAAGTGAATGTGAATGTGATTTTGCTTAAAGAAGTTATGTTTTTGATACAACAGATTCACCCCCCCTCTCAGTTGTCTTGTGCCTTCAACAATTGGTATCAAAGTGAGGTTGCTTGGAAGAAAGCCTAACATCTTAAGGTAGATCTAGGATGGCACACAAGAAACACATTCCTTAGTTTGATGGAGCTGACTATGACTACTAGAAGGTACGGATGCAAAGTTATCTTATTTCTATTAGTTTTAATGTCTGGAAGATGGTTAAAGATAAATACATAGTACCTAAAGGTGGTCTGAAGATTGATGAAGAGATAAAGGATTATGAGACTAATCACAAAGATAAAAATGCTCTATTAAATGCTTTGTCTAACACTGAAATGGTGAAAGTTGTGGATCTGGAAACTGCTCAAGAGATCTGGGATAAATTGAAAAATATCTATGAAGGTGATGAATCTGTCAAGAAGGCTAAGTTGCAGAACTTGAAGACCACATATGAAACCATGAGAATATCTGAGGATGAGAACATAACAAGTTACATACAGAAGATTGATGAAGTTGTTAGCAGTATCAAGAGTCTTGGTGGAAAGATAGAGGATGGGGATGTTGTAGATAAGACACTCAGAACTCTTCCCAAATCTTATAGTCACAAGGTATCTACCATTGAAGAATTGTTTGATATGGGCAAGCTTACAAAAGATCAATTGCTTGGTAAACTTACTGCTTTTTAGATGAGAGAGTTTGGTACTACTAATGGCCCTGTGAAAATTGAGACTGCCTTTAAATCCAAGGAAGAAAAGACTGCTAGATCAAACAAATATGCTGTAGAATCAGATGAAGAAGATTTTGAAGAGCTTGAGGCAAAATTTGCAAGCAGAATGAAAAGAGGCAGCAGAAGAAAGTTCAAAGGTAAGTTACCTTTCAAATGTTTCATTTGTGGTAAAATTGCTCACTATGCTTCAAGATGTCCTGACAGAGCTTTGAAGTTCAAAAATAATGAAAGTAAAGGAAAATGGTAAGAAAGAGTTAATGTGTTAGAGATGATGATGGTGTAACTGATGATGAACCCAATTTTGATTATGGTAATGGTAGTAAATGCTTGTTTATTGCACTAAGAGAAGAACTTGTTTCTACTAACCTTGCAAGTTGTGTGAAGGAAGGAAGTCCAAGAGAGTTGTCTGCATTTCATGCTGAAAAAGAAGATGAATGGATCATTGACAACGGATGTTCAAATCACATGACACGAGATAAGAGTAAGTTTGTTAAGTTTGAAAAATATGATGGATGACTAGTTAGGTTTGGTGATAATGTAACTAGTAAGATTTGTGGAAAAGGATCAACTACTTTTGATGGCAAGCATAATACAGATGATGCTCTTTATGTCAAATGCTTAAAAAATAATCTTCTAAGCATTGGACAAATGTGTGACAAAGGGTATAATCTGGTGTTTAAGGACAATGGGTGTGATATAAGGAAAAGGTCTAGAAGTTTAATTATTTTTGGTAAGAAGACTCATGGTAAATTTTATAATTTGAAGGGTACTGATAATTGTTGTTTGTTGGCTCAGACAAATGAAGGCTGGGTATGACATAGGAGAATGTGTCACATTAACTTTGATAATTTGGTGATAATAAGCATAGTACAAGCAGTAAGAGACCTACCTAAGATTGTGAAGCCTAACAATGTTATGTGCAAAGAATGTCAGTTTGGGAACATGACAAAGACTACTTTCAAGAGCAAAGAACAATTCTCTACCAGTTTGTTATAGTTGGTGCATATAGACTTATGTGGCCCTACAAGAACAAGAAGTCTATAAGGTGACAGGTATTTCATGCTTCTTATTGATGATTATTCAAGAATGACTTGGGTTACCTTTCTTAAAGAAAAATAAAAAGCCCTAGACAAGTTTAAGGCATTCAAAGCTATGGTTGAAAATGAGTTGGATTTGAGAATCAAGTGCTTGAGATCTGACAGAGGTGGTGAGTTTACTTCAAATGAGTTTAATGCTTTCTATGAAGAACATGGAATAAAGAGACATTTGTCTACCCCTCAGACTCCTCAACAAAGTGGAGTGGTTGAAAGGAAGAATAAAACTACTCAAGAAGCTGCTAGAACAATGATCAAGGAAGAAAACCTACCAGAAGTATATTGGAAAGAAGCAATACACATTGCTTTCTACATTCAGAACAGAGTGCTAGTCAGTACAAAAGAAACAAAGACACCTTATGAGCTATGGTATGGAAAAACTCCTACTGTCAAATATTTCAAAGTTTTTGGAAGCAAATGTTACATCAGAAGAGATGAAGAATTAGGAAAGTTTGATGCTAGATGTAATGAAGGCATATTCCTTGGGTACTCTACTAAGAGCAAGGCTTACTAGTGCTATAACAAAAGACTGAGAAAAATCATTGAAAGTACAAATGTGAAGATAGATGAAGATATTTATCCAGATGGATATGAGTCAGATGGATCTACTGATACAGAAAAGGTTCAAAAAGACAAAGAAAAGGAAGTTTAGACTAAAGTGCAAGCTTCTCCTAAAGAAGAAGTTCAAGCTGAAGCTCTGGAAAGAATTCCTAAAACCCCCAAGTATGTGCAAAGAGATCACTCTAAAGATTAAATTATTGGTGACAAAAGGAAAGTTGTGTTGACAAGAAGAAGAATGGCAGAAGATCAAGTAAATCTATGTTTACTCTCAAAGGTGGAACCTAAAATAGTAAAAGAAGCATGCAATGATGAATATTGGGTCAAAGCAATCAAAGAAGAATTAATGTAGATTGAGAAGAACAGGACTTGGAAACTTGTCCCTAGACCTGCAAACAAGAATGTGATAGGAACAAAGTGGGTATTCCAGAACAAACTGAATGAAGTTGGAGAAGTTGTGAGAAACAAGGAAAGACTTGTGTGTAAAGGCTACTCACAAGTGGAAGGAATAGACTATGAAGAGACATTTTCTCAGGTGGCAAGAATGGAAGCTATCAAACTATTTTTGGCATTTGCAGGACATAAAAACTTCAAGGTATACCAGATGGATGTGAAGTCTACTTTCCTGAATGGTGAGTTAGAAGAAGAAGTCTACATAGAGCAACCTGATGGATTCCAACTATCAGACAAACCAAATATGGTATGCAAATTGAAGAAGGCTTTGTATGGATTGAAGCAAGCTCCCAGAGCTTGGTATGAAAGACTAGATAAGTACATGTTGTAGCAGGGATTTAGTAAAGGGTCCGCAGATAGTAACCTATGCATCATGATAAGTGGAGACCAAATTTTGATTCATGAGATCTATGTTGATGACATCATATTTGGTGGACATGAAGGTATGTGTAAGAAGTTTGCAAATGAGATGCAAAAAGAGTTTGAAATGTCTATGTGTGGTGAAATGAACTTCTTCCTTGGATTGGAAATCATTGAAACTAGTAAAGGTATTTTCATTTCTCAATCCAAGTATGTTAAACAGTTGTTGAAGAAGTTTGGAATGGAGGACTCTAAACCAATATATACCCCTATGGTTACTGGTTGCAAGTTGAGAAAGAATGATGAATCTCCTAAGGCTGATTACAGTAAGTACAGATCAATGATTGGAAGACTGCTTTATCTAACCTCTACTAGACTGGATATCACGCATGCAGTCTATCTTGTGGCCAGATTTGAATAAGATCCCAGAGAATCACATGTTATGGCAATGAAGAGGATATTTAGGTATTTGAAGGGCACTCCAGATCATGGCTTGTGGTATCCTAAGAATAATGATTTCTCCTTAAGTGCCTATACAGATGCAGATTGGGTTGGATGTGTTGATTATAGAAAAAGCACAAGTAGAGGTGCATTCTTTCTTGGAGACAATGCAGTATCCTAGCATAGAAAGAAATAAGAATCAGTTTCCTTGTCTACTACAAAGGTAGAATATATTGTTGCAGCATCATGTTGTACTCAAGTGTTGTGGATGAAACAGACCTTGAAGGATATCAAAGTTGAGTATGATAAGCCAATCCCTATTCTTTATGATAACACAGGTGCCATAAATATTTTAAAGAATCTAGTGATGCATTCAAAGAAAAAGCACATTTCAATTAAGTATCACTTTTTGAGGGAGAAAGTTGCAGAGAATGAAGTGAAGCTTGAGTATGTGCCTACAAAATATCAAGTTGCTGATATATTCACTAAGACTCTTCCAAAGGATACATTTGAGTATCTCCAAGAGAAGTTAGGGGTTGTTGTCCCTCCTTCCTTGAACTAAATGCATAAGAAGATGCATCATTATAGTGTGCATCAAAGCATATTTCTCCTTTTGGACTGATGTTGGAGGCTACCTCTCAAGGGGAGTAGGTAGTGGTTTGAGATGATTGTTGCAGTCAATGGGAGTAAAATAATGACTCTAGATTGATTAGAGCAGTAGTGTGCAAGTATGTGCAATGGAAGAGATGTGATGCCCTTTGCCATTGATGTCAAAGGGGGAGAGAGATCATGTAAAAAACTCAGGGGGAGAAAGAGTTCAGATGTGTAAAAAGAAAGGCGGAGTTCTATCTTGATGGAGGAACATGTTGTTCAATTTTTCACATCATATGTTGCCATCAATTACAAAGGGGGAGATTGTTGCAAGTATGTGCTAACTAGTGTTGTCATTGATGTCAACATGTGTGTATTATCATTGGTGCCAACTATGTCTTCTGATATTACTATTTGTTGATTGATTGAGTTGTCGTGTTAAGGACATTGTCTGAGTTTTTGCTCCACATTTCCTCTGTATTGAAGACCATGGTATGAGATTTGGATATGTTTTAGAGAAGTGTTTGAAGATACTAAATCTAGAATTTGGTGGTCTGGATCGTTGTACAGCAAAAGTTCTGTTCACCAGTTTGAAGACTGTGCTTGACAGCATTTGCAGTGTGACAGGGAGAAAGTATTTTGCTCCGCATTTCTCCATAGTTTGGATTTTGGTCTTGTGGCTCTAGAATTAAGTTTATAAAGTCCTTATCTATCTTCATTCCAAAGTATTTGTGATTTGGTGCTCTGGAAAGAAATTTATTGATTAGCAAAGTTCAACAGTGTTTGTTGTAAGCATACTGTAATCTATCCTCAAGTGATATTTGTTGTCCTCAAGTGAGATTTGTTGTGGTTGGATTTGTCAGCTCCCAGGTGATTCTATGTTGTTTGTGGATGTCTCCAGAATGTATTGAAGGTGTGTTCTTGATCCACAAGCTATAATGAAGTTCTTGGAAGCATGTATTTAAGTATTCTTGATGTTTGCACTAGTTCTAGCCGAATTGGTTATTTACAATTGTTTTAGAGGTGATTCGTGGATTGTGGAAGCATGTTGAAGCATGTAATGATGTGTTTGGGTTTGAGATAAGTCATGAAGTTCTCTTCATTCATTTGCTCCTCAAGTTTGTTTAGGTCTAGAACTAATTTGAATTATGTATGTATGCCAACCTTAGAGATAGTTCCAATGGTTGTAAATTGTATTGCCGACCTTGATGATTGTTCCAAGGTTGATGATTGGTATAAATATATGTAATGAATCTGTGAGTGATGTGAGAGTGAGCAAAAATGTGAAGATAAAGTGTGTGGGTTGTAAAGGCAGAAGAAGAGATATACTACACTTCAATGGAACTGAACTCAGGCATGTTGTAGATGCTATTATATCAGTTCATGGTAGTGAGCCTTTTACAGTGAGCATTTTGGGTAATGAGCCTCTTTCTTATTCGGTATTGTTATTATATTATATTGTGAGCTAACACTCACCATGGTTTTTCCCTTTTTAGGGTTTTCCATGTAAAAATCTGGTGTTCATCTGTGTATGATGTTGATGTGTTTATGTTTTGATTCCACAATTCATGTTTAAGTTTCATAATAGATTAAGGAGTTAAAGTAAGTGAATGTAAATGTGATTTTGTCGAAACAAGTTAATTTTTTGATACAGTTGATTCACCCCCCCTCTCATTTGTCTAGTGCCTTCAACAACAAGCAATATCAACCTTAAACTCTAACATCACAGAGGAGCAAAAACAAGCCCAAGCGCAAGAGCTTTGAACCAAACATCGAGTTGATAGAATGATGATAGACAATCTGGGGGACAAAGAAGCTCTCTGGAAGGAGATCAGAGACTACATGGAAGCTATATGAGGAGATGACCAAAGGACCAAAGTAAGAAAATGGGTCCAATCCAGGTAATACCAACCTTCCAGAACCTAGAAAAGAGCAAACAAAAAAACTGGAGGAAAATATAAGGGGCTCTAGAGAGGACACAAAAGGGAAGAAGGACAACTCAGGAGAAGTATCCACCCCCTTGGATACTATCTCCACTATTAATTTTTTTTGGTCTCAACAACAACAAATTCAACTGGCACCATTCACCAAATTAATCCAAGTCCCATTGGTGGACTCCCAGGTGAATCTGTCTAGCATGTCACCCATCCAGAAGTTACAATTAGGGGACATATTTCACACTACCACCAAAGAAGAGAACCTCCAAGAACATGTACAACAAATAGAACAATTGTAGGAGGCTATTGAGACTCTCCAGAAGGCAATTCCTCATTTTTCTACATACCAGTCCCTCCCTATATTGCAACAACTACAACAATTGGTGACCGGTTTGCAAATGGACATCATGTCCCAAAAAGATAAAATAAGGAAAGAGGCCTAGGATGAACTGATAAATTAGAATACTCAATAGTTCATTAAAAATTGTGCTACCACACAAACCCAACTGGAGCTTCAAATCAAACAAACAAAAGATAACATCAAGGCTACCAGAACAATCTACCATTTTTACTAACAATGGCCTAATACAACAAAAATCATCCAGAGCTAGATCACACAAACAGAGGATCAGATAGCACAAATAGGCTATGACCCTCTACAAGACCTGACCAGAGCAACAATGGAAAACATCGAACACCTCCACATCCAGCTACAATAGCTCAACACTCAGAGAGAGCTGGTCAAAGAGCAAGTACAATAGCTAAGGGAGGCAGTAGACAACGAATTGAGGTTCCTTCAGTTGATTTTGGAAGAAGCAAAGCAGAAAATGAACAACATCATCATCCCCACTACTCTCTGGGAGGCAGAGCTCACATTAGCACAAATCCAAGCCCAAATAGGCACAGGCACATTGCACCGCCACATTGGCTAGAATCAAGATAGAATATCAGAATATACTTCCAAATTGAGCCACATGTCTTGAGGACAAGACATGATTTTAAAAGGGGGGATGATGTTAGTAGGTCAAGAGAAGGAACAGAGCATATCGAAGAGTACTAGTAGAGGACCGCAGTATTGGGAGGAGACATGAGGTGATAGTAAGGGCTATGTCACTTTAAAGAAACACATGTATATATATCATATGTAATAGGAGAATGTAAGATAAGATAAGATAATATGAACTAGTAACGAAGCAAAGACTAGACTTGCCCCTTTGTATCTGTAATAACAAGAGATATATGAAAGGAGTTATAAGGGAATATGTGTGCTATGAATGAATGAGTATTTTATTTTGTTAATATTATACTATATGTCATGTATGCTTTATTGATTCCTACTGCTTGTGCTTAGTTCTATTATTGTGTCCTCCAGGGTATAAATAGACTACTCAAGAAGTATTGGGGTATAGATCTCCAAACTCTACCAACCCCATTTCTCTTGTCAATAGCTCCTATGGATCCTAGCTGGCAAATCAAAGATCCATGTGAGACTTTTAATTTTTGTATTGTGATTTGAGTAGAATACTAGATGTTGATTTGATTTTATATTTATATGATGAGAGGACTAATGATATTTTTGTTTAATTTTTCCAATGCCCACACAGGAGTGGCTTGACTTCATAGGTTGAGTCATTGTAGAGATGGTTCCCACCTTGCAACTTGAGCAAGTTGTGGGGGCCATTTATAGGCCTCAACATATTACTGGGCGACACTTAGATATTTTTGAGCCCATGGTGTAGTTGAGAGCTCCATACGAGGAGGGTTAGGTTCACCTAGATTGAGCCACTACTGAGGTCATGTCTATGATCATGGAGAGAGACCAGGTGGCTACACAAGTCACAATGCTTACTATAGAATTTGATTAGGGTGTGACAAGAGTAAGAGTACAGATACTACATGTGATACTCTATAGAGCCAGTTGGATCACACTAGGGATGACCTACAGAGGATTCAAATAACACCAGCAATAGATTTTGACCATCCTAGGGTTAAGGCCTTTATGGTAGAGGTGAAAAAGATACAAGCTGAGGTGGAATGACTATAGTAGACTGAGCTATGGCTCAAAACTAAGATAATGGAGCTAAGAATCACAATGAGGAGTCTAGAGGCATGGAGTGGGTCTTGTACCCATTTATGATGTGTAGCCTCACATTGAGAGCCTTCCATATAGTAGCCACCACCAGAACTAGAGGGATCAAAAAATCATGCCTTAGGTAGTGATGCAAATATATGTATTATTTTTTGAAATGCACTACATTTTGATACAGTGGTGATATGTGTATATGATGTATTGAGACATTAATTATATATATGAGATTTTGAGATTTTGATCAATATGTTTGTGTTATAGATTTTTATGTGTTTGCATACATATGATGGATGTTTTATATGATTATCATGTATATGTGCTTGAATTTGTTGAATTAAATGCTATAATAATTCAATCAAACAAAGGATAATGAAATTACTTAATACCATAAAGATATAATTAGCAATTGGAAATGAAATTTGTCTAATTAAATACTATAAAATATCTAATTAAACAATTAAAGGGATTAATCAATCATTTTCATGATTAACTAATCATCATGGTAAATAAAGTAGAGTAATTTTCATTTATAAATGAAAACTACAACTAATATTCAAGACAACAAGAATCGTGTCGAGAATAGAAACAACCACCGTAAAGAAGAATGTAAAGTATTTAGAACACAAAAAAACTAACACATTATGTTTTAAGAAAGAAAAATTCCACATTCAAATAGAATACACATTTTTGTAGAAATCATAGCACTTTACTGTCGTGCTAATGATGAAATGACATAAGATAAGCTACAATAAACTCCTAAGAATAAATGTGCTACTCAAATGTTGTATAAAAAGAATAAACTTAAGCATGAAAATGACATAAATGAATAGCATTAATGAGCTCTTTCAGAGGCTTGCCATCCATGGTGAGAGGCCGCATGCTCCAGATCCATATACCAAGGTGACAATGTAAGGACCCAACCAGTTCAGATTAAACTTTCCTTTAGCACTAGTAGAGGCATTCACATTTCATTGATTCTTGTATAAAACTAAGTCACCTACTTGGAACGAGTGGTGCAAAATTCATTGATTATAGTTGCAATTCAAGGTTTTTTGATAATCTTAGGGATATTCGAGAGCATTAATATGCTATTCATCAAGCATCTCAAGTTGTTGGAGTCATTGATCATGATAAGTACTATCATCAATGAGGCCTTGGAGGGAAACCAACAAGAAGGAATTTCCAACTCTAAGGGCATTATGGCATCAACACCATAGATGATATTGTATGGGGTAGTTCTAGTAGTTGTATGAATACTCATGTGATAGGACCATAATGCATAGGAAATATGAGTGTGCCAATATTTACCATATTTATTAATGGTTTTATGAAGAATTTATTCTATTTTTTTGTTGGAAGCTTCTGCTTGGCCATTAGACTGGGGATAGTATGGTGTAGAGAAGCGTTGTTGAACGTACAATTTCTTTAGGAATTGCTTCACGTCATTTTTCTTAAATGAGGTAGCATTATCATAAATAAAGGTGGAAGGAAGTCCAAAATAGGGGAAATATTATCAAGCAAAAAAAGACAAATTACTTCAGCAATTGTGGAGCAAAGAGTGATAGGTTCTACTCATTTCGTGAAGTAGTGTTCAAATAATGATGAATGCATGACATTGAGAAGAAGAAGGAGAAATATTGTTGATTAAATCCAAGACCCATACTAAAAATGGCCAAGGTGGTACCTAGGCATGAAGTTCTTGTGTGGGAGATTGAATCAAATTAATATGTTGTTGGCATTAAGGGGATTTCTTAAAAAATGAAAAGAAATATTGTTCCTGTTGGCAAGAGACACTACTTCAGTATGGACCTATATGTTGTCATTAATGGCAACAAGGCTCAGAGATCTCATCAGCATGACTGGGAGACACAACTCCAGAAGATCACATTAGATTTCAAGTAAGGTTAGAAGAAAGGGCTGAGTATGGATGTGTACAGAGTATAGGACAGTAAGTTGGATAGTATGACTCCATAGATGATGATCTAGTAATGCGGTTCAGGTATAATGTTCTCAATTATTTTGTAGTGTTATGCTTTAGAGATTAAGTCCTGACTTCCTCTAGAAGTCACCTTGAAGAAATGTTTAAGTCCAAATAAGTAAAGGTATAGCAGGAATAGTGAACAGGGTATAGTGTAGTGGTCCCCATTCCTCCGCAGGTGAGCATTTTGTTATGAGGTTTTGAGGTGTTGTAAAAACTTATATAAAGTGTCTAATTCTAGATTTGGGAGATCTGAAGTCCACCAGAAAGATAGTTGCAAGCTGCTAAGTATCGGCATAGTGTTTGACAGAGCTTGATAGAAACAGAGTCTGAGTTCTGATGGTCTGCATTTCTCTGCAAGATGATATCATTCCTTGTGTCTTTGAGGGTAAGTTTGGGAACGTATGAAGAGTCCTTGATATGATTTTGTAGGTGATTTGAGATCCGCAGTAAAAGTTGTAAGTCAACAGATGAACCTGTTAAGCATGCTCTTGAGGAACATGTCGACTAGTATGATAAATCATTGTGCAGAGAAGAGATAATGTTTGAAGGATCTACCTAAGTGATTGAATAATTAGAGACGACCTATATGAACATGTTTGGGAAAATTTTTGGGTCCGCATAGTATATAGTGCATTGGATTAAGTTGACAAGCTACATCTTTCTATGTACATGTTTCATTTCTTGGATGCCGACCTGATTATGGATCAAATCATGATGTGGATATATAAAGGTGATGAGTTTCAGTTGTGATGTGTGTGAAGGTGTGTATGTGAATAGCAGAGCAGAGTTAGAAGATCAACAACGATGAAGACTTGGGATTCAAAGTTCAGTTGATAGATGACTGTACCCTAGCATAGTGACAGATGCTTTTGCAGTATTCAATTTTCATGTGCAATTTTCTTTTAAAAGTGAGCTTTCTTCATCAAGGTAGTAAGCCTCCATTAGGGTTTAACAACCCTTATTGTAATCTTGCTAGGTTTAGGGTTGAGGCAGCGAGCCTGCTAGACCTAGTTGTACTTCATGGCAATGAGCCAACATGTTCCAGGCCCGTGGAGTGACCAAGCCTGAACATCATTATATGTAAAGATTGCAATATATATTTGAGAGCTAATCCTCTCCGTGGTTTTTCCCATTTTGGGTTTTCCACATAAAAATCTTGGTGTCTATGTGTCATGTTTTTATAGTTGCTGTTCATATGCATGTTTTGCCTTTGTTTAATTAATTTTGGAAAATGGTTGAAAGTTAAAGTGCATCAAAAGACTGTTAGAACACTGATTCACCCCCCCCTCTTAGTGTTCCTGACATTCAACAATTGGTATCAGAGCAAGGTTCCTTGGAAAAAGTCTAACAGCTTGTGGAAGATCTGGGATAGTGTAATCATGGCAGCAAGAAGATTTAGAAATTATGAAAGCAACAAGCAACTAGAAGTAGCTCTTATGGATCTTGAAAATTCTGAAGCAGAAGTTAGGGATATAAAAGAAAATTTGCAACAAGTTGATGAATGCATCTCAAAGCTAAAAGAGCAAGTCAATAAATTTAAAGACAAATACAAAGAAGTTAATGATCATTTGATATCAGAAAATGAAGCCCTAAATGAACTAGAAGCATAAGTTATAGAAAGAACAAGAGTAGAAGATGATCTAAATCTGATTGTGAAGAATAGATCAGAAGATTGTGCAAAACTTGAAAAAGAAATTTTAAGTCTAAAAACAGATATAGAAAAGGCCAGAAGCTTTGAAGAAAAATTCAAGATAAGTACTGCAAAGCTTGATGAAATGATTGCTAGCCAGAAGAGTGTTGATGATAAGAAAGGATTATGATTTGAGAAAGGGGAAAGTTTAAAATCTGGTCATGCAAACACTGAATTAAAGATAAACAAAGGAAACCACTTTAGAAATTAGAGAAGAAGACCTAGAAGACCTCCAGTCACACAACCAAGTGCTCAAAGGTACCCATCTTTCAATGGTTATTGTAACTCATGTAATAAGTTTGGTCATAAGGCTACTCAGTGTAGGAGTATAATAAATCAAAAGGTTCCATCATTCTCTGGTTAGTGTTTCAATTGCAATAAAATTGGTCATAGAGCAGTTGAGTGCAGAAGTAAAGTGGGTCAGAATTCTATTAGGTGCAATGCATGCTATAAAATGGGACATAAATCAAATGAATGCAAAAGTTTGGTAAGAAAGATTTTTCAAAATATAAGGAATAGTCAATCATTCAATGGAAAGTGTTTTGCATGCAATAGATTTAGACATATGGCTAATCAATGCAAATCAAATCCAATCAATAAAAGGAATCAAGGTCAAAAGAATGTGGTGTGCTTTAATTGCAACAAATCTGGACATATTGCAAGATTTTGTAGAAGCAAGAATGTGAAGAGAAATTACTATTCTGAAGAAAGGAAGACAAAGCAGAGAAATGATAAGGGAAAAGAGAAAGTTGATCCAGTTGAAACCAAGAAAGAAATGGACAAGGTATGGATCAAGAAAGAAGTAATTGAAGTCAGGGATCAATCCGCACCAGTATCCGATGCAGATACTTCCTCCATGAAGTGAATTGAGAGCTCTGGCTCAGGGGGCAATGTTGAAAATCCAAATCCCCCTACCAGAAAGTGGGTGCCAGAATCTGGCACGAAGGTGTATGATGAAATCTGATGTGACACAGCTCTTAGAAGAAAAACTAGAAGAAAAAGGGTCAATGTGGCATATTGCCGAGCAATCCTGATCGACTGTGTTCTACAGTGAAGGGTGTTGATAGCCTTTTGTGAATGAGCATTTAATGATGACTAGGTCAAGCCACGTGGAGGATAAAAAGGGACTTGTTTGGTTTCAAAATCACTTTGCACTTGGAGCTATCAAAAACTCAGAGAGATCGAAGCTAAAATTAAGTAGCGACAACCAAGATTTGAAGCATTCAAAGTAAGGAAACCCTAACTCAGTGAAACAAGGTATTTTCATTGAAACCTCATTTGTGAATCTGTTGAATTTCTGCAATGGCAGCTCCGCAAGTCATAGATATCTCTGATCGACCTCAGCCTAAGTTTAAGAAACACCCCTACAAGGCAACCAAAGTGGATCCAATGGGTACATTCTCAAAAATATCCTACGGAGTCCTGTATGTGGAAGATGTTAGGGCATACATCCATGTGGCCCTAGATGAGCTTTGTGATGACAAATTCTCAGATTTATTCTTGAAACACTTAAGTAATGATCAATTTGATTTAAAAGAAGAATATAAAGCCTTGAAGGAGAAGAAATTCATCCAGTATGCAGAGTTTCCCACATTTGCAGAGGATGAGTGGGTCCAGTATATCCTTAGTCAAATCCATGATAAATTCATGTGGTTAGGGAAAGAGCAACCCTTTAAAATAACAAAAGAGGCAATTCATGCAGTCACTAGACTAAACTCCACTGGAGGGGTGCCATTATTGAAGGCGGTCAAGAATCAAACGGTTACAGATGCTACTGGAGAAAAATTTGACAAAAGGGCATTAATGATAAATGATATCACTGATCCTGCAGTAAAGTTTGCCTCAATGGTCATAGGTTACAAAGTTTACTTCTTAAACTGGGAGAACTCAGTTTCTGGTTCTACAATATACACTGCCTATCAAATGGGCAAAGAGAATGCAAATTATGATTTGTACAAAATGTTGCGAACCCAACTACTGGAGAATTTGAAGAAGATAAAGGAAAGAAAGAACTATCCATTCAAGTATGGTACATTAATTATCTATTTATTCTTCTATTTCTTGAATGAATTCCCAAATCATAAGGGATTGATTTGGTTGAGTAATTGTTGGCAAGAGACACTATTTCACAAGATAGGTGTTGTCATTGATGGTAACTAATACTATTCCACCCATCTAAATAACACAATTTGTTCTTACCGGAAGTCAGAATCATACTTTATCTAAGTCCGGGAAGTTAGAAATAGATTAGGCGATAGGGTCCGGTATCTTGGTTTGGATCTCTCTGGTGATAGATCAGAGTTTGTTGCAGATCTGAGGGAGTCTTAAGCTTTGTCAAGATAATCTAAATCCAGAGTTTTAGCCTCCGGTGATGAAGTATTCAAAATTTATTAGCATCTAAGTATCGGGTTAATAGTTTGACAAAGCAGATAGAAGAAGAGCATGCCGACCTTGTAATTGATCTTGGTTCTGGATGTATGGAAGTTGTTGGTTGGACAAGTTGTGATGATCAGTGATAGTAGCCAACCTGATTGATGATGTGTGAGTGCAAGTTTTGGTTTGAGTTACAAGTTGTACATGAATTTAGCCGACATAGCAGAATCTTCAATAAAGTTCTAAGTGTTCTTAAAGCCGACTGAAAAGTGGTTGAAGATCAAGATGCGGATATATATATCTGATGGATTTGAATGATTTTGGTGTGTTGTGACCATGGAATAAGTGTGAAAAAGGGCAGAAATCTAAGGTTCAGATGTTAGTAGAATAATAAATAAGGCAAAGTAAGGATGAAGTGTATCAAGTCAGTATTCTGTGCTTAACCAGAACTGAACCCTTGCATTGATAGATGCTATTATCAGTTCAAATTCATTGTAATCTTCTTTTTGTAGGTAGTGAGCCTTCTATTGAGCAGTGAGCTTTGGGCAGTGAGCCCGAATGCATGTGCATTCACCTTTTGTACTACGTTTAACAGAGTATCAATCTTTTGTGGGTTAACCCCCACCGTGGTTTTTCCCTTAACTAGGTTTCCACATAAAATCTTGGTGTCAAGTGTGTTGTTGTGTCACTTCTCATATGCTTATAACTCTTGTTTTCCATGGTTAAATTGTTGATCTATTATTAAATGATAAAAGGAAGAATTAACTGCAGAAAATATTAAAGTTTTGTGACAACTGATTCACCCCCCCTCTCAGTTGTCTACTCTAATTCTAGTAATTGGTATCAGAGCCAAGTTCCTTAAAAGAAGCCTAATAGCTTGAGGAAAAGATCTTGGAAGGAGTTTTCAATGGGTTCACTCAAAGATCAACTTTAGTTGGCCCTAAAATATCTCGATCAGTCTAAAGCAAAAGTTAGTAATATGAGAGATGAGCTTAAAGATGTTGATGATACCATTGAAATGTTAAAAGATAAATTAAAGAAATCTATGGGGAAGAGAAAGGAGCTACTTCTACAGTTATCCAGTTTAATTGAAGAAAATGGCATGAATTTAGCCTTGGAAGAAAAGACAAAGGAATGTGAGAAGCTATCAAAAGAAGTTGATGTTCTAAAAATTGAGATGGAATCTGGGGTGATGAGGCAAACCAAAGAGATTGAAGATAGGAAGAAAACTGAAGAAGACCTAAATCAAAAACTAAAAGAAAGAACTGAAGAATGTTGTAGATTGGATAGAATGCTGGCCATCTAGAATCTGACCTACAAGAAAGCAAAGACAATGAGAGAGAACTTGAAAGGCAAATTGTCATTCTTAGACATGACCTAGAAGTTGCAAATGAGTACAAGGAGAAGTTCAAAATAAGCTCAGCTAAACTTGAAGCACTACTCGAAGGATAGAAAAAGGTTGATGACAAGCATGGTCTTGGATATAAGAAAGGTGAAAGCTCCAGATCTGGACAAAGAAATTCTCAATCAAGAAATGGAAGAAACAAACCTAGAAGACCTTCGTTAAGACAACCAAATGCTCAAAGATATCCATCCTTCCATAGAAATTGTTTCAACTGCAATAAAGTTGGCCATAAAGCTATTCAGTACAGAAGTAGAGTAAATCAAAATGATCCACCCTTCTCCGGTCAATGCTTCAAGTGCAAGATGTATGGTCATAGATCCAATGAATGTAGAAGTATGATAATGAATAACTCTAATGGCAATTCTTTCAATGGCTGTTGTTTTGCTTGCAATGGATTTGGACACATGGCTAATCAGTGCAGATCAAGAGGAAATCAAGCATATAAGCAAAGAAATGTTGTGTGCTTTAATTACAACAAATTTGGTCATATTGCAAGATTCTACAGAAGTAGGATTAATGAAAGAAGGGGTCCAGAAAACAAAAAATTAGATGAGCACAGACAAGACAAAGGCAAAGGAAAAATTGATGTGAATGTGATCCAGAATGAAATAAGCAAGACACGGGTCAAGAAAACAATTGCGAACCATAGTAATGGGTCCGCACCAAAATCTGGTGCTGATAATTCCTCTGGGAATTGAATTAGGAGCTCTGGCTCAGGGGGAGCTGCATTGAAAATCAAATTCCTCCAGCTAGTAAGTGGTTGCCTGGGTATGGCACAATGAGAAAGATATTTTGAATTGTTTTAGAAAATTTGGAAGGATTTCCAAAAGAAAAGATGTTGATATGGAAATTTGCGGAGTGATCCATGAAGAACTATTCAAGAAACAAAGTAACCTGATGAAGTTAGGGAAATGTGTTTATTACAATGCCAAATTATGTTTTGTAGAGGATAAAAGGTCACCTGGTCAGGCATTTGAATCACTTTACACTCAAAGGAGACAAAAAGAAGAGCATCTAAGCTGCAAATCTAGAAATTGAAGCATGAAGAGTGAATTCAACCGGCAATTGATCAACCCTAACCCCGTGGAAGAAAAAGGTACTTCTCTGTAAAGCTTTGAATTTGAAATCTGATTGAGATGGTGAAACCTCTAGTTGTTGATGTAACTAAAAGGCCCCATCCAATATTTAAGAAGCATCCATACAAGTCAGTTGAAGTTGAGCCGTTAGGTGCATTTTTTTATGTCCCATATGGTGTACTGCATGTTGAGGATATTAGGGCATACATCCACTGTAGCATTGATGAATTTGAAAACCTAAAACTCTTGGGATTGTTTAACAACTACCTAAGGGATGATAGCTATAAATTGAAATCGGAATATAAAGCCCTAGAAAGCAAACACTTTATGCAAGTCATTAAATTTTTGACATTTGATGAGAATGAGTGGGTTCGATGCATCTTGAGCCAAATACATGATGAGTTCATATGGCTATTGAAACCATTCAAGATTACAAAGGATGTTATCAGAATTGTGACTAGGTTAAATTCAACTAGTGGATTACCCATGCTGAAAGCCGTGAAAAATCAAATTGTTACTGATGCAACTGGTGCAAAGTTCGATAAGAGGGTTATGACCATAAAGGACATTATAGAACTAGATGTGAAGTTTTCTTCCATGGTGATTGGCTACAAGATCTATCACTCTAGCAGAGAGAATTCAGTCTCTGAAACTGCAATTTATGTAGCCTATAAAATGTTGAAGGAGAATGTTGATTATGACCTATGTGAATTGCTACAAAATTAGTTGATTGAAAATCTGAGCAAAATAAAGAAAGATAAGAAAAATACCTTCAAGTATGGTTCCTTGATTATATGTTTGTTCTTCTATTTTATGAATGAAATGTCTAGAGTTCAAGGTGTGCAATGGACAAATGACAGGCCAGTTGCATGGCAAATAAAAGATCATCTACTCAACCTTGGTGATTCCCAAGCTTGGAATAAAGTCATTTGGGGTTACTTCAAAAACTTTCAAAGTATGATGCATGCAAGAGAGAGAATTCCTAAGTCAGTTGTGGACAAATATGAGAATGAAATATGTTTTATGGTTGACACTGATTAGTGCCTAATGGAGGTTGTGGAACCTAGAACCATATGGATTATGCCAATGGGCTATGAGGTGGATGAAAAAGTTTTGGAAATGTATGCTCAACATCTCCTGAGCAAATCAAAAGAAACATCTATGCAAAGGTTTGGAACATATAAGGAGCTAAGTCTAAAATTACATGTGGAGCTCAGACAACCAGAAACCAAAAGGAAAGTGCAGAGGCAAGTTGAAAGGTATGCTGAGAGCATTGGCCTAACCAAGGAGGCAGTGAAGCAAAACAGAGAAAGAATTGAAAAGGCTGAAAAAGAAAAATAGGACAAGAACAAGAACATGCTCCAGTAGAACCATCCCTCACTTCAAGAACTACTAGGAGCTCTACTGCTACTTCTGTTCCCCCTAAACCTGCAAAACCAGAAGACAGACTATCCGGTGAAGGAAGTAAGAGAAAGAAAACAAAGGCCACAAGAACATATGTGGGAAAAAAAGATGATGAAGAGATAGAGACAGATGAAGAAGTTAAAGAGATAAGATCCAAGAAAGCCAAGACTTAAGAGGCTTCTGAGGACCAGCCTTCTAAAAGTAAAAAGACAAGCAAAAAGCAAGAAACTAGTAAGGTTGCTATGACAGTTGATGAAATTGTAAAAAAAATTATTGTTCATGGAAATCTAAGGCCTATCAAAGTTTATTATGATAATTTTGATCAAGCAAATAAGAAAATCTTGGAAGATGCCACCATCATATACTTGAATAAATTCAATAGAGCTCTATTGGAAATTTTTCAAGAACTTCCTAAAAGTTTAAGGAAAATACTGGAAATGAGGAAGGAAGCAACCAAGTCCAAAGATCTAGAACTCAAAGAATATGTCCTCTCCACCCTATGTCTAGTAATGACCAAAAGGGAGGTAAATAAAATTCTCAAGGGAGTTAAGGAGAAATTCAGAAGCAAGATCCGGATGAATAAGCTAATGCTTGGTGAAACTGAGGAAGTTGCAAAGGAAATAGAAGAAATTTTGAGGAAGGCCCTTGATAAGGATAAATACTATATTGTTTCAGAGAAACAAGTTGAGGAAGACAATCCTTCAGTTTTGGAACAAGAAGCTCCAAAAGAAGAGATTGAAAAAGGAAATGATGACTAAGATGATACTCTAGATCCTTCGGAGCAAACCTTTGAGGAGATAGTTGATGGGATTGATTCATCAATCCCAGATGTTGAAAAAGTAAACATCAGTGAGAAACAAACTAAAGTTGATGACTCCTATGTTCCGGAAGAGGAGCAAATAAACAAAGCAGACACAGAGATGGTGGACAAAACTAATGATGCATGAGATACTCTAACTCCACTTGGTCAATCTAGAAAAGAAGATAATATTCCTACTACTCAAAACCCTTCAAAACAGGTAGCAAGTGGTGAAGAAAAAATTCCCCCTACAGATGATACAGAAGAAGGTAAAGAAGACAAGGCAGAAGAAGATAGTACAAATGTTATTGCACCCACACAAGTAAATTCTGATGCTGAGAAATTTCAAGAGAAGGAAAGTGGTTCAGGAATTGTAGCAAGAGACACTGTAAATGCAGTAAAAGGTTTCTTGAGTAAAGAAATGCTTGAGTTTGATGAACCAGAGCTGTTTCAAGTATCATTCAATCTAGATGCTCTCTCTCTGGTTCAAGTAATGAAGATAGCATCTTTCACTCAAGCCAAGGCAAGAGAAAAGTTGTTGAAATCTCACATTGAGGACAGTGAGCTGCTAGGCCTTACAACCAGAGTATTGGAGAAATTAATGCCAACTTTCCAAAAGAATCCTTCTAACTCTCCTTCCAGAAATTTGAAGAATCTTGTAAGTTCTACAAGTTCACACTTTGAGTCTTTTGAGAAGTCTGCAGAGCCCAAAGTCAAAAATGAATTTTTGGATAAGAAATTTAGTGAAATAAAGAGTCTAATAAGGAATGATATGATGATACTTGGTATTAGTATAAAGAGTATTCAAAATGCTCTAAGTGATGGAGGTGATATTTACAAATTTTTATTTTCCTGGACCAAAGTCAGTGAGGATATTGAGAAGAAAATAAAGAAGCAAGAACAAATATTGTCAAATCTTTCTCAAAATTTTGATCCTTTAACAGTTTCTCCTATAAGACAGGAATGTCAATTAATCAACTTGACCGATGAAATAAAGAAGCTTGTTAAAGAAAAAGACAATATTATGAATAGAATGTGTGAGCTTCGAGGATTGATTGCCCCCAAGTTAGAAACAATGTTTAATACATTATCAGAAGCTCAAACTACAGTTCAGACAAGTGATCCTTTAGATCTAACAAAGGCATATGCATATGTATTTCTACTGAGTGGACACATCTCAATTTTGGATGACATGAAAAGAAGTTGGGCCTCTGAACTTGAGCAATTGAAAATTAGTTTTGTAGATATTCTCAAGTTCATGTAAATATAACTTAAGGATTGATTGTACATATGCGACACTATATACAAAATTTTTGGGTGAATTTTGGTTTGAGGACCCCATCCTTTGCCATTGATGTCAAAGGGGGAGCGAAGAACAGTGAAAAATGAGGAATCCAGCAAAGGGGGAGCTCTGGAATCAGTGGAGAAGCATAAAAGTATTGAGTAAAGGGTTATTAAATGAGTAACACTTAGTCATTTTTCAGTAATTATTGTCATCAATGCTAAAGGGGGAGATTGTTGACAAGAGACACTGCTTCGCATGACAGGTGTTGTCATTAATGGCAACTAAGACTATTCCACCCATCCGCATAACACAATTTGTTCTTGGTCTAGATCTCTCTGGTGATAGATTAGAGTTTGTTGTGGATCTAAGGGAGTCTTAAGCTTTGTTAGGATAATCTAAATCTAGAGTTTTGGCCTTCGGTGATGAAGGATTCAAAAGTTATTAGCATCTGAGTATCGAGTTAATAGTTTGATAGAGCAGACAGAAGAAGAGCAGGCTGACCTTGTAATTGATCTTGGTTCTAGATGTATAGAAGTTGTTGGTTGGACAAGTTGTGATGATCAATGATAGTAGCCGACCTAATTGATGATGTGTGAGTTCAAGTTTTGATTCAAGTTACAAGTTGTACATGAATTTAGCCGACAGAGCAAAATCTTCAATAAAGTTCTAAGTGTTCTTGAAGCCGACTGAAAAGTGGTTGAAGATCAGGATGCAGATATATATAGTCGATGGATTTGAATGATTTTGGTGTGTGTTGCAACCATGGAACAAGTGTGAAAAAGGGCAGAAATCTAACGTTTGGATGTTAACAGAACAGTAAACAAGGCAGAGTAAGGATGAAGTGTATCAAGTCAGTATTCTGTGCTTAACCAAAATTGAACCCTTGCATTGATAGATGCTAATATCAGTTCAAATTCATTGTAATCTTCTTTCTATAGGTAGTGAGCCTTCTATTGAGTAGTGAGCTCTGGGCAGTGAGCCTGAATGCATGTGCATTCACCTTTTGTAATACTTTTAACAAAGTATCGATCTTTTGTGAGTTAACCCCCACCATGGTTTTTCCCTTAACTGGGTTTCCACATAAAATCTTGGTGTCAAGTGTGTTGTTGTGTTGCTACTCATATGTTTATAATTCTTGTTTTCCATGGTTAAATTGTTGATCTATTGGTAAATGATAAAAGGAAGAATTAACTGTAGAAAATATTAAAGTTTTGTGACAACTGATTCACCCCCCCTCTTAGTTGTCTGCCCTAATTCCAACAGTAATAAACCAGTAGCTGTACAAATTTGAAATTGTATTAACAACTTGGGAAGTTATAATGAGCAAAAAGTAGCCCTATGGGGATTTTTCAAGAATTTTCAAAGTATGATGCACTCTAGAGAAAGAATTCCTGAGAAAATTGTTGATAAGTACAAGGACACAATTTGTTTCATGGTCACTAAGGATCAATGTTTAATGGAAGATGTGGAACCTAGAACCGTATGGGTAATTCCCATGGGTTATGAGGTAGATGAACAAATTTTGGAAACCTATGCCCAGCAACTGCTCAGCAAACCTAAAGATGCCAAGGAAGAAAGGTTTAGAATATATAAGGAGTTATCTATGAAACTCCATGTTGAACTTAGACAAACTGAATCCACCAAAAAAGTGAGAAAAGAGGTGGAAGAAATTGCCACAAGATATGGCATCACTAAAGAGCAACTCAAGGAATCAAGAGAAAATGCAGAGAAAGCAAAGAAGGAAAAACAAGAAAGTGAACAGGCTAAGGTTCCAGAAGAGCCTATAAAGAAGCAAAGAGAGCCTGAAACAACACAAAGGATTACCAGAAGATCTACTACTTCATCTGGTACAACATCTTCAAAGAAACCCTCTGACAAAGATACAAGGAGGAAGAAGATGGAGGGGAAAAGACTGTACGTCAGTGTGGGAGAAAATGATGAAGAAGAGATAGAATCAGATGAGGAAGTAAAGAAAATTAAAGTTGAGGCTACTAAAGTCTCCAAAAGTAGTAAGGAGAAGTCATTCAGAAGAAAGATACCTAGCAAAAAAAATAAGGTAGATGAGTCTCAAGCCACATTAAAACTTGAAGATGTATTAAAATCTGTCACTATTGATGGAAACTTAAAACATGTGGCTGAATTCTATAATGATTATAGTGATGCTGATAAAAGGGTTTTGGAAGAAGCCACCATAAATTACTTGAACATATACAATAGAGCTCTCATTGAGATCATTGGTGATCTCCTAGATACCTTGGGAAGTATTTTATCATCCAGAAAAGAAACTGCTATGACCAAAGATATTGAACTCAAACAACATGCACTAACAAGGTTAAGTCCAAAGATCATCCCTAAAGAAGAAGACAAAATTTCTAAGGAAATCAAGGATGCCTTTAAAGCCAAGAAAAGGATGAATTCATTAATGATAGGTGAAATCAACAACGTGGTCAAAGAAACAAAGGAAACCATTTTGGAAATATTGAAGAAAAACAATATTCCTACCATCTATGACAATGAAGAAACAAATGTTGGAGATGACACATCTATTCTGGAAGTCAGCATGGATCAAGGTTTGGAGAAAACTGATACAAATTCTCTAGTAAAAGACAGAGTAACAGAAAATCAAAAGGAAGAATCTGATCAAACCCCTGCTACTGAAAGGGATCAAACTAAAACAAGTCTTCTTCCAGGGCAACAGACTAATGATCCAGATAACAAGGAGAAAATTGATAAGAAGATCAAATTTGATAATCAAGAAATTGATAGAGCTAAAGAAATCCCTACACCAGAGAAAAATATTGGTCAACAAGAGAATATGGACATGGAACCTCCAGAACAAAATCAAGAAGAAGTGTCTAAAGAAGCAGCAAGATACACTGCGGAGACAATAAAAGAGCTTTTGGAAAAAGAAGAATTGGTTCTAGATGAGCTTGAATCAATCCAAGGTCCAATAAACCTAAACACAATGTCTCTTGCTCAAATGTTCAAGTTGGCTTCAGTTGTCCAAGCAAAAGCAAGAAAAGAGATTTTGAAGTCCCACATTGAGGATAGTGAACTCATAAATGATGCATCAAGCATTTTCAAAAAGCTAGTACCAACTTACCGGAAGGATACCTCTCTATCTACCACATGTCAACTCAAGGGACTAATTCACTTTGTAATCTCTTGAAAAATCCGCTGAAACAAAAGTTAGACAAGAGTTTAATGAGAATTGACTAGATGAGTTGACAAAGTTGATAGCCCATGATAAGGCTCAACTAGAAAATGGAATATAGAGTATTCAAAATGCTATTGTAAAAGCTAGTGATGTATACAAATTTTGTCTATCATGGCTGGAAGTTACAAAGAAGATAGAAGAAAATATCAAGGAATTGGAAGAAAAATTGATGGATATTTCTAAGAATTTTGATCCGATACATGAATCAACCAGCAACAAGGAAGATCAAGTCATTAACATCCACATTGACTTGAATGATTTAATAAATAAAAAGTATCAAATAAAGAGTAGAATGGGACAATTGAGAAGACTGATCAGTCCCAAACTAGACTCAATGACTAAGCTTGTGGCTGAAGCATAGCTTGCTGGACAAACTACCTCACCATCAGAATTACAAAAGGCAGAAGCTACAGTTTTTCTACTCAGTGGTCATATTCAAATTTTGGATAATGCCAAGAAAAGATGGGATGGTGAATGGACTCAATTAAAGAACATTTTCAATGACATCCTCCAGCACATGTAAAATTAAGATAAAGATTGCACTTGTAAATATGCGGTAGAATACATAAAAATTTTGAACACTCAACTTTTTTTTTGGCTCTAGATCACACCCTTTGCCATTGATGTCAAAGGGGGAGAAAAAGATTAGTGAAAAAAGGATAAACATCTCAGGGGGAGTATGAGAATGAAGTATATATAGTAAGGGGGAGCAGTCAAGCATTTTTCACCAAGTGTTGCCATTAATGCCAAAGGAGGAGATTGTTGGCAAGAGACACTGCACCGGTATGGACTTGTATGTTGGCATTGATGGAAACAAGGATCAGAGATCTCATCAGCATGACAGGGAGACACAACTCTGGAAGATCACATCAGATTTTAGGTCAGGTTGGAAGAAATGGCTAAGTATGGATGTGCACAGAGTATAGGACAGTAAGTTGGATAGTATGCCTCCGCAGATGATGATTTGGTAATGCGGTTCAGGTATAATGTTCTCAATTGTTTGGTAGTGTTATGCTTCAGAGATTAAGTCTTGACTTCCTCTAGAAGTCACCTTGAAGAAATGTCTAAGTCCGGATAAGTAAAGGTATAACAGGAACAGTGAACAAGGTATAGTGTAGTGGTCTGCATTCCTCCGTAGGTGAGAATTTGTTATGAGGTTTTGAGGTGTTGTAAACACTTATATGAAGCGTCTAATTCCAGAGTTGGGAGATTTGAAGTCCACCAGAAAGATAGTTGCAAGCTACTAAGTATCGACATAGTGTTTGGCAGAGCTTGACAAAGACAGAGTCTGAGTTCTGATGGTCTACATTTCTCTGCAAGATGATATCATGCCTTGTGGCTCTGAGGGTAAGTTTGGAAATGTATGAAAAGTCCTTGATATGATTTTGGAGGTGATTTGAGATCTGCGGTAAAAGTTGTAAGTCAGCAGATGAACCTGTTAAGCATGCTCTTGAGGAACATGCCGACTAGTATGATAAATCATTGCACGGAGAAGAGATAATGTTTGAAGGATCTACCTAAGTGATTGAATGATTAGAGACAACCTATATGAACACGTTTGGGAAAATTTTTGGGTCTGCATAATATATAGTGCATTGGATTAAGCCGACAAGCCACATCTTTCTATGTACACGTTTCTTTTCTTGGATACCAACCTAATTGTGGATCAAATCATGATGCAGATATATAAAGGAGATGAGTTTCAGTTGTGATGGGTATGAAGGTGTGTATGTGATGTGAGTATGGGAATAGCAGAGTAGAGTTAGAAGATCAGCAATGATGAAGACTTGGGATTCAAAGTTCAGTTGATAGATGACTACACCATGGCATAGTGATAGATGCTTTTGCAGTATTCAATTTTCATGTGCAATTTTCTTTTGAAAGTGATCTTTCGTCATCAAGGCAGTGAGCCTGGTAGTAAGCCTCCATTAGGGTTTAACATCCCTTAGGGTTTAACAGCCCTTATTGTAATCTTTCTAGGTTTAGGGTTGAGGCAGTGAGCCTGCTAGACCTAGTTGTACTTCATGGCAGTGAGCCGGCATATTCTAGGCCCATGGAGTGACCAGGCCTGAACATCATTATTTGTAAATATTGCAATATATATTTGAGAGCTAATCCTCTCCATGGTTTTTCCCATTTTGGGTTTTCCATGTAAAAATCTTGGTGTCTATGTGTCATGTTTTTATGGTTGTTGTTCATATGCATGTTTTGCCTTTGTTTAATTAATTTTGGAAAATGGTTGAAAATTAAAGTGCATCAAAAGATTGTTAGAACATTAATTCACCCCCCCTCTTAGTATTCCTGACATTCAATAGTTCCATGCTTTTCCAATAATATCCCATTAAAAGAATTTTTTGAACTAAGGATCTTCCACCAAAATATCCCCTGCAAGCTTCTGAGTGAGCCTCTTCAAGATCAACGAGAATTTCATACTTAGTCAGATAACCAAGAAGGCAACCATTATAACCTGGTAATTGAAACATTACAAAGAATGATATATCACACTATAAGCTTTCAAATTTGCATTCAAGCACTTTTGGAAGAAGTATTCAGGAAGGTACCATCGCATAAATAATTGAATATATGGGAGTACCATTCCTCAAAATCAATGTTCTAACAATAAGGAGTGTCACAAGGGAAACCATCAAGGATGGAGGGTAAAGATAAAATATGAATAACAAAATTATAATCATTGGATGAATCATCAAAGGGTACAAGGGGGTTACACTCACCATTGTGTCCATGTGATGATTGTCTTTGCATGGAATAGTATCAATAGTAAAAGAAGAGAATTGATTGAGCAATGATAAGGCTAAATTTTGATATTGAGATAGTTTGGCATGCTTAACTTGATAAGAGCTAGTGACTTGCTTTATTATCAATTGCAAATTACCATAAATTTGAATGAGTTTAATATTAAGAGATAATGCAACATACAAGCCTACAATAAGGGCTTTATACTCAACAATATTGTTTGTACATTGAAAATTTAGATGAAAAGAAAGGGGAGTCAGCTTGCCAGAAGAAGGAACTAGTATTACAACAACTCCAGAACCAATTACACACCTTATACATCAAATAATAACTCCTGTGGATGATCATCATCCAAAGAAAGGATATGGTCATTCAGGAAGGAATCCTAATTACAAATAGTAAATGAAGAGGGAGCATCAGCCAAATAGTCTACTAATGCTTGTCCTTTCATTACCTTTTGAGAGACAAACTTAAGGTCAAATTTAGTTAGCAACATTACCCATTTAGCTAAGTGGCCTAAAAAATCCATTTTAGAGAAAGCATTCTTAATTAGAATAAATTTTAAGATAACATGCATTTTTGCATGGAGAAGGTAATGTCTCAGCTTGTGTGTCACAAATACTAGAGTGAGACATTGTTTCTCTAGTGTTGAATAACAAGTTTCATAATCTAGTAAGCTTTAGCTAATATAATATACAACACATTCCTTACCTTTGTCACCATGATGCACTAATAGAGTATCCAAAGCATGGGATGACATGGATGTGTAAAGAAGAAAAGGTTGTCCCATAACAACTAGCATTAAAATAAGAGGATTAGCTAAATAGCACTTAATATATTCAAAGGATTTTTGGCAATTATCATTCCAATCAAAATAAATATCCTTTTTAAGAAGGTGTGTGAAGGGGGGAATCTGATCTACCAATTGTCAATTAATAAACCAACAAATAGCTTGAATTTTTCCATGGAGACTACGGATTTCATAAATATTATTTGAAGGTGGACTATTCACAATAGCATCAATCTTATTTGTATCCACCTCAATACCATGATGCAAAACAATAAACCCTAAGATTTTTCCACTATATACTCCAAAAATGCACTTATGGGGATTAAGTCACATATACATGCAAAGACATTCAAAGATATGACAAAGATTATGTATGTGATCTTAGTGCAAAATAGATTTGGCCAAGATATCATCGACGTAATCCTCTAAGATATTATGAATAAAGTCATGAAAGATGAGGGTCATTTCACGTTGGTACGTTACACTAGCATTCCTTAATTCAAATGACATGACCACATAATAGAAATTTCCCCAATATGAAATGAAAGTAATTTTGTATTGATCTTAGGGGTTGATAAGGATTTGATTGTAGGCTGAGAATCCATCTATAAAAGAAAGCAATCCATGGATGACTATTGAATAGACTATCATGTCAATATTTGGAAGAGGGAAATCATGCTTTAAGGATGCTTTATTAAGATCTCAAAAATCAATGCATATTCCAATAAAATTGTCATGTTTAGCGACAACTATGATATTTGAAAGCCAAGGTGAATAGTTATCAGGCAAATAAATCCAACTTGCAAGAGCTTCTCTATATCAACCTTGACCATTAAAGCTACCTTAGGATTCATTTTTTAGATTTTTTTCTTTACTTGCTAGCCATTAGGATAAAGCATGACATTATGGACCATAATTTGTGGGTCTATACCAAGAATATCCTCATATGACCAAGCAATTAAATCAGGAAATTCATGTAAGAGATTAGAATGTATAGTTTGCTCCTCCAAATATAAGTATTGTCCTACCTGGATGACTTTTAATATTTTTAGGATCCATTGGGACATCAATAGTATCTCCAACAAGGAGAGTGCTACAATCCTAAGGATCAGATGAATGAGGAAAGCCCCAAGAGTTATTAGGAGATGAAGAGGTATCATCAGATAAACCAACAGATTCCCCAAAGTATGCATGTGCATTTAGACAATAGGGAAGTCCATGGTCATGATGATATCTAGGCATGTGATCATATACTCCCAAGAAGAGTTTCATCTGTAGAAAAAGCATCTAAAGGGGGAATATGGGAATCAGAATTATGCATAATGAACTCAGGATGTAGAAGAGGAAGAGAAGGAGAATTTAGAGATGTGGATATCATGGTAACATCTAAAAAATATTGATAAGAGGCTTTATAGGGGTGAGTAGGATGGTATCCAACACCCACGAAAGAATAATGTGGATTAGATTCTAAGGGGATCTTGATACCTTGTTCTTTTTGTCCACATCCATTGCCTCTATAACCAATTTTAGAGAGAATATGAAAGCCACAACCATAACAGGATTGCATCTCCATGAAGGGTGGAGGATCATCATTACTAGCATAATTGATACAAGAAGTATAGTCACATGAATCTTTAGTAGAAAATGGAGTAGAAGAATTAACAACTTGTGATGAAGTATTTGAGACAAATGAAGTAGATTGAATTTTTGGTATGTCAGAGTGAGATGGGTTGATTTGTTACTCTCTTATTAAGAAAGGTGTACAATCTAATGAACCTTAATCATCACCTAGACATGTATTAGAAGATGAATTTAAATTAGTATCAGAATCACCAACAATAATTGATGATGGGGAATCTTCTTTTGGTGAAGAAGAGGTAATGAGATTTCAAAGTGTTGGAGAATAATCATGGTGATTCACAGGATCCACTTTCTAACAATTTTGTAAGGGATCTAGATCAGATTTTATTGTGTAAGCTTTATTTCCATGAATAAATTTTATTGATCCATGAAAGGTAGATGAAACCACACCCATGGTGTGAATCTAGGGTCTACCGAGAAGGAGATTATATGAAAGAGTTATGTGCATGGCATGCACAAGAGTATGCAAAGTAATAGGGCCTAATTCAATAGGCAACATGATCTTGTGTTTAGGGTTTTCCTACCTATGTTATCAAAACCATGGATAGAAAGGTTTTTTTGTTTAACAAGTCTAACCCACAAATGTTAAGGCCTAAACTGTTATCAATAAGTGTATGTTTGACATTGATGAAATTGATTCCAACAATGATGAGGATAGGGTCATTTTATTTCTAAAACTCTAGAGACTCATACTACTAGAATATTATATCAGTTGTATTCATTTATATACAGTTGAGTAAGGAAGCTGCATCATTTGGCCTAGCAGAAGATGCAACTAGGATCTTATGTAAGGCATCTTGGAGAATAACATGATATTTTAGTGAAGTTTGAATAAGGTTTGAAAGAGAGATTTTGACAGGAGTAACACCGAGTTTCTCTACAAGATCATATTCTTTGGTAGTATTTTAAGGAAGACGAGGAGCTATAGGAAGAATAGAAGAAAAAGTGGGAAAGGAAATAGGGATAGGTGTAGCCTATTTGTTTCACCTTATATCATACGTGTAGGTTATTGCATGATAATGAGGAGGCCCAGACACATTTAATATTATATACTTTATAATTTGAGTAAAGTAATCTATAGGTCAAGGTGTGTTTATAGCACCTTGAATAATGATTACTAGTTCAGAAGGTTTTGTGTATTAGAATGAAGATGCACCACAATTTTTGGCTTCACAGGTTCTTGTGTAGAACTGGAAATATAAATTGTGTTAATCAATTGTTTAGAAGTAGAACATTTTTTAATAAAAGAGGAAGAAGTGACATGGATGAAGTCATTAAGGGATTCATCTAACTTGTCAAGAACTTCACTAGAGAGTGGATCTTTGGAATCTATAAAGGTTTGTAGGAAAAGATCTAACATAGTTGAATACTTGTTTGTACCAAACAAGAGGAGAAGAAAATTAGAATGAGAAGCAGAATGCTAGTAAACAAAGTCAGGTTCACCAAAAATTAATAGGTAAAAAAGTGATCTAATCAAAATTTCTATGCTTTCTAACTAGAACAATTTCTATAGATATTACATCAAGATTTAACTAGCTTTAAAAGAAGAGTATTTTGCTTCTATCCAAGTAGAAAGAGCCAAATAACTCCAACCAAATCCTATGGTTGCCTTAGACTTAGAAAATGACTATTTTGACTAGACTAAAGCATAAAGGAACAATAATAAAATTAAAATTTCTAGAAAACATAATATTGAATCATAAAATAACTTCAGAAGTGAAAAGATGGGTAAAAGAGGCACTTGGAACCAAAAGGGGGAAGCCTTGGTCCAAGATGCCAACATGTTACATAGACATTTGCACGTTGCATTGTTGTCTGTATGACGAGAAACTAAAGGAAAGATTCTACAGGTTTCTTTATCTAGCTCAATAGGTTATCTAGCCTACATAGAAAACCATAAAAGAGGCCCAACAACATACCTAATAATAAAATCTATTGAAAAACATATTGAAATAACTAATTTAAATAATGAAAACAAGAAATTAAAGAGAGACGAAAATGGGAAGACCAACAAACCTCCATGTGGTTGGATCTCCCCAAAATACCTACAACTATAAAACAATAGAAAATTTGTTGGGGCTATTTGGGTGCTTTCCTTTAGGTTAATCCCCTATGTTGGTCTTCCGACCTACACATGCAACAACTATGAAAAGATTGGAAATAAGTGTGTGTTCTTATTTTCTAAGTGTATATAGAAAAATAACAGTAGTGACAACAATAAAAAGCTATGAGTATCAACCTAGTCTATGGGGAATAATACCCTAGTGCGCATAAAGGAAAGTGAGGTGGTGGTCTACACCACAAGTTTGCCAAAATAGAGATAATGGAAGATGCAATAAGTAAGATAATAACATTATTTCTTCATAATTAAACAATCTTACCAAGCTTTTGACAATGGAGGAGGCTGCAAGCTCCATGAGGGTCAAATCGGTGTGCAACCAATGTTAATCACTTGTGATAACCTCCATAATGACCAAGTGTTGATGGGTGTTTTTGCACACAACAACAAAGATAAAATACTAAGTATCTTATCTCTCCTAAAGGAATCAAATCCCAAAGAAATGGAAAATGACTACCCCAAGGTCTTTACTAGCTAGGTCTTGGCCTTACAAGATAACTCAATTGTTTGATGTTCTTTGATGTTCCAACAAGGGGCCTTACATAAATTGGATCAATAAAATTAGAGTTTTGAATTTGATAAAGCTTAGTAATATATTAACCCTAAGTAGTTTTCAGATAGACAGATCTAAAACCAAATTTTCTTATCATCAAATAAACAAGTGATTGATGCCTAATGCTGACTCTAACTAAATGTGCTTGTTTTAAATACAACTAAAAAGATGGGTGTGAGAGAGATAGAGAGAAAGGTTTCGAATAACCAACTATGGATATTTACAATGATGAACTCTTATTCAAATAGATAGATCCCAAAATAATCAATCTTTGCTTAACCAGGTAACCCACAAAGCTACAAAGACAATGTAATCTTTAAAGGTAAATATATGATTTTTAAAACATAAAAAGATTTCATTAAACACCCATATATGGTGTAACTTAATCAAATTCTTCACAACCAAACTCAATAAAATGTTCAGACTAACCACACATAGTAACTTACTATCAACATATAACCAATGGTATGAACATGAGATCCATCAGATATCTAAAATAATTTCCCACAATTGTAAATGAACTCACTAAATAAAAAGAAATCATGCATGGAATTTCTCCAACCAATAATCAAGCTCAATTTGCCTTAACAATTTCTTGAATTGCAAAGAACCATAGAATGAACTTGTTTGTATTGATTTCAAAATATTGCCTAGTCTCAACAATTCTTGATCTCCTATACAAAAGAGAGTGATTTCCTATTTATAGATGAGGGAAGAGAACATAGTATAAAATGGATGGTTAGGATTCATCCTTTACCAATGGCTTAGATTTAGTTACAATTAATTACTTGGGGCAGATGCATATTAGTCATCCATCTCGATCTTCTTTTGGATCCAACAACTACAATTCTTTCCCATTTTAACTTTGTAGAAAAAGACAAAATATACTTTTGAGGATATCCATATAAAAACAAAAGGGAAAGTGAGCACAAAAGACAAAATAATACACTTTCCTAGGGATCAGCATCCATATTAGGATTCATGAACCGGTTTATTCCAAATGACATGTGCGAATAGGTGCCTATGGACTGGGAACATCATCTTCCACCATGATATGGTCTTTTACTCTTTCTCTTCTCTTATAATCCATCAATGCATTGAGAGATGGGTTTAAATCTTCTAGAAATGGCTCTTTAGCATAATTCATTCTAAATTTATGCATATCACATGTCCTGGATAAGATATTGAAAGAGATTTTTCTTATGTGTGTTCCTTTGGAGAATGTTCTGATCAACCCCTTAGTTTCTATCATCTTGTTCATTATGGGCACATCAAAAGAGTAAGGGAGCACTTGTAATCCTTCTTGTAGAACCTGCTTCAATTGCTCTTTGAACAATTCTACATTCAACTATGTATTATCTCCAACATAATGCTATGTTATGTCACTTAATAGATCCAAACAATCACTTCAAATATTTAAAACTTATGACACATGACAAGTCCTAGTTCTTGTGTGCTCTTGTCCACAGTTTCCCTTTTGAATTTCATTAATTTGGAACATATATGAGAAAGTTATAAGCTCTCCTTAGTAAGGATATTCTCTTTCAATGACACTTTAGGAGACAGCCTACACATCATCTCAATTGTTGGGAAAACTTGGGAGTAATTCTCTCTGTCTTCTCTGTAGTCTTCTAATGTAGCATTCACTTCAACTTTCAGTTGAGTGAAGTCTTTTAGTGCTTGTACTACTTCATTTATAGCTTGGCATCCTTGGTCATAAATCTCTTCAAGCCAGCTTTGAGTGGTCCTTGCTACATGTTTCATATTTTCAATCTCATCCACCTCTTGTTGTGAAAAGACTACTAGAGGGTCAATACTCCCATCTTCTTATTGTAATGGAGCTATCAAATGTTTTACATAATCTTGCATCTCAGTGACTTATTCTTTCAGCTCCCTCTTGGTCCTTTCATCATTGTGGATTCGATTAACCAATGTAGACAGTGTTTTGTACTTCCTTTATCTCCTGAGCTCTAGTAGAATGACCAATATTGATAGTGGAGAAATGGTAGTCTTCATCTCATAGCTCCCTATCATCTTTGTCCATGGTACAAGTTGCAATTTGTGTAATCCTAGATCTTGAAGCATCTCTAGAAATGGAGGATAAGACCCTAGGTCTCTTTTTTCCCCTAGGTTTATCTAGCTTTTTGACTAGGCTCAAAAAGTCCAATGATGTGGGTTTCACTATAAGTTGTCTCTGATCAAGACTTATTTGGAACCACTAAGGAACCAAAGAATTATCATTAATTATCTCCATAGCTTGTCATTGAGGAGGAACTAGAACTTCTTGCTCTCCTTGAACTTTATTTCCTTTCTCACCTTCCAATTGTTGATCCTTTGAATCATGATCTTTATCACCAAGGGAGACTTCTTGGTCTTGTGTTGGGACTTGTTCAAGTAAGGGAATCTCTACCTACTCATCTTCTTGTTGAAGATCTTATTGTTGCTACTTAATTGTTACTTCTTATGGTTTCTCTAGAGCTTATGGTAGCATAACTTCATCAATTTTATCCTTTGATTGCTCAAAAGCAGTTTCCTCTCTCATAGTGACTTTATGTGCCTCCAATTCTTGGCTCACCCTATAGATGTTCTCTAGGGTCAGAGGCTCAATTTAACCTGGTGGTGAGTTTGTAGGAGTGTCCAAATCAATACTAGCTTTCTCAAGCGCATCCTTATTTATATTGGAAAGGAGTGACTGAAGAGAGGGTGAGGTAGGATATATAGGTGTGGTCTCAATATCCATAGGTGAGGGCATAGTGAAGAGAGGGATGGATTGAAGAATAGAAGAAACAATGGTTGGAGTGGGAATGGTGGGAGCAATGATGGAGATGACTGGTGTAGAAATAAGGAGTTGCACTTATTGTAAGGATGGAGATAGATGGAGGATAAAGATGGAGGTGGGATGGTAACAAGGATAGAAGGAGTGGGATGAACCACATAAATTGGGATGGAAGTTTGAATGCAGGAAGAAGGGGAATGGGGTGATGGATCAGAGAAAGGTTGTGTGGAATGAGTTGGGAGTGAAGTAGAGGTGACTAGGACAACCTCAGAAGTATTATCTTTTCTTCTTCTTCCTTCTCAATTGTACCTCTGGTTTGTGCTCTGCACTCTCCTCTTCTAGATCCTTCTTTCTCTTATACACATATGGCCATGATGAGGAAGGATTCTTGCTACCTCTCATTCTTGTTGGTGCATCAGAAGAGGTTTTCTTCTCTTTCCCCTTACTATTTTATGGAGGAAGTTGTACTTCTTCTATGCTTTCTTCATCCCTTTCAATCTCTCTCCCTTTGAGCCTAGAGGCTTCTCCTCCTTCGTGCAATTCATTTTCCTCAACAACCTCTTCAATTTCTAGCTTCTTCTTTTTGGGATTCTCTTTGGTATAAGTTAGCTCAATTGCCTTGTGGTCTACCCACTTCTTTCTATAACTAATATTTTCTTTCATTAGCTCCTCTAAGGAAGTAACTTCTTGCTCAGCCTAATTAGGTAGAGGGATGGGATCATTAAACACTTTATCATAATCATCATTTTGCAAAGTTTTCCCATCATTAGAGATCTGGTTAGGCATAGGATGTATATTGAACAACTTGATGTGGAAAGCCAACATCCTACAATATCTTCTTTTCTTCACTTCATGCTCATAGGACAATTTTCCCAAAAGTCCTCTAGATGAGAAACATGATAGTTTTCCTTCCCAACAAGTTATTCAACTTGTGGTGGGGGTCAAAATTTGGCCTTGCATTATAGAAGTGGAGGTTATAATTTTGAATCTTTGCATTTGAGTCTTTGGCCAAAGGAAAAGAAGGACATGCAAACATACCATCTCCTAAAATCAAAGGAAATGCGACCCCAAGCCAGTGCATGTTTGTCAAGAGTTATTGGGACTCACAAATTTGCCTAGTGAGTTCTAGTAGAATGATTTTATCAATGGGGTACTTGGGTAATTTATTTGCAGAGTTTGTGAATCCTTCTATTCTTATATATGAAAACTTAGGGAATTGGATAAACCAACACCCATACTTTTTCACCAATTCCATTGTTAGGACTAAGAGTCTTTTATTCAAATATCCTTCTAACATTCTAGTAATATACATCATGAAAGAATCATTGACTCTCTTATAATGGTTGAGATAATTATCTAGTTGCAGTTGGGGATAACAGTCATAAAATTTAGCATGGCATATTCCATTCCCAATAGTTCCATTTCTTGTTAGCCTAGGGTAGCGAGCATTCCTAGCTATCATAAAACCACATAGGAGGTCATGTAGAATTCTCTAGTAACTCTTACTTGGGTGAACTGAATGTGTAAATTATCACTGATAATCTTTGCGCGATGTATATTTTCAATTCCAACAAATACCTCCTCTATGAATTTGAATATCCATTCATGGAAAGTGGAGGCAATGGATAGGCCCATTACTCTAATCACTAAAGTTACCATATCATTGATTTTGGCTTGAGATTACTTTTGTAAAGAGTCTTAGGGAGCTTGGAGATTGCAAGTTTAGAGATCTTCATCCACTTAGAATTGATATCTCTCCTCTATTCCTCTTGGCCCCAAGTTATATAATGCCAGTCCACCATGTCTTTAGTTAAGTCCACCATAACAGGGTGGACTAGGATGGCAAAAGCCTCAGCCAGAGCTCAAAATGAAAGATCTACCAACATTGTGCTATCATTAGTGGTTATTCTCCTTAAACTAGGATGATAATGTTGATCACATTCCATTATAAGATCATGGAATTGGGTAGAAATGGGAAATCCTATTGCCTGGGCTATGCCATTTACTACCAGCTTTTTACCCCTCTGTTGGGTTGGTCCCATACATCCATTGTTTGAAATCTTCCATGTTAAAGTGTCCCAAATCTATGTCTGATACTAAATTCCAAACTAAAGTGATATTGGAAGGGGGAGATACCCCTTTAAATTTGAACTTCATGTCTTTAACCCTAAACATCACCCTGTAAGAAGGGAACTGTAATAAATTTTCCTTCAAAAAACATATGACACTTAGCTATAATGGATTTGCAAGATTTTCTTACTTAGAAGGATATTAAAATTTGCAAAGATCTCAATCAATTTATTTTCAAATAATTCAATTATATGCATAGAAAAATAACATTATCCTTTGAGCAACCATTGAAAAGATACAAAACTTTAAATACCCATGCAGAGCCTTTTATGTGCTTGGGATAGAAGGGGAGCTCTAAAATATCCAGTAGTAGTAAAAATCTCTGTAATTTCATATTTACCCAAAGGTCACAAGTGTTTTGTGAGGAAATGATGTTAGGAGGGATGCAGGGTGTATATAATTTATTCCTTAAAGATTCCAAGACCATTTATATTTCATGGTTAGGATGTGGTAAATTGCATAGGAAATAGATGCAGACCAAGGAAAGTAGTCGGGACATTACAATACATCCTTCCTGGAGATTAAACTCTATAATTTGGAGATGAATATGTATTTTGTGGGAGTTCATGGGTCATTCATATTTGTGGGAAAATATGGTGAAAGTGGATATTTCCACTTCCCTTAAGAAACTTTGTGACAATGACTTGTAGTAAATTTGCAAAAGTCGTGAGGAGAGCCAGATTTACAAGAAAAATTCCAAGGAAAGGATATGTTCATCATCTCCACGAAACTCTACAAAGAACTTAGAGATTCCATCTTGTGAGAAATTTTGGAAGATCTAGATCTTGCAAAAAAATCTAAAGGAGTGGAAAATTCCACTTACTCTCCTAAACTCTGCAAAATGCTTCACATGCAGCAATATAATTTCACAAGAATTCGAGCATACAAAGGATATATAGTAAGCCTATCACTATCAAAGGAAAGACCAGGAATTCAAATCATCCTTCCTCATCAAGAAATTCTGCAAAAGTATTTGAGGAAGGCCAAATGCCAAATTTTACAAGGGAATTTTCATTAGGGAAAACACAAGCATTTGAGGTTCATGGGTAAATTAGGTCATAGGTTACAAATCATGCGAAAATACCTAGGTCAACCTGTTCATATGTTAGCATCCTTCGTTTGGATGAATATCACCTTAAAGGAACTTCTACAAAACCTCATCTAACTCCCAACAGTCTGTTTTCAAAACTGTAATATCATGGGGGGTCAATATTTTTGAAAGTTCTTACAAATCTAAGGTTTGGTTTAGAATCATGAAGAACGAAGGGCATTTGAGAACCTACCTAGTTGTTGGTTGACTAGATAGATGTGGAATTATTGTGTATCTACCATGGTGAATGTTGAATGTGCTTTGCAGGATAACTGGGAATAGCTACAGGGTCGCTTGATTGCCTCAATTTGGAGTTTTGAAGGTTGTAGAGAAATGAGCATTTGAAAGAAAATGGAGACCAAATGATAATGAAAATTAGATTAAATACTTCACACTCCCCCTAGCTAGTGGTCATTAATGCAAGCTAGATGGATAGATAGGTGGTGACAGACTCTTTGCATCATAAATTCTTTGGAATTCACTTGGGGGCGAAACACAGAAAGATGAGGACCTTCCAGATGTGAACGAAAATTCCACAAATTTTAAAGAAGAATGAAATACACTGAATTTGTGGAGTCATATAACCAGATGGGATATTTTAGGAAAGAGGCATAAGTTCAAGTACACCTCAGGAGTCCACATATCCAATAGCATGCCAAAGCTCTACATTTTTAGCTAAAAAGTACTTTAGGACCAAATTTGCAGGGAAATGGGATCCAGAAGGATTAGGATATTATGGGACAAAAAAATCCAGATCTAGCTCAAAAACTCACAAAATGTGTGCAAACAAAGTTTGATGGGGAAAATAAAAGATTTGAGATCTATTTAGAAGTCTTTTATGTGGGCAAACTAATGCAAACTTGATCAAAAATTCCTCTCAAAGAGATCGAAATTGAAAGGGCATGAAAATAATCATCCAAAGTATTTTGAAAATCACTCCTTAAGCCTAAAGACCAAAAAGTTGAGACCTAAAGAAAGAAAAAGAAAAAATAAAGAAAGGGAGACCACATTTGTCGAAGCAAAATGGGGTGTGCATGCAAGGAACAACACCAAGTTGTAGGAATAAATTCAATAGGGGATGAGAAAGAGAGATGCTTCAACCCAAGGAGAGCACCAAAGACTAGCAATAGTGAAAGAGACAAGAATTCTTTTGTGAGTGTAGAGATTTTCTAAAAGTGAGTCCAAGAAGAAGCTAAAAAGATTTCAAAATGAGATTATATATTGGAGAAATAGAATACAAGGGTTAGGCATGCTTGCGGAGGCCATTTCATTGCTAGATGAGTGTTACCACCGATAGAATCAAATGACTAGGTAGGAAAATAATAGTTTGAAATTTTGGAATCTTCAGGACGCTAGTGTATCATGTGGATATTTGCGTCTAGGGAAAATCCTCCAAGATTTCAGCATGTGTTCCCAAAATAACATGAAAGATAAGAATGTGATCTAGAATTTGGCAAACCTTGGTGAATGGTAAAATAGGCCAAGGTTAGGCTTAAGTGTCCCTAGAAACATGCTACTTGAGTAGACACCAAAGTGGGTCAAAACACAACATAAAATTGTGAGGGTACTCAATTTTCTATATTATAATAAGATCCCTATGAGTAAGTATATTGTAAGTTGTGGTAGTCCACAAGAAGCTTGCAAATAAAGCATTGACTGTGAGATAGTTTGCAGGGGTGATTTTGGGTAGATTGTCGACCTAAAGGCATTTTTCATCAAGTCAAGATGTCACCGAAGAGAGGGTGAGGTGTTATCAATGTTTCTAGAAGAATGGAGGAAATGTATGAGATGTTGAAGGCTATGCAGATCTGAATGGGTACATTTGAGAAAGACCATTGAAAATCCCTAACCCTATATCTGGGGAGAGTGATGAAGAGCAAGAGGTAAATCATATAGAATCAAGTGGAAGCAAAGAGGACAAGGAAGAGAGGATGTTGAAGGCCATAACTAGCATTAGTAAGAGAACTAGAGTAGACATTCTAAACTATTTTGGAAATTTAGATTCTGAAGAGTTGATATATTTTATCACTAATTTAGAGGAGCATTTTGAGTATGAGGACATTATGGATCCAAATAAGGTGAATTTTCAATGACTAAGCTAAAAGCCCATGTTGTGATATGGTGGAAGGAAGTTCAAATAGAGAGGAATAGGAAACACAAGCCTAGCATTGGAAAGTGGGATCGAATTATGGAGAAGTTTAAATCCAAGTTCATTTTGTCAAATTACTAGTTGGAGTTGTTGAAGGAGCTACATAATTTGTGGCAAAGAAACATGACTATGAATGAATAAATAGAAGAGTACTATAGGATGACAATTTAGTCTAGACATCATGAGGAAGGAGTTGAGAAAGTGGTGAAATATTTAAATGGTTTGAGGGAATCTATACAAGAGGAAATGGGTATGTGGAATATCCATAAAGTAAAAGAATCCTGCTAGTTGACACTCATTACAGAGTGGAAATTGAATTAGAGGCTAATAGAGAGGCAGAAATAACAAAGAGAGAAGGAGGAGATATGTAGTGATAGAAGAGAAATATGCAATGATAAAGGAGCATACTCAAGGGGTCAAGGGAGAGGTAGCCCTTACCGTAATGAAGGAGGAAGCATAAATTCCCACCACAAAGAGAAAGAAGATGATAATTCCTATGCAACAACCAAAGAGAAGACAACAATACCCACTAAAGAGGTAGAGATGTTGGTAAGAGTTACCACAAGGATGAAGAATGTGAGGAAACACACTGTAGAGACTCTTAATAGGGTAGAGGATATGAGAGGAAAAGGAAAAAATATTTTAGAGGAACCTATTTGAAGTGTGGGGAAGAGTAAAAGATATCTCAAGGACCACATTTATGGATGAGAGGTCACCTAGTGGAGAGAGGGAATAAGAACATGGAGAATCAATGTTCTCGCAAAGAACCTTGAGATGCGATAGAAGGTATGAACACAAAGAAAGAGTTTGTTTAGGACTAGATGCAAGGCAAGGGGTAAGTATTGTTATGTTGTTGTGGATAGTGGTAGTATAGATAATTTGGTGTCTATGGAAATGGTTGACAAGTTGGGCCTCAAGAGGATGAAGCATCTATGCCCATATAGGATTGGATGGTTGCAGCATGAAGACAAGATATTGGTGGAAGAGCAGTTCTTGGTGAAGTTCAACATAGTAGTGTATTATGATCAGGTGATGTGTGGCATTGTGTCGATAGATGTGTGCCATCTATTATTTGGAAGACCTTGGCAATTTGATAGAAGTGTTGTGTATGATGGAAGATCTAACACCTATGTGATATGGAAGGGTGGTCAAAGACATAAGTTGATGCCATTGAGGTCAAGTGAGAGATAGTTTTACAATAGCACCAAAGGTTGAATTAGAAAGGAGTGATGTACATTGATTCAAAGGATGTGTGGCATTATTGGACTATCAAGCAACATCGTAAATGTAAATGGGGTATTGTAGAAGACAAAATATGAGAGTAGAGGTCACCAAAGAGAAGCCATTCAAAGGAAAAGTTAAATGAGTGAGAGAATGAGGAGTTTTACCAAGGAACGCACGGAAATGGACAACATAACAAAAGGGTATGTGATAGCCAAGAAAGGGGCTGATAGATGTGAGGGACTGGTTGATGGAAAAGGAAAGAGAATTGTGAGTGGTAGTAGGTCAATAGGATGTGACATAGAAGATGATTTCTAGAATAGAGTATCAAAACCATATAAGAGGAAGTTGGGTGAGGTGGCGAACGACAAAGGAGAAAGAAATACATAGGGTGGATCACTTGAAGCATACTTTAAGATGTGAAAAGAGTGAGTTGAGGAAGCAACAGGTTGGAATTCCCAAGCAGGGTCATACTATCCTAGAAAATGAGGGACTCATTTTATTTATCAACCCTAGGTGTATGATGCATGAGCATCCCTCAACATCATAGTAATCTTGCATCATTTGAAAGTAGTGGCATTTATTGTTTATTTTAGTTGTATGTTTATTAGTTAGTTTGTGGTTACTATCCTATGATAAAGGAAGTTAGTGTATTTTATCATAATTTAAAGTTACTGCATTTTAGATAAAGTGAGGAATAGATGTCATATAAGTAATTGAAGAGAATTGGATGAAAATAATATCATTGTTTGGTTTGTGAACACCTATCAGGCTGACAGTTCTATGCAATTGTATTTTTTTTCCATTTGTGACAGGTTATTTGGAGTTTGCACCAATAGGGGAATGTTTGTGAAGATTTATTGAACCATTTAAGATGTACTTTGAGTATCCATGGAGATTCTCCACCATTTTACCATTTGAATTTAGAAGTTCATTAATTCTATCTAACAACACATTTCATGTGGTATTGCGATTTGCACCAACTTGTAGCCGATGCAAATCATGGAGGAAGATTTGGAATGCTATTTATATATGGTTGAGAGTTGTTTGAAAGTAAGAGAAGTAAGGAAGAAGAGAGAATAGGGGACTGTGGTTTGGAGTTACAAAGTCTGATCAAGAGGATGAGGATTCAAGATGGAGTTTGTATTGAAGCAGGAGTCTGATAGCCTGACATGTAGAGAGATAGTGGATGCCATTGAAATAAAGTAGTGTAGTAGTTAGTAATCTAATTGTACTTGAATTATTATTTCATTGTAGTAATGTGGTAGCCTGTGCAACATGATCTAGAGGTTGTAATTTTCTAGTATAAATACAATTGTGTAGGAACTGTTGAAAGACCAAGATACTTAGGGGGGGTGAATCAATATCTAATCAATTTTCAATTTTAACAACTTCAACTTATCTGGAGTAGAGTTAAAACTTAAGAATCACAACATTAACATAAACATGAAAGATTAACACAATGCACATCAACACATAACACCAGATATACATGGAAAACCCTAGAAATGAAAAACCATAATGAGGATTAACTCACAATATATGAAGCTCAAATAATAACTTTGTTTTAGGGGCTATAACCCAAGGAAGCTGCTACTCCCTAAGTAACATTGATTTAGGGTCAATCCCATGGAAGATTATACTCCCTGAAGACTTTGTTTTAGGGTCACTCCCAAGGAAGCTACTACTCCATGAAATGATAACACACTTACAAAAGATTATAGTATGGCAGTCTTTCAATTGTCTAAAAATTGGCATTGAAGCTCACACTTTTGATGATTGCACTTCTGTCTCCACACACTTCCTTCTGAGGATCTGATCAGTTATACACATTCTATACTTGATCACTATCACAAATATGTCTTCAAGATGAGTCCGGACAACATCAACAAATTTTGCTCTTTCCCCTTCAATCGCACATCAACAATGCATTTATTCTGCTTGTGAAAATTTTCAATCACATTGCAATAGCACCTCACCTCACTCACTTTGATTCATTATTTATACATGATATTACATTGATTACATTACTTGTCAGCCAGATACAACATGAAAAATACATTTACAAGTCAGCCAAACAACACGCAATATGAAACATGTAAAAGATAGGTCCTAAGTGAAACCACACATTACACCAACAAAAGATCCATACTTTGCGAACACCAACACTTGATTAATTAGGTCCAAAACATCCTTCACAGATTCAAGAACCAAGGAATTACATCCACACACTCCATTCATTTGGAAATAGAAAAACTTTAAGCAAAACACATGAAGACTTGAAGTATAACAACCACATCAACTTGAAAACCTTGTGCAGTATTGAAAACAAGAAAGATCTTCATGAAAAATTTTTAGATGAGTCCACATGACTCATAAAACATCCCCAAACACTCCATTGCCACCACACATCAAAGAAATATGCCGCATAGCTTCAATCATTAACTCTAAGAAGAATCTGTCATATAGAGCACACTACAAGATGTCATTTGAAAAACTGAGTTGTGGACCACCAAGAACCTTGAAACTGCAAGGAAGCATGTAATATACATCCATAAACATGTCCTCAAAATTGCAAGTGTAATCATTCATTTTCAGAGGAATGTAGAGCATTCCAACAGGCCTTAAACACTAGCATACTTTTCCATAATACATGTCGGTACTCTATCATGCATAACTTTCACAGAGGAAGGACAAATGATCTAAAAACTTGGAATTATCACCTTCACTGCCTCCTAAACACAATTCCAAAACTGCATAGCCATATCTACAAATGCAAAGGGATGTGGAGCATTCCATTGTCCTGTACAGAACATCTTCACAGAAGTAACACTGTCTTCAAACAATCAACAACAAAACACTCTTTCAGTAATGCAATCATCATGGAACTTGGATCATACATACTACATGCCATCAATAGCATTAGAAATACATTTGATCATCTTTGTGCTTCTAATTCCCATCTTAATATGAACTATATCTTCTCCCTTCTCTTGTTGGATGGGACATGACATCCAACCATGAATTGTATCTTCTTCTCTTGCTCTTCTTCTTACTGTGTCTTCTTCTCTTTCTCTTCTTCTCTCTGAATCTTCTTCTCTTGCTCTTCTTCTCTTACTAGATGAGACATGACATCCAACTATGAACAACATCACACCACCATGATAGTGTTGACATCAATGACAACCTAGTGATAGTGTTGACATCAATGACAACCCTAAGAACCATATGTGTAACAATCTCCCCCTTTGGCATTGATAGCAACACATCTCTGCATCTCTCCCCCTTTGACATCAAGGACAAAGGGTAATCACTGCCTCAATCAGAGACCACATACCTACACAATCTTTCTTAGGCCATGACTTCTTATAGCAAACAAACTCCCCCTAACATCAGCAACCACTACCTGCTCTCCCAAGAGGTAGCCACCATTAGTTAAGGAACAAGATATAGCATGAACTCCCCTGGATAGATGCTGATGAGTGCCAAGCAGCACCCATGAAATACATCTTTTTACCTCTCTTTTTCTCCTTCCTGATCCCATCTTTCTTAATGTCTGCACCTGAATAGGCTAGCAAGATTGTTCTAGATAATGATTGATTGAAGATAAATTACTTAAGATCATAATTTCTGATTAAAGGACTAATGTGCATAGAATTGATGGAAAAATGCAGAAAAACTTCTCTTTTTAAATCAACATGTGTAGATGCTTGGAACGACAATTTTGTGCATCTCTGGAGGTAGTCTTCAATGATTTATGGAGACAATACCAGAATACCATGACACCAGAAGTTTTGAAGTAAAGAGAAAAGCCTCTCTAGAGCTGGACGGGAGTCTGGAGCATCTCCAGAGCTAAACAAGAAGGCCACAATGGTATCTCTGGAGCTACAGACATATCTCCGGAGCTGCAGACAGGGATAGATATCTCTGGCGCATCTTGAGAGAAGGGCATATTTCCAGCATAAGCTGCCGATCAGGCACTTTCAGCAGTGATCGTGACACCCCTCATTTCACTCAAATCATCACCTGAGTGGTGAAGGGTCATCTTTAGTTAACTACTAGAGTTTTTATCTTTTTAAAGTTTTTGCATGAGTTACTTATAAAATTGATTCAATATCCATATTTTCAGGGCCTCACTGCCCAAATGTATTAAGACTCAAACTTAGAATTCAGAGTGGACTTCTGTTCCACTCAATCTACTTTTATTGCATGATTATTTTTCCATAGTTAGACAACTAGTATAATAAAGAGATGGATTTCATCTCATAGAAGAACTGGTAGATAAGATAAGTGATATGTCATCACTCATTTTATATATACTTATAGAAACAACAGAAAAGATATACAATGATTGGATTATTCTGATTCTCGGTAATCTTAGTTCTTTGATAGCAATAATTTTCATGAATGCAAAGCGAATGGAATTGGACTAAATTTAGTTGTGATCTTATTCTTTTGTGTTGATTCCCTACTGTAGCCTTCAGCCCCAAGGGTGTGGAACAAGGGCCCACTCTCACCACCAAGGCAGAAGGCTAGTACCACTGTTTTGTTATTTCAGATTTTGTTGTGAAAAGTATTTACTGATTTTGATAGATAGATGCATGTTGTTGTTTTTAAGATTTTTTTAATTAACTTCATATTTAATTCTATTTTCAGCATTCCTTAAATTCATTCAATAAGTAGACAGATCAATCTCTTCAAATTAGTAGAAGTCGTTAAGATTAGCTAGGAAAACTAGTAACTGTAGAATCCTTAATTGCAGATAGCCAAGGACACAGCCCCTAGATTTTGACATCTGAAAAATGATTAAATGATGAGGTACAATGACACCTTGTCATTTTTGGCGCCGTTGTCGGGGAAGTATTGTGTTAATTAGGGAAACTTAGCTAAAATAGTTTTTAGGATAGATTTGTATGGTTAGAGCTAAAGATTCAAAAGGAAGATATATAAAATAGACACCCCATCAAAAAGCCATAGGGGAAAGCAGTGGGGTGGCACAAGATCTTGTTGAAGAAAGAAACCTAGAACCTACTTTGGAAGCTACACCTCAAATCAAGCATCCCTTAGATCCTCCAAATCTTCCACTCGCCGATTATATCCAGGAATTACAACAAAAGTTTCAGGCAGATCCTTTGATAGAACCTAATTTCCTAGAACCTCAGGGAGAAGAACTAGTACTAAACATGGATAATGATAATCATGAAGAAGAGGAAAATCAGGCTCCAAGAACCTTCTCATATCTTATTTTTTTGGCTGCTAGAGACAATGCTCTTATGAAGAATATCTCACTAGTACACTTGCCAAATTTTAGAGGACTTTCTTCTGAGGATCCAGACCAGTTTTTGTTTGAATTCAAAGTAGTCTGCCAAACTTATGATTATGGATCAGATAACCAAAAAACTCAAATTGTTCCCTTCAACCCTGAAAGATTCTGCGATGAGATGGCTTATGGGTTTACCCCAGAATTCTATCCATTCTTGGGATCAGATGGAAACAAATTTTTTGGGAAAATACCAAGATTACTGTAGATCCAGTAAAAAAAATGAAGAATTTTTTAAAATTAGGCAAGAAGAGGAAGAAACCTTAGAGGACTATGTGGATAGGTTTAATTTCGCCTTGAGAAGGTATGACAACCCAGTAGATCACTCCTTGGCCAAAACCTTATTTGTAAAAGGATTGGATAAAGAATCAAAATAGGCACTGGATCTAATGGGAAAAGGAAATATCAACAAAATGGATATACCTGCTATAGAAGAACTATGCAGGAACTATTGTAGAACCCAAGATGGAGTGAGATCATCCAAAACTTTTAAAGAGAAAAATGAAATAGGACAATTAATGGAAGAGATTGCAAATCTAAAAATAGATATTCTAGTCCAATTAAATACCACATTGGATGGAATTCAAGAAAAAACTAGAACAATTGATCAAAATAGAACAAGTGAACCACTCTCCATCTATTGTCCTAGGTGTAGAAACAAACATCTGTTGAGAGAATGCCCTTTGGACAAATTAGAGATTTGTCAAATCTATGATAGGGAACATCCTACCAGTCAATGTAGTCAACTTCCAGCCTTGAATAGATTGAGCAAGAAGAATGTTGTAATGGAAGAAGAATTGAACTATGTGGGACAAAAATAAACTAGGAATTTCTCTTATAATCAGTATCCAAACCAGCCTTCTTATAGGGGTCCTTCTAATTAGGGAAATAATCAATGGAATCCAACTTGGCATGGGCCTCAGAATAATCCTCCTTGGGGACAACAGGATTGGCCAAGTCAACATTGGCAAAACCAAAATTGGAAAAATCAACACTGGAGAAATCAATAGTGGCCACCACAGTTTAGATCACAAAACATGCAACCTCAATGGGGTTCTCAACAGGGATATAATCAACAATACTAGGGACAACCTAGATGTTTCCAACCTCAACAACAAGCTTTACTAATTGGACCCTCCAACACACAAGGTCAATCACAAAATCAACTAGCTAGCCAACCACCTTTACCAGCTCAGCCTATACCAAACCTACGAAATAAACAGGAAGTAGTTGTTTACATGACAGAACAAGAAAACATGGCTAGTATTAATGCTATATATTCAAATAATCTCCAGCTGCGTTCTAGGAAAGCATTCCCAAGACCATCTCCTCCAACTATAGTTGAAGTAACCAATGATGAGGAACCTAAAAATTTATCCACTCAACTCCCGGAGGAGATTACTAATGAAAAAGTACTAAAGGAATCATCCTTGGATAACTCCGGAGTTGCTCCTAAAAGACCGAATCTGGAGAACATTCCTAAACACAATTCTAACAAGAACTCCAGAGATGGAAAAACTAGCACCATACCTAGAACGGCTTAAATAGTATGTTCCCCAGAAAAATATCTTACAAAAAAAAGTCCAAACCAACCTGGAATCAGAACTTTTACAAGAAATCAAGAAACTAAAAATCAAAACTCCTCTTCTCCAAGCAATCAGAGATGTACCATAACTAAATTAGTTCATTAAATAGTATTGTATCAAAACACAGGGTAGGAAGAAAAACTTTCCTTCCACAATATAGGTGGAAGGAAAAGTAGTAGATCTGTTGATGGGAGAAATGCTCCTCCCAAAATATGGAGACCCTGGAAATCCTGTTATAACTATTTTCATCTCAGGGGTAGAAATTTCAAATGTTCTAGTTGATTTAGGAGTAGCAATTAATGTGATGACAGTTCACACAATAGACAAATTAGCTCTATCAAGTATCCAATCCACAACTACAATCCTTCAACTTACTGACTAGTCAGTAGCTGTCCCAAAAGGAGTAATAACTAATGTACCAGTTGCAATAGAATCATGGGAATTTCCAGTAGACTTCCTAATATTAGAATCGAGAAACTAGAGAAATGCTTACCCACTGATTTTAGGAAGACCATGGCTGGTTACAGCAGCAGCATCTATTGATTTTCGAACTGGGGATATGCTCATTTCTAATGGGATAGATTTGAAGAAAATATCTCTATATCCTCTAGCTAAACCATCAATACAATATACAGGAAGAGTATGGGTGGATGAACCAGAGAATAATGACAACAGCGCCTCTGTAGCTATGGTAACCATCAGGGAACATCTGGGAGAGTTAGAAGAAGAAATGTACTATGATACAATAGAAGACATCACTCACATCCTAATCAATAAGGATGTGATGGAGCTCACCCAAGATTCTAGGAGAGAACTTCTTATTTCTTCTCATTGTACCCTCGCCAACATCATTCCTTGTGGGGAAACCTTTTATAGAGACTTAGCCACTTTCCACATGTTGCTTCCACATTCTTGTCCCCTCAATACCATGACTCCAATGTATAGATTAACTACATCTATGGATCAAATCACAAAATAGGTCATGATTTTCCCAGGGAAAACACTTAATATCAATACTCAGTTAACAACAAATCATGAAGGAAAACTTATCCAACCTCTAATTTCCCATTCAACAGCTTTTTCTTGGGAATACCAAGATATGAAGGGAATACCTCTTGAGATATGTACCCATCATATATACACTGAGGATATTAAACCTGTCAAACAACCCCAGAGAAGATTGAATCATGCTTTAAAAGACATTGTTAAAACTGGAATAGAAAAATTACTGCAAGCAGGGTTTATATATCCAATCTCAGACAGTCAATGTGTCTCACCCCTTGTCATAGTGCCTAAAAAGAATGGCAAATGAAGGGTGTGTATTGACTATAGGGAGCTCAACAAAGCTACAAAAAAGGACTACTTTCCCTTACCATTCATTGACCAAGTGTTAGACAACCTCGCTGGGAGGAAGTATTTTTCTTTTCTAGATGGATTCAGTGGGTATAACCAAATTCAAGTGGCACCTGAAGACCAGGACAAAACTACCTTCACCTACTCTTGGGGAACTTTTGCTTACAAAGTTCTTCCCTTTGGACTATGCAATGCCCCAGCTACATTTCAGAGACTTGTTTTAGCTATTTTCGTTGAACTAGCGAATGAATGCATGGAGATCTATATGGATGACTTTACTGTGTATGGGGATAATTTTGAAGAAGCTCTCACAAACCTTGAGAAAGTACTAAAATGTTGTAAGAAAAATCAATTATCCCTTAGCCATGAAAAGTGCTTCATGATGGTGGAGGAAGGAATTGTTTTGGGACACCACATTTCAGCAAAGGGGATCAAAGTGGATCAAAACAAGATAGAAGTGATCACACAGTTGCCTTCACCCAAAAATCAGACAGATGTTAGAAGTTTTTTGGGTCATGCAGGCTACTATAGGAGACTCATAGAAAATTTCAGTAGAATAGCTGCCCCCCTGCTTACCCTGCTTAACAAAGACACATAATTTCTATGGACAGAAGACTGCCAATTAGCATTTGAAACCTTGAAAGAGAAGCTTATCGTCACACCAATTTTGAGAGGACCTAATTGGACTTTACCATTTCACATACAGACTGATGCTTCAAATGACTCCATTGGGGCAGTTTTAGGACAAAGGGAGGAAGGAGAGAGTATGCATGCCATTTATTACATCAACAAAAACCTTACCTCTGCAGAAACAAATTACACCACAACTAAAAAAGAATTCTTGGCAGTCATCTATGCTATAAATAAATTCAGGCATTACATCACTGAATATAAAATATTTGTACACACTGATCATGCAGCCATCAAGTACCTAATGAATAAGCTAGTAGTGGGTGCAAGGATCATTAGGTGGTTATTGCTATTGCAGTAATTTAATATTACCATAGTTGAGAATCTAGAAAAGTTTAATTTGGTTGTTGATTTTTTGTCAAGATTGCATACAGGAGGAGAAAACCAACTAGTGGAGGACAAGTTCCCAGATGAACATCTTTTTGCTATCTCCTCTACTATACCTTGGTTTGTTGACAAAGCTAATCTTTTAGCTACAGGCTTGTATCCATCCCATTTTACCTCAAAATAAAAAAAATGTTTAGTTAAAGAAAGTTTATCTTACAAATGGTTGAATGGTTTACTATTTAAATGTGGTCCTGATTTCATTCTACACAGGTGTTTAAAAGTTGATGAGATTTTTGATGTGTTGAGAGCATGTCATGATGAACCATCTGGTGGCCATTAATCCTCCCACCAGACAGTCCATAAGATCCTCGAAGCTGGTTACTACTGGCCCTCTCTTCATAAAGATACAAAGAAGTATGTGCAGTACTGTGACCAGTGCCAAAGGATGGGACAACCAACCTTTACCCAGGAGATGTTACTACATCCTCAAGTCATGATGGAACCATTTGAGCAGTAGGGTTTAGATTTTGTGGGACCAATTTCTCCACCATCATCAAGCAAGGAGTACATTCTAGTATGCACAGACTATGTTACTAAATGGGCTGAGGTTCAAGCATTACAATTTGCACGAGAAGATAAAGTTGTTGATTTCCTTTATAATAAGATTTCCTTAAGGTTTGGAGCCCCAAGATCAATAGTTTCAGACAGATGACCTCAATTTACTTCATAGGTAATCAGAGCATTCACAGATTTATATCAAGTCAAGCACAAAAAATCTTCACCTTACCATCCTCAAGCCAATGGGCAGGTAGAAGTAACTAATAGGGAACTTGAAAATATTCTAACAAGGATAGTAGCAATGAATAGAAAAGATTGGGCTAACAGATTACCTGAAGTAGTTTGGGCTTACAATACCACTTGGAAGTCCACAACAAAGTTCTCACCATATGAATTAGTTTATGGGAAAAAGCCTATTTTGTCTATAGAATTTGAACTCCAGACACTTAAAACTGTATTGGATATTGGTCTACCATTGTCTATAACTCAACAGAACAGAATTCTTCAGCTCAATGAGTTGGATGAAATTCGGACAGAGGCCATTCAGCAAACAGAACTGGTTCAGTATCAAAGGAAGCAATGGCATGACCAACACATCAAAAGGAGGACATTTCAGCAAGGTGATTGGGTTATTCTTTATGATTCTAAATTCAAAGAGTTCAAAGGGAAATTACAAACTCATTGGATGGGTCCTTATCAAATAAAAGAAATTTTTGAAAATGGAACAGTATTATTGGAACCTATTGATGGAAGCATAGACACATTCTTAGTAAATGGTCACCGAATCAGACTCTACAAAAGACCATCTACTAAAGAAGAGTTTCTTAATGATTTGTGTTTTGATACAGGGGATACCTCCTCTGTCACAGTGTTGGACTGAAAAAAAAAATTGAGAAAGATGGAAAACTAATAAATGGCTGTCTTTCTCGACCAAGGGAGTTGAAAACCAGCAAATGGTGGTTCCTTTCTTCAGGACAATTGAAAACAATCGAGCTACGGAGGTGATCAGGTGTTGGGAGTTAGTCAAACACACCTCCAGTGCTTCACAAACTAGAAGCACCTCTGGCGCTTCACAAACTAGGAGCACCTCTGGCGCTCCATCAATAAAGAATCATTTTCAACAATGGGGGAGGGAATCCACCTCTCCAGGCAATAAGGTGGAAACATCAAATGATGAGGTCATCATGACTCATCCTCTGCTTTATGATAAGAATAAAATAAAATCAGCACATATTTCATTTGCAGGGGTATTTACAAAGATGACGCTGACGTCACCCAAGGAACGTGGATTCTCAAACCACTCAACGGAATGATTGCAGGTTAAGTACCAATGAAGTAGTTGGCGTCATCTCAAGCCACCAAAAGTTGCTCATGTGCCACTTGCGTACAGTCTCATAAATGCCGCAGCATCTTTGCCGTGTACATCGCTCCTCATCATTAAAAATGGTTCAGGTAATTCTATCTTAAATTAAGCATTAAATAGCAACTGTCTTTTCTTTCTATTTTTGGGTGTCGTCATTATGACATGTCCTCCTGCCATCATTTTCTTTTCCAAATTCACGCATTCTGCCATCTATATTGTACTATCACCTTGCCTCTAGAGTGTCTTATCACTCTGTTGCATTTATGACCACCTAGGTACTCTAACTAATCTGCAAATCTTCCATAAGCCTAAGCTGAGAGACATAACAATCCTCATAAGAACTTCCAAAATACCTTGAAGAATAGAGTAAATTGAACAGTCCTCCAGAGCCTACGGAGTTAAGAAGAAGGGACGAACTGCAGATAGAAGAGTAGGGAATTAAGCACAGAAGGTGGAACCAATTTAGCAATGGGGGTAAAGAAGAAGTCTGAACTAGAGAGTGTTGCAGGTCTTTTGCAAGATGAAGCTGCAGCAAACATTCTGAGAACTGCAAGATGGTTGGACTTTCTAGAAAAATTTGAAGGGTTTCAAGAAGATATTGTGGATGAATTCCTAAGAAATTTAAGGGACAATCAGACAGCTACCAGAGGAGTCCGAATCAATCTCTCCTCAACCAATATTAGTCTATTTTTGGGCTGCCTAAACAAGGTGAGAGGTTTTATCATCTAAAAACCTTATATACTGATTTGATTAAGAATTTCTCTATTCAGGGTGAACCTGCAATACAACTGCATTCAAATAAAAATGAAGTAAAAGGAATTCTTAGGTCCACACTTCCAAACCCTTAGCAATCTGTAGCTACCTAGCTGATGAAATATTTCACTTGTGATGGTCAATTCTCTTTAGTTTTAGGACCAATAATGAAAATGCTGATTTTTCTAAGGCATGGGAATGGACACCCTAAATTTAGCATAAACATTCCCAATTTCCTATATTCTGCCATCAGAGCAACTACAAAAAAATATCAGCAAAATAAGGGTCCCATGAAACATCATGGCCTCATTTTTCTAGTAGTTAAACACCACTTCCTGTCTCAAGCCAATGGGGAAGAATTATGGCAAATCTTGAACAAAATCCCCAGGACAAAGAACCAGAGAGGGCACAAACAGAAGGTGAGGGTTCCTCTACCCACCAAGAAGAAGAAATAGAGCCTTCAACCTCCTCCATAGCTATTCAAAGAGGAAAGAAGTCCTCACAGGAGGCAACTTCATCTGCAACCCTTGTTCCTGATAAAAAGAAGAAAGGCAAAGAAATTATAGAGTCTACTCCTAAACAAACCCCATACATAACTTGATCAGTTAGGAGAAAGATGACTCTAACTGAGGAATCTTTCCCTAAGGAATTAACAAGGGAGTCAGGACATAAAACAAAGAAAACTTGGGCTAAGGAAACATCTCATGATTTAGATGAGATCCCTCTAGTCAGGAGGAGAAGACAAAGAGACATTTCCCCAGTGCCATCTATCCATCTGGGGTCAAGACCAATTTCAGAACCATCACATGCTCTGGAGACAGAATACAGACAAACTCTTACTATTTCCTCATATTCTAAGGCTGAGAGACCTGCTCCGGAGGCTCTTGCCCCACCTTTGCTATAGAGAAGCAAGAGGAAAAGATAGCTCTTACATGATGAGGAAGATACTGCTCTCCTAGTTGAGGTACTCCTGGGTTTTAGAACATATGAGGATAAGGCTGGGCCTTCATCGATGCCAACAGAAGCAGAGGAACCCCAAGAGGACCCTCAGGTTAGGGAGTCTGTAGGAAAAGATGAAACAGGGAAAATGGGTGTGGTTGACAGTGTAGGGAAGATGGCCATGGAAAACCTTGATGTTCAGCAAACAAAAGCAGAAGCAAAAACTTTCCCTCACCCCTCTGATCAAGAGGATGTTGAGATTTCAAAAGAACAATAAATGTTAGAAGAAATTGACAACCTAAAGAGACTACTCTGGGGTAAGAATTATATTATTACTGACCTCAAGAAGGTCAGAATGGAGGTAGAAATGGAGCAAAAACAAGTCATTGAAAATCTACAAACAGAGCTCTAGAGCAAAAATAAGATCATCGAGGAGAAAGAAGCAGAATTGGAGGCCCAGAAAACTGAGGCAGTCAAACTATTGGAAGAAAGGGAGAAAGAGGCAGCACATAGTGTTTCTGAGCTCACCATGGCTAGAGACAATGGCCTCATAATAATGGCAACATTAATTGAGAAAATGCATAGCTAAGATAGACAGTTGACTTGGGCCAACAATAAACTAGATGATCAGGAGGAATATATTCAAGAGTTGGCTAGCCCAAGAGCAACCAATGAGCAAGAGATACAAACAGATCCATATGTGGGTCCAATCCCCATTGACATTCCTAAGGTCCTGTTCCATTGGGAGAAGAGATGTAGAGAATATGAGGCTTCCAAGCCTATGCTGTAATTACAAAGGGCAATCACTGCCAAGACAAAAAAGAATAGAAACTCTGGAATGAAAAATCATTGAGATGGCCTCCCTTTCTTCTGAAATTCTATTTTGCAGGCCTCCAAGTGCCAGCTATTCTATGTTCTTATAGGAAAGAGTCCTGTAGAGGAAATTCTCTTTAGTCCTATCTGACCTGGTTGAGAATGCAGAGACAGTAGAAGGATTCATGACAGCATATATAAGGAGTAATGATGAGGACAAGAATTTCTTATGTGAATTATATCTGCATGGTTTCTGTGTTAACGACATAACTTTCATTCTTAATTATTTTGTGTATGTCCCTAATGAGGAATCATCAGATCTGGAATGAATGAATGGAAGATCATCTCAAGAAAGATACAGAAACAGATCTCTTCATTAGGAAGGAATGTCCCAATCCCAATGCTTTTAAGACCCAATTCAGGTCCTATAGCTATCACCCTCAAAGTCAGAACAAAATTTTGCCATTATACCTAAAAAGTTTGCAAGAGTGCTCCATCAATTTGGTCTTTTCATGAATAGTTCAGCAAATCCAGTACTTGCCATAGCAAAGAAAAGATGGAATGTTTTGACCTCATAGCAGAAAATGAGAGAGGTGGTCACCCCTGCAAACTTAAGATTATTTATGAGAAAAACAAAGTTAATAGCCAAAATGATGGTTAAGCATAAGCAGGAATGGATAGGTGGATGGTTCAGGCCTCCTCTCATAATTGAACCACTCCCTGTCTGGGCTGAGCAGATGGAAGATGAGAAATTGTAGGACTGGTTGAAGTAGGTTGATCAATACAAAGGCAATGGTAATACCAACCACACCACTTGGTCTACCTATGCACAAGATTATAGCTTGACTGACAGGCTACTTCACCAGAATAAATCCAGATTGTGAGAAGCAAGAGGACCTGCCAAACCTTAGGTATGGGGGGATGATGAGTGCCAAGTAGCACCCATGAAATACATCTTTTTACCTCTCTTTTTCTCCTTCCTGATCCCATCTTTCTTAATGTCTGCACCTGAATAGGCTAGAAAGATTGTTCTAGATAATGATTAATTGAAGATAAATTACTTAAGATCATAATTTCTGATTAAAGGACTAATGTGCATGGAATTGATGGAAAAATGTAGAAAAACTTCTCTCTTTTTGAATCAATAGGTGTAGATGCTCGAAATGGCAATTTTGTGCATCTCCGGAGGTAGTCTTCAATGATCTCCAGAGACAATACCAGAATACCACAACACCATAAGTTTTGAAGTAAAGAGAAAAGCCTCTCCGGAGCTGGACGGGAGTCTGGAGCATCTCCAGAGCTGAACAAGAAGGCCACAATGGTATCTCCGGAGCACAATGGTATCTCTGGAGCTACAGACATATCTCCGGAGCTACAGACATATCTTTGAAGCTGCAGACAGGGATAGATATCTTCAGCGCATCCTGAGAGCAAGGCATATTTTCAGCATAAGTTGCTAATCAGGCACTTTCAGTAGTGATCATGACACCCCTCATTTCACTCAAATCATCACCTGAGTGGTGAAGGGTCATCTTTAGTTAACCGCTGGAGTTTTTATCTTTTTAAACTTTTTGCATGAGTTACTGATAAAACTGATTCAATATCCATATTTTCAAGGCCTCACTGCCCAAATGTATTAAGACTCAAACTTAGAATTCAAAGTGGACTTCTATTCCACTCAATCTACTTTTATTGCATGATTATTTTTCCATAGTTAGACAGCTAGTATAATAAAGAGATGGATGTCATCTCATAGAAGAACTGGTAGATAAGATAAGTGATATGTCATCACTCATTTTATATATACTTACAGAAACAACAAAAAAGATATACAATGATTGGATTATTCTGATTCTCAGTAATCTCAGTTCTTTGATAGCAATATTTTTCATGAATGCAAAGTGAATGGAATTGGACTGAATTTAGTTGTGATCTTATTCTTTTGTGCCGATTCCCTACTATAGCCTTCATCCCCAAGGGTGTGGAGCAAGGGTCCACTCTCACCACCAAGGCAGAAGGCTAGTACGACTGTTTTGTTATTTCAGATTTTACTGTGAAAAGTGTTTAGTGATTTTGATAGATAGATGTATGTTGCTATTTTTAAGATTGCTTTAAGTAACTTCCTGTTTAATTATGTTTTCAGCATTCCTTAAATTCATTCAATAAGTAGACAGATCAATCTCTTCAAATTAGTAGAAGTCGTTAAGATTAGCTAGGAAAACTGGTAACTGTAGAATCCCTAATTGCAGATAGCCGAGGACATAGTCCTTGGATTTTGACATCTGAAAAATGATTAAATGATGAGGTACAACGACACCTTGTCAGATGCACCACTATGCATCTAGCAAGAAGGAGGGGTAATTACCCCTAACCTCTGCCAGAGATCCTCAAAAGTATCCTTTGCCAGAGCCTTTGTGAAAATATCTGCTATTTGGTCCTTTGTTGGAACATATTCCAACTTCACTTCCTTATTTGCAACCTTCTACCTGATTGCTATATGCTTGGTTCTAGAATGCATCACTGGATTCTTGGAAATATTGATAGCACTTGTATTATCACACAAGATAGGAATACACTCTTCATATAATACCTTGATGTCCTTTAGAGTTTGCTTCATCCACAACACTTGTGTACAATAGGATGTTGCTGCAATGTACTATGCCTCTGCAGTAGATAGGGACACTAAATCTTCCTTCTTGATTGGCCATAAAACCAATCTTCTTCCTAAAAAGAAAGCACCTCCACTTGTACTTCTACAATCAACACAACCATCCCAGTCAACATTAGTGTATGCACTCAAATCAAAGTCATTACCTCTTGGATGCCATAGGCCATAGTCAGGAGTTCCTTTCAAGTATCTGAATATACTTTTCACTACCTTCTCATGTGTTTGCTTTGGATTGGCTTGATATCTAGCAACCACACATACTACATGCATAATATCAGGTCTGGAAGTAGTCAAGTACAACAGTGCTCCAATCATAGACCTATAGATAGTCTGATCCACCTCTAGAGACTCATTGCCTTTGCTCAAGTGACATCCAATGACCATGGGAGTACTCACTAGTTTTGAATCCTCCATGCCAAACTTCTTCAACAACTCTTTGACATACTTATCTTGAGAAATAAAGATACCACCATCTAGCTAAGAAATTTGAAGTCCAAGGAAGAAAGACATTTCACCAATCATAGACATTTCAAACTCTTTTTGCATCTCCTCTGCAAACCTTTTACACATATCATTATCTCCACCAAAGATGATGTCATCAACATATACTGCAACTATCAATATCATGTCTCCTTCTTCCTTGATATAAAGATTGCTATCTATAGTACCTTTCTTGAAGCCCTGCTGAAATAAGTACTTGTCCAATCTAGCATACTAGGCTCTAGGTGCTTGCTTAAGACCATAAAGAGCCTTCTTGAGTCTACACACCATATCCAGATCTTCTAAAATCTGGAAACCATCTGGTTGTTCAATTTAAACCTCTTCTTCTAGGTCACCATTCAAAAATGTTGACTTAACATCCATATGATATACCTTGAAGTTCTTATGAGCAACAAGAGCAAGGAACATTCTGATTGCCTCCATCCTTGCTACCGGAGCATAAGTATCCTCAAAATCAATAGCTTCAACTTGTGTATATTCTTTGCATACCAGTTTTACCTTATTCATTACAACTTCACCTGCTTCATTCAGTTTGTTCTGGAACACCCATTTTTTCCTATAACATTCTTGTTTGCTAGTCTGGGAACCAATTCCCATGTCTATTTTTTCTCAATCTGATCAAATTCTTCTTCCATGGATTTTATCCATCCAACATCCTTGCTGGCATCAACAAAGTTTTTGGGTTCCACTTTTGATAACAAACACAAGTTCACTTGCTCACATACATTTGCAAAACTTCTCTTGGTCAACACACCCTTATTCTTGTCTCCAATGATCTGATCTCCTGAATGATTCTTCTAAACATACTTTGCTGGAGTCTTATGTATTTGCTCTGGTTCTTGTTTTGGTTCCTTTTCTTCTTTTACTTCTTAGATTCTTCATCTATAATGCACTGAAAGATATCAGTTTCAGAGTCCTCTGATTCATGTGAGATTTGATATAGGTCTTCATCTACCTTGACATCTGTGCTTTTCCAACCTCTTGTTGTAGCATCTATAAGCCTTGCTTTTGTTTGAGTAGCCAAGAAAGATTCCTTCATCACTTCTTGAATCAAACTTTCCTAGGTCTTCTTCATCTCTTCTGATATAGCATTTACTACCAAAGATCATGAAGTATCTGACTGTGGGAGTTCTTCCATACCATAGCTCATTTGGAGTCTTAGTGTTGTTGACCCTTAGTTGCACTCTATTAATCTAATAGACAGCAGTATGAACTGCATCCTTCTAGTACATATCAGGCAGATTTGCATCTTTCAACATTGCCCTAGACATCTCTTGCATAGTCTTGTTCTTTCTTTCCACAACCCCATTTTGTTGAGGCTTCCTAAGAGCTAATAGATGTCTCCTAATACCATGATCTTCACAAAATCTTTCAAATTCATTTGAATTAAATTCACCTCCTCTGTCAGACCTCAAAAATTTAATTTTAGCATTTATTTCATTCTCAACCAAAGCTTTGAACACTTTAAATTTATCAAGGGCATCTAATTTTTCTCTTAATAAAATAACCCAAGTCATTCTAGAATAATCATCAATAAGCAACATGAAATACCTCTCACCTTGTTTACTCTTTACTCTTGTAGGGCGACATAGATCAGTTTGAATCAACTCCAATGGATTTGAAGAAGAATACTCCTTGCTTTTGAAATTTGTCTTTGTCTACTTTCCCATTTGACATTCTCTGCATACTGCATTTGTAGGCTTGATTATCTTATGCATATCTCTCATTGTATGAGTAGATATGGTCTTTACCATATTATCAAAATTGTTGTGTCCCATTCTCTTATGTGATAGCCAACTCTCACTGGATTGAGGCAACAAACATGTTCTTCCATTTACCTCCTTTAGGTGATAGATGTCACCATATGTCTTGATATCTTCTGCCACTAATTTTCCAGATCCTGCCTTCCTGATCTCACAACCTTTGGCGTGAAAGGTGAGATTATACCCTTTGTTGCACATTTGACTAACACTAAGAAGATTGTGTTTTAACCCTTTGACATATAGGACATCCTCAGTCCTATTCTTCCCATCAATAGATATAGCACATTTTCCATAGATCTGTGCTGGCTCATCACCACCAAACTGGACAGCACCGCCATCCCACTTCTAAAGGCTGATAAACTTCTCCTTGTCACCAGTCATATGATTTGAGCATCCACTGTCAATCACCCAAGCCTTGGATTCTTCTTTTGCATAAAAGCCAATTCATACAACCATTGATCTTTCATTGTTCTAATTTGTTTGTGAGGTATTAGTCTTTTCACAAGTTCTAGCATCATCCTTTTTGTTACCAACATTCAGGGCCATGAAAAGTGTTTCATGATTTGAATCATCATGATCCTCATCTTCTAAAGAATAATTACTTTCTATGGAATACAGACTTCTCTTGAACTTGTCTCTCCTATTATTACTCCTTGATTCTTTGAGAGGATATTTAGAAGAAAAATGACCAACCAATCCACAATTAAAACATTTGAAGGCTAACTTACCTTTGTATTTGTCAATACCTTTCTTCAGTCTTCTTACAAAATTTGTTTCAACTTCATCAAAGTTCCTATCTTCATTAGAAAGCTCTTCTTTGGTCTTCATACTAGTTTTGAAATCAGCTTCTTTCTTTGGAGCATCACTGCCAAACTCTCTCATTTCAAAGGCAGTAAGGATACCAAAAAATTTGCCTACAGTATAAGTATCCAAGTCTGCATTCTCCTCAATGGCAGATACCTTATGACTGTAGGATTTGGGAAGAGATCTCAGAACCTTTTTCACAATCTCATCTTCTTTTACTTCTCCACCAAGACCTTTAATGCCATTGGTCACTTCATTCACCCAGAGTATTAGTCTTCTCACAAGTTCTAGCATCATCCTTTTTGTTACCAACATTCAAGGCCATGAAAAGTGTTTCATGATTTGAATCATCATGATCCTCATCTTTTGAAGAATAATTTCTTTCTATGCAATATAGACTTCTCTTGAATTTGTCTCTCCTGTTATTACTCCTTGATTCTTTGAGAGGACATTTAGAAGCAAAATGACCAACCTATCCACAATTAAAACATTTGAAGGCTAACTTACCTTTGTATTTGCCAGTACCTTTCTTCAGTCTTCTTACAAAATTTGCTTCAACTTCATCAAAGTTCCCATCTTACTTAGAAAGCTCTTCTTTGGTCTTCATACTAGTTTTGAAATCAGCTTCTTTCTTTGGAGCATCACTGCTAAACTCTCTCATTTCAAAGGTAGTAAGGATACCAAACAATTTGTCTACAGTATAAGTATCCAAGTCTGCGTTCTCCTCAGTGGCAGATACCTTATGACTGTAGGATTTGGGAAGAGATCTCAGAACCTTTTTCACAATCTCATCTTTTTTTACTTCTCCACCAAGACCTTTAATGCCATTGGTCACTTCATTCACCCGGAGCATATATCCAGCAATGTCTTCATCCTCTGACATTTTTAAGCTCTCAAATTTGCTCTTGACGATCTGCATCTTAGCTTGCTTTACTTTCTTATCTCCTTCATAGATGGTTTTAAGTTTATCCCAAACTTCTTGAGTAGAACTGCAACTCATTAGCTTTGAAAGCTCTAAATCAACTAACCTACTCATGATAGCAAACTTTGCCTTGGCATTGTTATCATACTTCTTAACTTCATCTGCATCTATAGGAATAGAAGCAGGGACCGTGCAAACAGTCTTGACAGAGTCCCAAACACCGCACCCTAGAGAATTGATATAAGCTTCCATCCTTAGATTCCAAAATACATAATTTGTTCCATCAAACCTAGGAATCTTGCCAGATCCATTATGTGCCATCCTGGACCTTCCTCAAGTGGTTAAGCTTCTCTTAGAGGAACTTGGGTCTAATACCAATTGTTGAACACACCAAGATACTAAGAGGGGGGTGAATCAGTATCTAATCAATTTCAATTTTAACAACTTTGACTTATTTGAAGCATAATTAAAACTTAAGCATCACAACATTAACATAAACATGAAATATTAACACCAAATATATGTGGAAAACCCTAGAAGGGAAAAACCATGGTGAGGATTAACTCACAATATATGAAGCTCAAATAATAACTTTGTTTAAGGGGCTATAACCCAAGGAAGCTGCTACTCCTTAAGTAACTTTGATTTAGGGTCACTCCCAAGGAAGCTTCTACTCCCTGAAGACTTTGTTTTAGGGTCACTCCCAAGGAAGTTACTACTCCCTGAAATGAGAACACACTTACAAAAGATTACATTATGACAGTCTTTCTACTGTCTGAAAACTGACATTGAAGCTCACACTTTTGATGATTGCACTTTTGTCTCCACACACTTTCTTCTGAGGATCTAATCAGTTAGGCATACTCTATACTTGATCACTATCACAAATATGTCTTCAAGATGAATCTAGATAGCATCAACAACTTCTGCTCTTTCTCCTTCAGTCACACATCAACAATGCATTTATTTTTCTTTTTATCTGCTTGCAAACTTTTCAATCACATTGCAATCACACCTCACCTCACTCACTTTGATTCACTATTTATACATGATATTACATTGATTACATTGCTTTTCAGCTAGATACAACATGAAAAATACATTTACAAGTTGGCCAGACAACACACAATATGAAATGTGTAGAAGATAGGTCCTAAGTGAAACCACACGTTACACCAGTAGAAGATCCATGCTTTGTGGACACCAAACCTTGCTTAACCAGGTCCAAAACATCCTTGACAGCTTCAAGCACCAAGGAATTACATCCACACACTCCACTCATTTGGAAATAGGACAACTTTAAGCAAAACACATGAAGACTTGAAGTATAACGACCACATCAACTTGAAAACCTTGTGCGGTACTGGAAACAAGAAATCTATTCATGAAACTTTTCTAGATGAGTCCACATGACTCATAAAACATCCCCAAACACTCCTTTTCCACCACACATCAAAGAATTATGCTGCATAGCTTCAATCATTAACTCTGAGAACAATCTGTCATCTGGAGCACACTGCAACATGTTGTCATTTGAAAAAATGAGTTGTGGACCACCAAGAACCTTGAAACTACAAGGAAGCATGTAATATACATCCATAAACATGTCCTCAAAACTGCAATGGTATTCATTCATTTCCAGAGGAATGCAGAGCATTCCAATAGGCCTTCAACACTAGCATACTCTACTAGAATACATGTTGGTATTCTATCATGCATAACTTTCACAGAAAAAGGACAAATGATCTAAAATCTTGGAATTATCACCTTTAATGCCTCCTAAACACAACTCTAGAACTGCATAGCCATATCTACAAATGTGGAGGAATGTGGAGCATTCCACTATCCTATATAGAACATCTTCATAGAAGTAACACTGTCTTCAAACAATCAACAACAAAACACTCTTCCGGTAATACAATCATCATGGAACTTGGATCATACATACTACAGGCCATCAGTAGCATCAGAAACACATTTGATCATCTTTGTGCTTCTAATTCCCATCTTAATATGAACTATATCTTCTCCCTTCTCTTGTTGGATGGGACATGATATCCAACCATGAACTGTATCTTCTTCTCTTGCTCTTCTTCTTACTGTGTCTTCTTCTCTTTCTCTTCTTCTCTCTGAATCTTCTTCTCCTACCCTTCTTCTCTTACTGGATGAGACATGACATCCAACCATGAACACCATCACACCACCATGATAATGTTGACATCAATAACAACCTACTGACAGTGTTGACATCAATGACAATCCTAAGAACCATATGTGTAATAGGAACAATCAAGTGGTTGTGGCCTAGCATGTGAGAAGCCCATAGTGGGGAGTTTGTAATCATGGTTGTCATTTTGCAAGTATGAGATCAATGAGGATGTTGTTATTTTGATAAAATTATTTGTTATTTACATTATTTGATGTTTTGGCTACATGGTTGGACAGTCCTTCATTGCACCCTCTAGCCTTGACTACATCATGTGTAATGTATAATTCTTCTAGATGTGCTTTTGAAGTTCTGATTAGTTTATTGTAATGAATAATGACCTAATGTGTTGCTACTTTTACTTTTTGTATGTTGAGAGGCATGCTTGTTTCTAGAAGATGGTGGATTAGGGTTAGTTGGTAGATTTAAATGGTATACTATTGGAACAAGATAGTGCTATATTGGAAGGGTTGTTTTTTGGAGATACCATGCACATGCATAAGGTTCCACTCTAGAATCAAAGTTACTATTGATGCTCCTCAAGAGATAGTAGCCTCAAATAAACATGTTTTTGTGGAGTTTGCATTGTCACACTAAAGGATGCACATGCCATAGTTGGATTTCTATTGGTAGGGACACATCCGGTATGTGTTAACCTAGATATAGATGGTAAGAAATGTGAGATGGTTATATGAGCAATAGTTAGAGAATTTTGATTTCAACCATAGTAGTTAGAGAATTTGTTTCCATAATTTACCTATGCTCAAAGTTGGTAATCTTTCTAAAACTATCTTGCATCATTTCAAAAATCTTATTCCTCTCTATATGTGTTTGTGAGTCAAAAGGGTCTACAAGATTTGAAAAGACGAGAATATTTTACCACAAAAACTACACCTAGTGCATCTAGTGTGATTGACACACCCTTGGATCTTTCAATTCTATTTCATTCAAAACCTTTGGCACATGAGCATGGAGGACAACATTTAATCTTTTTATGTCATTCTTTGAAGTTTCATTCCAAGTAATAAGCAATTGGTCATATGCATTGTAAGTCAATGACGATGAAATATCAATATTAGGGCATGTAACATATTGAAACATGCAAAAGAAATGTTCTAATCTTATAAACATCATGCACACTTAAAGATACGTCTATTTTCTTTATCCATTTGTCTAACATTTCAACATTAAATTATGTTTCAAAAGTCTTAATTTCCACTTTAGTTTCAACCTTGAAAGGAGAATGTTTAAAATTTACATTAGGATTTAGAGATTCTTATCACCCATGAATTCTTATTTTTCTTCTTTTTCTTGGGGGTCTTCTTCTTTGATACTAAACTTCTTGGCTAGATCATGAAGCACCATATCCATGTGTATTTGGTGCCTAGCTACAAGCTCTTGGGCACTTGATGTTAGTCAATGTTTTCTTGAGATTGTATCACTATTTCCATATTGTTTTCAAGTACAACTACTCCCTTAGCTAGATTATCTCCATTTATTATTATCTTTCTCATTGATTGATTCCATTTATACATACCTCTGGATTACTAGGTAACAATTATGTCCTTAATAGGCCATGTCACTATCATAAAAATCAAACTAAAATTTTAGAATTCTCAAAATATTACTATTTGAAACAAGCTTTAATACCGCTATGATCTGTAAATTCGCAAGCACATTTGCTAGTGGTAATTACAAAACCACACAATTGTTGTTCCTACTTGAAATCTAGTTCAAATGATAATTTAGTATGCTTTTTTGAATTCCTAGAAGTAAACAATTGTTGTTTTGTAAAGAAAAAGATAAACATGAATTATAACAAAATTTAGTAATGGAAAAAAGCACAAGAATTGGTGCACCTCGATTTTAACAATAGAAACCCTAATATAGGGAAAACTAGTTGGAGGACACAAATGTTTAGTTAGCTTCCTTAATTTACTTATGGCCAAAGATTACATATAAATAGTATGAATATAACATCTAATGGTGTCCACTCCTATAGTCCCTCTATGTTCTACAATTCCCTTTATAATCAATTCTACACATTAGTTATACAACACTTAGGCCTACACGCTCTTGTTCACCTTTGACAACTTGGCCTCCTTTTATAAAGCTTAAGGAGTGACACTTCATGTATGAAAGGACTTCCAAACATCACGTAAATGAAGAGACACAATTGTCACTTTACATGTACAAGTTTTCATGGTGAAACCACCACTTTGTATAAATTGATGGTTGCAATTTCCCTTGGCATTTTGAAACCATTGTTTGTGATACATGGTGGTTTCATTACCAACATCTTGTCACCCATTTGAATAGGTTGTATATGTTAGTGTGAAAAAAGGTGTTTTACCTAACTAGTTTACTATTTGGTCCTATTCACACTTGCATACTTAAGCTTACTTAGGTCATTTTTATTTTTGTCTCGAGTCAAAGAAATGAGACACTTGTCATGATCTTAGTATGACTTAGGGTTTCATCCTTGTCTTTATAACAAGGGTTTCATCATTGTATTGTTGTGCCATTTTGTATGCACCTAATCAATTTCTTGGTTTCATGGCATTTCCATTGCTTCTCTCGTGTGGAAGGTTGTTTTGGTTGCAAGTGATCCTTGGCTCCTACGGAATTTCTCATAAATTCTTACAATATATGATACTTCCATATTTAAGACACGCTATCCCCAACGGATTTGTTAATATTAAAGAATTATTCTATTATAAGCCCTACTACTGACCGGTTCATGGTTGACTAGTGAAAGAGTTTTTTTTCCCAATCCTTAGGGATCAATTGTAATGATAAATGCTAATGTACATAAATGGATATATTTAAATTTTACCCATAAACGATAATGCACACAACGGGTTTGATATATTATGATAAGGCACTACGAAGCATAGAGTACGCAAGCACTCTTGTGTACATTGTGATGACTATCAAATCCTTGGAAAGCAATGATGGGCTATGGTGATATTGTGCTCTATATACCCTTGCTAAGACACCAAGATATACAACATACAATCTATGACCAAATTAATGTTCTAGAAAGAACTTTTTTTTCCTTTCGGGTGAATGGTTACAATCCTTCATTATCTCCATCCAGATCAACAATTTAACTCGGATAACAAACACCTTAACACCAATTACAAGTCTTTGATATACAAATGGACAACCACAATTTGTCTAACCACCCGAGAACTTTGTATGACTATATACCCAATTCACCACAGATTGAGTTACACTTGTTGGTGGGAAGTTCATTCTAATAAGTTATAGTTGTATAGATATCTCGTCTATCAAAGTTTCCTCCTTTAACCAATGGTCTGGAATTTATCCAAAAAGAGGCAATTCAGTAACGTAATTATGTTGTGAAGTGAATAATGATTGAAGGGAGGATGGGACAATTGCGATAAGCTTTAATTTAAGAGAGCAGGTGTGAACGGTCGCATCTACAGTGCAGGTGGTACCGCCGCCGTTAGAAGCACTATAATTTTGTCTCCTAAGCAAAGCTCGTTTAAACGACAAGAAAAGTATTGGGAGTCATATCAGTCGTATCAGTCATATCAGAGAATCACATCGGAAAAAACATTTGTTTAACCATTTGTGGTTTTATAAACTTTCGCGTTTTACAAAAAGTACCGGAATACGTTTGCCGGAGTTTCTAGGTGAAGGATAATAAAAGACACCCTACAAAATAATGATAGACATTTAAATATTAAATAAAAGAGTATAAAATAATTAGAGGGATTAGTTGAGATAGAAAATAAATGTCTTAAAATAAAATGAAATTGAGAAATATTAGGGTTTATTTTGAAATTGATATGTGGAGTTTGGATGTTGCGGTATTGTGATAGAGACAAAAATTGGAATTTAGAATTTGATCTAGTGTCAAAAACCACAGAGGATTGAACTTTGGGGATTTGAGGATCTGCAATACAATCACACTTGCAATCCGGTCCACTTGTTGTTGCAATTCTCTAATGATGGTGTTGGTTTCATCTTAGACAGAAATAGACCTTTAGTGCTTGTTAAGAATGTTTTGCTTGGATGATATTCATATAAGCAAAATAATGTGGTGGGTACTAAGGAGCACCATTAGGAACCTGTTATGGGTGTGATGAAGTGTGAAACTTCCTTAATACTTAGACAAAGTCTTAGGTTTTGTTAACGATAGTAAAAAGAGATAAAGGGTGGTAATGGATCTGTCGATGTAAGTGGTGGCAATGAGTGTTGTTGAGTTGATTGTTGAATGTTGTTGATGTTCAATGCAAGTAGATGTGTGACTCTGTCTAGTAGATGACCTTATTATTTGATTATTTGCTAATGTTTCAAGGCTAACCCTTTGATGACCTTAAAGTATATTGTGATCATATGTGGTTTCATTTCTAGAATTTACTATCCAAATGATGAATACTTCATGCACTTTAGTGACATACAAATTGTTATTCTTTTAATGTTTACATCTGCTTTTTAAAAAAAAATATCACAACTTAGTCTATGTTATAACTTACCTTGATTCTCAATGCAATATTTTTATCCATATCATTGGTCTATGTGACTCTTTTGAATGTATATGATGTTATATTTATCATAATGTACTTTATTTCACTAACCTTAGTTAAAGATGTATTTTATTTGATGTGATTCTATTAGTTTAGTTAAATTTGATTCATTCCTTTAGAGTAGATTTATTTTGGAGCGATGATTTTTCATTGAATTAAATATATCATTTTTCATATTACTCCTTTTTGGTATTCAATCAATAACATTTACAATCAAGTAATCCGATTAAAGTGTAGATTAGTAGTTATCCCATCTTTTCAATTCGTAAACAAAGTAGGTCTCTTCTATAACTTCTCAATTATGATCAAGAATTAAAGTAGATTAATTGACTCAAAATTTCCTAGAATTTGCTAGGCTAAAACACACACTCTCTCTCACACACACAATAGCTTACCTTAGTAGTTAAACTATATATTTTGCACCTAAATTAGTCATCTAGTTAAAATGTCCCTTTATGATTAAACTACTATGATTCTTCTTAAACCTTGATGATAGGTGCAAGGGTCGATTGGTTGAGTTGATACTTTATTGACATCAAAAAATTTGGTGAATCTATTGGAGAGTAATTTTAGTCAGAACATATTTGAAACTTTTTTGAGTGAATTTCACTCATTTGTTAAAAAACCATTCAGAGTCAAGCACCTTTAGTCCAACCTAACCATGATTTTTCTAGCCAACAAGGTGATCTTTTGACTAACTTATCTTCTTATTTTTGTATAACAGAATTTTTTATACTTAATTTTATAACACTTTGATTATCCTTGACCAAATTAAAGAGCACAATTTCTTTTTTTATTGTGGAGAATAGAAGAAATATTCAAACTCAAGCCCAAATCCTTCAACATTACTAAGAGATTAGAGATGATATAGATATATTTTTAAGAGAAGAAAGAGGAGTCTTAAGAACAAGCTCTTAACCTGAAAACAAACCTATAATCCTAAACCATATTCTAAAAGTTCTTCTGAATCCTAATTGATTTTTGAGTTTTTAATTTTCTTCTTAAATTGTTCTATATCATCTAACATACATGGTAGAATTTTGCTAATGAAGAAATTAGAGAAAATGGAGGTAATAAAAATAGAAGAAGAAATAGGAATCTTGGTTTACATGAGAATAGATACTAGGGAGAAATTATTGATGAAGAATATTCTAATCATGAAGATAACTAGAACCATCTTTGGCTTAGGGGAAGTCCTATTGGCATTATTAATAGACCAAATAAACTTCCTTCTCTTAAGGGCGTTTATGTCCCTAAATTCTCTAGTGAAATTCAAGAATCATGAGAAGACCATTTTAATGCTTTCAAACTTCTATGTGTAGCAATTGTTATTGATAATGAGAAATCATATTTAATATTATTCTCACAAACCTTGAAAGGTAAGCTATATAAAGCTTTCATTAGCTTTCCCCTTAAGATGATCTCTGAGTGGTGTAACATTGAGGAATGGTTAGAAGATTATTTCAAAAAAGACCATAGAGATCACTTTGAATTAGGTAGTGAACTTGTAAATATTTCTCTAGACTTTGGAGAGCCTAATTATCATTTCATTATGGGGTTCACAAGACTTAGACAAAAAATTCTAAGGTCCACATCAAACCTCCCAAGAAGCTTTTTTTATTATACTTCTATAATGCTTTACCCCTAATAGATAGGATGGCTCTTGAAGAAAATGGCATAATTGATTTTGATGATATTATAACTTTCTACATTTATTATGAGAAGAATATAAAGAACATTGATTTTAAATATAGGGCCTTTAATGTATCTACAAAAAGTGTAAACATTCTAGAATCCATGCAAAACCTTGAAAATGAGTTGATTGCTATCAAGTGGAAGTTGAATAACCAACCTTCTTATTCTTCTAGAAAATCCAATGTATCCAAGAAATTAATAAAAATAGAAGGTTTGTACTAAAACATTTGTGTAGTTAATCATAATCTCGAGTCATGTATAATAGTTTTAAAATTAAGGATTTTTTTTAAGGGAAACTATATTGATGTAGATTTCATAAACATGTGTAATTGTGAAGAATCCCCTGATGATTAAAAACAAGTTTTTGTCACTCAAACCAAGAGAAAATACTACTCTTCCCCACAAAATAACTCTAAAAATGTTGTTGATGGGTTAAAAAAAAGTTCAAATCAAAGTCAAATATCTTCTAAAATAACAACCCATGAATAATACAGATACACTTTTCCCAAATAAGTCATAATAATTAGAATCAAAATAATTTTTTATAAATGAGAATCCTCACAACACTCAAAATCAACAAAATGCTTATGATAACCAGTAGGGTTATCAATCCTCTAGGTTAAGAAATCACTCAAGACCAAACATTTCTTTCTCAACCTATAATGTTGTTTATGATATGTTAAATCAAATAAGCAATTTATCAATTTGTGATGCTCTAATATTGTTTGGTCAATTTGAAAAAGTAGACATTGCCTTAAAACATAGATGATTCTAGGGAAATAGTAACTTTATAAGAAGAAACTAGTGAGCAAACATAATCTATCTACTTGAAAAACTCACCTAGATATATTCCTCATTTTTGTGTTTTATTTATCATTATTAATAAAACTCCCCATAACTATATTATTGATACTAGGGAATCTAAAACATAATGCCCAAAGTCCATTGCAAATTAGATAGGCATTCCTTATGAAAGGTATTGTAGAAACAACTGGATGATTTTGATTCAAAATAGACCAAGATTTGTGACCAAGATTTGTGAGAGGTCTAGAGACATTGTTCTTAAGTTGGTTGAGGATCAAAGAGTCACACCCATGGGTGATGTGCAAGTTTTAGATATCCCTACTAACTATGCTATGATAGTAGAGGTACCTATGGGAAATTAAATATTGATGATTTATAGCACAACAACAAGATTCTCACCTAGATAATAAATTTGGATAATATTTTTTGATGGAGAAAACTCACAACATAGAAGTGGTGCTAGAGTTGTGCTCACTTCTCCTCTTGGAAAAAAACTTTCATTATGTTTTCAATTATTCTTTGAAGCTACAAATAATACAACTAGTTTGAAGCTTTATACCTTGGACTTGAGAAATCCATGGAGTTAGGAATACAAAACTTAAAGTGTTTGGAGACTTAGAGTTGGTCATTAATCAAGTTAAGAGTCCATCTACAAAACAAATTAGTTGTGTCTTCACAAGTACACCTACAAGGTATGGGAAAAAAAAAATCTACTTATTATTATTTAAACAAATTTAATCAATGTACTACCATGTTAATAACTAATCTAGTTGTAAGTTAATTTACTTAGGTAAACTTGTAAAAAAACAATCCAAGATATTCTAATTATTTTTGTTAAATTTCAAAACTCAATTTAATTCAAATATATCTTGGAGATTAATGATTGTTTTTCTTAATATTCAAGTCGACAAAATGAAATGAGTGTGGGAAATGTGTCAACCCCTTCAACTTCTATATAGAAGACTCACTAGGCCAAGAAAGATAAAATTAATTGAAAATAAATTGAGAAGACCATCATTTAGGTATTTCACCAAGGAATGTAGAAAACTTTCTTTGGAAAATAAATTTTGTGACTCTTGATTATTTGGATTCTAGTTATCTATATAAGTAAAAAGAAAATTCTATATATACTTGGATTTTCCTTTGAGCAAAGGGATAGAAACTTTGTAGTTGAACTTTCTATTAGTTTAATAAATTTTCCTCTTCATTTTTTTGTTTTCTCCTCAATTTTAGACTATGTATTGTAATTATTTAGATGATGGTGTTGTAGCTTACATGATTTTCCTTTAGCAAAGTGGTTTACATTTATTCCTTTGAAGTTTTCACTATCTATGTTTCCAACAATGTTAATTCTAGTTGTTGTAGAGGTTGTTCCATGTGTTTGTATGAGGGCGCTTGGCATTTAACATTGGTTATCTAGAATTGTAAACTCTCCTTTCCTCCTTATCCTATTTCAATTGTATTTTATTTCATTAAATAATCAGGCTAATTTAATTTAGGATTAGGATAAAAAATATTGTAAAGCACAAGTTACATGATTTTCACTGTCATGTTTTCATTAGGCCATGTTGTGTATATAAAAGAAGTGGGATCGTGTTACATGTACCAGCACCATATTTAATCTATTTGTCCAACATAACTAGTATACACTTTGGATATAAGACATATTTGCAAGTATCTTGAGCCTTAGAGGGTCTCACACCCTTTTCAAGAGAGCACTTATTTGCTCCCAATTTGATGTGTCAAAAGACACATCAACAATTTGGTGCTAGAAGGGGGTATTTGAGAAAATAAAGAAATTAACTTCTTGCATATGTGGTTGCAACATGGCATGGAGGAGGAATACCAATTACAAATGTTGGAGATGTTCATGATATTCCAAGGAATGTAAAAATGTTTCTTCTAAAATTTAGGAAATATGGAACAAGAATTGTAGATGAACATGTTCAAACAGTTAAGAAAGTCTTAATCCTCATAGGGGTTGAACATGGGGACGTTATCTATGGATTTTTTCATTTACTCTTGAATAAGTTACATATGATTGATTTTTTTCATTTTTCTACTAGTTTCATTACTCCTTGGGCTCTTTTATAATCTACTTTTTTCTCATATTTAGAATACCAATTGATCCTAGCATTGTTTGTTAATAATTTACCTTGTCTGTCATCAACCTAATGAAACTATTAACATTTTTAATACCTAATTTAAAAAAAAAAAATAGTTTGACTACAAACCCATGCAAACCAAATGAATTATGTTTCAATTGTACATTTTAGCACTTGTTTTGATGACTTCTATGTTTGACTAATGTACTCTTAATCTAAATAGATTATCTGATGTTTAGGGGAAAGTTGTCAATATGGATCAACAATTGATGCCATATGGGTATAGAATTATCCATCCAACTTTAAATCAATGATATTATGATTATATTCCCATTCTCAATCAAGTACTAATTAATCATTCCCAAATTCTTGGCCCAATGGCATTGTCATCTTATTATGTAATGCATAATTTTCCCATGATTCAAGGTTCTATAGTAACACAAAACTAGAGAACATCAGAGATTGATACTTCTCAAGATCAAATAATCCTTGCTTTCTTAAATACACCAATGATCCCACCAACTAAAAGTTAGGTTGATCAAACTCAATCCACGACCATCAATTTTGAAATTGATAACATTTAGAAAATAATTCAAAATTTGAGTGATGATTTTTTAAATCTTCAACGTAGAATCCGATCTAATATTGAAAATAGTGGTACTAAATGTAGCACAATTTTTTACTCCATTTAAAAAACAAAATCTGCCAACTACCTTTCATCCATGTCTTTCCCCTTTTTGTATATTTCCCTAGTGTTTTGGTGCATTAGCATTGATAGTTGACAATGGTCTACGAGAGGTTGAGTGATTTTGGTGCTTCCAATGCCTTGAGCTCCTATTACTAGTAGGTGTGTGTTGGTCTGGTAGTTTGATTGGTCTGTGAGGGTTCTCCTATATGTTAGCAATAAATATTAGCCCCAGGCCCCATGAGTCATTGGATCATCTTGAGGGAGTTTGTGCTAGCCATTTAATCTTCTTCTTTGTGTTATGAGCTCAATAAATTATGATGCCAACAATGCTATGTGGTGGGCTCCTACTATTCAAAAGAGTTGCCAAACATTTTGAGCTCTTGGAGTTGCACCATCCATTTAGTAAATTTTTAATCCAATGGCTCATGCAATCTTAAAGAGAATTTCCTAAAGCTATTAGTGAATGGTTGTGTCATTGGTCAATTAGGTGTTAGGTCACTTTTGATGGCTCCCTTTTATTTGTTTGTTTGTGCATGTGGATGAAATCAATAATTTCCTCTAGTGGGTGTTGTGCATAATGTTTCTAACATCTACCAACTATCAATTTCCATGGGATATTTCCCAAGAATGATTTTGGGTTTGATTCTTGACTTGAAACTTTAGGAGCAACCAAAACAGTTAGTGGCTTGGGATTCAATGCATATCTTCTTTGCACTTGTTGAGTACTCTAATTCCGCATGGGTTTGAATATTGACCTTGGGTCTATCATTCAAAGTGCAAATTCCCCTTCTTTCCAAAAGGCCGTAGTACTTTCATCAATTTAAGGTTGGGAGCCTTTAGTATTCACTACCACTTGGTTAGGTTGAAATAGAGCACTTCTCAACATAAGCATGTTCTCTCGATGAATAAATAAACTATTATCTAAGCATGGGATAGATAGTAGGAAGGATACCAAAATCCATGTCCCTCATCCATATACTTTGCACAAGGAAAATATGGAATTAGAAGCATTGTGTGGATTTTGCTAAGTGATAATCCCTTCCAATATTTTGATAGACTAAGGAACCTAATCAGGTAGATGGTCACTTGCATAAAATGAGTACGATATTAATACCTACTCTATTGATAGTCATCATTGTTATTTCCATAATACAATCTTTTAATATGTTGGACAAGTTTCCTCTTAAGAGCTACAAGCTTATTTGAGAAACCTCTCATTGTTGTTCTAATATTCTCCATGTATTTAAGGTTTGCAAAGTGATTTGATGATAACCAAACCCCAAATGGTTATGTAAGTGAATAATGTTTAATATGGGTGGAATTTTAGGCACTTGTTTCATTGATGGTACTAGTAGGTAATTAGATATTTGGGTATGATTAAATACCAATCATATATTTTTAGGTATAAAGGTATTCGAGGTCTAGGAGAAATCATAGTAGCTTGTATTAGGCTATCTTTAGTGTGATAATAGCTACATCATAAGCTTGTGGGTGAACTTTGCTTGCCATAGATAAAATCATGGAAACTATTTAAGAACTTAAGACCCTTAAATAATATAGGAAGTCCATACCAATGAGGGTGAACCTCTATCAATGTGCTTTCCCAAGTTTTGATAAACCCAACATTAAAGTTCAAAATAGACTCCATAGGAGATCTTTTTATGGTAATAAGATGCTTTACCAAAGATATGTTGTTCCTATTTTCTTTAAAATCATCATGGAGTAGTTCTTTTAAAGCATTCTAATTAGAAAGGAAACTAAGGACCAAGCCCATAAACTATATATTTGCCTTCCCTTTGAAGGATGTAGCAAGTAGTCTGAAGGATGCATATGGAGTTATGATGTCATGCTTGTCACATGTGTTTTTTACATTTTGTATGTGGTTTATTGGAGTTGCGGATTCATCTACTATAAGGTATGGCCATGATTTCAAGGCCAAAACTTATAGATTGTCATGTCTCATTTTTATGAACAATATGATTATTCTAGTTTAGTGAACAATTACTGTGATTGACTTTTACCTTAAGTAATTTTGCATGCGTGAAGGTAATTATTATGAATTATATTCATGAAAATTAGAAATTGATTTAAATGTTAAAGATTGTAGACACGATTACAATGATTTGCCTCGGCTATGTTTTGGAGACACTAACCTATTGACGTCGAGTTGAGTGCAAATGGATGCAAGTACTCATCAAAGATGGGAGCATGGCTGAGGTAGAGGTGTTCTAGCCACTTGGCAAGAACTGATGGATGGATTACCCTAATGCAATCACACACGTCATGTAGTTGCATATGCATTATCAAATGGCTTTTATTGCATTAATGCGTGGTTATTAATTGTTTTTTAATGCATGATGTGATTACTTAAATTTAATATTTTTTTGAATTGTATTTAAATGGTGTATTATATTTAAATAAGAAAATATATATGATTGTATTTTAAATTAAATAATAAATATTGTCTTTATTTTCAAATTATAGATGTTTGAAAGACAATATGTCCATTAGATTAAATAATTATATCAAATTAAAATAGATGTATATATATATATATATATATATAATATTTCTCTTCTTGATTATTTAATTGGATTTGTTTTAATAACAATAGTTAAATTATTCAAAATAGTATTATTATATTGAATAAAAGAATTAAAAATATATTTGTATCACTCGACAGTAAGCTAACTTAAATAGCTAGTAACTAATTTAAATAAAAACGATTGTGAGTTTTAAATTGCTTTTATTTCATGCAAATTGAAATACAAACTTCAGTTTTAAACCTAAGAAGAGATCGCCAGAATTAGAGGGGAATAATGGGAATAAAAGAAAGAGATCTGGGTTGCCGATGATGGCATGGTTCGGTGGATAAGTCGCTCAGGATGTAGTGGTGGCCACCAGAGTTCAAACCCCCGCTGGGCCAACGAGCTCGCAAGGCTTTACGCCTTCGCTGGGCCAATGAGCTCGCGGGTATGAAGTGTTCTTCCTAGGGGATGAGGTCCCCCAGTTATGGCCTCACCGGTTCATTGCTCCGGGCAAAAGCATTCACGTGGAGCCGGAGGGCGTGTCGCACCAGCGTCGCCGGTCATGTTAAAAAGTTTACCAGGCACATTTAAAAAAAAAAAAGAAAGAGATCTAGGCAGAAAGAGATACTTGCGATTTGTAGTTGAGAAAATTGGTTTTTCCTAAGCGACAGAAGCAAAGAGGAATCGTAGTGACAGGAGAGAGAAAGGGAGGCAGTGACAACAACTATGAATACTTCACCATTCAACGTGACTTATCCAGGTTTTTCATCTGGTTTTCCTTGCATTAAATAAAAATATTGATTTAGGTTGTCTTTAGATGGTTTTATCTATTGTTTGGCTGGGTGACTATAATTGTTTGGACGTTCCTTGTTTTGGCTGGCCATTTTCCTTCTTTCCTGGTTGTTGACTCTTTTTCTGAGTTGTCCCCCTCTTGTTCTACTTGAGCGACTTGAAAACTTTGATCGACCTGCATCCATTGGTTGTTTCTCATTATCTTGGCCGTTGTTTTCCTATTTTTTTCTAACCGCTTATTCTTTCTGGCCATTTTTGCTAAGGAAATCATTTTCCTTTGCTGGCCATCGACCTTCTTCATGGCTGATTTGACTGTGCTAGGGCGATCTGTATAGATCGACCCCTTGTTTCTTGCTGCCGCTAGTTCTCAGACTCAACTATGGGCATTGGATTCCCTTCCTTCTGTAGTTTTGACATTAACTCATATCTATCCATGATGTTCGATCTGCTAAAAAATTAGACTGAAAACTCTTAGAAAAATCTCTAGATCACTGTTAGGTTTCCTCTGGCAAATATTTTTATGACTGTATTTTTGTTCTTATGCTGGCTAAATTAGATTAAGATGAGGAAATCGACCTCTTTAAGTTGAACAACCTCTAAAAATAGACAAAAATCATATGTTCATGTAGCTTCATTTTCAGTTTTATACTACTATAGCAATTCCTTTATTATCCCTAAGAAACTAGTATTCCTGTAGCTTCCTTTATGACTGCAAACTATATAAATACCTATAGCAGATTACATGATCTTCCTGTAGCTTTGTTGGAAAACTTGTTTAGAACATTATATTGACTAAGATCAGAGACAATAGACTACTATTTTATTTTCCTTTGAATGCTGAAAACCAAATATATATATTCATGACCGGAAATTGATTAAACTATGATCTATGTTGATCATTTTATTTCAACAACTCCTGTCGCAGTTGTGACAGGAAGACTGTTTTTATTGTTTTAGACTTCCTGTCACTGTTATGACAGTAAGATGAAATTATAACTTAGAATGACTTTTGTATGAAGATGGTGATCAAATTTTGGATTAGATAATATATCTATTTGACGTATTTATGAGTGCAATTGTGTGAGCAAAGATGAATGATTTGATTGGAAAAGTGTAATTCCTTGAATGTCATTTGGGAAAAGGGAAATTTTAATGATTTATTGGTGAACTTGACTTTTATTTTATTTTATTGTTATTTACTTGTTTCTTGGGGAAAGAAGTAGTTTCATCTAGGAATTGTTATTGGGTTACTTTTGGGACTAGGATGTCGAATGTGGATATTCAGAGATGGCTTTTCCTCTTTTCAGGAATTGAACCAGGTTACTATTTAAGGATTAGATCTAATCGAGATGACATTGAAATAGATGTTTTATTGTCTAGCAAACATATTTATTGATATCTCTACCACATCTTGTTATGAAACAATTTGCTTTTCATTATTTAGAATTGCACATTCAGACATCAGGGTTGCATCAGGTGTTCCCTCCTGCCAATTGTTACCAGGTAGCTAGACATTTTGTATAGGGCTGGGTTTCTTTCATTTTATGAAGGGATCCGGGGAAGTGTAAATACTTCATGGTTGGGTGGAAAAGCACTTGGGCCATGTTCCCGTCTCTTGACTTGCAGGTGGTGGACTACTTGGTTTGTGCGGTTGAAGAGTGTATTGATTTATTTATTATTGTTGTACATGTTTATTGTACCCTATATTGGATGTATGATGGCATGCTTGCCAATGGATTTATGTGTATTAATTTATAGTGCTTGTTACCTGGATTAAGCATGTGATTTTGAAAGATTTAATGACATTGAGATTCATATTTATGAGATTATCATCTATCTGAGATATTGTGATTAAGTGGATTAATTACACCTTTTACCTTTGAATGTTGTATCTAAGTGGATTATTTACTTCATTTACTTTTGAGTTGGTTTAAATGCTTTTACATGACTTGTGAGGCTTTACATAGATCATTAGACTTTTGGATAAGTACAAGATTACTAGAATTCCAAGAAACAAAGAGTTTGACTCTTTATTGGGCCATCACATTCCTTTTTACAAATAGAATTGATGAAGGTTGTGATCTTTTGGATGGATACATGGAGTGGGCTTTGTAAGACTAATCAAGAGATCTAAACACCATTTGGCTCTCCTTGTCGAAGATAATTTCAAAATATTATGGGGTTCTATCTTAGTTGATTTTCATTGTAGATCTAAGTTTTGATTCTTTTCATGTGCTACTAATCTACAAAAAATGCAAGTTAATATAGACCTGCAAGTGAAAGAGGCTAGTGCTCTAGCCAAAAATATTTCTAAAATATTCACCAAATCTTCGTGAAATAACTTTTTATTTTTAGTGAGATTTAATTTATGAGGCTGAAGCATTTGTTAATCCTTCATTAAGCCCTAGATAGTGTGGGTTTATGTCCCACCAAGTATGCCAAAAAAAATTGGTGTGCTGAATTGATTGGTTGATATTGCACCTGCAATTAATCATCAAATATGAGAAGATTTTATTAGCTTTTTAAATCCTAAAGAAATCTCTAAAATAGATTGTATCCTCTATATTAATCTTAATAGTTTACTCTTAATTTTTTTTTAAAAAGTGTTATAAATCTATACTAAAATATGAAATGAATGAGAACAATATACCCAATATAACTAGCACTTGCACCCATAGGAGGTTCAAGGAATATGGCGATAGGAACAACTCAAGAGTTTAGAAAATTTTCTGGCGTGAATTTTTTTTACAACGTGAAACAATTTCAAGCACTATAATGCTCACGTATGTAAGCCTATCAACTAATAAATTAATAATTATTCAAACAAAATAATATAATACAAAACACTAACTATATAAATTTGAAATCTAATATAAATAGAACTCATTTATATATTAAAATAATAAAAAATCAACAATAGTAAATAGAACAGTAAGATCTTTCAATCAAATGCTTTCAATATGCAAGAGAGACACTTATGCCTTCAAAAGCTAGACAATATCAAATGTACAAAATTAATGCTAAGGCGAAGATTTTTGTTGAAACTTTGAAAAAGAGAAAAAATATGAATATCAAAATTTCCAAGCAAACTGTTATTTATATAATCAATGATAGTGGAATGAAACGTGCCACAACAAAATTCACTTTGATTAATGATCAATCTCTCTCCACCCATAAGCATCTCTCGATTAAACTCCAATTTGATCCATTAGAATTATTATACATTAAATCCCATTAAGTACATTGATTTGAAGGTGTGCGCCTTGTCTATATATGATGATGGGCGAGGACATGAAGTAGGATGGCTATGATTCTGATTATAAATGTAATCTTCATCCTATCTTCCTGTAAAAGGATACCATGCAGAATAATTAATTTGAGTTCGTCAGCTTGGTTTTGGTTTCAATTTGGAGTGTTATACAAAGGTTAAGTTTGGGAGATTGTTAGAAATCAAATCCTTTTGAAATATCACGTCTCTCCTCATCTATTTTCTTTTTAGTGTTTCTTCTCACCCAAAGGGTTTGGGGCCCAAAAAAATCTCTTTTTAAGTGTTTCATATAGTGTTAGGGCATGTCAATTCAAAGAAAATTGCGAACAATTTGAAGTGGAGAAATTGGTCCCCTCTCTTAATCAGGTGACACAATTAAAGTTTAAGAGGAAATTTATGTCTTACTTTACCTGACACAATTAAAGTTTAAGAAGAGGGAATTTATGTCTTACTTTACTTTACAAATCTAATGAGGTGATTATAGTAGCAAATACAAAGTGGTTTATTATGAATATTTGTAAAACTACATTCATTCTACATTTAAGTAAATCAATTATGATGATAAGAATGCAACCTCTAACTAATGAGTTTTGAAGGGAGATGCAAAATCATCCTCCATATGAGGTTAGATGTGCGATTAAGGTTTCTATTATTCATAATGCATGAATTATAAAGGTGATGTTAAGCCATGTCCACCAAAATGTTGTGTATTTATACCAACCATATTGTATTATGTTAGAGGTGATATGTAGAGTTACTAGACTCTTGGGTATTGGGAGGATGTGTATAAGTGCAATTATAAAGGGAGCATCATACTTAATTTAGTGTAGGTCTTTTTTTTTCTTTAGTTGGATATTATGTATTTTTTCTATATGGTTGTTTAGATTGCTTAAGTGTTAAGAGTGGTTCATTATGAGAATAGATGACATCTTCCATGAATATAACTCCTATCTAATTTTGAGTAGTTGGAGTTACATCTCTCATTAGTTGGTTTGCCTCCTCTCTTCCTTATATATGTATCCTCACACATTGCATATTCAGACAATGTTATTGTGAGCTTTCATTATGCTATTTTACTTCTCTCTTATTGTTGGGAACTAACTCTATTGTACTATTTTTATTTCTAATCATCTATATTTATAGTTTTATTGTAATGAATCAATGCACTATGTTTTAGGTAGCTTCTTACTTGTTTGTAGAAGCCAAAATTGTATCTAGATTTAGAGATTTTTTATTTTTCATGTTTCCATTGCATTGAAAAAGCTAAAGAAAGTCAATTTAGGCCTTTATTTTCCTCAAATTAGAGACCAAGAAGCCATTTATCAACTGGAGTTTTGTTTATGCTTACATGCTTGGTTTTGCAAATAGCTAGTTTTAGGGGTACTTTGGCACAAAATGGACCCTTCCATTTTGTTTAGAAGATGCCAAAACCTATACATTGACAATAAATTTGTTAAAATCAAAGTTAGGAGCATCTGAGGCAAAAATTTTAGGTCATATAGTCATGTGGCTAGATAGGTCTACATATTCAAAAAAATTAAAAAAAAAGATTAAAAATTCTTTTTTGGGTTGAGTTGGCTTGATGACAGCTCGAATAGGTCTCTTACAACCCAAAAGGGGTTTGGCCTAGCCACCCTTAGGCTTGAGCTAACCCAATCCAACCTGTTGGGACTCTCGTAGGCCAACACCATCCCTCCACCAATCCACTGCCCCTATGACCACTCCACCGCTCTTTCATGCTTCTCTCCTCAATCACCACTGATCACCTCTGCCATTCAGAATCCTAGTCATCATCACTACCACCACCACCTCTATAAGTGGCACTACCCACACTCAATCTAGCTATCACCTCCACCAACTATGATGCTTGTCCACCACCCTGCACCATCAGTCTGCCACCACATTAGGGACTCCCTATCACAATAATTTTTAGATTTGGAGGTGAACTTTGAGAGGCTAATTCTCAGCCATACAGAGGCATTTTTAGTGCATTTTTTAAATGGGGTAAAATTTTATGCTCTTCATAGTGGTATAATTGGTTTTTAGATTTGACTTCTCTATTTTCTAGAATTTGAGTTTTATTAAAAAAATTCTTTTCAATTGTGTTTTTTTGAAACTTATCACAATCCTAATTTTCTCAAATGAGTTCCTTTTTATGCCCCATTTTAAAAAAATTATATTTTTCTAAGCTCTACACAACATTGTAATATGCACTAATCATAAAGTGCCAAACATTGTAATCTTTGGGGGGTCATCTCACATAGTATCAAGGAAAGTTTTTTGTGTACTCCTGTCTTGTTGGTTTTCTGCTTCTTTTCTATATTATGGATCTTTTTTTTTTAATAAAAGAGGGTAAAAACTTTATTAATCAAAGAGAGCAGTACAAAGCATAAAAGTAGCAAGAGGCCCAAACTGGCCCAGAGACAACAAACAAGAAGTCAAGAAGTTGTCATGCAACATCTCACATCCTCCGTGACCAAATCCACCAAATCCTGAGCAAGATCCCTAGGTAAACTGTCCCAATCATCCACCAGCCAGGTCCCATTCTTCTCAGAAGCCCATTTGGCCAACCCATCAGCCACCTTATTCCATTCCTGAGGGATATGAGAGAAGGTGATAGAATCAAATAAATCTCCAAGACTGGTGATTTGCTTAGCCACCACTGCAAGTTGCCAACTAACATCATCAAACTGCCTTCTATTTATCAAGTCTATCACCACCTAAGAATTTGACTCGCAGATAATCTTATTCCAACCAAGGGCATATGCCTTCTTCAAAGCCAAAAGAATAGCCAAGGCCTCCATAAGATTATTAGAGTGCAGCCCCCTATATTCTAAGAAGAAAAACACAACCACCCCAGAACTGTCTCTACCTACCCCACCAATGCTAGCGTGCCTAGGGTTACCCCTTGCAGACCCATCAATATTAATTTTCAAGACTCAAGTGGGAGGGGGTAGCTAATGCCCTTCCCTAGAAACCTTCCTTCTAGAACACCTGCTCTGCCCAATCTTGGGCCTTCCGGGACCCCCAACAAGAATCCCCAGATTACGAATCACTCTAGTATCACCAGGATCCACTGGGGCTGTCAGATCACATTTAGCATACAAGGTCTCCTACAAAGCCCCAAGAATGCGAGACCAAACTTGACCCACTAGCAACTTCTTATCTAGAAAGACCCTACGGTTGCGCTCCAACTAGATGTGTCATATAATCAGACTAGGGGCAATTGGCCATGCTATGTGCAAAAATGAAGTCCTCACCAGAATGGGCTCAAAGTTCTGCCAAAACTCCTCCAGAGAAGAAGGGTGTCTGCACTGCAAACTCTAGGCCCCCCACCAAAAATGCCAAATAGTCCTAGCAAAAGGGCACTGGAAGAAAAGATGTGAAACAGTCTCAACATCTTTTAGACATAAGAAGCATAAGGAAGGACCTTGGAAGCCATGCTTACAGAGGTTATCCCCAGTCAAACACCTGCCATAAACCACTAGCCAAGAAAAGAAATTGCATTTTGGCCAAGAGAATTTATTCCAAATATTTTTCCACCAAGGAACCTTAGCGCTACCCCAGGCCTGTCTGTCCAAAACATGATACCCTGAAGCAATAGTGAACTTCCCTTTTGGATCCGGACCCCAAGCCAGCACATCTCGCTCTGGGAGAGAACAACAGACTCCATCAGCCAAAATGGAGGACAACTGCCTCCTATCCTCCAAAGATCCACCCATGGGCCATTCCTGCATATCCCTCCATTGGTAAATAATAGTCTGCCCCAAAGCCTCAGGGGCTTTGAAATCCATCACTCTACTCCAACCAGCCTGAAAAAAATCCTACATAAGTCCCCCAAGTGGGGGTGCGAGGAGAGGATAGGCGGGAAGTCATCCCAGGAGTCATACCAAAAAAGAGCATCAGAGCCTCTATTGCAGATCCAAAACATGCCTTGTTTAACCAGCACAACCCCCCTCTTGAGAGTATCCCAGATCATAGAACCTCTCCCCGAAAGACTAAAACGAGGCACCTCAGCGCCCTCCACCTCCCCAAGGTACTTGAAGGTAAGGATCCTAGCCCAATACTGATGTTGATATGAACACCATCTCTAGTATAGCTTAGTAGCCAAAGCCTATCCATTCCAATCTATCCTACGCAAACCCAGACCACCCTCCTGCTTTGGCCAGCAAACAACTTCCCACTTAATTAAGCTCCACTTCTTCGAAAGGAGATTACCCGACTAAAGAAACTACCGACAGAGGCCCTCAAAATCTTTGATGAAATTTGAGGGAGCCGTCAACACAAAGCACCTGTATATAGGAAGGGCCTGTACCATGGACTTCAACAGAGTAACTCTTCGAGCCATAGATAACCATATATAGGTCTAGTGACAAACCAGCCCACGAAATTTATTCATCACATCCTGCCAAAAACACCTAGGAAGTGGGTGCACATCTAGATTCTATATTATGGATCTTACATCTATAGCACCAATTCCATTTCTTGCACATTACAACTATTTTAAATGGAAAACTAAGGTATTGATTTTGCTAAAAAGCAAAGGATGCCATAAATATGCAATGGCAATAGTTCCTAAACCTACTAATGCAATAGAAAAGATTAAGTCAAAGATAAAACATGATGAAGTTATTGGTTTCTTATATCTTTATGTGTCTCCATTCATGCTCTTTCATATTGAATCCTTAAATTCACCTATTGAAGTCCAGAATACTTTGTCTACTTTGTTTGGAAAAAAAGATGTAATGTGAGGTCATCTCTTAGAGAATGAACTCACAAGTCTTAATCCTTGTAATTCTTATGCAATTTAGGATTTTTTCACTAAGTTAAGAATCCTTAAATCATAGTTGAAGTAGTGTGGGATAGAAAATGGGGACACTCAAATGGTTCTTGTATTTTTTATCTAAGTTGGGTCCTAATTACTCTATTTTCATCTCTACTTTTCATGCTACAAAAAGTGATCTTGGTGTAGCATTTCAAATCCCTACCTTTGATGAGTTTGTTGGCTCTCACACATTGAAGTAAGACAATCTCATTCAGATGGGGGCCCTTAAGTCTTCTAATTCACATGCCTTGGTGACTCGCTAAGATATAAAACAACAAAAAACTTCTAGCAATGAAGAAAATAAATAGAAGAACAAGGACAAGAAAGATGGTCCTAAGAGTAAGAACCAAAAATATTCCAACTCTCTTAAGGGAGATTCATCCTTTTTAAAAGGTGACAAACCTAAGAAAGAGACATGTTCTTATTACAAAGAGGCCTAGACATGATGAACACATGTGCATGAAGAATTAGATTGAACACCTCACTCATCTTCTTGAGAAGAACAACATTGGGGTACTTGATTTAGTCAAGTAGAGTTCATCATAGGATGAGTCCTCCAAAAATAACAATAATAAGGGGAAAGGAAAGGGCAAGGCACTTGTTCCTATTAGATCTCCACATTTTATATATGGATTGTTGACTTAGGTTCTTCACACCATATGGCTTTAGATCAAGATGATTTTACATCCTTGAAGCTAAGTCCCATGATGCATAATCTAACGGGTCGTGATGCTCCAACTATGATTTATGGGAGAGGGTCTATTGATGTGGTTGGTGATGGAACATTTTAGGATGATCTCTATGTGTCTTATTTGTTAACTAATCTCATGTTAGGCTATCAGATCACACACATAGGTTCAAGCAAATGTGTTGAGTTTGCTCTAGATTATGTGGTTATCAATGAGTTGCATAGTGGTTCCATGGTAAACATTTGGGAGGGAAAATCATTAGTCTCATCTATATGCATTTTCACATTCTATTTCTAACTCTTATTCCATTGCACTACTTACTCATTTTGGTAAAGTTGTGGCATGAATGGTTTGGTCATTTTAACTATGACTGCTTATAGCAACTTAGCCAATAGGGCATGGTTACAAGGTTGCCTTCTATTCATTTTTTTGATGGGGTTTTCCAAGGATACATTCATGGTAAACATCTAGAAGATAAGTTTGACAAAGGAAAGCATTGAGGGTTATGTACAAATTCTAAATTTGGTTTTCTATTACTTGTTTGGTCCATTTCTAAAGCCTTCTTTCAGTAGGGATAGATATGTTCTTACCTTCATTGCTAACTGTTGACCCATTTTTCCTCTGTCCAGAGCCAAACAGTCAACTGGTATTTTCCTTGAAAAGCCTTTGGAAAATGTTGCCAAAAAATGAAGAGTGTCAAATTGCCTAAGAAACCTTACCATTGGAAAGAGCTTGAAAAAATAGGCAGGTTTGCTTTTTACATCACCCTGAAATTTGGCCAAATAAAGAAGTTATTGATGGTCAAAGTTTTGGCCAACATACAGTTCAAACATGCATTTTGGCGGGCTTGAAAATCTCCATCGGCCTTAGGAAATGTTGAAAAAATTAAGTTTTATGCATTTTTGAATGTATATCGAGCCAGGGAAATGCATATACATTCAGGGAATCTTCCACAGGTCCTCGGGAATATTCCCCGTTTGTATATCGGCGATATGCAAGGAAAGATACAAGAGAAACATACAATGTATAAATATGCATTCATGGCATATTCCTCGAAGATTCCCCATTTGTATGTTTAGCGCTTGTATATTTGCCTTGTATGTTTGCACATACAAGCAAATATACATTCGCTAAATGTACAAAGGCAAATGTACATTCGTGGCATATTCCCCAGAATATTTCGTAGTTGTATGTCAGTAGGCTTGTATATTGCTTTATATGTTCGCAATATACAAGCGGAAATATGCAAGGAAAAGATACATTGCGGGAATATTCCTTCAAACATTCCCTAGTTGTATAAAGGGGTTTGTATATTTGATTGTATGTTTTCATACAAGGCCGAACATACAAAAGGTGGGGCCCGCAAGTTTACAAATGAAATTGCATGCAAGAAGTGCCGCAGGGAAATACACAAAGGAGTTTGTATATCTCAGAGATACAAATGGTAGGGCCCCGCATATACAAGGTGGGAATTGTATGTATATACAATTTCACAATACAAAGGCACAAACAGGGCCCGATATGCAAAGCGCCATGTATGTGCAGAAGGAGTTTTAGATGAGTTTTGAATGCCGATTCAGTCGCCAAGATGTAGTGATATACACATAGATGTAGATGCAGTATATACAAGCAGTTGACCAAAAGTTTGACCGCCTGTATCTTCCCCATTTCAGCGAATTTCGACATGATGTAAGAGGCAAAAGTGCATTTTTTTTGCCTCTTTCATTTGAGCAGGTTTTTGGGGGAATTTTCTAATGTTCAATTTTCAGATATGGAGTTGCATATTTTGGACGACTGGACGTTTCAGCGACTTCTTGAACAAGATATAGATAGTTTTTGCATTCATTGCTGCAGGTAAGGGAAGCTGCTCGCATTCATGATCAAAATATCTCCTCACTGATGCGTTGGATGGAGATTGGCGATGAGTAAAAAGCTACAATAAAGACTTGAAATATCTCCTATCTGCCCAATTCCAGATTTCGATGCCATAACTGATGCAGCTGGGCTGTAATCGAGGGAGATATTTTCATTTCCAGCTCATAGAGCAAATTTGGTAACCGCCTTAAGATAGTTTTGGAATGCTATATAGTAGGCATTCGAATGTTGTAAATAAGGTTGGAAATTTTTTGGCATTAAGGCTTTTCTGTTTCCAAATAGGGTTTTCATATGCTGTAACTGTGCCTTTCTATTAAATATATGCAAGTTAATTTTACCTCTTTACTGATTTTTCTAGTTCTGTGTGAATCTGCATATGGTTTGTCTATGAATGTTTTATTCCTCTCAATCATATTGCTTCTCACCTCTGCTAGAGTCATCTAACCTGTGTATGCCTACTTGCCATATTCTGATTGTATTGTGCATCCTTCAGTTCTGTGGAAGTTTCTTTAAATCTGTCTGGTGTATCACCCTTTTATGTTTTCAAGTTTTTATTCATTTTTTATTGCAAGCATTCTCTCTCCCTTTTCCCCCCAAAATTTAGTAGTTTTAGGCAATAACTAGACAAGGAAGCCAGCCTTCTCCGGAGGTCTGATCTCACTTAGCAAAGTCCCACACTTAGAGATCAGTCCCATGTTATTCCAGTTTGCAAAGGTTTCACAACTGTATGCAAAGGTGCATTTAACTGGGTGATAACAACTTTGGCACACCCAGTGGGACTCAGAGTAACAATCAAATTAATAGCCATTATTGCTGGTTTTGATGTGTAACCAGTAATTATAGACCTTTAAGCGGTTAAAATTTTCACATCTGGCGACTTAGACTGAGGAAAGACAAACAAACCAGTTTTGCTGATACATGTTTTATGAGAAATATAGCAACTAGGAGTTCAAGTTCAGGCTCATTCGAATATTTGTAGCTCTCTCCACCCAGAAGACTGAGCAGAGCTGCAGCAAGGACTCCATTTTCCAAAAGAGTAAAGTCAACTCCACCAAGTTTCAGACCAGTTGCTTTTGGAGTTCCCACAGTAACTCAAACAAATCTACCTATAGCTCTTCAGATGGCAAGAAATCAGCCATTCGTAACTTTTGATGGGGGTAGTCCTTTGAATCTAATGGTGCATGATGTGATACCAATGGTAGCCTTGAAGAATCTACCCTATTTCACAGGGGAAAATCAGACTACTCCGATCGAGCACATTAGAGACATAGCATCTTTGTGTGGGGTTCATCATGTCACTCAGGAGAATGTAGCCATCAGATTGTTGACTGCCTCTTTCAAGGGGAAGGCATTACAATGGTTTAGGAGTCTACCAGTGCAAACTATAGGAACTTGGGATGAGCTAGGAGAGAAATTAAACAAGCAATTTCAAGAAAAATCAGATAATCTATCATTGGTCGAATAGATGACCACCATAAAGAGAGCTCCGCAGGAGCAAATGATGGATTTTAACTTTAGATTTCAGAAGACATGGGACAAAATCCCTGCCATGGTAAGACTTCCAGCTGAATATGCATTTCTATATTTTTTGAAAGCCCTAAATAGTGATATTTCAGTAATGATTCAATTACTAGGAGGTAATAGTTTATCAGATGCATATGAATTAGCAATTAGGGCAGAGAATAATCTCATTCAGGCTGGAAAAATAGCACCTAGACCACCAATGCCTATCTTTCCTAAGATTTAGGCTTCTCTGCCTTTGCCAATCCCATGTTTTCCCCTTGTGCCTACTATTGCAGCATTACCAAATATTGCTAATTCTGAACCTGACGCCTCTAGTTCATCTCAAGAGTTGAAAGAGATAAAAACAGTCAACAAAAGATTGAGGGTATCCTTCAAACTTTTGGAAATGAACTGGTAAACATAAAGAAGCAACAACCCCAAAGGCCCTTTCAGCCTTATCAGCAATTTAGCCAAGGGCAGAATCAACCATTTCAAGGCCAAAATCAGCCGTATCAAGCTAATAGGCCGCCTTATCAAAGCAACTATCAAGGTGCTAGACATAATGTAAATCAAAGGCCTTTTTTGCCTTATAATCCAGCACCTATTAACACCGTAAGGGACCTTGTCCCTGTTCAGAACTACCTAGTAGCTGAATATGAGTGGTGTTACCCATGCAATCAGCCACACAGTCAAGTAGCCTACTCAAATGGAGTCATAAATCAGGCTTTAATGGTGCAAAATGTGTCAGCCTCACAGCCAAGTACACCAAATGATGGGACTGTGCAACAACATGAACAACCGCAGAGTGATTCTGCTTTCATGAATTGGCAGGAAGGTGAATTTTGTGGCATAAACAATGATAACACTTCAGTTGCAGCAAATACAAGAGCAAAGAAAAGGGGTTATGAGGTAGAACAAGCAGCAAATAAAGGAAAAGCATATGCTGATGTTCCTACACCCCAAATTCCCCATATTCTACAAAGAAATGACCCAGCAAAAGCAAGGGAGGTGCCTTGTTGGCAACCAGACGTTGCTACTACAAAATCAAATCAGAAGGTGAGTGCCATTCCACCTTTCACTATTATTGAAAATATGAAAAGGATGAATGTGACAATGTCTATGTGGGATTCTTTAGCCATCCTGGGCCAAAAAGACATATTGCAATCTGCCTTGTTTGATTTGAAGGTGTCCAAAGATACAACTGTTGACCCAAATAGGGCTGTCCTTACTAATTCCTCTAAGGACAATAGCAAACAGCCTAACAAAAGTACTAAGCCACTCCCATTCTATATATCATTGATAATTGGAGATAATTTAGTTCATAATTGCATGGTGGATAGTGGAGCAAGCAGTTCTGTGATGCCTAAACAAATTACAGACCAATTAGGGTTCAAGTACCAGCCTCTTGAGAATGGTGTACTCCAATTAGATGGCACAGTTGTTAGTACTGTGGGTGTAATAAAAGACCTAGGTCTTACTCTACATATCTGCCCCAATGTTTCTATCTTCCAAGAGGTCTTCATTATTGATTTGCCTCCCTTTTTTGCCATGTGCCTATCAAGAGAATTCGCAGCCAAAATAGGAGGATACCTATCCTCTGACTAGTCCCATATGTTTTTTAGGACCAAATATGGCACTAAGGTGACCTTAAGATCTGAATTGCTTTCCAATCATCACATAGAACCCTATACTCCAAGTGTGGTTAATGAAAATCACATTATTTCTGATGATCCTAAACTTGTGGCGGCTCAAGAGTTACAAGCCGAGAGTATACCAGAGATGTTATTAAGGGAATGGTCGTCAGAAGATGTTGTAGATGATCCTGAAGCACATATTCAAGAAAATGGTATGGGGGTCTACATATTCCATGAGCCTGAGGCAGCAATTCCAAGTATGGTAAAGGATGCAGAACAGAAGACAGAGCAGCAAGGAGAAGTATGGAAAATGTACTTTGATGGCTCAAGAAGCAGAAATGGATTCGGTGGTGGTGCAATGCTGGTGTCACCACAGGGTGAGAAATATTATGCTGCTTTCCGTTTTGCCTTCTCATGCACCAATAACACTGTTGAATATGAAGGATTAATTCAGGGTTTGCAATGGGCAAGAAAAAGGAAAATTGGTTGTTTGCAAGTATTTGGGGATAGTGAACTAATTGTAAATCAGGTAAGAGGATTGCATCTTACCAAAAATGATACCTTGAAGTGCTATAAGCATAGGGTATGGAACATGATTGAGGAGTTTGATGCTTTTAATCTGATTTCCATTCCAAGAAATCAAAACTCCCATGCTGATAGATTGGCTACAATTGGGGCACAATTTGACATCCCTAGTTACATTCAAAAGGAGAAAACGCAGCCTCATGTAAAAATAGTTGACAGACCCTCTATCTCTGACAATAATGTTCATTGGCAGGTCTTTGAAAGTGATGAACAAATTCTAAGATTCCTGTTAGAGGAAGATGAGTTTTCCTTGATGAATCAGGATAAACTCAAACAACAGTATGACAATGATCAGATTATTTAGCTGAAGACAAACAAGCTGCCCAAGGGATTGGTGACTTTGGAGTCTATTTTTGGTACCGATGATCAGATGAAGAAGACTAAGACCGGTATGCAAATAAAAGAGGAACATTATGAGGAGTTAGAAAATTTTAAGGGAAAACTCCTCAAAATAGGTAAAATCTGTTCAGCTAAGGACAGGAGAGCTTTTATTGCTCTTTGTCAAGAATTTAAGGAGGTATTTGCTTGGGATTATTCAGACCTAAAGGGATTTGATCCTCATATTGACCAGCACACCATAGAATTGGAACCAGGTGCAAAGCCTGTGAGGCAGAGGCAGATGCCCCTAAATCCAAAGCTAGAGCCCCTGATGATTAAAGAATTGACTAAGCTAATTGAGGGAAAGATCATTTTTCCCATCAAGCATACTTCTTGGGTCTCAAACCTTGTCCCTGTGAGGAAGAAGAACGGATAAATCAGGTTGCGCGTTGATTTCAGGGACCTGAATAGAGCCTTCCTAAAAGACCACTATCCACTTCCATCAATGGAGCAGATTTTACAAGTAGTCGTTGGCTCGAAGAGATTTTCTTTGCTTGACAGATTTTCTGGTTACAATCAGGTGTTAGTCAAGGAGGAGGATCAGTTCAAAACTGCTTTCACTACCAAGTGGGGCACCATGGCCTACAGGAGGATGCCTTTTGGTCTCTCTAACGCTGGTTCGACCTTTCAAAGAGCCATGGATATGGCGTTCAAGGGTTTGCTATACAAACTGGTGCTGGTGTACTTAGATGATATAACAATTTTTTCCAAGAATGCATCTGAGCATTTATCCCACTTAAGGCAAGTTTTTGAGAGATGCCGAGAGTTTGGGATATCCCTTAATCCAAACAAATGTATTTTTGTTGTCCATGAAGGCAAGCTATTAGGGCATGTTGTCTCAAAAGAAGGCATTACTATTGATGTTGAAAGAGTAAGGGCCATTTTGGAGCTGCCTTTACCAATTCATAAGAAGGGATTACAAAGTTTTATTGGCAGAATTAATTTTCTGTGAAGGTCCATCCCTAATATTGCAAATCTTTTGAAACCTTTGACATCCATGTTAAAAAAGAATATAGCCTTTAATTGGACAAAAGAGGCCAGACTCAGTTTTGAGTCTATAAAAGAAGCATTGTCAGTTGCGCCAACCTTGGTACATCCTGACTTTTCTAAAGATTTTATTCTATATGCTTATGGCGGCATAGATACAATCTCTGTGATTTTAGTGCAGAAGCAGAGTAGTAGCTTTGAGCAGCCAATTTTTTTTCAGTCAGGGGCTGGAAGAATATGAACAGAAGTATAGCTTTGTTGAAAAGCACATCCTTGCGGTGATAAGGAGCCTCAAGAAATTTCGGCATCTTGTTTCCAATAACAAGATACATTTAATGGTGGCTCATCCTAGCGTGAAAGAATTCCTGTTGAGTAAAGATGTTAATGAGAAGAGAGTGGGTTGGATCACCAAGGTCATGGAATATGACGTGGATATCCAAGTAACCAAGCTTGTCAAAGGCAGAGGACTCAGCAAGCAGCTCGCTACTAGTTCTAACAAGGAGGATGAGATGCTTTTGACCATTGAGGAAGCACCTCAAGATAATGCAGCAGTGGCGAACACAGGCTGGGTTACTGATATGACTAAATTTTTGCAAACTGGCAAATGTCCAGTAGGTCTAGATAGAACTAAAAGAAGACATTATAGACTGCAATTGGTTCCATACATTTTGATTAATGGCACCCTTTTTAGGAAAGATTTTAATGGTGTATTGCTAAGATGCATTTCTAAAGATCAGACTGATAGGGTGCTACATGAATTTCACAATGGAGCAGCGGGGGGTCATTTTGCCCCGAGGATTACTGCCTGGAAGATAATGAGAGCTGGATATTACTGGCCCAGCTTATTTAAGGATGCCCATGCATGGGCAAGGAAATGTGTAAAGTGTGCCATTTTTGCAGGAAAGGAGAGGCTGCCAGCCTTACCTTTACGGCCAATTCAAATAAAGCAACCCTTCATGAGATGGGGTGTTGACTTCGTAGGACCCATTAATCCACCATCAAGTGCAGGCCACAAGTGGATTCTTACAGCTATAGATTTTTTCACAAGATGGACTATGTAGACACCCTAAAATGACCAACTTGTCATGCTACTTGCATTTGATAATCTGTCTAATCACCTGCATTGCAAACGTTAATTAAATAATTTAATTATTTAATTAATTATCACCAAATTCTTCTAAATCATAAAATTGCGACATTAATTAAATAAATCCTCATTAATTAATTAATTAAATTAAATTCCTCTATATTCTTCCACAATTAAATAATTTTAATTATTTAATTAAATCATTGTCACCTTCCAAAATTCACATCTACATTAATTAAATATATCCAATTATTTAATTAATTCAACAAATTCCCTCTTATCTAAAATTAAATAATTCTTAATTATTTAATTAAATCAAAATCATTCTCCCAAAATCATGCACAACAATTAAATAAATTTATTTATTTAATTAGCTTTTAAATCTTCTAAATTAAATAATTCTAATTATTTAATTATTTCTTCCAAAATATCTTCTCTAAATTTAAATAAATCAATTATTTATTTAAATTGCTTTTTCTTCTAATTTGAGTTATCTCTAAAATAACTCAAACTTTTTTGCTCATCAATTAAATATTTCTATATTTAATAAAGCAAAATATCTTCTTTTCTCATGCAAATCCCTTCTTCTTGTTTTAAATCACTTAACTGATTGCTTTATTCTTTTAATTGATTTATCTCTTCAGTTAACTTATTTTTCTATTCTTGATAACTCCTCTCATGCAAAAGCAAGCAAGACACATGTCTGCTTTTCATTCGTTGCACATTCCTCAACTTATCTCCTCCATTGATTCTTCTGAATTATCTGGACCGTTGATCGATCTTTGATGAAACCTATATAAACCCCCCTCATCTCCTTCATTAGCCCTCTCTCTTCGATTGTATTTTCAGGCATACTTAACAGAGCTTTGAGTATACACAACGCGTCGATTGAGCAACCTTACGATCATTTGACATTGATCTCTTGAGCACTACACTTGCTTGTTGCAGCTATGGCTTTGCAATTTCATTGAGCAATTCTACATTCAATCCAAAGGAAACAACACAAATTTCGGTAAAAGTCTTTATTGCATTGATTATTTGTCATGGCTTTTATTTAAATTCATTTTCTTTATGTTATTGGATTTTTGGTTTTTATTAGTTTAGAATAGATCAATTTTCCATATACACAGACTAAAGTAGTAGCTCTAAAGGAATCAAATGAAAATGTTGTTTTAAATTTTTATCATGACTTGATTTCTAGATTTAGAGTGCCTGAGTCAATAATTTCTGACAATGCTTTAGCCTTTGTTGGCCTAAAAATAACTGATTGGGCTGTCAAAAATGGGATCTATCTGAATACTTCTTCTAATTATTACCCACAGGGTAATGGTTTGGCTGAGTCTACCAACAAAAATCTCATAAGGATTATTAAAAGATCAATGGAGGACAACTAGAGGACCTGGCACACTAATTTGAAATATGCCTTATGGGCAGACAAAATAACTCCTAAGAGGTCCATTAGAAATTCTCTATTTATGTTAGTATATGGGAAGGAAGCAAGATTGCCTATCTCTGTAGAACTGCCAGCACTAGACATCATGAATCAGCTAGAAATGTTTGAAGAGGAAGATTCCATGGCTGTCAGATATGCTCAGCTTATGGAGCTTGAAGAAATCAGAGACAAGGCTATGAAGACTATGGAATATCATTAGCTTCAAACAAAAAGAAATTTCGATCAGAGGGCCACCCCAGAAGCTTTAGAATGGGTGACACTGTGCTTAAATGGGATGAATTCAAAAGCAGACTAGGAAAGCATTCCAGGTTTGACAACATGTGGAGTGGTCCATTTCTCATTACTGAATGCAAAGAGCACAATGCATTTCAGTTATCAAATATGGATGGACAAAATCTGCCTATCCCAGTTAATGGGATACACCTAAAGAGGTGTTTTGAGGTATGAGTGCCTTGTAAATCAGTAAATGAGGTCTCTATGCTTTCAATAAGTGCTGTTGCACATTAGTTTAGATCTGCTTTTGCTTTCCCTAAATGTTCTCTAGCATAGTTGAAAGAGTTTGCTTTCAACATTTTGTCTTGTTTTGGCCTTCCAAGTGTTCTTCATTGCTTCTATCTTATTTTGCTAAGGTTAGAAATCTCTATATTTCAGTCTCTGTGTGACTCTATGCCCAATAGATGTATAGGCCACTAATCTAATTGTTTAGTAGGCAAACATCCCATAGAGGTCGCCAAATTGTTGACCCATTTTTCCTTTGTCCAGAGCCAAACAGTCAACCTGGTATTTTCCTTGAAAAGCCTTTGGAAAATGTTGCCAAAAAATGAAAAGTGTCGAATTGCCTAAGAAACCTTACCATTGGAAAGAGCTTGAAAAAATAGGCAGGTTTGCTTTTTACATCACCCTGAAATTCGGCCAAATAAAGAAGTAATTGATGGTCAAAGTTTTGGCCAACATATAGTTCAAACATGCATTTTGGCGGGCTTGAAAATCTCCATCGGCCTTAGGAAATGTTGAAAAAATTAAGTTTTATGCATTTTTGAATGTATATCGGGCCAGGGAAATACATATACATTCAGGGAATCTTCCACAAGTCCTCAGGAATATTCCCCGTTTGTATATCGGTGATATGCAAGGAAAGATACAAGAGAAACATACAATGTATAAATATGCATTCATGGCATATTCCTCGAAGATTCCCCATTTGTATGTTTAGCGCTTGTATATTTGCCTTGTATGTTTGCACATACAAGCAAATATACATTCGCTAAATGTACAAAGGCAAATGTACATTCATGGCATATTCCCCATAATATTCCGTAGTTGTATGTCAGTAAGCTTGTATATTGCTTTATATGTTCGCAATATACAAGTGGAAATATGCAAGGAAAAGATACATTGCAAGAATATTCCTTCGAACATTCCCTAGTTATATAAAGGGGTTTGTATATTTGATTGTATGTTTTCATACAAGGCCGAACATACAAAAGGTGGGGCCTGCAGGTTTACAAATGAAATTGCATGCAAGAAGTACCGCAGGGAAATACATAAAGGAGTTTGTATATCTCAGAGATACAAATGGTAGGGCCCGCATATACAAGGTGGGAATTGTATGTATATACAATTTCACAATACAAAGGCACAAACAGGGCCCGATATGCAAAGCGCCATGTATGTGCACAAGGAGTTTCAAATGAGTTTTGAATGCCAATTCAGTCGCCAAGATGCAGTGATATACACACAGATGCAGATGCAGTATATACAAGCAGTTGACCGAAAGTTTGACCGCCTGTATCTTCCCCATTTCAGTGAATTTCGACATGCTGTAGGAGGCAAAAGTGCATATTTTTGCCTCCTCTTTCATTTGAGCAGGGTTTTGGGGGAATTTTCTAATGTTCAATTTTTAGATATGGAGTTGCATATTTTGGATGACTGGACGTTTCAGCGACTTCTTGAACGAGATATAGATAGTTTTTGCATTCATTGCTGCAGGTAAGGGAAGCTGCTCGCATTCATGATCAAAATATCTCCTCACTGATGCGTTGGCTGAAGATTGGCGATGAGTAAGAAGCTACAATAAAGACTTGAAATATCTCCTATCTGCCCAATTCCAGATTTCGATGCCATAACTGATGCAGCTGGGCTGTAATCGAGGGAGATATTTTCATTTCTAGCTCATAGAGCAAATTTGGTAACCGCCTTAGGATAGTTTTGGAATGCTATATAGTAGGCATTCAAATGTTGTAAATGAGGTTCGAAATTTTTTGGCATTAAGGCTTTTCTGTTTCCAAACAGGGTTTTCATATGCTGTAACCGTGCCTTTCTATTAAATATATGCAAGTTAATTTTACCTCTTTACTGATTTTTCTAGTTCTGTGTGAATCTGCATATGGTTTGTCTGTGAATGTTTTATTCCTCTCAATCATATTGCTTCTCACCTCTGCTAGAGTCATCTAACCTGTGTATGCCTACTTGCCATATTTTGATTGTATTGTGCATCCTTCAGTTATGTGGAAGTTTCTTTAAATCTGTCTGGTGTATCACCCTTTTATGTTTTCAAGTTTTTATTCATTTTTTATTGCAAGCATTCTCTCTCCCTTTTCCCCCCAAAATTCAGTAGTTTTAGGCGATAACTAGACAAGGAAGCCGGCCTTCTCTGGAGGTCTGATCTCACTTAGCAAAGTCCCACACTTAGAGATCAGTCCCATGTTATTCCAGTTTGCAGAGGTTTCACAACTGTATGCAAAGGTGCAAAACTAGGTGATAACACTAACTTCTCTTGGTTTACTTAGGTGTACTTTTTTTTTATACAAGGAAGATATCTTTGAGAACTTTTTAGACTTCAAAGAACTCGTAGAGAAATAATTTATGAAATTCATTAGGATTCTATAGAGAAATAATGTTGGTATATCAACCATCAATTTTATAAGTTCTAGACTTCAAATGGAATTGACTTGTAACATGCAATTCCATACAATGCTTAAGAATAGAGTAGCAAAACATAAGAACAAATCCTTGAAGGAAATGGAAAATTACATGATCCACTCTAGTCTCTTGCACCAAAATTCTAGGTAGAGGTCATAAACTATGTGAACTATGTTGGGATTCCTTTTTTCAATCCAAGTATTTGCAAAATCTTGCTAAGTTTCCCCAACATGCTAATCTTACCCAATCCATCATGAGTTGTACCTTGTTCTTTTTGAAATGCAAGGAAGAAACCCACAAAAATGACTAAGTTCAAATTCTAAGTGTTGTCCTTGTATTTTCTACCTTTTCTAGAGTGTCAGAGTTTCGGGTTCCTATCTTCCATTGTGCCATTGATGTCGGCTCTAAATTTTGCTTTGGTTCCTTGCAAAATTGCCTAAGTGTTTCGAGTGTTGGAGGTTGGGCTTGCGGCCTTTTGTCTTCTTCAAAGCATACGTTAATGAGAAGGCCTGACCACCGAAGTCTGCCAGGGGATTTGAAATTTTTATAAGTGTTGCAGATTTCAAAGGTTAGAGTGGTGGTCTTTTGTCTTCTTCTAAAGAAAGAAGAAGGGAGAGGGCTCGGCAACTGAAGTCCGACAGGGCCTTTTTTCATCTAAGTGTTGCGGGCGGTGGAAGGCGGGAGTTCTCTTTTCTTCTTTCTTTCTTTTGGAAGGCAGAAGGTGAAAGGCCTATTTGCCGAAGCCTGCTAAGTTTTCAAAATTTTCTAAGTATTTCAGGCATTGGCGACTAGAGGTTTTCTATTCCTCTTTCCTTTTGAAAGACAACAAGCAAAAGGCTCGACGACTGAAGTCCAGTGGACTAATTTTCTTCTAAGTGTTTTGGATGGCAGAAAGTGAGAAGTTTCTTTTCTTCATCCTTTCTTTTGAAGGTGGCAAGAAGAAGCTTTGAGGCCTGACCCCTGACGACTTTCGTTTCTTCTATGTATTTCGGGGTCGAGTGGTCGTTTCCTTCTCTTCCAAAGTGAACAATGCTTGGTAAAGCCCCGATCTCTGAAGCTCGATGGTTTCCCTTCATTCCTTTTGGACTTTGGAGATTGGGGTTTCCTTCTTCACCTTTTCAAAAGCCGATTGCCTAGAGGAAGCCCAATTTAGCGAGGCCCAACTGTTTTGCCTCTCATGTTCTCTCCGCCGTCTAGAAACACCCAGAAAATATGGGAAAATATGCCAAAAACTCTCAAGATCACCATTAATGTGAAATGGGTAGCTGGAAATGATGTTTTTATTACAGTTGTTGGGGTTATTGGGGTTTTCCCACCATTTCATCCTCAGGTCTGAATTGTGAAGGTTATAAAAACAGGATTGAAACTCTTTTGAATGGGTTGGTTCTTTGGTGGTGGTTGGAGCCTATGCAGGTCCAGAATGCTTCTAGGACTCCAAATTATGCCATGTCCAGTTGCAGATAAGTAATGGAATGGTGAAACAAATGAAAGATAATGTGTAGTAGGGATTGTGTAGAGAATGTCTCCATGATAGTTTTATATATTTAGGGTTTTCCTCTTATCACATTTGCTGATAAGTTTGTATTGGACATTTGAAAATGTGACAACATTTTAAATATATTACAAGCCTTGTAATTATCATATGTTCTTGACATTTGAATGTATGCAGTTCTTTTCTGGATTACTAAGTATGTTTGAAGTACAAAACTTGCAATCTAATACAACTTATGCTTAGATCAAATTTCCTTTATTTCCTTTCCATTGTTGTCTTTTCTGTCATCTAAGACTCTATAGCCCAATTGGATTGGCACCAGTCTTGGCTGCATTAGACCAATCTCACACTATTTAAATCAAACAAATATTTACTAGTGGTTTAGGGGAAAAACCATCTTTCTTGTGCATGTACATTCACATAGTTTGTATCAACTATATAGGGGTTTTGTGACAACTAGTTGTTCTTGGTTCAGTGGTAGTTTTGGGGCCAAGACAATGAGTTGGGTTTGGTTGTTCATTAATTTTTAGTTGTTCATCTAGTTTAAACTTAATCCCTATTAAGGTATACCCCTTGGAATATCCCTCCAGAGCCTAGCTAAGCTCGAAGTGCAGGGGATGAAACCCACTCTCGTAGAGTTAACCTTCAACCCTCCATGTTATGTTAATGGATGAATTATGTTTACATGACGACAACCCTGGCCTTGTGAGTGTGATTTCGTCCTAGGAAATGGAGTTGTGGTTTTAGGACCCAAAAAAATGGCCTTGTTTTTGGGGAAGAGTGAAGTGCTAGGTTAGAAAGATGTATGGACTCTACTGGTGTGAGCAACCCAGAATTAGTTTTGTGGGCTTGAAGATCAATCATGCTTTAAGGGTTTTCCTCATTTAGTGAGGTGGCGACTTTGTTGTCAAAGAACATATGTTTGTTATTGTTGCCCCCTGGTTGTTGTTGGTGATTTGAAGACCCTATTTCAAGGTGCAACAATTGGTGAATTAAAGGTACACATGGTTTTCTTCTTGACCTTTGAAGTTTGTTGTTCCTGTCATGTTCAAGGAATAAATTTGTATACCTCTTGCTTTTGACCTACATTGTAGAATGTTTTAGTTATGGCCAATTGGTATGAACATGGATACCCTAGGGATGCTCCTTCATGTGCATCTTCTTATGTTGTAGACCCTAGAAACTATATGGTTTTTGACCATCCTAACAATGCATTTTTCAATCATGGCTTTGCACGTTTTACAAACCCAAACTTACATGCACCCTTGCATAATCAAAATGAGTCGACTAGGCTGTAGTATGACATTGAGAAAGGAAATCAGTTGCTAGAGTCTTTGTTGTAGCAAAAAAAAGAAGTAGAAAATCAAATCATGCTATGTCAGTCCAAGCCACAATCTAATGCCCTTCATGTTGTTTCTAGTAACTCATTTTTTTAGCCTCCTCCCATTACTAATGAGACCACATACAAACAACTGGATCTCTCATGGATCAATTATGAAAATTAGTCCATGCCCAATAAAATAAATTATCAGATGCCTTTATTTGATGGGTGTGGTTTATGATGGGAAGACACATATTGAGTCATTTTCAGAATTCATGGATAAATTTTGATTTGATGATGAAGATATGTGGATGAGATTTTTTGTTAGATCTTTGTGTGGAGTGGCATGGAAATGGCTTGTTGGTTTCCCTAACTATCACTTTGCCTCTAGGAATGACTTGGTGGTTGCATTTGAGGAATTTGCAAATGGTTTAGACCCTGCATTTCTTGTCCAAGAATTAGAAAATATTAGAAGCCATGAGGGAGAGTCCAACATGGAGCTCAACCACAGATTTGTAGTTTCCCTATCCCACATCCCAGAGGTTTTTAGACCTGATCTATTTGTTTGTATCGACATGTATATGAGAGCTTATGATGTTACCTTAAGCTCAAATTCTATACAGGAGGAGTTCAATCTAATGAGCATGCAACAAGCGTACTTGCTCATTGATTGTGTTGAGAGATTTAAGAGGGATACGATTGAAAAATCCTTATCCTTAGATGCAAAGGTGGCTAGTAATGAACATGTTGTTGTATGAAACAAGGAAATGGATGCTTCATGTGATCTAAGAACAATGTCAAGTGATGATTGCATGTGTAGGAAGGTAGCAGAAGGTGCTGGTGTAGTGTATGATAGTGATTTAGATGAAAATACTAGTGATTGAACCTGCATTCAATTGGATCAGTCATCAGTGGATGATGAAGATGAGAAAATCAATGATGATTCCCAATTTGGTGAAGATGATTATGACCTTGCTGCTTGTTGTAGTACTGTGGACTGCTAGGAAGGTATGAGCATAAGACACAATGTCATTTATGAAGAGCATGCAAGTCCATCAGGTAGCATAATTCATGATTGTCATTGGTACATGGATAATCCTATTTTTGAAAGTGACTTGGAGTTTAATGGGTTTGAAGAGCATCAATTCAGAGAGATATCAGTTTTGAAAGGGGAGAATCAAATGCCTCATCATCAATATAACCCAGATGCCCATCGACACCAAGTGGACAAAGAGGGGTATGTACACAATGATGAAGAGCTCACTTAGTCAGTTCTTAAGGTTGTTTATACTGAGTGTATGCATGTAAATGATATTGAGAGTGAACAAGAGGCTGGTCTCTTGTTTGGTGTATTGCTCTCTTTTATCTCTAATGATGACACTGAGGCCAGTAACACCTGTTTGCATGAGGATGATGTAGATATGGTTGCACTAGATGATAGCATTGCAAAGATAAATGATGGTGCAGCTAGTAAGATTCAATCTAAAGACCTTGCTTGTGTGAGTTGTGAGGATGAGGAGCATGCATGTGTATGTGAGACCTTGATTCAACTATGTAAGGGTCACTTTTATTCTCATATAGATTATGCTTCAGCTAGACTTCATGAAGGCACTATTACAATTACCAATGATGTGGAGGTAATAATTTCCAACTATGAAGACTCTATCACATATGCATTTTTAGAGCTTTGTTTGGGGTAGTTATCTCCTATTGATGTGGATCATGTTGAGAACACATTTTTGAGCTCATTAGTTGGGCCTGATAACATTGAAGCTGGATTTTATCGTGTGGGTCAAGTTTTTAATCTGCAAGGTGAGGAGGAGAAAATCATGAGTGATTTTCTTAGCAACAATTTTTACACAACAGAGTGTGTCAAGGAATACAAAACAAAGAGGTAATTTGAAGATTGTGAGTCTTCACTTGAAATGCCTCAAATTTTTAATCTATATGTTGATTATGAAGAATTGGATTTGAATCAAGTCTTTGATTCAATCATGAAGGAATACATTAGCATTTGTGGTGCAGTTGGGTTGCAAGAGCTTGAATAGTCATATGACATGGCCTAGCATGAGGCCACATTTGAACTGGATGCCTTTTAGCTTGATATTTTTCTTCATGCTGATATTTATGTAGGTCTAGATATGCATCATGCTAACAAGGAACTTGAAGGTGAGTATTGCTATGTGAATCAACATGATGATGAGCCCTATTATATATGGCTACAATGTCCTAGTGATAGTCATTTTCATTTTCAACATGATGGTATGAATAGCTGTAGTTTGCATGTGCATGCATGCAAGGTGTTTTTATTACTGATGTTGGGTGATTAATGCAGCAAAGGGTTGAGGGAGATCATCTCCTTCAATAGGCTTGTCTTCGACAGGGGCAAGTAGCTTCACTAATCTTTTGCAGGGTTGGCTTGTAGTGTTTTGAAATTTTGGATACAGTCAACTTTCTTTTGTGCAATCGTGCCTTTGACTGTATGTTTCCTTGTAAATATGTCTTGTGTTGTTCCCCTGTTTGTTTTTACCTTTTGGTCTGCCTAGATATTTGGACTCTTGTTGTGTCACTGCTTGGCACACGTCTCCAACCAGAGCCACGATTGGGATTCCTATTTTCAAGCCAAGTATTTGTAAAATCTTGTTAAGTTTCCCCAACATGCTAATCTTGCCTAATCAATCATGAGTCCTACCTTGGTCTTTTTGAAATGCAAGGAAGAAACCCACAAAAATGATAGTCCAAATTCTAAATGTTGTCCTTGTATTTTCTACCTTTTCCAGAATGTAAGAGTTTTGGGTTCCTATCTTCCATCGTACCAATTCTGTCGGCTTTGAATTCTGCCTTGGTTTCTTGCAAAATCGCCTAAGTGTTTTGGGTGTCAGATATCAAGCTTGTAGTTTTTTGTCTTCTTCAGAGCATGCATTAACAAGAAGGCCCAACCATCGAAGTCCACCAAGGGTTTTGAAATTTTTCTAAGTGTTGTAGATTTTAGAGGTCAAAGTGGTGGTATTTTATCTTCTTCTAAAGCAAGCGGAAGGGGGAAGGCCCGACGACCGAAGTCCGATGGGGCCTTTTTTTCATCTAATTGTTGTGGGTGGTGAAAGGCTTGTTCACCGAAGCCCATTAAGTTTTCAAAAGTTTTTGTATTTCAGGCATCATCGACCAGAGGTTTTCTATTCCTCTTTCCTTTTGAAAGACAATAGGTGGAAGGCCCAACAACCGAAGTCTGGTGAACTAATTTTCTTCTAAGTGTTTTGGATGGCAGTGAGCAGAAAGTTTATTTTCTTTGTCCATTCTTTTGAAGGTGGAAGGAAGAAGGTCCAAGGCTTGACACCTAGTGAATTTTGTTTCTTCTATGTATTTCAGGGTTGGATGGTCCTTTCCTTCTCTTCCAAAGTGAACAATGCTTGGTGAAGGCCCGATCTCTGAAGTTGGATGGTTTCCCTTTGTTCCTTTCAGACTTTAGAGATTGGGGTTTCCTTCTTCACCATTTCAAAATCCAATTACCTAGAGGAAGCCTGATCTGGCGGTGCCCAGTTGCTTTTCCTTCCCTATTCTCTCTGCCATCCAGAAACACCCAGAAAACATGGGAAAGCACACCAACAACTCTCAGGATTGCCATTAATGTGAAATGGGTAGCTGGAAATGATGTTTTTATTGTAGTTGGTGGGGTTGTTAGGTTTTTCCTGCCCATTTAATCCTCAGGTCTAAATTGTGAAAGCTATAAAGGTAGGATCAAAACTCTTTTGAAGGGGTTTGTTCTTTGGTAGTGGTTGGAGCTTGTACAGGTCCAAAATGCTTCTAGGGCTCCAAATTATGCCATGTCCAGTTGTAGATAAGTAATGGGATGGTGAAACAAATGAAAGATAATGTGCAGTAGGGATTATGTAGAGAATGTCTCCATGATAGTTTGTATGTATTTAGGGTTTTCCTCTTATCACATTTGTTGATAAGTTTGTATTGGACAGTTGAAAATGTGACAACATTTTAAATATATTACAAGCCTTATAATTGTCATATGTTCTTTACATTTAAATGCATGCAGTTCTTTTCTAGATTACTAAGTATGTTCAAAGTACAAAACCTATAATCTGATATAGCTTATGCTTAGATCAAATTTCCTTTGTTTCCTTTCCATTGTTTTCTTTTCTGTCATCTGAGACTTTATAGCCCAATTGGATTGAAACTGGTCTTGGCTCCATTAGACCAATCTCACACTATTTAAATCAAATAAATATTTACCAGTAGTTTAGGGGAAAAACCATATTTCTTGTGCATGTACATTCGCATAGTTTGTATCAGCTATATAGGGGTTTTGTGACAACCAGTTGTTCTTGGTTCAGTGACAGTTTTGGGGCCAAGAAAATGAGTTGGGTTTGGTTGTTCATTGGTTTTTAGTTGTTCATCTGGTTTGAACTCAATACTTGTTAAGGTATACTCCTTGGAATATCCCTCTAGAGCCTAGCTGAGCTTGAAGTGCAGGGGATGAAACCCACTCCCATAGAGTTGGCCTTCAACCCTCCATGTTCTGTTGATGGACTGATTATGCTTACATGATGACAACCCTGGCCTTGTGAGTGTGATTTTGTCCTAGGAAATGGATCTGTGGTTTTAGGACCCAACAAACTACATCTAGAATAGAGTTTCTTATAAATCCTTCAAAGGAATTACTCCTTTAAATCTTGAAGTAGTAGGAAACCTACAACAAAACACTTTAGGGTCTTCAAATGTCCAACATGAGCCCACATTCCTATATAAAAATGAAAGGCTATAGTTACTCAAAGAAATCCTTGTATCTTTGTGATCTATCCAGATAATGTAAATGGATATCAACTCCTTCATACAGTCACCCATGTGCTATTCATTGAGAAGATTGTTCACTTTGAGGAGGGATCTTCAAGTCCAACTCTTGACACTTCTCCTTCTTTAATCACTTGGGACACACTTGGGATAGACAATAATTCTTCAAATGGGGTAGATCCACACGAGCATATTTTTTATGATGAGGAATCTTCTTCCTCTACTTTGGATGATGAGAGTGATGATGAGGATTATCCTCCCTTCTCTCCTAGTCATCATTCTAAGGATGCAGAATCTCCTCCTGCCCCTCCTATTTTTGATCCACTTTGGGCTAGACAAATTTTGCAATCTACAAGTGATTGGGTCAAAGATCCTTCATATACTAGGAATACTAAATCATAGTTCTAGGCACCACCTCATATTTTTATTTCCTCCACATTATATTTGTAGTCTTTTCATGAGGCATCAAGCATTCATGGGTGGGATGCAACTATTTAGGAGAACAGTTCCTTGATGAGGAACCACACTTGGGATTTACTCTCCCTTATTGAGGGAAGGAAACTCATCTAATGTAAGTGGATCTACCAAGCTATTTTTTTGCAAATGGTCATTTGATAAGTTCAAAGCTCACCTAGTTTCTATGAGATTTTCATAAGTTCCTTGTATTGACTACATTGATACATTTCCACCTAATCTAAAGATGAACTCTATTTAACTCACACTTGTTATTGCCACTACACATTGCTAGGAGGTTCATGAGATGGACATGAAGAGTGCCTTTCTTCATGGGGATCTTGAGGAAGAGATATGTACATGAAGTAGCCATAAGGTTTTCTACAAGACTCTTCCTTGGTATGTGGTCTTAGGAAATCTATCTATAGCCTTAAATAGGCCCCTTGGGCATTGTATGCCAAGATGGATTCATTCCTTCTCTTAAAGTTAGATTCAATCAATTCCATTCTAATTAAAACATCTACATCTTATAATATAAGGATTATATCTTACTTTTGGTTTTATATGTCAATGACTTATTGATCATAGGGAGCTCTTCATCCTCCATTGTGATAGTGAAAGTTGCCCTTCATGACAAGTTTTTGGTGACTGACTAAGGTTTGTTGCATTACTTTATTAGGAAATTGAGATATTTTAGTCTACTACTAGGATTATTGTTGCACAATCCAAGTATGCACTTAATTTACTCTCATGATTCCATATGGCTAAATACAAACCTACTCTAGATCCCTTTTTCTTGAGTCAAACTTGAGGCACAATGTTCTACACATTTGGTTGATAATACTTTGTATTGAAAGATTGTTGGAAGCTTTATTTATTTGACTCATATGAAGCCTAACATTTCTTACAACATTGGCTTGGTCTCTCAATTTATGCATGAGCCCCATGAGTTGCATAGGAAGCCATTTAAGTGGATCTTCCACTACATTCACGGCACTCGTAGTCTTAGGATTCATTATGAATTAGACATTGATATTGGCTTGGTTGGACATGGAATCAAATTGGGTAGGCAATTCATTAGATCACAAGTCCACTTCCAGTTACAACTTCTCATTTGGTTCTAGTCCTATATGTTGGTCAAGTAAGAAGTATAGTGCTATTTCTCTTTCTTCCATAGAGACTAAGTATTAGAGGGTTGTGAATGCTACCAATGAGGCCCTTAAGATTCAACATATTCTCACCATGTTTTCTATTCAATTTTGTAGGCCATATACCATATTTTGTGACAACTAGAGTGCTATGTCTATCTCTCAAAACTCAATCCATCATCAATGAACCAAACACATTGAGATCCACAAGCACTACATTCAAGAGCTCATTCGTGGATAAGTCATAAATCTCTACTACTGCCCGAGTACTGAGAAAGTAGTTGACATCTCCACTAAACCCTTTATAGAAAGAAAGTTCCTTCACTTACAAGCTTTGCTAGGGGTGTGGGAGACTACATCTTGGGGATCTAGCTAGTCCCCCCCCCCCCCCCCCTCTCTCTCTCTCTCTCTCTCTCTCTCTCTCTCTCTCTCTCTCTATTTGGGGGAGGAGCTATTCTCTCTTTTATGGGCGACACTTCATCTATTTGGGAGGATCTCTATGTACATGGGCACCTCATCAAAGGCTTTATTTGTCATGATCTATCTTTCACCCACCTAAGCTATGCTTAACAAGGGCGATAATGTAAGTATTTATTTTCCTTAGTTGGATATTATTTATTTTTCCTACATGGTTTTTTAGCTTGCTTAGATGCTAGGAGTGGGTCATTATGAGGGTAGATGACATTTTACATGAATGTAACTCTTACCTATTTTTGGGTAGTTGGAGTTATATATCTCATTGGTCAATTTGCCTCCTCTCTTCCCTCTATATGTATCCTCTCACCTTGCATATTGAAGCAATGTTATTGTGATATTTCCTTATGCTTATTTTCTTATCTATCTTATTTTTGGGAACTAAATCTATTATACTATTTTGATTTGTGATCATCTATATTTACAATTTTATTATATCTAATCCTTGGACTAGGTTTTGGGTAGTTTCTTGCTTATTTGTAGAATCTAACACTAATGGTATTATAAAGTTCATAATAATATGAGAAATAACAATTCTCTATTTATTTATATATTATGATGTGGTTAGATTTGTAAATAATACCATCGTGTAAAATGTCCATTACATCAACTATTAAGACTTAGATGTAGCTTAAAGCATCTAAGTAGCTTTAAAAATGGTAGTTAAAGAAAAACCATACAACCTTTATTTAGATCTATTTGTGTAATTGGCATAAAATTTTGAGAATATTAAGAGAAGCATAAATTCTATTATGGATCTTTATTGTTAGCATTAGCAATGTATTTTACATAAACCCTACCAAGTGTAGAGGGGTAGATGTAGTAATTAGAAGATAAACCACTTGGAAAATAAGTGAGACAATTTTAATTCTTAAAATAAAAATAAGGGTAAAAGGTAATCAAAGATTTATTACAATGGGAACAAGATATGAGGTAAATAGTGCTCATCAATTACAAAATAAATGATGTGTTAGGAGATCAATTTAAGATTTGATGTCTATTTAGAGTAGACATAGGTAATTTGTACATCCATTCATTTGTGTCACACCAAGGGAAGATCCCTACATTTCTATATGAGGTAAGTCATGTGAAAGTACCAAGAGTGATTGCCATGATAAGATGCTAAGAAGAGACAAAGTATGAGAAAAGAGATGTAATACATATTAAATGAAGGATTAGATGGTGTCTAGGAGATATGATTTGATGACTTTAAGTGTATGAATTTATTCCATTTACACTAAGATGAATGACTCATACTAAACATTTTTAATGCCTAATGAATGGTTTAGTGGATAGATTAAGTCTTATGTGCATTACTTTAACAAGAGTTTGAACTCTTTTAGTTGGTATATATTTGGCTAATACAATATTATGTCAATAGTAAACATAGGAGTAAACATGTAACTTGATAATTGTCACTTAAGATAGCATATGTAATAGAATTAGGTTGTTGGGGAATATTTCCATAGTAATATCCTCTAAATATTTTCATAGTTAACTATTGTGCATTTTAGTGCACTTTTAAAAAAAAAAAAAAATTAACCTCTTGTTGAATTCTTCCTTTCGTAGGACAACTTTTATTAAAAGCAAGTTTCTTTATAAATTTTCCAATAAATTCACCCCTATTCATAAAAGTTTACTTCAATTGGATTCTTAATTTAAAGGGTTTTTAGAGCCCATGTGACAGTAAAAACTCATTGACCATTGATATTTCAATCAAAGGGTGTGGGTTGCATTTTTCAAGCAAATCCTACATAAAGGCAAGGCTCACCACTAGTTCACCTTCAAAAATTATTTTGGTAACATGATTCTAACCTTCTCGACTCTATTTCCCACGTACATGACTCAAGTATAGATGTATGTCATTCATTGTTTGAATTTGATCCTCTTTATTCAAACTAGGGAATATTAGATTGTGACGGATACCAATCGTTCATACCTTTTCAATTCCAATGTTTTTCAATTGTGTTATTTAGAGAGTGGTCTATATTTCATGAGCATGTTGTGGTTAGAGAGAGATTTTTTGCTAAACGAATAATGAGCACCGTGATTATTTAAAGTCATGCTTCTACCTCAATCTCACATGCTTTATTTCGAGTGTTCTCTTACTCTCACATGTTTTATTTCGAGTGTTCTCTAACTCATCACCAAGATGAGTATCTACCCTTTATGATATATATCGCATCACTCTTATAACCCTCATTCTTTAATTTTCTGGCCTGAATCATTATAGGTGGAACGATATAATGGTTAGCCATTATATATACTAGTATTCGCACCTAGTGTGCATACCTATTTTTTGGCCTGAATCATTATAGGTGGAACGATCTAATGGTTAGTCATTATATATATACTAGCAATCGCACCTAGTATGCAATGGGTATGCCGAGATAATATGTATAAAAAATAATTAGTGGTAAAAGACATTAAGTGAGAGCATTATAGAGAAAATAGGGAAAACAAAATGGATGGGCAATGATTGAGGAATCAAAACGGACACAAAAAATATTACAAATATATGCTCTTATCCACCCTCTTACATTATATACTTCAACTTATGTGAATGAACAAGGATTTTAGTTTCCTCTTTTCCTCAAAGAACTCCAGAGGGAGAAGTGAAAAGTGATAAAGAGAGGAAAAATGGAGAATGGGGGAAATATATATATATATATATATATATATATATATATATATATATATATATATATATATATATATATATATATATATAAGTGAGCATTATAGAGAAAATAGGGAAAACAAAATGGATGGGCAATGATTGAGGAATCAGAACGGACGCAAAAAATATTACAAATATATGCTCTTATCCACCCTCTTACATTATATACTTCAACTTATGTGAATGAACAAGGATTTTAGTTTCCTTTTTTCCTCAAAAAACTCCAGAGGGAGAAGTGAAAAGTGATAAAGAGAGGGAAAATAGAGAATGGGGGAAATATATATATATATATATATATATATATATATATATATATATATATATATATATATATATATATATATATATATATATATATATGTGAATGAACAAGGATTTTAGTTTCCTTTTTTCCTCAAAAAACTCCAGAGGGAGAAGTGAAAAGTGATAAAGAGAGGGAAAATAGAGAATGGGGGAAATATATATATATATATATATATATATATATATATATATATATATATATATATATATATATATATATATGTGAATGAACAAGGATTTTAGTTTCCTTTTTTCCTCAAAAAACTCCAGAGGGAGAAGTGAAAAGTGATAAAGAGAGGGAAAATAGAGAATGGGGGAAATATATATATATATATAGAGAGAGAGAGAGAGAGAGAGAGCCCTTGTCATAGTGTTTTGATATCACTTGGATTATATTGTAGGGATTTGTAGGCTTTTAGTTTAGGTCTAAGTATAGGGATAGAGAGGGAGAGAGGGAGAGAGAGATGGCGAGAGAGAAAGAGAGGGAAGGAGAAAATCCTAGAGAAGAGAGAGAGTGATAGAGGGAGAGAGAATAATAGAGAGGGAGATTGATGTAGAGAGGGGAAGAGAGGAAGAGAAATAGAGAGAGTAGGAGAAAGAGAGAAAGAGGAAGATAAAGAAACATAGAGTATAGAAAGAGATAGGGAGAGGAGACAAAGAGATATGGAGAGAGGTAGAGTGATGGCAAAATTTTAAAAATATAATGCTTGGCATAGTGTTTTGATATCATTTGGACAAGTATTATAGGGATTTGTAGGCTTTTAGTTTAGGTTTAAGTATAGGGATAGAGAGGGAGAGAGGGGTATAGGGAAAACTTTATAAATATAACCCTTGGGTATAGGGATAGAGAGGGAGAGAGGGAGAGAGAGACGGTGAGAGAGAAAGAGAGGGAAGGAGAAAATCCTAGAGAAGAGAGAGAGAGTGATAGAGGGAGAGAGAATAATAGAGAGGGAGATTGATGTAGAGAGGGGAAGAGAGGAAGATAAATAGAGAGAGTAGGAGAAAGAGAGAAACAGGAAGATAAAGAAACATAGAGATATAGAAAGAGATAGGGAGAGGAGACAAAGAGATATGGAGAGAGGTAGAGTGACAGCAAAATTTTAAAAATATAATGCTTGGCATAGTGTTTTGATATCATTTGGATTGTATTATAGGGATTTGTAGGCTTTTAGTTTAGGTTTAAGTATCAACATGCTACTAAAGTGTTAACACATGGGGTACAACATTACTGGAGTTTCTCAATATATTGTAAGCTTATTTTTAAGGAATATATTAAGGTTTACTTTTGGTGTTGGGTCTTGAGTAGGAGAGAACGATAGAGATAAGATATATATATATATATATATATATATATATATATATATAGAGAGAGAGAGAGAGAGAGAGAGAGAGCATAATTTGGAGGTCAAATGGCTAAAATTAAATTTAGACATGCTATAATTTTAGATTGAGATTTCCTAATTGTTTAAAAATATTAAATTTCAAGGGAATTTTTTTATTTGTTTGAATTTTAAGATGATATGGGAAATGATCTAGAGACCTCAAAAATGGTGTGCATTCTATGTCATGGGAGCCCTTTGTGTTCAATCTCACTCTAAAAAAAAATGTAAAAGGAACATGACATTGAATGCACATCATGAAGTAAGTTACATTGAACTTCACACAAATTTATGTAATTCTCTTTAAAAGTCTTTTTGCTCAATATTGTTGCTACCATCATGCATAGCTACATTTGCAAGACAATCTGATTAATTTTGTCATATTTTAGATCAAGTAAAGAGGTAGTGAAAGCAGCAAGCTACCATGCACAAAACACTGCTTACAAATGAGAAATGAATATATATTTGTATATGTTCATCTCTCCCCTTCTCTAGAAATGAATTTGACAAAAATAAGACTTGATGAAATGATTAATTCAATTGGAGGTCTTGATCTGATAATAGGTGGAAGCCCCTATAATCGGAGGTTTTGACAAAAGATAGACATGGAGAGAGATAGAGAGAGGGAGATTCATGGAGAGGAATAAAGATAAGTGATATAGAGAGAGAGAGAGATTGATGGAGAGATGAATAGAGATAACTGATATAAAGTTATATATATATATATGTCCATCTCTCCCCTTATCTAAAAATGAATTTAACAAAAGAAAGACTTAATGAAATGATTAATTCAGTTGGAGGTTTTGATCTGATAATAGGTGGAAGCCCCTACAATTGGAGGTTTTGACAAAATAGAGACATGGAGAGAGATAGAGAGAGGGAGATTCATGGAGAGGAATAGAGATAAGTGATATAGAGGAAAAGAGCGATATAGAGATAGAAAGGGAGAGAGGGATAGACAGGGCTCCAGAGATAGAGAGGAAAATTGATGGAGAGAGGAATAGAGATAAGTGATATAAAGGAAAAGAGAGAAAGAGATAGAGGAAGAGAGAGTGTGAGAGACATAGTGAGGGTAGGAGAGAGAAATAGAGAGGGAGGGATATTTACAAAGATAGAGGAATAGAGAAAGAGATATTGAGTAGGAGAGAAAGATAGAGATAAGATATATAGAGGGAAAGACAAATGGATAAAATAAGAGAGGGAGAGAAAGAGATGGGTACAGGGATAGAGAGGGAGAGAGAGGTATAGAGATAGAGAGGGATAGAGAGATATGGTGAGAGAGAAAGAGAGGGACAAAGAGAGGGAGGGAGAAAATCCTACAGAAGAGATATAGAGTGATAGAGGAAGAGAAAATAATAGAGAGGGGAAGAGAGGAAGAGAAATAGAGAGAGAGAGAGAGGAGAGTTAGAGATATAGAGAGTTAGAGTGATGGTAAAAGTTTATAAATAAACCCTTGGCATAGTGTTTTGATATCATTTGGATTGTATTGTAGTTATTTGTAGGATTTTAATTTAGGTCTAAGTATCAACATGCTACTAAATTGTTAACACATGGGGTACAATATTAGTGGAGTTTCTCAATCTATTATAAGCTTATTTTGAGGGAATAAATTAAGGTTTACTTTTGGTGTTGGGTTTTGAGTAGGAGAGAAAGATAGAGATAATATATATAGAGGGAAAGATAGATGGAGAAAATAAGAGAGAGAGAGAGAGAGAGGGATAAAGAGAGATGGTGCATACTCTGGAGGTCAAATTACTTAAAATTAAATTTAGATATGCTATAATTTTAGATTGAGATGTCCTAATTGTTTAAAAGTATTAAATTTCAAGGGGATTTTTTTTATTTGTTTGAATTTGAAGATGATATGGAGACCTAAAAAATGGTGTGCATTCTATGTTGTGGAAGCCCGTTGTGTTCAATCTCACTCTGGAAAAATTTGTAAAAGGAACATGACATTGAATGCACATCATGAAGTATGCTACTTTGAACTTCACACAAATTTACGTAATTCTCTTTAAAAGTATTTTTACTCAATATTGTATCTACCTTTTTGCATAGATACATTCGCAAGATAATATGATTTATTTTGTCATATCTTAGATCAAGTGAATAGGCAGTGAAAGGAGTGAGCTACCATGCACAGAACACTGCTTATAAATGGAGGTTATGATCTAATAATAGGTGGAAGCTCCTATAATAATATGACAAGAAACAACAAGAACACAAGGGATGGGCTAGAGGGGAAGCATTCCACTATTTTATATGAATTTTCATGGATTATGAATTATGTAAGGCATGCAATGCATTGAAGTGTAACTTGATAAAATAATGAAACCTTCATTTTGTACTAATTTAGAACTCAATAGATTATAAATTCTTTTTTTTCATAGCCAAGTTCCCATCCAAATAGAAGAGGCTACTAAAAACAAGTATTGAACATTATGGACATTAGTATTATTTTGATTATATGTAAAAAAATTGTTTGTACAATCAACATGTGACTAATTGCAAGTATGGAGAAAATTTATTTGTACAATCAACATGGGACTAATTTTAGGCTTGTATGTTGCCAACTACAATCCTAGGGTTTAGTTCCTGATTTCCTTGTGGGAAATTCTTTCCTCTTTAGAAATGCTTTCCTCACCCCATGACCATGAATCAACAACCAGGCCCTACATCGAAGAAGAAAAAATGATCAAAAAATCAATGAAAAACTACAGACGAACAATAAAAAAATGGTGATCGCAAAATAAAAGGATTGAATGAAAGGATAAAGGATGTGCAAAAAATCAAATTTGATAAAAGAAAACACTTAGATGTAGAAAATGATTACTATGAAACCCATCAAAAGAGAGAGAAACATAGAGAGAGAAGGGGGAGACAAAGAGAGATAAAGAGAAATAGAGAGGGAGGGAATGGTTGAGATATAGATAGAGGTAGAGAGATAGAGAGGGATATAGAGATATGGTGTGTGTGTGTGTGTGTGTGTGTGTGTGTGTGTGTGTGTGAGAGAGAGAGAGAGAGAGAGAGAGAGAGAGAGAGAGCTCAAATGGAGAGAAGGAGAAAAAGAGAAAGAGGAAGATAGAGAAACATAGAGATATAGAAAGAGACAGCAAGAGAAGGGGAGGGGGAGAGAGAGATGGAGGAGAGAGGGGAGGGAGATTGATAAAGGAATAGAGAAACATATATATATATATATATATATATATAGAGAGAGAGAGAGAGAGAGAGAGAGAGATACAAAATAGAGAGGGAGATTGATATAGAGAGGGGAAGAGAGGAAGAGAGATAGAAAGATAGAGATAGAGAGCTTAGATGGAGAAGAGGAGAAAGAGAGAAATAGGAAGAGAGATAGAAGGATAGATATATATTAAGAGAGGCAGATTGATATAGAGGGAAAGAAAGATAGAGATAGAGAGGTGGAGAGAGAGGCAACAAAAAGAGATAGGGATAGAGATAGGGGAGATAGAGAGACAAAGAGAAATAGAGAGATATCCCTCCCTCTATGTCACTTTCTCTATTCCTCTATCTCTGTCAATATCCCTTCCTCTCTATATCTCTATCCATCCATCTATATTTCTCTTTCCTACACTCGTTGTCTCTCTATCTTTCTTTTCTCTATCTCTCTTTCCCTCTATCATTTATCTCTCTCTCCTACTCTATATCTCTTTCTGTATTCCTCTATCAATCTCCCTCCCCCTCTATATATGTAGAGCTCTATGTCCCCTTCTCTCTTTCTCTCTTATTTCTCTATCGCTCTCTCTCTTACCATCTCTTTCTCTCTCTCTCTCCCTCTTTATCTCTTTATCTCTATATCTCTTTCTCTTCATCTCTATCTTTATATCTCTCTCTATTTGTCCATTTCTCTTTATCTCTCTCGATAATATCCTGAATGGAATATTATCTGATATTTGAAAAAAATATATTCACTTTAGCAAATTTCAACAGTTAATTCCACAAACCAAAAAATTCAAAATTGGATATTATTGTTTCTCTACAAGAATTATGTGTGCAGAAGTTATGGATATGAGAGCTACTGTAATGTATAAAACATATGCTAGGTCTTAGTCCCACAGGAGCACAATGTACGTTTAAGATTGATACTAATATGATTTTGTGATGGTAGAATTGAGACATTATGTACTAAGATGAAATGTTCATAGTTTTTAGCATGCTTAATTCTAGTTTATTGGTACCTTGACAAATTGTATTGGAAGAAGTATTATTTGTTTAGGATAACATGATCAACATAGATTGCAAATTATTGATATAAAATTTTAAGAGATACAGGCCACCTTTCTTTTGAAGAGATGTTGTCTCTCCTTATGCATTTACCTTTATATCTCTTTTGAATATTAGGTGTTTGATGTTGGTATTTTAAAAGAGAGGAAAATCAAGATATAGAGTGACAGAGAAAGAGAGAGTGGAAGAAATTAAGGAGAGGGAGATATTGAGGCATGAAGTAAGAGAGAGAGCACTTTCATTGTCAACAATTGACATTGTCATAGAACAATGTGAGATGATCAAGGTAATCCTAGTTGGACATGTTTTTAACTTCCAGTTTCTTGGTCGTCTATGTGATTGTTGTGAATCTTGTTGTCCATATGACCCAATTTTGTTTCGATCCAAGCCTCTTCAACAACAATTTTTATAAACAAAATTAACTGTTGTTGTTTTCCTCCCTTTGTAGGTGAGCTTGAATTTATATAAATTGGATTGAGTTGCCATGTAGTGGGAACCTTAGTGTGCAATAGGTATGCCAAGATAACATGTCGATGAAAGTAATTAGTGGTTCCTTTATAATTGGACATTGGACATAGAAATCCCAAAGTATCTGGCAGGAACAATTAAATGACATAAGACTTTTTCTGACACATTTTTTTCCCAGCGTGAGAATAACTGACGAGTGGAAGAGTGTAATCATGAATCCAGTAACAACTAATCATGTAGGTTAGGGCATATAAATGACATAAAGATGTGGAAAATAAATGAGAGAACAACCATCCTCATATCAAAGTTGCTACCACCATGGCAGAACCAGAGGTACCCTCAATTCTAGTTTTGTTAATCTAATTTCTAAGCATAGAGCATTAGGCAATAGTTTGAAGGACTCAAATTCTTGTCTTCTACATTGGGAAAAGTATCCAAATTCATTGATGTGTTGTTGCTTGAATCCTGTAAGATAAAATTTGATTTCTTAGGAGTAGAAGAGATGAGCTTGAACAACCAATCATGGACATCCCAAAAAACATGAACATGAACACCACTTACACATATAATTTGATTGCCTCAAAACTTCTAGAGCAATCACTTCATATTCACAACAACATGATCATCAATCTCAATGTTAATTTCTAGGTTTGTGGGTCTAGTTGTATTGCATTTGATATTGATTTCATTGGGTTACTTCAGTGTCTCATCCATTCGGTCTAGCCTTGGTCTTATTGAACGCTTCTTTCTTCATGTCCCCCATAAGCAATATGACCTCTTCACAGACAGCTACAACATAGTAGTCTTCTTATGGTTCACAATCATAAATAAATTTACCAAAGGTGAGATCCCAACAAACTTGGACCTTGGTTCCATTGATCTTGAAGCCCTTACGGCCTTGTTTCCTCCAAAAGTACCACAACTTAAGGTCAATATTGCACATTGATTAGTCTTATGGCTCATCCACTGATACACAAAATGTAGTGCCCCTCCATTCTCACCTTGGATGTGCAGGTGGTCTAGCTAAGGAGCATGAAGGTGAAGGTAAAATAATAGGAATATTTAGGGTATGTTAGACAGTTTATGTTGTACGATGTTGGTAGATGCTACATTCATGTTGGTGACATTCTTGATTATCCTCATGTGGTTTCATATGATAGTCAGTATGTTTTATCGATAATCTTTGTTGCGACACTGATGTTTACTTGAGTTATGCATATGTTATGACAACTTTATGGACTTAATTGATTATGTGGATCAATCTTATTATGTGCATCACATGATTATCTGATGACGTTTCTTATCTAGTTGATCAGCTACTGATTATTATGCGTGATGTGGTTACTTGTTTGATGTATGTTTGTGAGAGGAACAGTGTCACATTACTCATGCGTGAGTACCTTGCTACGCTGCGATTTCCTTTCACAGTGTGTTTAATTGTATGATTATATCTACATCTATATGTTTGACCATTTTTTTGGTTGCTGCAGGTTGCAAGTATCAGGCATTGACTCCACCTAAATTGGCAGGTCTGAACATGCCTTAAACCTAATGGAAACTGTTGAACGGAGATGACATATGGTCCCCTAGTTAGCCATCATCCTTGAAAATTATGAGTATCCAATTTTGCACCCAGTCAATGTTGTCTGTATGGGTGTAATGGTCAGTCATTGTCATTGTGGTCATGCTTTTGATTATGCATTGTGTCAGGTATTGTTCGGCATTTGGGTTATTTAGTTTGGTATTGTTTGATTGTTGCTTTGGTTAATTGTTGCATTAAAAAAATATTATTAGTTATGAAAGCATTTTTGTTAAATAAATAAATAAATATAAATGTCTTTATGAGAATTTGAGTTTATGGAAATAAATAATAAAAAATATATATATAATAATAAATGTAAATGCTAGCTAAAGATAAATAAATTAATTAATATAATTAAATGTTGTGTTAAGTGGCAATAAAAATAGATAATATTTATGAGTTGTCATAAAACTCATATATAGTAAATACTAAATAAATAAGAATAAAAATGATTCTTGTCTAGTTGTAAAGGAAATAAATAAGATTAAAAAAAGTAATATTTTCTGGTTTGGTTGTAAATGATAAAAAAAAATAGCAAATTGTAAGAAATGGATTTAGGCAGAATTTATTGCCTTTAATGGGAGGAATCTTCCGGAAGATATTGGGGGGGATTTCTCTCTCATAATAATCTTTAGCAAATGGAACTTTTGGAGGGGAGAGGATATGGGAGAGACTGGTTTGTGGCTGCAGTAGTTGAACCTGGCATCGAATCTTCAGCCTAGTCAAGCAAGAGAAATCAGGTTCCTTTGGTTCTAATTTCTGTCTTAGTTTTCTGTTGAAGCAAATATTTGATTTATGAGTTTTCCTGTCAATTGTAATTTGCTTGAGAGGTTAGAAGCCTTGTTATCAGATCCAATTGTGCATGTCTGTATCATTGCATTTCTGGGAATCACCGATTTCATCTCTATTTTTGCAGTATGTTGCGTCAGCCATAACTTTATTTTTACGAACTAGGTTCCTCTAATTTTTTTTTATATGGTCCACGATCTAGTTATCCAAAGCATATCCAAAAATCAGCCTCACCCAGTTTGTCATTCTGGAGATATGAATAGTTTGTGACTGTCTATCTCTCACTGATTTCATCTCTATTTTTTCAGTCTGTTGTGTCAGCCATAACTTTATTTTTATAAACTGGGTTCCTCTAATTTTCTTATATATGGTGCATGACCTAGTTATCCAAATCAAATCAAAAAATCAGTCGTACCCAATTTGTCATTTTGGAGATATGAATATTTTGTGACTATCTATCTCTCACCCATTTCATCTCTAATTTTTCAATCTGTTGCATCAACCATAACTTTATTTTTACGAACTGGGTTCCTCTAATTTTTTTATATATGGTGTACGACCTATTTATCTAAATCATACCCAAAAATTAGCCTTACCAAGTTTAATATTTTGGAGATATGAATATGTTTTGACTGTCTACCTCTCACCCATTTCGTCTCTATTAAAACAGTTAGTTGCGTCACCAATAACTCTACTTATTTTGGTTGTTTGTTAGGTTATAAGAAGGCTATTAAATCTATATAGAATAGAAGTAGAAGAATTCAATTTGGATAGAGTGATTGTATATTAATGTTGGTAAATTTAATTTAAATTGATATTGATTTTATTACGATTTATTAGTAGAAATATGATAAGTAGGTTTGGAATTTAGGTTTGTAAACAATGTATTTAAGATTTGATTTATAAGTTTGTTTAAGAAATTTGTTGATTATGAGTGGAATTGTATAAGGTAAATGGAACTTGTGTAAATTGTATCAGTGGTCATAATAGGGTCATGTTGTCGAGGTTTAGTTTTCCTGAGGCATAAATTAGTATGTCCTGATTTCTTATGTATGCGATGTTGTAAGTGAATTTTGATGTGATAATAAAGTCCTTTACATATGTGGTGGTTCATTAGTTGTATAAAGCATGTTTATTACTTGTGCTTAAGAAATGTCACGTTCTTATTAACCTTGTTGAGAAAATGTTTGTATCATATTTATGTCTTGAACTCAATCAACCCTTTCCTATTCCTAGACTTGGAATGTTAGCATGTTAGAATGCTTTGTATTGGTTTATTCCTTTAATACTAGTGTTGGGTAAGGAATTTTAACAATCTTGGTAATCATTATGAGGTGTAGACACCTCTAGAAGAACTATGTATTAGGTATGCTCATTTTGGTATTCATAGGACCAATGTAGTAGTGGTTTATAGAAGATTGATCAAGTTGACACTTAAGCTTTCCCATAGCAACTTGAGCTTCTCTCTTCCTATTCGTGTGTTGAATAGAATTTGGTAAAACCTAGAAAAAGATTGTTCTTTTACTTGTGCCCTATTAGTGTTCACTCTTGAGTTGCTTTAGCAATGATACTTCTACTTGGTTTGAACCATCCTTTAAATGTGTTATGATCCTATCATATGCATGTGGTTAAAAGTGTGGTAGATTTGATGAAGATGTTAGATCTAGGAATGTTTTGTTGTTCTGTATTCTTTTCCTCTCAAGCTAACCTTAGAACAAGGTTCTTTCATTGTAGCTTCGGGTTTTGTATCTTGTGATTCTAACTAGTGTAAGAGATTTATAGCACTCTAATATTATAGGATTTTAGTCTTGCTTATACAGTTATATTTAATAGTATTTACAAAATTGTCTAGATTATTAATGAAATCTACATCAGTTGTAAATAGTGTAAATAATGGTTGTATTTAATTTGTATGTCTTAGGATTATTTGCATGTTGTTCGCATTCATTTTAATTAAATGAAATTAAAATAAGTCTTGAGAATTATTAGTTACAGTTCTGTATTGTTGAGATAGATTCACTTTATATTTGTTAGATGATTGATCATGAAAATATTGATGAAGGATCTTAGTTTATGATGTGATGTGATGTGATGTGAGACCATTGTGTTTAGTGGTGTCAAGTGTTTGTGTGATTTGGGGAAGTTGTTTCCAGAGGCCTAGGAGGGTGTGATTGTGTGGGGGTTGGCTATGTGTGCATCATGTGAGTTGAATGAACTGCATGCTTGAAATGTTGCCTCATATTCATGTTGGTATGATACATGTGCAAGATGGATAATGCCTTTCTCAGTGTACCTATTCATGTGGTTATGATGATTGTGCAAGATGGATAATGCCTTACTCAGTGTACCTATTCATGTGGTTATGATGACTATGCAAGATGGATAATGCCTTGCCCTGTGTGATGTGAAATGATGTGTATTTTGTGTTGTAAATGCATCATGATGAGAATGTGATAGTTCATGCTTGGTTTATGTTTTGGGACAAGGATATAAAAATTGGTCCATGTGATTATGTTTTGTATGCAAGAAGGTAAATGCCTTGCATTGTATATGTTACTTGTCATTGTGATGGTAATTGTCTTGCTTCATGGATAGGGTCTTCTAGATGTAGGTAGGGGAGTGGCTTTCAATGTGGGGCTGGTACCCAAAGTGGCTTCCAGGATAACCCATTGGAAGTTTTTAATCTAATGATAACGTAATAATAAATTTAGAGGGTTGGGTAGTTTCCACACTAAATAAGATAATTGGATGCCTCACCCATGCCTGTAGTGCTCATTCAGGCTAAGGATGGGATGAGGAGGCCGTGGTTGGCAAGATCAACTTCCTTGTCCTCACGAAAGGAATGTTGGTTCCACATGTGTCACTCTATGGGGTTGGTGTATAGTGAGAGACTGCCAGGATAACCATAGATGGGGGCCAGCGTCTGGACGGCCAGGATAACCCATAGATGGGGTCCAACATCTAGTGAGAGATTGCCAGGATAACCCATGTTAGGACCATGCGATGACACTCTTCCCTACTACAGCCTAGCATTCCCTAAGTGGGTTTTCCTCTTTTATTGTGTGATTGCCTCTGGAAGTGTTGTTTGAGTTGCTTGTGATGTTCATATTGACTAGTGTTGTATTGGAGTCATGTGTAGTCCTTGCACCTATTAGCCTATTGTCTTCTTGACTGTTTGCTTAGTGGGACCTTATTGTTATCTCCTAGCATGGGGGTAGACCTTAGGGTTCCACATGGTCAGGTGGTTGTGCTTTTATCTCCATTGGTTTCCCATGTTGTTGTTCATGTGTGAGAAGGATGTACCTCTTATATCAGATTACAGATCTTGTTCTAGCTTGAGGAGACAGATACTTATGTTCATGTTCCAGTCTTGTATATCAATTGAATCATGTGTTGTTATCTTGATGTATGTACTCCAATGTAATTAGGAAACCAATATTGTAAATAATGTAATATTGTACTCTCTTGTAAAGGAAATTGTATATGTACTTGTATCCTTTTTGTAGGATCTTCATGATTACTTATTTGATGATATAATATGGAAATGTATGTGTTTATTCATTTGATGCAATTAGACTAGATTGAACCATGGTTCTTGGTTAATTCATAATGTTGGTTAGATCATGTTAATAGTTGTTAGTAATGTAGCCGTGGAATCCCTAGAGGATACAGCTTCACTTGATGTATGATTAAATATGATTTACATTTCTTGTTATTTCTTTCTTTAAAAAAAGAAATAATTTGGTCCTTTGTACAACATAGTTGAGATGTTCCCTACGATTTCGTGGCGGGGCGTTACACAAAAGCCTTGCCCCATGTTATTCTTGCACTAGGTCATAGTCAGTATTTTGCAATGGCCTGCTAACTTGGTCTGGTATATGGAGGTTACAAGATTCTAGGTATCCCTGTTGCAAGTATGAGGTGAACCAGTGTTGTCATTGATGTCAACTTACTCATATTGCATTAGTAAGAAGGTTTGGATGAGTTGTGTGCTGTTGTTATTGAGGAAATTAGTCTCCATCTGGAACAGTGAAGAACAGTGATGAGAAGAAGGCAAATGTACTGTATAGGTTGAGAACCAGAGGATGCGGATCAAAGGGTTTGTAGATATGAGTCTTGAGATGCTTCAGCTAAGATTTCAGAGGTCCACATGAAGATCTGAAGAAGTTGTGGCTGTCTGTGTGGAACCGGTTCCGGCAAGTGTTCAGAAGTGACAGAGGATCACAGAAAGGTCCGGTGAGGTCTGGAATTGTATTATCCTAATCTGCGGATTGGAAGGAGTGTTTGGGATGTCCTTGTGATGTGTCATCTCAAGTTGTGTATGATTTGGAGGTCTGGAAGTACCTTTTGCATTGTGACAGTGGCGACAGACTGTGTTCTTGAAGTACCGGATGATGAAGAGAAGAATTTCGGTAAGCTGATGAAGTGCGGATGTCTTTGATGACTCAGGGAAGGTTATGATGATCATTGGATCATATCTAGTTCATGTTGGTGGTCCACATTGAAGTTAGAGTTGGATTTGATGTTATGGCTACCAGGTGTTGGTGTTCTTCCTGTAACAGGCCGACCGGATGTCGACTGGATGTTCTACACGCCTTGCGAATGTTATTGTGATGTTTGCCGACTTAGATGATTATTCCTAAGTCAATGTCTTGTATAAATAAGAGTTTGAGAATTCATTTTGAGGTGTGGATTGTGGGGATGAGAGTGGTATAGCGAAGAGAAGTGCGAAAGGCAGAGCAAGGGTTTTTGGGCTTAAATGGAACTGATCCAGACATGGTAGAGATGTCATTCTCCAATTCAAGATTGTGATTCTTATCACTTTGTAGACAGTGTGTCTCCTTGTAGGCAGTGTGCCTCTTTGTGAGCAGTGTGCTCGGGCAGTGAGCCCTAATTGGCATGTGCCATTCATTTTTCTTATTCTTCTAATAGAGAATAATCATTGGGTTAATCACCCCGTGGTTTTTCCCTTAACCGGGTTTTCCACGTCAAAATCTTGGTGTTCAATGTGTTGATGTTTATCTGCTCTTGTGTTTATGCATTATGCTTTCATGGATGATTAATTGTTATGCTGTTAACTAACAAAGAAGAATCAAGTGTTAGAAGTAAGAGCAAGTTTTTATACAACTGATTCACCCCCCCCCCTCTCAGTTGTATGCCCTAGATCCAACAATCCCATGTGTCTTTATATGTGTACAAGCAATAGGCAAGATGATTGAAATCATCCTTGCCATCTATCATTTTCGTCATCGGGAAATTATTTCATTCACCATTTTTGTTACCAAAGACAATCTGTGTGTAGGGATAGAAAACGTCGTATTCCATTGCAAATGCTTTTGATTTAGACGTCGGCAAAGCCTGCAAAAATATGCGTAATGACCCAAGACTATATTTACCCCCATTGTTTTCACAATAGGTGATTGGGCCTTTAAAAAGATAGCTAATGGTGACAATAATATTGTATGTATCTTATATTTGAAAGGGCCCAACAATTTTGAAATGAAATATATATATATATATATATAATGTTTAATATTTATACATATTTATATTTAATATTAATATATATTTAATATGTAATATTTGTATACATTTAATATATAATATACAATATAAATATAATATTTAATAAATTTAAATATCAAATATTTATAAATAACATAACATGGATACCTAGGTGCCAGGATTCAAGATTTTCATCAACCTAGGTGTCAGGATTCTAGATTCTGAGACTAAGGAATGGATATGTAGTCTCTTTATAAAAAGCATGCATAATTGACTATCTATTGCTAGGATTTGGCCCTTTATATGGACAATCTGGATGCCATTCTGCGTGATTGATTTCTGGAGGAGATATCAACTCTATTTACCCTGCTAGCTATTTCAAAGAGTGGCCCTTATAATTGGGAAAAATCTATTCAATATATATATATGTATGTTTGACCAAGCTCTAAAGTGGTTAGAAATTCTTCCACAAACTAATCAAGAAACCCCTCAAGAGAAAGCCAAAGACAACAAATTTGGTTGTTCGCTCTGCTTTAAAGAATATACAACAACAGTGCCATGTATAAACCACATATTGGATAATCTTCACAAAATTAATCTAGAGATCATAGAGGACACCTCCTTTGATATAATAACACTTTCCTAATTAAAATAGCATCATGTCTTTTTTCCATCTATTCATTTATCTATAGATATTAAAATTTATTTATTATTTAATTATCTATATTAAATTTAAAAAGCATTTATATTCACTATAAATCAATAAAATATATAATTTAATTATAAATTAATATTTAATCTATTTATAATGTATTATATAATATTAAATTTAATTTAAATAGTGTTAATTTTTTTATCAATAATTTAAATAAAATATAATTATATAATAATTAATAGTTATTAAATATAATATACTTTAATAATTCTTAAAGCATTTAATATCACATAACTTAAATGTTAACAAACTCATTAAAGTAAGGTGGAAGATGTAGATTCAATTGAAGTGCATTAGGGAGAGCTCGAAGTGCATGTAAAAATGAATGAAACGTTATCTCTGGCGGGAGTTAACGAAAAAAATGGCAAGGAAAAAATGACCAACAAAATCAAACGGGCTGAGACGTTTCAATCGTCTTTCACACCTATCCAGAACTAGAGACCATCAATTTAAC